>JAMPIT010000884.1:4342500-4942500 GCA_026261815.1 Monarcha castaneiventris obscurior | reverse complement strand
AGGGTATTTGTTGCCAGAAATGCAGCTGCTGTGTCCCAAATAAAGGGGTTTTATAGCATCATGTAGATATTATTTTAGCTGTTTATTTTGAAGCGCACAAGACACCAGAATTCTGAGAATAAAAATATAACTCTCCATAAAGGCACAAAGAGGTTTTAATAGTATTACAGCTGCTTCAAAGTGATGCCAATATTTCTATTTTTTAATCAATCTTTTATCCCCTTCAGTTTCCTACTAAAGGAAGATGAGATCTGTCAATTCTGAGTAGTGTTTACTAAACATTAGGCAGTTCTATTGTTCACACAGAGACATCTCCCATGCTGGACACATCTCCAAAAGCTGGGAGAACTTAGCACTGGTCTCACTGTGGTGTTTATCGTACAATTTTACACTTTCTCCCTCGAGAGGTGAGAAAAGATAAATACAAAAAAGTTGATAAGAGCAAATCAAACAGAGCAACTGCTGACCACACACCAGCATCTGTGATTAAGTTATTTCAAGAAATGACCTAACAGAGTAAAAATCTGCCTTCTGATAATTTTGGAACATCAGGATAGAGCAGCATTAACCCAGGCTTGAAATGGATTAACCTTTACTTAAGGTATAGCAGGCACACTCTCACACCGGATATTTCTCCTTTGCACGTCTTGTATTCCTGGTAGGATAAAACAACACTGCAACTTGATTTCCTGTTCATTTGTTTTCCCCATGCTCTACACTCACAAATGCAGGCGCTGCCAGACAGCAAATCCAAGTCATTGGGCTTTATTAAACTTGTAAAAAGGAGATCCCAATTCCAGCACTGGCAGCCCACGCTATGAACAGGGCTGACCCTCATGTGCTTCCCAGGAGGGAAATACAGATCAGTGTCCCCAGTTAGCTCTGCCACTGTGGGGAAAAAAACAACTCAAAACCATCACAAAGAAAATATCTGTAAAACCAAGACATGCCTTAAGCTCTCCAGCATCCCCGAAGTAAATGAAAAAGAGCACAGACCTGGCAGGAGGCACGAGATATCCCACAAAATCCTATGTGAACTCACAGCACAGAAAACCTCTTCAGCCTTTCTCCTCCTGTGTCTCTGCTTCCACTAACGAGCCCCCAAACACAGCACAAATCCACATCCCAGACAAAATATTCAGCTGGGAGTCACCAAGTACAGTCCTTAAGCATGACCTTTACAAACAAATGATGCAGAGGGATGGGGGCGGGAAGGAAGGAGCTTCAAAACAGGACCTTTTATTGACAGCACACTACTTGTACTGACCTCACCACATTAACGGGAATGCTTGGAAAAGGTGCCACCCATAATTCTTGGAAATGCCCTCACAAGCCTACGAGTTCACCCAAATTCATGCCACTTCCATAATGGAACCATTCCACTCCTGCTGTCCAGGGAGCCAAAAGTAATCACCAGAATTACTTTTGGCTCCCTGGACCACGAAAGTGGTCATATTCAACCAGCTGGCTACATTTAGCCAGAACTCCTCTGGCTGACAGGGATTTTTCTGAAGGGCCTGGAACATCCCCAAGCGTGAGGAAGAAAGACATCAAACGGATGCAATGGCCAGGAGCCGCTGAGCCCGCGGGGGCAGGGCTCGGAGCTGCCAGGAGCAGGATGCCGTATGTGCTGCCTGGCCCAGGAAACGAGCCCGTGCCTCCCGCAGGGATGGCTCAGCTCCCAGCCTCAGCTCTCCTGATGCCTGCTCGGCACCTGCAGCACGGGGATAAGCAGCTGTGGATGTGCAGCACCGGGGGAAAATCTTGCCACCAGAGGCAGGAGGGAGAACAGCACAGAGGGGAGGAAGTCTCTTTGGGTATTCCCGAAGGATGAGGGAGAGCAGGGAACAGCTACACAAAGGGGAGAGCAGCCAAATGCTACTGAACTGGAGTTTTCAAGAGATGTCTCCAAGCAAGTCTCTCCTGATCCATCATTGAACAGAATATTTCAGTTGGAAGGGTCCTCTCCTTCCTGGTAGAAAAATGTTGCCTAATCAAAGCATACATTTGACCTTTTTATTCCTAGATCTTTCCTGACTGGGAAGCAGAGAAAGGCCAAGCAGCACTGACTACAACTTCAATCTGCACTCCCATTTGTCACAACAGCTCTAAATCAGATTCTGCATCTGTTTTCCTGGAGTTTCCACTGTTTAAACCCAGATTCTGCTACACCACTGGTAACTCCAAACTCCACATCCTCTCTGGGGCACCTCTTGGCAGCTCCCACAGCCTGTCATTAATGTTTTCATTAGACTGCTGGATTAAGTCTCCTGTTAAATGAGTACAAAAATCACTGAGGCACCCAATCCCACCTGCTGCAGCAGCTCCAAAGAGATAGAAGCAATCAAAGCAAATGGAGAACTGCTCTGCCCTGAAACACAGCACTTTGTGGGATCACTTTCTGCTCAGGAAGGGATAACAAGACAGAATCCAAGCCTCTGCACAGGCAGGTCTCCTGCACAGCTGTGTCAGTAAGACAAGCCACAGGATATATCAAATCAGGCTATCAAATCTATACTATCAAACTAATCTGGACCTAAGTCACACAATGGAAATACCATTTTTCTTTTTGAAGCCACATGTTCATTATAATTATACAGTAGCCCTAGAATAAATTTACTCAGGACTCAGTGAATATTTAAGTTAGGGAGCAAACCCCACACACAATTCCGCCAGAGAGAAAAAACACCCTTTTCCCACATGACAGAAGGATGCTGCTGGGCCTCCGATTTGGATTTACAATGTCAAGCTACACACATGTTGAGCAGGACAGGGAAGAGCAATCCTCCCTCCAAAATGACATCACAGAAAGACTGAGAATAATTTTAATTTATCCACCCAAGCACACCCCTAAAACCCAGCAGTTAGGATGGCAGTTTGCTGTCATAGTAAAAACTGCCAAGTTTATGAAGTTTCCATTTAACGTTCCAAGGGAATTTGCCTCTTGAATGAAAGCCTCTGGATAAGGCAGATACTGAAAAATATTTCTGCCTTTCAAAATTCCCGTTTTTTTTCAGCCTAACATTGAACTTGCTCCTGAAATGAGGTATACAAATGGCATTTTCTAAGAATTAGGAAGTGAAAGAGAAAGGAAAGACGAAGCAAACACATAGAGCACAATAAAGTGGGTACCTTCAGAAACTCCAGCTGTCACCACCGTGCCCAGTGCTGGGGCTCTTCTGGGCGAGAAGTGAGAGCAGACTCTGCCTGGCTCCTTCCAGACAACACAGCCCAGCAACTCACCAAGCTGGGCACTAAAACCCACGGCTGACAAGGATTATATTTAAAAAATGAGGTGCTATCTAGGAAAGCAGCACAGACACGGCACAGCTTCAAGCACGAGCGCCAGCCCCGCTGTCTCCAAATTGTTTGAATTCTCCTAAAGAGAGACAGGATATATATAAAACTGAAAAAAAACCAACCCACCACACACAAATAACAGCATGATTCACACCAAGGGGCAGTGGGCAGGGCCAGACAAATGAAAAAAACAGCCCAAGGCTCAGCAGGATGATGTGGTGGGACATACCCTGAGCAGCTTCTGAGACGTGCAGCTGCACGTGGGGTGAGCAGAGAGGAAAGATAAAAATGCTGTACAACAGCTGATAGTTCCAGTGAGGGAACAGAGAAAGTGCCATCAGCCCAGAGGGAAAAGGACTTTCTGCACTACAGTTTCTGCTAGCACAGGTCTGGCAACTGTACTGTGCATATTTTCACCATCCAGTTGTTTATACTGAACCTCCTCCTGCTGAGGATCACAGAATGGCCTGGGCTGGAAGGGACCTCAAAGATCATCCAGTTCCACCCACTGCCAGGGGCAGGGACACCTTCCACTATCCCAGCTTGCTCAGAGCCCCATCCAGCCTGGCCTTGGATACTGCCAGGGATGGGGCAGCCACAGCTTCTCTGGGCAACCTGTGCCAGGGCCTCAGCACCCTCACAGGGAACAATTTCTTCCTCATATCCAATCTAACCCTGCTCTCTGTCAGTGTGAAGCCATTGCCCCTTGTCCTGTCACTCCAGGCCCTTGTCAAGAGTCTCTCTCCATCTTTCCTGTGGGCTCCCTTCAGGCACTGCAAGGCCACAATGAGGTCACCCCAAAGCCTTCTCTTCTCCAGGCTGAACAATCCCAATTCCCTCAGCCTTTCCTCCCAGCAGAGCTGCTCCATCCCTCTGCTCCCCTTGGTGTCCCTGCTCTGGCCTGGCTCCAGCAGCTCCCTGTCCCTGCTGTGCTGGGCCCAGGGCTGGATGCAGCCCTGCAGGGGGGGCTCAGCAGAGCGGGGCAGAGGGGCAGAATCCCCCCTCCCCTGCTGCCCACGGGGCTCTGGGCTCAGCCCAGCTCAGGGGGGTTCTGTCTTATTTTTCTATCACCCACTTTAAATCCAATTCCAAAGCTTTTGATTAAGCTCCAGAAACACCCAAAACTCTACAGGATTCTAAAGTCTCTGAGCAGCAGGCTAACAAGAAAACCACACTAGTCCCATCTATGTCAATCATGGGCCAGTATTTTTCAACTCTTGGGGTGTGATCTTAATATTTGTGTTATTTCTAAATACAGTTTTCTGTACTTAGAACAGAACCAAAAGTTCACTCATGTCTACAAAAATCCCTTCAGCTCAATAGGTTTTGACCTAAAATTCCCATTCCAGCCTCGGGACGATGCTTCCTGCTGTTACTGAGGTTAATAATTATCAGATCAGCATGTTTGCCAGGCACTGCTCTGGGGTATGTTTCAGACAGAAAAATAAATATTTAGTTCCTCCATAATTCATGTTTTCAGTAGTATCACCATTCACAAGCCCCCATTTAATCTGCTACCTAAAGGAGGCAACACTCCCTGCCAGATAAAACAAATCGGATATTTCACGTGCAGATTCTTCTTCAACATTAGTGCCGTGACCAGATCCTTCTGACACCCTTCAGTTTTTACAACAGTCCCCTTTGGGAAGGGAAAACGAAGTAAGACTGCAACATGGCATCACTGACATTTCAGCATTTCATTTACCTTGTTTATTTACTTCATCTCCTTTAGCATTCCTTCCCCAACCTGCATTATGTTTGAGTAAGTTTTGCTACTTTGAAGTTACAGAATAATTATATTTGTTCTATTTAAAGTACCACTAAGAAACCGAGTAAAATTAGCCCCATTGGAACAGGCTTTGCTATTTAAAAGCCAAAGATGCTCAAATGTTTTAGCCATTTTCAGTCATTCTTTCCCCATGGGGCATCTGGGCGAGGCGCCCGTTATAGTCACAGCTAAAAGCAGAAAGTGCTCCGTGACTCGTGAACCAAAAGGAGTGGACACTCCCAGTGCCTGATCCCCAGGGCTGTGAGAAAACCCTGGGGAGACACTCCCAGGCACACAGGACTCGGGATGCAAACGCTGCACGAGTCCTGCAGCCACGGGGGCGATGCTGCTGCTGCTGCTGATGATACCAGGGAAAGGGACAGAAAGACCCAGATAGCATTTTGGGGTGACAGCAGCCAGCTCTAACATGCTCCCTAAACTCCAGAAGAGTTTAATGCACCCAAAAAAGATGCTTTCAAGATGAAGGAAGGTACTTTCCTGCCTTGGGGTAGATTCCTAAAGTTAAAAACATCCCAAAATGCCAGTGCTGGGCTGTGATTAGGGCAGGCAAAAAAACCCTCTGCCAAACAGCAGGAACCCCTCCCAGCCCAGGCTGTGTGCGTGCTGTAAGCTGGCACAAGCCAGGACTGTCTCTGAAAGGAGCCATCCCATTTTCCATCCAACCATCTGTTTGTTTCCCTCCCGCTGCCGCCCCGTGCTTTGTGCCAGCACAAGAAGCTGCTTGACCCGCACTGAGGAGCCATGACCAGGCTGAAATGAATTCTTTTTAAAGTAGTTTGGGTGAGGCTGGATTCACCTGCAGGGACTGACAAGGGCCGCCGTGCCCCGGGCTGAGCCTGCTCGGTCCTTCCCACAGAGTCTGTCCGAAAGCGGGAAACAAGCGGGCAAGGCCTCCTCGTCTTTTAATTTGGCTCGCAGAAATTAATCTCGGAAATCATTCCAACACACCCGCAGTAATGATAAGGAAATATTTCCTAATATGGAATAAAAACTGAATATTGGAGTTGTGCTGCACTCCAGGATTTCCTGCTATTCAACACAGCTGAGCAGCAGAAGTCTCCCATGAACAGCGGCCGAGGTTCGGCTCTCTGCTGCTTTCGACGAGCAGAAAGCACAAATTCATTTTCCTGACAGGAAAAGGCGCAGGCTGAAATTTGGTATGGCTATATAAGAGTATACAGGGGAATATACACATAAACTAAGTCTACCTATACCTATGTAAGATACAAAAACTGTTTATTTCCCTTTAGAATCAATCTTTTGTCCATTTCAAATAGCAAAGAAACTTTTGATCCAAATGTCATAACCTTGGCTTTCACAAACAATGGGAGACTGGTCATCTGAAGTTTAGAAAAGCAAATCCACTAATAAAGTCACTTCCATCTCAGCTCCACTTGCCTCAGCCTTTGGTAATACCATTACATTCTTTATGCTCTACTGTCAATAGCTCTGCCCCAAAGCGAGGGGCACATTTGGAGACATTCCATATCTAAAACACTCACTCAGCACTGAAGGACATGTAATGACTTGACAAAACCTTCCTGAGCTCAGTCCTTTCAAATAACTCATTTCATTTTCTTTACTCCTTAAGGCAATCCAACCACTGGGGTTTAGCAGTACCCACTGAAACTGCCTCACCGTGCACGGGTGTGTGGCTGAGGGCAGGACTCCCCCACCACCCCAACCTCAGGGAGAGAGGGGACACACAGAGAGAGAGGTGGTTGTACTTCTGCTCCACCAGCAAGGATGGAGGGCTAGAGCCAGGCACAGGAAGGGAACAGAGGTGCTGGTGTCTCCACACACTGCTGCCTTCCAAGGAGTGCTCCAAGCAGGAGGTCAGCTCAGGACAACACTGTGGATGACTAAATGAAGCATGAGACATGATGAGGGAACCAGACCTGCAGTCCCAAGCAGCCACTCCTTTCTTCCAGTGTTTAACACTGGGTGCATTTTAATTTCCTGGGGACAAGAGAAATCAGTAGCTTGCTGGAAAGCCAATGCTCTGCAGTGAAATAGCATTTCATAGCTTGCTTCAGCTCACTTGTATCTGTCCTTTCTCCTGGCTCTCCCCAAGTTTCAAAAGTGCTCCAAATCTTTGTCATCTCAGAAGTGTCTAAAAACAGGAAGCTCTTCTATTTACTGGAGTTATTGCATTCCTGTGCACTTAAGCATTTTCACAGCTTTTAGCAGGTACTTGCATCCAGGCATAAGAAAACATTGTTTTAAGACCTGTTAAATTAACTGACACAAAAAAAAGCCTGTGCTAAATATCTTGCTGCAATGGTTTGGATCATGAAATAATTACAAACAGAGCAAGGTCAACAGTCATAAATCTGCTTCCTCCGCAGTTATTGGTTTTCTGGATGAAGTCCTACTCAGGTCCAATGAAAAATATGTCCCACTCTAAAACATGTCCAAAGGTAACGTTCAATCCCAGGGAATTTCTCCACCTCTTTTGTGACCAAGAGACACAACTTAGGACAGAACCAAAGAAGCTTCTAACACAGCACCAGTATAAAGTTTCAAGGAAACTGTATTACATTTTCAGATGTCATCCAAGAAGCTCTACTCTTAGATCTTGGGTGTTTTGTAGAGCCCTTCTACTTCCTAAGGAGCCTAGGGAAGCAGGACCTTTGGGAATTAGGAGGGACTCTTGCATTTAAGAATGCTGGAGAAGAAGGCACCAAGTTTGCTTTTTTTTTTTTCCACTGATGTATGTTCAAATCCCTGACTCTTGCCAGGCTCTTTTTAGATCGTATCAATCAAATTAAGTAATTACACATGATAAGTCTGTGCCAGCAAAGGAGCTGACTGCTAAATGAGATGCAGAACATCAGTGCCCGGCCATGGCCTGTGCAGTGCCTCCAGTCAGGGTTAATGAGCACAACAGATCCCTCTGGCCCTGCAGAACTGTAAATGCAGGTAGTGCCTGTTGTCAGTGTATGCAACACTGGAGAACAGATGTTTGCCCGTTCAAATCCCACTACAGCACTTCATTCCTGTAACTGGGATTTTTGGAGCAGCAGACAGCTGTTGGCACACAAAGCAGACTGACTTGGTGAGGCCCAGAGATAAAGAGATGTGTGTGGTTTCTTGACGTAAGAGAGGAGCACTTGGTACCACCCTCCTGGTGCCTGAAGCTGGGAAGCAGATTTGGAATGGTGGGGATGGAGCTGAGCCATACTCTTACCACCAAATCATCAGCAGCCCTGGCCATCAGTGCCAAAGGTGGAGAACGAAGCATTATCTCATAAAGGAACCATAATGGCAACATCTAATCCCCACAGTGGCAATAAGGAAAACTGAGAAGAGAAAGCTTTACCATTGTGCCTTATTATCAGACTGGTTTAGGGGAGAACAGTCAATACAACTGTGGTCTTGTATTTCAACATTTCTATCACATTGAGAATGTACATATCACAAACACACAGCACGTGGGTAGCTGGGGCTTATCCTTCTGAGATTTAGGGGTTTAGGTACACAGGAAACAGCTCTTGCAGAGGCAGAGTGCCTCATGATACCTGCATGTCCTTCAGGTCCCAACTGCTCATCTCCTCCAGGGCTGAAGGGCACCAGGAATGCTTTGTTATCATTGTCTGATCCCTCCTACACAACTGCATATTCATCCTTCTAGGAAGAGAAGAGAAAGGCAAAAAAGGAATTGCATATAGGTGAAAGATGATGAAGTTTGTGAGGGGCATTAGCTCCCTGTGAGAAGTAATTCTCCAGCCTGGGCCTGGGAAAGTTCACTCAGAATGGGTGTTGTTTTCCTTTAACTTAATCTCAGATATTTGATTCTATTATCTGGTTTCCAAGTTAAAGGAAAAGAGAAGCAAACCAGGGTGTGGATAAAAGCTCTGGTTATCCAGCTGCAAGGGAGGAAGAGGGAAAAGGAACAGAAGAGATCGGCTTAAGTTTCTGTAAGATGTAAGGCTGTATATTAAACATGCATGAAAGGGTAAATTTCCAGATAAAAAATAAATATATAAATCTTAAAGTGCCCAGTTTCCTATGCTTTCAAGATGAAATAGGTTATGGCAAGAATAACAGAAAAAGATGACAAATGCTCTAGGAGCAAACCTTTCCCACCCAGGAAGCCTTCAGAACAGAAAGCCTTGGAACATGTCCTGAGGGCTAAGCACTCTCTTGACTGAGAAAAGGAGCAGGACTCATCAATAAAATAAGGACTCTTCATGGAACAGGGGTCACCTCAAACAAAGGAGAAGAAACACTTGTGCTCCTACAGAATGGCTCTCACTGCTCCTTTTCGAGGTGAAAGTCTCTACTGCCCTGTAAGGTGACCAAGCATCATTGTGCCTCCATTTCTTTATCTGTCAAGTGCAGATAAATACAAGTGGAGTTACCTGCAGGAAATCTGAACGGAAATACCAGTTTTGTACAAACAATGGGTCAAGATGGAGACTGGTGGAATGGCAAATAAAGAAGGCTTTCAGGCAGCAATCTGAATTGCTTGACAAGTTGGATACAAGCAGCTATTTCCCATAAATAGTAACCAGAGAAAAACCCAAATAAGCCGTAGGAAGAATGAGATCATTTCCACTTTTGAAATATTATTTAACATTAACATTTCCTTATGGGGATGGGCCCTATGCTCAAGGCCCTTACACAGAAAGGACAGACTTTGCTGCCAAGTCCTGCTTCAAGGACTTGTCAGTACAGGCCTACAATTGGTTCTTAGAAAGACAAGTCCCTTCCTCTCCACTGGGCTGATCCCTCAAGTCCCAACCACACACTCCTACAGTTTTCCTAATAATGCAGCCACAGGCCAGTTAGGGGAACTCAGCAGCCTGACAAAATTAAGCTACCAACCAGCCCATGCTCTTGTGAAAAGGAGATCACTCTTCCAAAAGATTAGCAAATTGGTTTGTCCCATCCTCCAACCCAACGAATTCAGTGAAAGAGGAGCAATTAAATAGGGATAGGCACAGAGGACAAGGGGGAGAACAGCACTGTCCCTTTTGCAGGCAGCCAGACTTGGACTACATCCCAGTAAAGTTTGGATACACTTGTGGCAGTGAGAGGACAGGGCTGCCCCTTTTGACAGAGGCCATTTATGTGAGATTGGGTTCAGCAGAAACCCCAGAGCCCCACGGTGACAACTGTTACACAAACATTGACTCTCACCAGTGAGCCACATCCCTCTTGCCCCCACTTTGCTGGCTCTGTTTGGAAATGGGCTGGTGGAGAGAAGAAGAAAGCTCTCCACCAAAAAAAGCACTCGAAACATAGGCTGTAGCTACTTCCTGACATTCCCTTTACTTCAGGCTGCAACAATACAGAACACAACCCATTTGATTCTGACAGGAATGTCTGAGGTGAGGCTAATCATGACAAACAGCTGAGCACCCATCCATGTGCTGCACTCTCCATGGATCACCCCAGCCATATTTATGAAGCCCAGGAAGGGTTTGTACACTGTGCTGCTCCTGTTTTCCTCGTGAGCTCTCCCAAGTTCTCCTTCTGGGGCACTGCTTGGTTCCTGCAAAGCCCAGCACAGACAGCAAGCTCAAACAGCAGTGCTGAGCTGCAGCAGAAGCCCACTCTGCAGCAGACACAGACACAACCTGCGCTTGAATCTGAATAGTTTTATGGTCACTCAAAGACTTAAAGCAATGCCCGGTACCTGACCTATGGCAACACACCAGGAACATCCACTTAAAGGCCCATTCTAATTTCTCACTCATTCCATAATGTATCTCCTCTCAATCTACTCAAGCACTCTCCCAGAAGAGTTACCAGCTCAGGTATCCCTAACACAACCTCTAATGGTGACTTGAAGCTGAGAAATCCTGCAAAATAAAACCACATTAAATTCCTGTCATTTGCCAATGATGCAAGCATTGAAATTGTGAATATTTTGAGCTTTCTGTTTCTAATTGCTGATGATGTATGTACAGAGGAAGGATGCTCTTGTGGCTACAACACAGGAAACTGCATTAAGTAACAGATGATCTGGATTCTATTTTATTTCCTATGTGCAAAAACAAGCCATACAGAAAAAAAAAGAAAACATGTACTTAGGGTGTGCCTCAGTTACCCTACAAGAAAGCAAACATCATTCCTGTAGCCAGCAGGTCATGTCAGAAGGCTTAAGGAGTTCACAGGCACAAAGGCACAAAGGCACAAAGGACTAGCATCTCAAGTATTAAGAAGTTATTAATTAATTCTGAAAATTCATTATTTAACCTAGAACATATGAGACCTGTGGGCCCTCCTTTGCAAGTGCACTTGTGTGAGCCCATTTGAGGGCTGTAGCCAGGCATGGATCTGTACATTGTGGGCTTGGAAGGGTGTGTGGCAAGATAAGCACCCAAGATGGTTTGCACCATTCCAAGGACAGAGCTGAAATCTCACTGTGAATTCAGAAACAGGGGGAAAATATATGGAAAAGAGCAACAGAAAGGACCACTGAATACCAATACTCTGCAAGAGGCCAAATTTGGTGATAACATTTCTGAGCCGAGCTACAACAGCCTTGGAGAAATGCTGCCCTTGTGAGTCCAGCTGAGAGCATTCCTCCAATGACTCCCCAGTCAATGTTTACATATTCTGTTGCTCATATGCAAATAACATTAATCAGCTGCCTTTTAAAGCACTGATAAACAAGCAAGCTTTGGAAAGTTTTACAGTTTCCCAGTAGAGCCACACGCAGTATCAGGAATGCGGTTTGTCACATTGATACAGCACAGGGTAAGAGAGAATATGTCCCAATTTCACAAATCACAAGGAAGCAGCTGCTCTGCTCTATTCTCTTCCCTTCTGAAAATGTAAAGAGCACCAAAAAATAAAGAGAAAGTAGTCTAATAATGTAGTATTAGCACAAAATCAAAAACATTTACATCTGTGATTCCTCAGATGATTAATTATTGCTTCAATTGAGCCCTAAACTATATTTTAACTTGCACTCATTTACAAAATGAAAATCAAGTGAAATCCCTTATTTTAGAACTACCCCTGGCAGTCAGAAAAGGTCTGGGAAAAACTAGCACTTTTTACTCCACAGATTACGCTCCATTGATACTGAGCCCTACCTCCCTTGCCTAGATCCATAATAAAAATTTCATTACTCTCCCTAGATCTAAGATGGCAACTGAGGGTTGGAAGCAAGATCTGGAGGCTAGGCTACCTCTTTTTCTTTTTTTTTTTTTTTTTTTCATTTGCATCCCCTTGAGTAAAATTTTGCAAAATAAATTATGGAAATTTCAGCAAATCCTGAAAGCACAGGGAAGCTGCTCTGCTGGCAGCCTCCAAGAGGGAAGGTGTGCCCTCCCTCTTCCCAGCATGCCCAAAGCTGCAAAGGTCTCTTGGGGTTGCTAGCAAGCCTCAAGCTGCTTTCCTCTCCTCTGGGTTATCCCTCGTGTTAATAATGCCAGAAAGGATCTCCATCTTCCAATGAACTGGAGCTGCAGGCTTTATTCTGCTTCCTTGTGTCATGTACTTTTCTCCCAGCCTTCAAGCAAATTATGTTCTGCCCCTTTAAAATATTTTCCAACCAGATCTGGTGGTACTTTACAAAACTGAAACATAAAACACACGATCTTGATAATACAAGTAGGCAACTTTATCACCTGGGCTGAGAAGGAAATGAAGTAAATCCAGGCTCAGTCCTGGCAGGATTTTAAAGGTGTATGAGCAAGGGAAGATCCCTGACTTGTACCAAGTATCCACAGCAGCCTGCAGGGAACAAACCCCTTCCAATTAGTAGCAGAAATATATCAAGGTAACAGAGAATCCTAGAGTCATTATGGCTGGAAAAGGCTTGCAAGATCAAGTCCAGTCCATGACCAAACACCACCATGTCAACTCAACCACAGCATTAAGTGCCACCTAAAATCATTTCTTGAACACTTCCAGGGATGGTGAGCCCCACATGCTGACACAGCACTCTCCACACACAGTTCTCAAAAAATGCAGACAATTTCAGTCTGATTTCAGAAACGCAGAAAGCAAGGCACAACAAAGTTAATCAGAGCCACCAAAAAATAAATTAAATAAGAAGTTAACTATGCAGCACCATACCAGGGTCTGAGGCACACAGAGTAACTTGCAGGAGCTGCCAAAAACCTGAAGGAAGAGCTGAGACACAGAATCAGTGCATTAGTCCTGACTCTCACCTTGAGTTTAGTATTACAGTCAGATCAGGTCAGCACTGGGCAAAGACACGCTGCTCCTCTGGCAAGGCTTCACACAGACACACGTTTGAAAAATAAAGTGTGTGCACTTCAGGAACATAAAAATGCTTTATGGAATCCTATTTTTAACACTAAATGCTACAATGAACTATGGGAAAATCTAGAATTACAGCAGGAAACAGACAAAAAAGCTCAGTAGACCTGAGCCCAGGGATTTTTCAGAGGTGCAACTGCAGAGGACCACAGGAGCCCTGGGGCTCTCACAGCTGCTGTTGAGGGAGCACATTCTTCACGCTCCTCTGGAGAAAAACAAACAGCTCCTGACCACACTGCTGGCAAAACAAAAGGAGTCTGTGAATTCACAAGTTCTTGCGTGCACCTGCAGGGATATTTGACAAAAGTGAACCCACTAGATCCTGTTATTGTTGACATTTCATCTGCCACAGGGAGCCACTCAGAAGTCCCACAGCAGTATCAGGGTGTTCATTCGAGGCAGCACAACTGCAAACCCACCCAGGCCTTCCCTGCACCCTTATTTTTCTCCATCTGTAGTCACCCTCACAGGAGGCAGAAGCAAACATCTCCTCCTGGTGCTTTTCCAACCCCACTGACTACACAGGATGGTTAAGATGTCAAACTGCCTTGGATGTGCAGCTTCTAAGCACCCAAGGGCAGGCAGATGAATCCTGCCTGGCATCTGACACAATGCCAGCTCTCATTGTGATGAGGATATCTGGAATGAGCCTTTGGATTTAGCAGTTTGCTTCTCCTCATAATCTCCAAAGCCTCTAACTGTGGGCCATGCCTGTTGTAACAGGTTTCTCAAGCACTTTTAGAGACCCATCCTCAGCAAATAGTCCTACAGCAAACAGATTTCACTTTCAGTTAAATTATGGTCCAAAAGCCAAATGAAGCAAACAAAATAGGTGGCATCCCTCCTCCCCTCATCCTCATCTGCACCACAGGGCACGGGACCCTCCAGCAGAGGAGGGCCAGGCAACTGTCTGTCATGTGGATAGGCACAGCTCCCACCAAATTTAAGACAATTTGAATCCAACTGTGGCTTGAGCATCTTGTCATTTTTACAGCCTTTAACTCTGGGCATCTCACAGACAGTAAAAATATTCTCCACATAAAGAAAGAAGATGAAGATCTGATGCTCTATATATAGTGTTCGCTAAAAATACCTCTTTGGAGACATCCCTTGCCAAAAAGGTGCCAAAACTTCAAAGGCTGAATTATCATGTTGAAATATTTGGAATGCAAGTTGTTATGATTCTTGTGAGGCATGGCTGGCAGGCAGAGGTGGCATCTTTCAGTTCCAAGACCTGGTGCAGGCAGTAACTGGAAATAGCTCTTTGGTGGCTTATGTGAAATGAGTCAAGGGATCTCAGTCCAGCTCTCAGCAAATTAGGAACCACATCACAAAAGCATCTGTAAGAGTCACTTCCTTTGTTGATACCATTCTAAAGGCCAAGGACTGAATAAGGTAGGGAAAAAGAATTATCCTCCCTCAAAATAGCACACTCCTTCAAAACACAAATTGCTTTTATCCAGCACCTCTGGTGAAAGCATCCCAGTGCATTTTTACAAAATATGAACTCATCTCAGTATTCCTTTAAGAATTACCTGAAACCCAACACTTCACCAGTAGTAAAGCCCAAGACCTGCTGGCTTCCAACATGCTAGAACCGTGCAAAAGGAGAGCAGGAATATTCCCACCCCACATTCTACCTGCATTTCTTTCTGGAGCCAACAAAAGTTTCAGAGCTCTCAAGCATTTTTCCTTTAAGAAAATTTAGCACAGAAACAGAGGTTCACCTTGAACCAACCACCTAATTTCAAAGAAATCAATCATTAGTTGTATTTGCCTTGTACCTTGCCAGTAAAAGGGCATGAAGCAAGAGATACAAATTTAGAAAACTAAGTAACAATATTTTAGACTCTGCTTTAAGAAAACAAAGTAATTTCAGCTGGATGTGTCACAAACACAATTCAGAGCAACAGCTTTGAAAGCATCAGTCGATTCCATTAATTAACTGCAACTTTTTGCATTGGGATGGCAAAAGGTAACTGAATCTAATCACACTGAATATTAGGGGATTGGTGCTGCTCAGTAAATTCAGAGATGCCAAGTTGAGAAAAAGAATGTGTTTCATTCTGAGATGAAAGCCTTCTGAATTTTGGTGCTTTGTAAACAGCTGCTAAACTGATTGAACGATGCCTGTGAAGTACACAGGGTCAAATGTGGTCAGTACCTCAAAGAGTACCACATGTTTCAATATTGAAAAAGCACTTGTGAAAAACATCTCAGTACACTCCTATCTGCCTAGCACTTCAAAAAATGTCCTAAGTATCCACAACAGAGGCAGCATTATCCTTTGTCAGTCCCCTCTCCCTCAAAGCTGATAATTATACCACCAAATTCAATACGGGTAGTAGATTTTAAAAAAAAAAAAAAAAAGAGGTTTCTTGGTTAGAATTAGCATTGACTGAGGTACCAAAGGAAATCAAGAATTAAAAGAAATCTTAGGTGTTTATTTTATTCACACATTAGTCAATGCCATTAACCTGGAAAGCCACTGGAATGCATTCAGTAAAGCTTCCTTAGCTAAATTTTATTTCATTAAAGACCCTACAGTCAGAGTCAAGCACAAACTACAGTCCTGATCTATCCAAGGAAGGGAAAACTGGAGGGAAAAGCAAAGGCAGGTGCTTGCTATAGCTCAAGACAAAAAGCCCCTGTTTCCCTGCCCAGATGTACATAAATACTGGCAGCCCACTTGTGTCAGTGACTTCATCTTGTAAAACAGGTGCTCTGTTGACAAGATCATCCCCTCCCCTGAATAGAAGGAAGCTGCACCCAAAGCACCAATTCAGATGTTCCAGACAGGAGTCTGGCCTTCCATCCAAGACAAATATGGAGCTTGATCTGCATTGCTCCTACTGGGGTTTACCAGTTTGCAATATCTGAGGAGGATTTACTGTAGGATTCAAGGAGAAGCGGGGTGGGTGGCCCTTAATTAACCAATCTTTGTGGCAAACCCCAGCCTTGCCTTGGCACACAAGAGAGGGAGGAAAAGCACTTGGATTCCACACTGACATAAGAAAATCTCATCCTGCAACTGCATTCTCCAACTACACACAGGCAGATGCAGATTCACTCTCCCTAAATGTCCTAAGTAAGGATACAGAAGCTTTTATCCTCTCAGTCTGTACATCTTTAAAGATGACATGACCGATGCAGAGAACTTCAGCAAAAGGAACCAAGAAAATACATTTATGCTCTAGTTTTCAGACTGAGAAAATTACAGCCACAGAGAAATAAGAAAGACACTGTCAGGACTAATTTCAAAAATTAGCTTCTACAAGGAAAAAATACAAGTAACACCAACAGCTTTCAGTTTCTTGGATTTTTTTTTTAAAGCAAAACAGTATAAGCAAAATTGTCATTATAATTCCTCTCTTGCAGCCCTTGCTCCCTAAGCAGCACAAGCTCCATCCCATGCCTGGGGGTCAACACCTGAAACTGGACAGAACCACAAACAAAGCTGAAATTTGCTTTCTAATATTGCTGCTTGTTTAAAAAAAAGGCAGAGAGAAAATTAGCTAGAACTACTTACCTTTATTAGAGTATAACTATTCCCCCCCCATTACTTCATAATTACTTCTTTTTTCTTTTTTGACTTTCCACTATGATTTCAATCCCTTGAAATGCAGTGATCCAAAGTACACATTAAAAAAGTACAGGTATCCATCGTTGTTCCCCAAATGTTCCTTTTGACTGAAAAGATTTTTTTTTTAGAGAGAATGTTGTTTTGCTTATTTAAACATAAAAAGGGCAAGCATATTTCTTCACTGTACCCTCACAAAGGTCAGAGTTTTGCATCTTACTGAGGACCAAAGGTGAAGGCAGCAGGATTTTTGGCAGGCTCCAAGGAAGCTCTTTGCAGCAGAGGTGCTCAGCAAAGTTATTCTGTCAGCAGCCAGGCTGCAGCACCAGCAGTGAGCAGCAGCTCCAGTCAGTGCTGTAGGTCAGTGTGTATTTAGACATGAGAAATTCCCTTGTCCCTGATTCTGGTGATACAATGTTCCTCTTTTTCTCCTGAACTCTGAAAGGGATTTAATCTTTTTTTTTCATGTGTCACTACAAAAGTGGCTTATGTGTCTGTGAGCAAAAGCAACCAGTTCACATCAATCAGGTGCCCTCTGGGATTAAATGAGGCTTAAAGGTATCCAAGTGTGAGCCTAAGACTCTGGAGTTATGAATGAACCCCAGCTGTCAAAGACTGTGCTTTCACAGCCTGAACTGGGAGCAGGGGACAGGGCAGGTTGTACTCAGATGCCTCCTGAAAAACCAAATGGAAAGTTCCTTTAGGTCACCCTACAGCAGCATCACTGATCCTCACTGAAGGAGCTGGGATTAGAGCTGAAATACATTAAGTTAACTTAAATATCCAAATATTGGTCAAACTCACAGCCCATCCATGGCCTGAAATTCTCTGCATTGATCATATCAGTATGGCATTCATTTCACACTCCTCACCATGACAAAGCCCAGAGCAAGGCCGGGAAGACATCATCATTCCTGTCACAAGAAACTTTCATACAAGTTCACTTGCATCTAAATTACATCCCAGATATAACCAACCCTTTGGACATGCCAGGATTTACCTACTCAGACTTATTAGCTGGTAAACACATTCTAATCCTCACCTGGACACCTCCATCCTTCCATATATGAGTGTCTCACCAGCACAGCTGGAAGCCAAGGATTCATCCCACAGATTTGTTGTCCTCTAACAACACTCCCATAGCTACATGGCCTCAAATATGGGAGACACCTTTGCACCTGGGGCTCACAGTGACTGCAGCGTGTTCCTTCCTGTTGAAGGCTGAATGTTGCCTGTAAACACTGTAATTACTGAGAACTAGAGCAGTCAAGAACTGGTGAAATGTAAGAAAGGTAAAAAATTTTCCAGTTTCTTTGAAGATTTGCCAGCAAACCTTGAAAATTTAAAGCATTCCACTTTGTTCTTTTCCCTTTACCACTGCCTCATGGAAAAAGACAAGGAGAAAAGAGAGGGAAAAGATTTAACAGGCAGAACAATCTCCTTCTCAATTCCCTTCATCTTCCAAACAATTGGTATTGTTTTTCCAGATCTCCTTCTCACAATCTCCCTGCAATTCAATCTCTTACCTGCAACTATTTCTGAAGATGCTTGTTCCTACTACCACAGCTCATCAGAACTTAGTGATTTCCAGCCTGTGCTCCAGAGGGCTGGGAGGTGGATGATGGGCTGAGAGTGTGTTGTGCCTTGACAGCAGTCTGAGGTTCGCTGGGCTTGGGAACCACAGCTTCAACCTCTGTTGCTTATTGTCATTTCATCCAACTTCACTTCGATTTCACAAAGAACAAGCAACTTACAGGAGATTATTCCAGGTGTTCTTAACATTATTGCTGTGGGGTTTTGTTCGTTGGGGTTTTTGTTTTTTTTTTTTTAAGAAGGAAAAAAAAAACACAGAAAAGTTTCTGATTGCTACTTAGGCAATTGTGCAGTGGGGTCACCATATCCAGACTACAAGTGGGCTCAGATGCTCAAGTGATACAGACTTTATATGAGCTCTCCTTCTCTGTTAAATTAAACTCCCTGAAAAGATAAACATGGAGCATGAGTTGCCATACAACAATTAACCATAAGAGGAACCATCTAATACACTTCAACATAAAGTGGACATTTATATTCTTTGCTCACAGAAGATTTGAGAGTTGTATTCATGAAGAACTCTGGTTTTAATAAACCTCGATTCTCTGCCCTTGGTCACTACTTTGTAAGACTCTACCTATGGCTGTGAAGATTGGGGAAGGACTAAACACTAAGACTTGACTAGAAATTGTGCTTACAATATCATCAGGGTTCCTTGGTTTCTCTCCTCTCCCCCCCAATAAACCTGAATTAGTATTTCCTTTCCTACAGCATTCATGGAAATGGAGATACATGCTATAACTAGTTTCATGAAGTGAAGGAAATAAATTAAACTAGCAGCAGAAGGGAATAAATTAAACTATCAGCAAGCAGATTAGTTTAGCAAGGGAAATTTTCTTTAGGCATAACAAAACTTTTGATTTACAAAAGTGAAATGCAGCACGCCAGTGAAAGAACAGCCACCCACCTGTTCAACCAGAGCTCTTTATCACTTTAGTGGAACCAACCAAGCACTAACAAAACCAATAAAATCCAGCGACAAAGATCCATGTTAATGACACCAGAAATGATAAAATTCCTTTCTTTCACCTTATCTTGAAAGTCGGAATTTGCTGCAATGCACTTGACTGCCTTCCAAGACACACCAAGTATAGGATCTGCACCACAAGGCGACCTTATTTCAGGGAATCACAGACAGGTTGGGGTTAGAAGGGACCTTAAAGAGCATCCAATTCCAGCCCCCTGCCATGGGCAGGGACATCTTCCACTGTCCCAGCTTGCTCAGAGCCCCATCCAGCCTGGCCTTGGACACTGCCAGGGATGGGGCAGCCACAGCTTCTCTGGGCACCCTGTGCCAGGGCCTCAGCACCCTCACAGGGAAAAATTTCTTCCTCATATCCAATCTAACCCTGCTCTCTGTCAGTGTGAAGCCATTGCCCCTTGCCCTGTCACTCCAGGCCCTTGTCAAGAGTCTCTCTCCATCTTTGCTGTGGGCTCCTTCAGGCACTGCAAGGCCACAATGAGGTCACCCCAAAGCCTTCTCTTCTCCCAGCCTTTCAAACTGCCTTGCTAAGTCTCACCAAGAGCATTTGCTACAGAAGTGTCTGATATCCAACAGCCATTACTCCACTAAACAGGAATGTGCTTTAGCAGCTGCCTGTTACCTGTCTGTACCAGCCATGGCTCTCATTGCTGAATGACTGTGTCCCACAGAGAACCTCGTGTGCAGAACACAAAATTCCCTTATAGTTCCAGATTTTACAGCTTGTTAAATCATACTTTTAATTACTGTTAAACAGGCTTCATTCTACATATCCAGTTGCTACTGTTTGAAGAAACAGGTACTCCCACTAAATCCTTACTTTGTGATTAAATTTGTTCTCCTTTCCTGCTCTGTGAACACTGCAGAGCACGGAACAGAGGAATCTTTAACTTCAAGAAACAACAACTGTCTTTAAACAATGCAGTGCAATGCTTTTGTCTGGGGAGCTACTAATATAAGCTTTCCTCTTCATACAGGACTCAGCAGGCTAAAAATTAGTGACATTTTAAGTGGAACACTTCTTTCATCATCAGGCTGATATTTGGCTGCCATTCTGGTTACCTCCCTTATAAGGCACCAGCAAGAGGGAAGGGCAGGGAACACATTATGCAATTGTTCATTGTAAAAAATAATTAAAACAAATTTTTAAAAATGTCTGTAATAAACACTTTTCCAATACACAAAAGACAAAAGGAGCCTGATGCCATTGGTCTAAGGTCTGCCATTTTTTCTGGGCTAATTTGGGAAAAGGGAATTTCTCTTGAAAGGTTTTTCTCAGTTTTTGAGGGAAGGACTGGAACACTGAAGCCTGTGAACTGTCCCTGCCTCCTCCAGAGTCTGGTTCAAATCCAGCTAATCAGCCAAAGAAGCAGCTCTGCATTGGGAAATAAAGGGCAATACTGGGACACCTGCATCCTGTGCCCTCCTCTGTGCTCAGGTGTAATCCATGGAAATCTAAGACATTTAATTCCAAGTTCAGCTTCAAGCAAGGGTAAGGAGGTTCTGTGGTGAGGCCATCCACATCTTGGCTGGTTTGTGCACAACAGCCCTCCTGCAGACATGGAAATAGCCTTTGGAATTTACCTATCAGTTCAGCTGTAAGTAGGGGCTTTTCACTAGTGAAGTCATAAAAACACTGAGACTTCCTACCCAGAGAACAGATTCAAGAGTCTCCAAACTGGCAGTGACCTGGCAGGATGAGGCCCCATCTGTCCTTTGGGGGGCTCTCAGTGATCCTGAAGGAAGTTCACAGCACAGCACAAGTGTGTCAGAGAAGCTGTCTCACTCTCTGCTGCATCAGGGACAGGGACATGGAGCCTGTACCACCAGGAGAGCCCCCGAGGCACACACAGCTCCCCACTTGTGACAAGCTGCTTCTGCCAAGCCCCTTTCCTTTGTCAACAGCTCCTGCCCTCAGCAGTCATTGAGGGTAGCCAGGTGTCTTACTGAAGTGGTGACTTTCATTCCCCTCCTCGTCCCTCGGTTATGGAAATGGGAGTTAGGACTACTCCCTCTTCCACACTTCTGTGTACAAAAGCTGAGTGTCTTTGCAACTCCTTTGGCTTGGTGTGACCCAGTTTCTTCATTTTAACACCAGCAAATTGATGCACAACTGTGTTTCTTATATTATTACTCATTATTTCTCATTATTCTACTGCAATGGCTCCTAAAAAGGGCCTTCAACCAAGTACAACTTTCTGGGAAGGCACCCACTTGACTCAAGTTTTCCAAGTGTTTGTCTGGGAGATGGTCGGCTGGATTTGTGTTCCTACCAGGAGATTTAATTGCTAAAATACCTTGGCACATTTTATAAATGCAGTACTTCATGTGACATGACACACAGTGCTCTCAGAATTGTAAACAACTCTCTTTATTACATGTAGCATAAAAAGGTCTCACAACCTTTCATCTGGTCAAAGAAAAGAAAAACTTTTTTTGTTTCCCCTTCTGAGGAAGGAAATTTAACACACTCCAATATGCCAAGGTCTTTGCTACAACTGGAGCTCCTCTACAGCATGTCAGTGATCATAGGCTCAAACTCTGGAACATAAGAGACATAGCTAACATAAGTTGCAATACAGTAAACACTCTTCCTCTCCCATACATAGATCCAAGTTATCCCTTTACTTCCTCCCTCCCATTCACTCTGTCACCTTTGATAAACTCCATCTGTTTGCACAACCTGCACACACCAAACTATTATTTCACCTTGGCTGTTCCGTGTTACTAAAAGGTGAAGAGTTGATTCCCTTTTTACTGCTTCAGGACATTCCCACTCTTGCGACATCCCATAAACCCAGGCTACCATTTTAACCAACCACTGCTCCTTTTACTAGTGAAAACATAGTGACAACTGTTCCTTAGACAATCAAAATCCCACAGAAGCAGTCTTCCAAATTCTACGTATCTGTTTTCTTCACGTTCTGATCAGTAGCAACTCTCATAAAACCATGTGTCAGCTAACAAATTTGCAAGTTCGTAGGTATAAATATTAAAGGCATACAGCACAAACTAAGTTTCAAGTCTACAGCTTATAAACCAGAATATAAAATCCAACACCTAAATTACTGAGAAATCAGAAAATCAGATATTTTAAGCATAAAGATTCATATTCTTTCCTGATCCACTGTTTTCCTTTGCTTTTTTAATCTGTAAAAAGTATTTAATGAGATATCAATGCACGCCTTACAAGATTACCTCATTTCACAACTAAAGCAGTATTAACTATGACAACTGCCCATTTTAATGCTTCCCATACTGATCAAATTATTTATGACAAGGAAACGGAGTTTTTCTTGATAATTTATTTATTCCCCTAATTCCTGTTTTGTTTTATATTGTTAAGAGAAAAATGTTCTATTACTTCCCCATGCAAATACACAAGCAGGGGGACTGCCAGAAGTTACTCTGTAGTTTTAAACTACCAAATTGCAGGATTTTCAGTATCAGTCAAGTTATAAAGCCTGCTCTGCTGCATTTGACAACTAATTTCTGAGCCTTCAAGACAAGATTCTGCCACTTTAAATACAGCTCACTATTTAAATTCATAACATGAAATAAATAACTCCTCCCTGAGCTCCTATCCCACAATATTAAATTGGCTTACCCTTGGTGTAACAATTTTTTCCACAACAAAAGCTGTTATTTAATCACCAGACTTTGAAAAATTCTGCACCAACCTATCTCAAAAATTAGACTCCAGTTATTTATCAAACCCATATTTTCAAGCCACAGCAATGCAATTACCACCAGTGGCAGGTCTGCTCTAAGTGCAGCTATATGTTGAAATGAGCAACAAGAGAAGATTAAATGATTTTGTGGACAATTGTATGTTTGATTTATGTCAACTGTCATTACCCTAAGACACAAAGCCTCTTTCTGGGAGACTAAAAGCAAACCATTTACCATATAATATCAGCTTAGCAGGCTTTGTGCTGATGAATACTGCATTCAGAGAAGCAATTCTTTTCATTGCAATTTCCATGTCTTACCCTGCATCTCCTGGAATACAAATATCAAAGTTTATCATCAACTGGCTTCACATTTTAACTAATGCTCAGCTTAAACTTGGTGGGAAGAACAACATTTTTATTGGAATAAACATGGACTGAGCAAAAACTGAATTTATAGGGAGAAGATAAGCTTCAAAAGCAAGACAAACTCACTGCCTAGACAGATACAGAGGACACAGACAGTGACTAAGCTCCTTGTGGTCACTACAGGATTCAAGAGCCATCCCAAACTACAGCAGGAACCTAAAGGATTAAAAGAACTCCTACACACCATTCAAACTTTGGGGACAAAAGGACAGATGTGCAAAGGGAGGCTACACAGAACTCCTGAGAAAGGACAGGTAAGCAAACCTCAGCCACATGCACTGTGCATGCACTGAACTCCAGTGGGACATCCCACATTATTCCAATCCCACCAGGAGAGTCCCACCAGGGACTCCACTGAGGATCAGACCCTCTGAGGGCAGCATCAAAAAGCTTACACAAGCAGGTCCACAACAGATCATCTGACAGAAATCCAACATTTCTGTTCTCCTGGGAACATTCCCTCACCAGGAGCATAGGCCTGGTCCAAGTCCACTGCAAGTTAAAGACAGGGTGTGGATCTGCTGTTTGTGTTTTTTAAGACAGGCAAACTTTCTGGAAAAAAAAAAAGGGCAGAAAGAAATAAAGCATGATACCTGTCCTCTGTAAATATCTGCTTCTGAATTCTGCTTAGCTAGTGGCTTGGGATTTGTCTTCCCCTGAAATGTTCGAGAAATAAATGAATAAATGTTTAGAATTTTTTTAAGCTCTGTTAAGCAAAATTATTGAAATTGAACGTACAGTATGCCATGTACATTATGAAAAACAAATGAGTTCATGGAGCTATGCAAATTTGACTTTTCCTATCCAAGGTATTTAACAAAAGCAGGAAAAGGTGTCTACATAGGGCACAGAAGGTAAAACTGCAGCGATTCTATTAGATACAGTAACAGATTTCTCAACAGTCAATGAGGGTGCCCACTGATCAGCTCAGGTCGGTAGCCTGTGGGCTACTATTTCTTTTCAGAGTAAAATTAAAGCTGACATTCTTTCATTCCTAAAGGATAAGGAATGAAAACAATTTTTCAGATTCCTGTGTATATTCAGGCACCTTTTATGGAGCAGGCACAACAACTTAGCAAGATTTATTAGCATTATAAACACTCATAAACAAGATCCCTCTGCTTCAAATGACTTTTACAAACTGTAATCAAAACACTGAATCAGCACACCTGACAAACCCCAGCATCTACAGTCAACAAAAATCCCACTGCTCTCCAAAGAGAAGGTAAAAGTAAAACCAGTACATCCCACCAAATATCTTACAGGAAACGTAAAAAAAAAAAAAAAAAAAAAAAAAAAAATCAGACTTCGGCATTGCTTTTGATTCAGAGGCTAGAGCAAGACTCATTTATTCCCAGTCTGGATTTTGCAAGAGGAAGCCAGGTACACCAGCGGAGGCACGCGTGTGAACTCTGCTATTCTAACCCAAGGCGTTCCAGACCAAGTAAAACCAAACAACTGCGAGACCTCTGTTCTTAGCATTTAACTTTTCCCTGAGTCAATGAGAATTATCTAAAGACACAGAGCACGAGCCGGACAGCCAAACCACGGGGGCCCCAATCCCAAACTCCTCCGGCTCAGCAGAAGGTTTGGGATTTGCTCCTCTCGCGAGTGGAAACTTGTGAAGGTTCTGTTTGTTTTTCTAAGCGCATTACGGAGATAATTTCGTCCCTTCGTTTATTTATTTATTTATTTCTAAAGAGGGCAGGACACCCTTAAGCCCAGAGCCACGTTCTGTAGCACGAGCAGAGCCCAGCCGTGACCCTCCCGGCGGGGTCCCCGCACAGCCCCGGCCCCGCTCCCCTCGCCGGGCTCACCTGGGTCCCCGCACCGACACCCCGGGGCACCGCAGCCCCCAGCCGGCGGCAGGGCGACAAATCACCCCGGGGGCAGCGGGACGAGCCAGCCCAGGGGCTGCGGGACGAGTCACGGGTCACCCCGGGGGCAGGGAGAGGAGCCGCCCGAGGGGCAGGCGGGAGAAGTGCCCCGCTGCCCAGAGCCGCCCCCGATCCTCCCCGCAGCCCAGGCTGAGGCTGCGCTCCCACAGCCTCCACGGCGATGGCTGCTCCTGCTGCCTCACGGTGCGGGGGGAGGAAAGAGGGAAGGCAGGGGGAGATTCCCAGTCTCCAGCGGCAGCCCCACGGCCGTTCCTGCGGGCAGCGCCGGGGCGGAGGGTGCCCGGCTGCCCTCAGGACCCGGCTCCCCTCAGGACTCACCTCCCGCCCGGTCCGAGCGCGGCGCCGCCCCCGCGCTAATGGCAGCGGGCGGGCCCGCGGCGGGGGCCGATGTTTACCCGCCGGCTCTCGCGAGAGCCGCGCGCCGCCGAGCCCCGCGCCGCCATTGGCCGCGCCCGCCCGGAGCGCCCCGCCCCTTCCCGCCCGGCCGGGCGGCCCCGCGCCCGCGGCAGCAGCGGCGTCCCGGGCTGGGGGAGCGGAGCCTCGGGAGGCAGCGCCGGGCTGAGGGGGCACACGGCACGGGAGGCGTCCCGGCGGGTCTGGGGTATCCCCAGCGAGGGACAGTCCCCATCCTCTCCGGTCTCGGGCACTGCACAGCACAGAAGTTCTGCCTCCTGCCCAGGTGGAACTCCCTGGGATCAGTCCCTGCCCATTCCTCTGGTGCCATTGCTGGGCCCCCGGAGCAGAGCCTGGGCCCTGCTCGGAGCCCTCCCTGCACACAGGGACACACAGGGCTGAGGGCCCCTCTCAGCTGGGGCTCCTCTCGAGGCTGAGCAGCCCCAGCTCCCTCAGCCTTTCCCTGTCAGGGATGCTGCAGGCCCTAAATCATCTCCTCAGCCTCTGCTGGCCCTGCTCCAGGAGCTCCCTGTCCCTCCTGTCCTGAGGAGCCCAGACTGGACACAGCACTGCAGCTGTGCCTCCCAGGGCTGGGCAGAGGGGCAGGATCACTCCCTGACCTGCTGGCAATGCTCTTCCCAATGCACCCCAGGATCCCGTTTCTCCAGCACACTGTAAACCTTGGTGCTCAGCAGGCTCTAGCAGTCAGGACTCACCGAAGGGCCCGTGGTTATGACGGGTCTAAGAGGCAGGAGTTAAACTGGCCTCAGCAGGTGCTCAAACAGAAGACAACAGAATTAAGTGGAAACAGAGCGCTGGCAGACCTTTTGCTTTGATTCCTGGAGCTGTCCTGTGCAGGGCAAGGGTTTGGACCACTGTGATCCTTGTGGGTCCCTCACAACTCAGGATATTCTGTGGTTCTATGATTTATTTCCCTCTGTCACACTGCCGAAGCAGAAGCCTGAGGGTGTTAACACAGACAGGAGAGCAGTGAGACCCTGCTGTGGTTTCAGTGCTACCTGAGCACAAACAAATGGCAGCACTTAGGGGGAAAGCTGTTATCCCAAGGATGCAGTGGTACAGATCTCATACAAATCCAGCTATGCAGAGGGCAAAGCTGTGAGCTCACACTGGAGCACTGACAGAGTACAATCATCTGCTTCCATCAGAACATGGAGCGTGTGGAAGCGAGGGAAAGTTTGTCTTGATGTCATCACTTGACTTGAGGAGAGCTGCTGATGAGGAGGACTTAACTGACAGATTTGATTTATTTTACTTCATTAGTCTTTATGTAGAGATGAGGAACTTAGCAGCCCTGTGCTCTAAAGCAGATTTCTTGCCCAGAGACCTTAAAATTTCAGGACCTGCAGGCAGAGCCAGGGAATCCACCATGGACCTCCCTGAGTGCTGTGAAACTACCTGCTGAGACCAGGTTTTGAAGGCATTACATTTGGTAGGTTTGAAATAACAGAAGCCTAAAATTAGCATGTTTTAACTTGAATGAGGTGCAGGAGTGCTTTCTGAAGGGACTGACTGTCCTTTGGGACATCTGAACTCCAGTTCCACGTTTGAAACCTGAGGTAATGCGCACTCACATTCACCATGTACACATAACCCAGAAACAGAATTAGCAAGAGAGGGAAAAAACACTCTACCATAAATAAATTCAAAATAAACTGGTTATGGATCTAGAAAAGTCGTGTTTCACTAAAGCACCCTTAAAAATCTGTGTCAGTAACAGTGGTCAGTGGGAGTGATGGACACTCCTACCCCCAGCAGGAATGGGGACTGGCTTTGACTGGGGATTTTGAGTGTTTATAAGTTGTAAGCTTTGATTTGAGTCCCTCACTGCTGTCTGCTCCCCAAAGCTGCCACAGGGAAGTTGGGGGAGGCAAGGTCAGTCTTGGAGAGATGATGAGGCCCAGCTGTGACAATGAAAATGGAATGAATATTCACAACATGACGTTCCAGTTCCTGCCTTGCTGCTGGTGCTCCTCTGGTGGGTCCTGCCAGCACAGCAGATGGCAAGCACTGAAAGGCTGTTGTGCCAGTGGAAAATTACTGAGTTTTGCTGGTCCTGTGTGTGCATGTGGATGTGTGAGGGGGGAAGTGGGGCAAACTTTCATTTATTTATTTATTTATTTTCAAGAGAGAAAGGGAAACAAATGGTTCCCTAAGACTTACAAAAATTACTGGCATATAAAGAACCAGTTTCTTGTTTTAGAGGAATGAGGCATGTCTGTTTGCATTTCGAGCTTTCCATATGTATAATTTCATATAAATTTTCTCATAAGTCAGGATTGTAAATTTTTCTAAATAAAAGTGCAATTAAAAAGAAAAACAATATATTAATAAAAGCGCTGGCTGTTGCTTAACAGACCTATGGAAAAACTAAGTATTTCATGTTTCTATTTTTATGTGGCTATAAAAGGATTTACGTTAGCAGACATTCCATCGCAAAACACACATGGTTTATTTTAATTTTCTAATTTTAAATGTGTATTTTTAACAGACCTGTATGCATAGGTTATCTCACTGCTATAAAAGACTGATTAACACTGCTGCAGTTGAAGTTAGTGGGCTGATGCCTCATGTGAATAGTTGAGCTTGTCCATATTGAAGGTCTGCAAACCTAAAGAAACTTACAAGCAAATGCTCATCCTGAAATGAACCATGGCAGAACCAAACCTGCACTGTCTGTGCAGGCAGATGAAGTTTGTTATTGAAGGAGAGCTGACAGAAATACCTAAGGTTTTAACCCAAACTGTGACGCGGTGTAACCATTGCCAACATCCCAATAAACTTCTATTTCTGTGTATTTCCAGAGTTAGCCCGTAATACAGAGCTATAAGCACCTATTCACTGTGTAGAGGGGCAGCAGCTCTTTGAGCCGCCAGCCATGGGAGTTAAACAAACATTTTGAAGCAAAATCTTTGCTCTGAACATGCAAACTTGTGCAGGCTGTGTGCTGTCCCGGTCCTGCAAGCTGTGACAAGCAGCCGAGGTCCTGCACCCTCTGCTCCGACGGCCCCAGCTGCAGCAGCAGCAGCAGCAGCAGCAGCGGGATCCACCCCGGGGCGCAGCAATTAAAGGCAAACACAAAAGCCCAAATACCTCTTGTCAAATTCCACCGAGCCTCTGAAGCCTTCAAAAAACTTAGGGGAACGTCTGTGGCAAAGCAAAACAATGTTGTCCTCGTTATTGTAGTTCAAAAGAGGGAGAGCTTGTCAGAGAAAGGACATTTATGTGAGGGTTTGACATTTCTTTCTTTGCAGTCAATTGGTGTAACAAATCCAAATTGCTGTATCAGAGTCGTGCTGGAGATGTCTCTTGGAAAGATTCAGAGGGGGTTTTAACCATGAAAGCTCCTTCTCAGCATCAGAAATAACCTACAAATGTTTAATTCACAAGCAGTTTGCATCTAACTACCTAACCAACATTTGGGAATCAATCCCGACTTTCTTTTCTTTCCTTCTTACTGTTTTGCTAATATAATCCAGGTGTATTTCTTAAGAATAAGCCAGAAAAATTCCAGAACAGGTAGGATTGGTCAGGAAATAATGCAGAGCTAGGTAAGCATAGTGCAAGCTATTCAGAAACATTCCCACAAATTTTCTCCTGGCTTATTAGGACTTTTTTAGCTGCTGTTGATACTACTTGTAATCCAAATTTTACTTGTAACTCCCTGATCTGTCTGAATAACAGAATTCTATGTTTTTGATATTTAACAGGTAGAAGGCCAGGAAAAAAACCCTTTAAGCTGTTTTATGACACTTTAGCATTGTGCTGTTACATAATTCTGATAAGATTTCACACCTGCTGAGTGTACTGTAGATCTTTAGTTGCTTGATTCCTATGGGGCACAGTAGTGAATCAAATGTTTAGAAAATGCTGCAGCATAGACAAAAATGTAATTTCTTAATAGGTGGAATGCAAATTTAGAAGGAGGTGCATACGGTCATACTTCATGTGCAGTGTTTCACTGTTGAATTAAATGGTTAAGATCTTGCATCTGCAAACTCTTGAAGAATGAGACAACTCAGAAATTCATTGGGTTTACTTCTGTGAGACCATTCATAGAAGTCAGATTTGCTCACCCAGTTGTTTCCTGCCATGCTCCATCTTTAGGAAATCATCATCAATATTTAAAAATACCTGATGACATCAGAACGTCTGCACTGGTTCAGAGCTGGGCTCTGTCTCGGTCACATTTCTGTCTTCCTGGTGATCATGGGCTGACATCTAGGGAAAAGGAAGAATAGAAAAAATTCACAAAGGATTCCTTTAAAACCCTCTCACCCTTCACCTGTCCTGAGTCTGATGTCATCTGTCTAAATAATAACTCCGAGGGTTTGCTCTTCCAAATGCTTGGGCAGTCTACTCTTAAAAGCCTGGAAACATCTTGTATTCCCAGCACCTGGGACAGCCTGTTGTGTGAAATTCTCCTCCTCTGGCTTGTCCTGAACCTTCTTCTGAGAGCATCTTGGTGTAGATCCTGATTTTGTTACCGGCACAGATGGTGAACTGTCAATCCATGTCCATCCTGGCAGTGCTACTCCTTTTTTTATATCCTGTTCCTTCTCAGTTTTCTTTATTCCTAGCCTGGAAGCCATTCCATACTCTCATCAGTTGTGTTACCATGTAGCAATTTCTTTTACATTTTTGGAAGTAAAGAAACCAGAATTTCACCTTTCGAAGTATGAACAAAACATGAATTTAACCAGGGGTATATAATTTTTGCCTCACCTCTTAGTCTAGAGGCAGAACACATCATTTGCTGTGGTTCTTAAAAATAGGAAAAAATTAAATTTTGACAACAAGTAAGTAATATTAGTTCAGTTCTAAAAACAAGGTGCCTTTTGAGGGTATTTGAAACAGTCCAGCTCTGTTCCATACAGGCAACCACAGACTGTTCTATATCCACACCCTTTCTGAGAAAGTTCTAGTTTACACTTTCCTGAAAGCCCAGATAACTTTCTTTATATTAATAGCACCTCTGTCACAGGGAAACCATTTGTATTTCCATGTGTGTAGTCTAAGGAACAAAGCAACTCATTCAGCTCTACAAAATCAAGGAAATTGGTATAGTCACCTTACAGACTGTCAACTCATATCCTGAACATCTTAGCAACTCCCAGCAGCCCTTCCAAAACCAGGATTTCGCCAATTTTCAATACCACTGAAATGACTTCTTTCCTATGTAAGTAGTATTTTTTTTTTTAGCATGAATTTCTGGCTTGGCTGTGACTTTTGCAGGCAGTTTGGAACCCACAGAGTAGTTCTTCCTGGCACACAGATACCAGATTCCTCGTGCAGGAGTTAAGGATGTGACAAATTCAATTCATTTTGTGAGCAATTAAAATATTTATAGCTGAGTTTGCTTAAACAACGTCATCCCTTAAAATATTATTCCTGGATTCTCCTTGGAGAAAATTCTTGGTGGACTTGCAAGAGACATATTTAGTACATGATCTTTTTCCATAAACAAAGAAACATGGAAAGTCTGGAACAAAAAAGTTAACAAATACACTAACTAATAATAACTTTTTTTAATTAAGGAAGTTCAGTGTTATTCATCAGTTAGCATAGTCAGCATTGTCCTTTCTTTAAAATTCCGGAGAAAAATGAAGGTGACAATTTTCCCAGTCAATCCCAGGGATACAAAATCATATATTAAACAAAAATACTCACGTTTTCCAGACATCTTATTCTTAGCCAATATATTTGATCTGTTCTTACACTGGTTCAGCAGTGATCATATGCTTTTTTCTTCTTAGCAAAGATTCTCTGCAGATTCTTTGCTGAATCCATTGTTTTTTTCACATTATCCCGAGACATGGGAGGTCACTGTGTGATGCAAGCTTAACCACACAGTCTGTCTTCTTGCTCAACGTTTGCTTCCTATATGGTGATCAGGTGCAGCTTTTCTGTCTGACATAAAGCTCTCAAAATAAATTAGGGAAAAAAGAAAATGGAACAAGATGTAAACAAAATGATGCAACTTGGTGTTACATTCTGTTCCCTGTTTTTCAACCCTAATGCATCTATTTTAGGGCCTGATACTGAAATCCCAGGAGCTATCCCAGTGAACACAGCTTCTGGAAGAGCCTTGGGAGAGGATGTTGTGGATTGGAAGGGCTGGCTGGCATCACAGCACAGTGTAGCTGACACAGGAGAACCAAGGACAGCAAAGCAGGCACAGGAGGCATGGAGATGGACCAACCCTTCTGGGATTGGAGGTGCTGTGTCTTGTGATGTAACTCAGAACACCACACTTCAGTCACAAGGCACAGTCAGGGCTGTGGTCCCACAGAATGGGGCTGGAGTGACAAACTCTCCCTCTTGATATCTCCTGGATTGATGGCCAGTTGTAGGAGAGTCAAAACTTGTGGTTCCAGAGTCTTTAGCCCAATGTATGGAACCAGTATGGGAGGCAAGAGGATGGATTACAAGGAAATGGGATAAATCTCAGTGGGGCTGTGAAGAAGCACTTCTGGAACCATGAAAGGTTTGTGCAAAAAGGACTGGTATAAGCTTGGACCATAAGCTTGTGGTCATGTTCAGGCACTCCATTGCTAACATGAATGATCCTGATGTACCTCAGAGGAGCTGCATGGAAGGGAGGAGAGTTTGGTGAGGGAAGAGATCACAGCAATGGTCAGAGATAACCTGAGAAAACCACAAGTCCAAGGATCAAAGAGTCTCAAGAGCAGAGCTGCTGTTTCCATGGTGGAAGTAAGTGCAGTGTAAAGGGATCACCAGAAAGAACTTGGGATGTTTTTCTAACCCAAAGTTAAGCTAATCCAAGGTTAGGGAAGCACTGCAAATCCTTAAGGGCTCAAAAATCTTATATCAGCTCTTCTCTCCTAAACTTTCACAAAATTCACAGAACCATGAGTCTGGAAAAAAAGGAGATGATGGTGATGAAATCCCAGAGTTTATGCAAGTGCTTTGGTTATTTACTTTCTTCTGCCCCGTTCCCCCACAACTCTCCATTTTAATGGAATAATTGAAAGCCTGAAAAACTCCATCCTAGATACTCACACAGAGATGTAACCCCTGCTCTGCTGCATTCTTGATTTACATTTCCAATCCTTTCACTCACTGTCTTCCAGCTCCATTCCCTAGAGCCTTCCCTAAGTCCACTTAGCAGTACCTGGCTGTTCCTACTACCTTTCCCTAACCACTGACAACCTCTGGCAGAGGTTCTCTTCTGTTTCCAGGGTGTGTGAAGCATGCTCTTGTGAGGCCTTTCAGCACTGGTTCCTCTTACTGAACAGGATAGGGGGTATTTTCCATGTTGCTTGCTGTTTATTAACAGGAGAAGTCTGTTCTAGATTTTTAATACTGATCTGATGTTCAGTGACAAAGTTGCAGAAAGGACATTTCTCCAACCTAGACAGCAACCAGTAAACTTTGGTTCTGCTACACAGAGAGAGAATATTCTTTGCAGACCCAGAGCTGTCAGCTCTTGAGGTCTGGGTGTATCTCATGCATCAATCAAATGCAGGAAAAATCTTCGGGGATAAAAAACTGACAGTTCTCAGTTTGGCAAAGGTCCAGTTCTGAAATGAGCTGGCCTTGCAAACTGGCTTAGCTACCTTTAGCACCTAATGTGAAGCAGGAGGCAAAACATTTCAAAATCAAAGTGTAATTGTCATTTGAACATGTATTGGCTACTAAGAAAACCTCATGGCAGTGATTATGGAGAGGAAAAATGTGACAAAAGCAAACAGCAACCAAATTCTTCAGAGAAGATGGAGAAATTTCTCATCAGAAGAAAATATTTCAGAAGTGAACAACTGGTCAAATATTTGAAGAGGGAAAAGAATATCTTAATTCACTTTTCATAAATGTTTGTTGCAATAAGTAAGATCTGGAAGTGTACACCAGCAAGATAATAACATGAAAATGGCAGAAATACCACCACATCACATGTTTACCTCCTAGCATAAATGAAATTACTCTCTAAGAGCCAGTTTCTCCATGTCTCACACAATCACTATATATATATATACAGATAATTATCCCATTTTTTAGGAGAAGATTAACTGTTTTGCTGGTGAAGCCTTGATAAGCTATCAGGAATCGGTTCTCAGTGGACAGAAATTTCATGGGATCCCTGTCCATTTGTCTGTCCTACTTACAAACACATCCACGCACAGTCTGTAATTGAATCTGGCACACGAAGATGTCGAGTGTACTGGCCTAACCCAGCAAAATCTCTTGCATTCTGAAGTTTTAATGTCAATAAAGAACAAGTACCTTCTCCCATTCATCCCAAAAGTGACCCTCTGAAGGTTTCCAGATGAGGCACGAACAGCCCTGACAGCCTCACAACAGCTTTGGCATTCCAGCAAGAGTTTTCAAAGGTTACTAAGGAGATGAACTGGTCAACCATGGCATTTGTAGGTCAAGCCTATGTGAAATTGAGACAGTCACCCTGTGAAGATGAACCTACTAAATGGGATGACATTTTGGAGGCCCACCTGTGTTACAGGCAGAGTTTGCAGTGATGCCAACATCTGCCCATTTTAGCCTAGAGATTTGTTCAGGCAGCTCTTTATGCCACTTTTCATAGTAAAAAAAAAATTAAGTAAACATGCTGTAATTTCCTTTTTGCTCCTTTTCTTTGTGAAACTTACTTTTGTTGCCGTCCTTTTTCACTACCAAGGTAATTGCAAGCATAAATTCCATAACTAGCCTTTTCACTTTTAATATACCACAACTGCACCCTGGTATATAATGATCTAAGCACAGTCTCCATCTGCAGAAGAGAAGAAAGTGATTTCAAGCTAACAAAATAGCTACAAACTTAATGCAGCCTCACACTTGTTTAGACTACTAATGAGGGAGAGCAGGGAAAGGAAAACAATTCAGTTCCATTCCACTTATCTTGTGGGCTTGGATCTTTAAATGAAAATAATCCAATTAATTGTCACAGCATGAAGAAAACAGTTGGGTCTGATAGAAACGAGGCAGAACGCTAAAGAAAAAAATGTATGTTTAAGGTCTTAATTTAAGCCAACAAAAAGTCTCCTGGTTCCCATGGGCTGATTCCAGAGCCTTGTGTGCATTGTCCCTGAGTGGGTCCAATGTCACAGAGAGGTAGAGCAGTCAGCTCGGGCACATTACACAGGACTAGTTGGACCAGTTGTGTAATGCTGGATCTCTCTGTCCTGTTGGATGGAATTCTTCCGGAGCCCTCAGGAGCACGGAGCTCTGTGCACCAATGGAAGCAGAGCGAGTAATTAAGCCTGCAGTGCTCAAGCCTGCTGTGGAGAAAGGCCACAGGGGGCCCAGGGAAGAAAAGCTTTTTAAAACTGCATCAAACATCAAATCCCCGGAACTGTGTTCTTCCCCTCACAGTTAACAGTCAAGGATCTGCCACGTTTTTCAGAAATTACTGCGATTCAGAAGCACGGGCAATAAGCTGCCAGCAGGGTGTCGGTGGAGCTGGAGCTGCCAAAGCCATTTCTCAGCCTCTCCAAAGGAACAGAATGTTAATCAATGTACTAATTTTTCTCCTTCCACTGGAATTAGCCGTGCATGACCACAGCTTGACCACCTGAGTTAACTCAAAACTGTGGAAAAAAATCAGTGTACTAAGAAGGATTACTGACCAAAGAGAGTAGCTGTGGAAAGACGAGGAGCAGTCAAATATCTGGCCTGGTTTGGTGAGGGTCAGAGCAAACAGTCTGATGATAGGGAGTGCATACAAAAAGGTGTAAGCACGGACAAAAACTCTCTTAGGTTTCTAGGATTTAACTAGTCTCCTGTCTCCCTGGGATGGCAGCATTCCTTAGTAAAAAACATAGCTCCAAGGCTATTTCCAAAGAGATTGCATACATTAGACTTCTTCCACTAGCTGGAAATTTTTCATCAGCTGAACTAACTAGGGATCTTTACTCTTTAATGAGACTCCTGTCCTTCCTTTTCCAGAGAAGCTGTGGCTGCCTCATCCCTGCCAGTCTGGATGGGGCTCTGAGCAACCTGGGATAGTGGAAGGTGTCCCTGCCCATGACAGGGGGTGGAATGAGATGGTCTCTAAGGTCCCTTCCAACCCAAAACAGTCTGTGATTCTTTTCCATATAGAGGTGGGGGACTGATGCACAGAGCAACTGTAAAATCACAACTGAAACCTTTATTTCTGCACCCTAAGTATTGGCTACTAAGAAAACCTCATGGCAGTGATTATGGAGAGGAAAAATGTGACAAAAGCAAACAGCAACCAAATTCTTCAGAGAAGATGGAGAAATTTCTCATCAGAAGAAAATATTTCAGAAGTGAACAACTGGTCAAATATTTGAAGAGGGAAAAGAATATCTTAACTCACTTTTCATAAATGTTTGTTGCAATAAGTAAGATCTGGAAGTGTACACCAGCAAGATAATAACATGAAAATGGCAGAAATACCACCACATCACATGTTTACCTCCTAGCATAAATGAAATTACTCTCTAAATTCGCTTCCAGATCTGTCTGTGCCTGTGAACCTGGAGCACAGCAGCACTGGCTGGCAGGGACTCTGCAAGTGATTGTGTCCAAACGCCCCCTTGAACTGGGGCTGCCACCAACTCTACAATGAGTTGTTTTGTCTAGCAAGGTCCTGAAAACCTCCAAGAATATCTACTGCAGTGTTTTTCTATCCTCCCACCATAAACATAGCTTAATGTCCAATCTGGACTACCCAGAACAGTTTGTGGCCTCCACATCTTCATATACCATCTTACAGTGCTGAGGAGAATTTGGCTCTTCTTTGGCTTGCCATTCTCTTCTTCAAGCTCTCCTCCAAGCAGTTTTGTTTTCTTTTTAATTCATCATTTTTAAATGATTATGCTACTTTACAGGATGCCAAAACCACTATGTGATCCTCTTTGTAACTGGCACTAGACAGGTGGTGTTTGCTTATCCTGTGGCTGTTTGCAGGAGGAGCACACCCAGTGAGCTCGAAGGACATCAGTCAGAGGGAGGAGAGTAGAATAAGGAGATCCAGCCACATTCGTTTTTCTTTATGTTCAAATGCCTCCTTTTAATTTTGAGGCATTTGTATTCTATATTACAAACCTATTAATCAACTGGTAAACATTTAAACTTCATAGCTGGGACTGTGAGTTGCTTCTGCAGCTGACTACCCCCACTCAGCAGTGGCCATCAAGAGGTGTTGCTTCTTTACTATTCCCTGAAAGGGTCGTTTGCTGTAATCTCTAATATCCCTGAGCATATCTGAAAACTCCTTTTTCCCATGTATTCCTATGGATCCTGTAAGAATCACACTGCTCTCAGCTTCTGGGATCACCTGGAAGCTTTCTGGAGCGCTCTAGGACTGGTGCAATGTATTCCTGTCAAACCATCTGGCTGAGAGATCTTTTTTTCCCTTAGAAGTTGTACTGGAGCCTGAGTTTAGAGCTCTTGATGGCACACTGAATGTTGCATAGATTTAGTCGGGCCTTTTATTGCCTTTTATTGACCATTAGAGGTTTTCTGGCAATGGCATGCTGGCGCTGAACTGCTGTCAATGTGTTTCTCAGGCTGCCCCTGAGGGTGGTTTTGCTCTCATCTAGTATCATCTGATTTTGATTTTTCTGATAATTTTTTTGTTAGACAACATCAGTTTCTGCCAAAACAGGCACAAAATATACTTTGCAGTCAGCAGGTATTTAGGTGAAACATTCTATGAAAGTGGCCTTCACTGAACACTTCTGCACCCTGAGGTTTAGGGTGCTTTGGGCAAAATCCAAAGCTGTGACTCTCCACACTAAGTTCAGGTGTAGTAATAAAAGTTTTATCACAAGAGATGCTAATCAGAGTGTTCTGCTTGTTCCTCCCCTCTCTGGAAGGACCTATTTTATTAAAATAATGTTAAAAGTAATTCCTTACAGCTCTCTACAAAATATTGGTGAAACTGAACACTGCAAGCACCTCTACTTTCCCCTCACACAAGAAAAATTCTATTTCAAGCAGGTTTTTTATGCTTCTACTGTTCTGGCTTGTCAGACTAAGCCACACCATTAATTTTAGCCAAGTGATCACTACATTTGTGCTTTTTGGAGCTTGCTCTTTTATATCCATTCTTCATTTGATTTCAAGTTCACGTGCTGTATTTTGTGTGCAATTCATAGTCTACCAGCTATGTGAACAGAGCTAATCCTGTGAAAGAACAAACCATCACTACATTATAAATAATCGTCTGCAGCCTGATCCAGGATTTCTTTACTATTCTTGATTAGGTAAAAAGATTAAAAGCTACTTCTGTTGCCAGTAAAAATCCCATTTCACTAGCTGGGCTTTTAAAAATATCGTGATGTAGCACAACTAAACCCAAGAAGGCAGAGCTTATGCCACCCTGTCCAATTGTGCCATTCCCCTGTCCAAGAACTATTTTGAATCGAGTAGAATTGCATTAAAAAGTCACTTAAGAACTCTTGAAAAATAGAACATTCACCCAGGAATAATTTATAAGTAACCTACTGATAAAGCTGCTTTATGCTTCAAGTGTTACCACATCTGGTCCAGCAATTTTGACTTATCTAATGGTAAAACTTCCTGGTTTTGTTTTAAATTGCTGCAATTTCTTCCTCTTCTGTCTAAAGCACCAGGCAATGCCTTCTGTAAGCCAGAGCAAGTGGCCAAATGTCCCAGTTCCTCGTGGAGCAGTGGCAAGTCACTTTTTGTACAGTAACAGAGCTGCCACATCTTCTCCAGGCATGGACTTACCTCATGGAACAGATAGATACAAGCACTGATAAAACAGGGCAAATAGCTGGAGATCTGCAAGATTAACATGTTATTTGTAAAATTACATCAGCTGTGAGCAGGAGAGGCTCCCAGAGACTGGATGACTGCAATGGCATGAAGCAGGTGACATATTTCTGCTGCTCTTGCCTGTAATGCTGCTCTGAGGTGTGTGGTAACACCAGTGAGGCAATCGGGAATAAAAACAACAAATGCATCTCAATTAAAAATTTCAGCCAAGACTACACCCCTTTGCTTGTGAAAATTTCATCACACCCTTCTCAAAGTGACACCTCTGAACTAGTCTGGGGATCTGCCAGGAAAGGGAGTCCTTAGAGAGACAGCTCCCAAATATGAGCAATCGACAAAAGTTCAAAGCCATTGCAGTATTTAAAACAGGCACTAAAACTCTCAATCCTGTCTTTTCTCTTAAAAACACTCTCTTCAGCAAAACCCCTGATTAATGCCAAAAGAAGATCTATTCAGAGAAGCAGGCACCATCCACATCATCGTCAATGACAGAACATGGCAGCACTTACCCAGCTCCAGTTCACAGCTGAATTTCAGTCCTACACTGTTAAACTCAAGGGATGCTGCTCTTCTGATCCATTGTCACCTCTGCCTTCCAGTTCCTGCAGCAAGATTGTCCCCTTCTGACATCACTTGTGGGATGAAGCCTCCCTGACTTCTGTGCACGAGTGAGGTTATGGCTTTAGTGACAGAGCTTCTCTTACACATTGCCTATTCTCCCTCTTAAATGGGTTTTATCACCACAATATCTCTTCTTCCAGTTGTTCTTCCTGTTAACATTTCACCTGTCTTCTCCTGTGTGCATTCTAATGATGATATTTTAATTAAAAATACAGAGAAGGACTATGTTGTGAGGAAAACTGACTAGTAGAATGACCAGAGGAAGAAAGAGCAAGCCAGATTGCAGGTCTTGTTGAGCTAAGGGGCTTGAAATAAAGGGAATAAGAAATGCAATAAGTTGTTGGTGATTTTTACATATCTATCTTGCCAACAAAAGGTGATTTATCTTGTACTCAATGCCAGTCCTATAAACACACAACAAAAGGAACTTGTTACACTTTACCTGACCATGGGAAGAAAACATGACCAGCATTAAGGAAATTAGCAGGTGTTCTCAGAAGCTGTGCTAAGGGACCATCTCCTTTTTAGAATGCCTGTGTGTGCATGTGTGTGCATTCATGTGTATTGGAAAGAATCAGCCTTTACAAAAAAAGAGTCTCTCAAAGTCCCAGTGCTGGTGGAATGAAGTTTGACTCACACTCCTTAAGAAGGGTGGAGTGTGTGGATTCAGACGTGGCCCTTTGGTTTATGTATTTCTCCATTTGGTTTTATTGTATGAGTCACAAAGTACCTAAAATTTCACAGATGGAAAAGGCTGAGAAATAGCACATCTTTTTTTATGATCGACTGGACCAATTTACCATCCCAGACAGGAAAGACAATAAAATAAAATTAAAAATCTAACCTTTTACTGAAACTATGTCATGTATTCCCTCATTCAGTTAGGAAATACGAACTGTTCTAGGAACCACCAAGAAACATTAAGTCATTTGTAAAGAAACATTAAGTCATTTGTAGAAAGCTCAGATTATTACATCATCTGTCTGAGCAGAGATTTATTGCTGCTAAAAATTCTGTGCTGCAGCAACACAGCATCAATAAATCATCATTTACCTTGTCAATAGCTTTAATAGGAGAGGGAACGGGCTGGAAATCTTTCTGGATGCAGTGATACTCCAAAAGATGATTTGAGACCAGAGTGTTATTGCCATTAGGAGTAACAATATTTACTTGTCTCTCAAAGGGAAGGCCAGGAGCAGATCTGCATTACAAAAAGAAGAAAAAGGGACCTGAAAATTCTGCTTTGTGTCATCCCTTGTGGATGTTGCCACCCTTCTGGCTACCAGAATTGCTCATGAGGGTACAGGTGAGTGTTCCCCACTCACACCAGTGGAAGGGACTGATAACCTCCAGCTTGTGCCAAAAAGAACCTGACTTTTATGGAGGGTTATTTATGCCCAAATTCCTTTGCAAGTGGAAGTACAGTAGCAATTCTAAATACTGTTGGTTAAGTGTGTTGAGCTCCTTGCACAGCTGAGAAACTGCAGTTTATCATGCAGCCTATCTTTATGGGGAGAGATTTTTTATGATTTGCTGTTCTCCAACTTGTTACTGTTTGAGGTAGTTACTGTGTAATTGTGCAAAACAACAGGACTGTAATTTTAAGGTTGGTAGGACAGGAGCTTGTGTGACCGAGGCAGTACTAACTCTTCTGTGGTCTCATATGTACTTTCCATTTCTTGCATTTATACTCTCTCTTGACATTTTGTAATCCTTTTGAGTATTCCCATATTGACTGGGGATTTTGCTCCAGAAATGTATTCCTTTATCTAATTTTAAAGAAGACTAGATAGGCAATAGGTTGTTTTTCCCTGTGTGATACTTCTGCTTTTTATTATACTTACTAAAAAGTATATATAACCGTACATTTAACTTTCCTTAAATTGTATTCCTAGAACTCTTAATTCTGCACTCCCTTCCATATAGTTTACATATCTGATCTTTTTTATCATCTGAGTGTTTAGCAACCACAGTCAAATACCCCTCAGTTTCATCCCAAGAAGACTTAAAAACTCCTTCAAAAAGAAGTAGAATTTGTTCCAAAAGAAATCTCCAGCAAGGAACTGAAAACAAGCCTTGCTACTTCTAATGTCAAGCTATTTCAGATCTGCTTTTACATCAGAAGAGAAACTAAAGTGAAAACACTCAGCATCTTTCCCGTTTGCAGGTTGTCTTTTGAAAGGAGCTCAAGGCTGGAATGGGTAGAGTGGCCCTGTATTTATTGATCTCACCTCAGTTGTCACCTGCCAGCTATAAAAGCTCTTAATGTATCAGAGGGAAATGCTTCAAATGCAACACGGGAATTTTACAGCAAGAAAATGGCTTTAACTGAACCTTGGGAATTGCATCATTAAGCAGCAGTCTCAATGCAGAGGTCACAGTGATAAACTAATAATTCCTTATATTTTTTACTGCATCAGAGCTGAGGGATGGAAGCTGCATGACTAAGGATTTATTAAACCAATCTCGTGGTGACTGCAGTCTTCCAGCTGAAGAAGGAATTTATGCTGCCTGTTCATATTCACAGACCCTCCATTTCTCTATTACTGTTTCAAATATTAGAAAAAGTGAAGCTGTGGACATGGAATTTGTAAGCTTTTTCTGTCTGCTTTACAAATTCTGTGGGACAGCACCCATAAATGGGTTTATGCACTGCAGCACATGGACACTGGAAAATGAGATTCTGAGAAAGCAGCCAGTTAAGCAAGAAACTCCCCAAACCAGCCAGAAGGAAATGCAGAGAAGTATGCCCAAGGTGAGTGCCCAAAGTCAGTGCAGAGATTAAGCAGATGATTCTCTGTGTGCTTCTCCCTGTGCATAAATTCACTCTGAGTCTGGTGCCTAATCCCAGTGAGCTCCTGGCATATTAAGGAAAAGGAAAAAGCCCAAACCCAAAGATAAATTGCATCCTATTTCAGCTGCATGTTAGGGTAGTTGTTAAGGCAGATACACTTTAAAAGCACAAATTTACTGGTTTGCAGTGGGGCTGTAAAATAAGTCTCCTAATGCCAATCTCATTTGTGTTTTGGCCTGAGCCTCTCTTGTCTTCCATTGTGGGGGTCTCTTCCAATTTTATCCCTCATTAAAAAGTATTGGAGCAAGGAACTGTCAAGGAAAGGGAGAACAGCAGAACAAAAGGCAGGTGTGTGGAGGGCTGCAACTTAGAATCTGTGTTCCCACCTGTGACAGTTTTTTATTGACCAAATATTTATCAAAGGCAGGTAAAGCACATCTGTTGTCATCCTGTGTGCGTTCAGGGCTTGATTTAATTGTTTTCCTGGAGTCAGAGCTGAACAAGCCAGAGCCAGTTTTGTCTTGCAGATGCCTCAGGGCTAAAGTGCAGATTGAGCACTCTTATATTTCTTTACTGTAGCAGGTAAATACAGGTGTGCCAGGAATTTATGGGTGCAGAAGGAAGTGCCCATGGCCCCTGCAAGCAAGGGGGGAAAACTCCCTTAGGAAGCTTTGCTCTTGTCTGGGGTGTCTCTGTTCAAGGCATTTCATGGGAGGTGTTCCATGGATGAGCACTCACTCCAGTTCTGATCCCAGCACATCAGCAAATCCCACATGGAGCAATGCAAACCTATTGCAGGTGATCTTACCCAGGATAAAACCAGGTGTGTTTGAAGCCTGCACTTTTCAGACTTGGAGGCTGAAGAGCATTTCTATCAAACACAAAATTCAAGTAGGCAGAGGAGATCCTTCAGGAAGGCCTCGGGAGATACCAAAATTGGACTGGGCTGATCGGCCCTCCAAAACATGGTGCTTCCACTATTTGAAAGCTGATTCTTGAAAAAAAAGTCTGTATCAGGGAAAAACCAAGAGACTGGATGGATTTTATGGATCCTTATGAGCGTTAAAAAAGAATTATAGCTTCCTATGGATTGCTGGCTCATGGTTTGGGACGAAATCTTTAAAGGGAAGATGCATGTTCACAAAGATACGGTGGCCAACCAAACCAATACAAGGTTTGGTTTTCTGCAAGGGTATGAACTCTCAGCAGAGCTTGCTCTTTGCTTTGTTCTGGGTTTTGGAGGGCTATGGTTTACCAGCACAAGTGCTCCATGCACTTTATTCTTCTCAACAGGATTTTTGGGGTTACTGAGTACTACACATGGGGTCAGGCATTCCTATGATCTCAAAAAATCAGCTGAATCAACTGAAAATCTAGCTTTGAGCATTACAAGAAGCACTAATGTGTGATGGACTTGTGAGAGCTGGATCCATATATGAGAGCTTGATCTCTTGGCAGTCTGTGTTGTCAGGGGCCAGAAGAAAACATCCAGCCTCAGAGGGGAGCTCAGTGTGTGCAGAGCATGATTAAACATCTCAGTATCTCTCCACAGGTCCTCTGTGTTTAGATTGGATTCACACTCTTCCCCAATATCCCTTATGAAAACGGGAGCAGTTTTTACAGTAGTGGGGTGTTTGAACCTCACCCCTGGAGAGCAAATCCAAGAAAAGCAGACAAAAGGAGAAGGCTTCCCTGTGGTGGAAAGGTTCAGCTTTGTGAATGCTGATGCAGACCTATTTTGTTTACACACTTGATAATTAATAGTGTTTGCCTAGTCGTCTCACTAGACTAATGGTTAGTTTTACTCTGTAAATAAGACAATCTGTGGTTACAGTAGAACAGAATCTCTCACTGTGAGTTTGTCAAATAAATGCAGATTATGAAATACAAATATCTACTCTGTCCTGTGAGCAAAAGCCCGCATTTTAATTCTGCAAAGAGTTGTCTGGTTGAGCAATAAACCTCCTGTGAGGGGTCGAGAAAATACAGGTGGTGAATTTGAAATCCATGAGTAATTTTTGACTTGGTTGCATCCAGCTGGTTTGTGTTGCTGAAAGTATCACTGCTTTCCCAGAGTAGGAACGAAGGACAGAATTATGGAGTAGATGACCCAGCATTTGTCTGATGAGGTGTTGGGCACACAGCCCCCAGAGGATGCTGCAGACCAAGAGGTTTCATGGGGTAGGGACCACAGGGAGCAAATATGGCTTTGCAGTGGGAATAAGGATGGTAATCGTGGAGTAAGAGTGCTCCCATAAAATTGTGCTAGCTTATGTGTTATGATGATGCTAATTTATATTTTATGATGACACACTGCCTCTGCTGACTGCTTAATCCTTAGGAGAACTTAGTACCTGCAAGCTCCTGTGGCTCTTGCAAGTGGTTGTGAGTAGACATGAGCTGAGAATCTCTCCCCCCCATCACCCTGAAAGGCAGCTCACAGAACTAGCCCAGACACCTGGTGCCTTAGGTGAGAGAAATTCCACCTTCATGTGACAGCAGCCAAAGTTGCAATGCAGAGGTGTGTAAAAGGGCTGATCACTTCCAGTGGCTGGGAGTTCAGAAGGCACCTCAGAAAGCTCGTGAGCAGCTTTGTGTTCACTCCAGGCTTTTCCTGCTCTGCTGCTCTGTGCTGGTTGCGTGGCACAGAGCAGAGCAGTGTTCACAGCTCACTGCTACCTGCTGCCCTGGCCTATCATGCACCACATCCTTAATTAGCAAAAGCAGGGAATGAGACAACACATTAAATTGCTGACGTGGAAGAGTATTTCACAGACATTTCTCTTTTAGTCATTGAGAGAACCAAACTGAAGATGTGTCCATGTACTCACAGCAGCATCACTCAGCATGACCATGCACGTGATTAAGCAAATTGCTTTCAGGGAAGTGACTCATTGCTTTGGGTTTGCTTTTTTATTTCTTCTTGCATTATACATAATAAGCATATAAATGTGTTTTTGTTTATAGATGGCTCTGGACAAAAATACACACTGTGTACATCATCAGTTAAGTAATCCATGTCTGCCTTTATCCAAGGGTGCAGACGTCAGGAAGCCACCACTGAAAGATGACCATCATGTAATAATTATGTTCAGTGTCTCCTCATATTGAGTCAGATCATTTTGATGGAGGATAGCTTCTGGGAGATTGTTCTCCCTGAGCAGGTCTTAGAAGTTGTGAGACTCAGCATATCTTGCCTTGCTGTGTTTATTCTGAAGTACTCAGACCTATCTTGTCCTGTTGTTCTGGTTAATTTGTTAATGGATAATTGATTTCAAGGGAGAGGAAAGTTTCCTGTTCATAGTCAACTTTACAATCCTGCCTGCCTGGATATGTAGTATGGCAAGATACTGGCTCCCAGATCCTATTTCTGATCTTCCACCTCCTCCCAGCAGGTATCTGATGTCCTGGTTTACCATGTGTCCCAGCCAACAATTACGCCTGAGCAAGTCAATACTGAACAGGTGTCCCAGGGTGCAGCTTATCAGCTGCAGATTATCATCTCAGTTCTACTGGCTTCAGGGACTTGTGTGCTCTTCAGAAACACACAGCCAGCCACTGTAGGAGAAGAAAGTTGGTTTAGTGGCTTTTTGTTTATTTTCCTCCACGAACCAGGAATTGAGAGCCATAAATTTAACATAGTGTTTTATGTAAGACTTCCTGTGTGGTCTGCAACAAATCATTACTTGAATTTGCTGTTGTCTGTAAAGAAATAATGTTTCACTGCCATTTGTGCCCCTGAAAGTCAGTCTTCAGTTCATTGGGCCTCCGTAGTAATTTGCAAGTTTTTTCAATTTAGGAGCATGGGACAAGTGCTAGAAATCCTCTCTACTTAAGAACGTTAAGAAGCATTTCAGTACTCATAAAAGTGAATGCTGAGCAAAGGTAATTTGAAAATTATTGCTGTGATTATCAAACTGCAGTACCAGTAAATAATGTGGTATCTTAAATGTAGTAAATAATTTGCATCCAATTTCCACATTTTATTACAGCGTCTGTCTAGAATTTGAAGTGCTTCATCCCAGCCAGCTTCTGTAGCTCAGCCCGGGGGGAAGATCAGGGTTTGCTGGTTTTGTTAACTCTTGAAAACAAAAATCAAAGATGGCAATTGCATCAACTTCCTACAACCAGGGTGGAGGGGGCCCCCCTCTGAATGGCTTTAGTGTCAAATTCAAATTCTCCTTTAACCCAGAACCAAATCCCTTGAAGTTTTTATCCCTGTTTTTATCGCTGATAACCCTCCTAAGACTTCAGAGAAAATACTCTGTGCAGAAGGCAAGAGCCCAGGGCTGTATCCAGCTCTGGCAAGGCAGCTCAGACAAGCCAAGCTGGCAGCACCTTGCCATGCCAAGAGCACCCTGCTGGTGACTGACCTGTGTGGCTGGCTCAATGGCACCGTGAACTATTTCCCCACTTACCTGAACTGCAGGTGCACGTGGGATGTGTGTGCAGGTTTTGCTTGTGCTGGAGAGAAGTATAGCAAAGTCTGGTGAGTGCTGACATGGCCCCATGCTTGCAGTACCCGGAGAGGTTTGTTGTGGGAATGCAGATGAATGGCTCTGTACCTCATTTGCCAGATGGCTGACAGCTTGGCAAAGCCAGGGGTCTCCAGCTGTCACACGCGGTGGCACAGCTGACAGCAGCATGTGGCTCGCTCTCCCCTTGCCCCCAGTCGAGATGTTTTGAGGCTGAACTGGATCTGTGTCACTACATGCCATCAATTTACCACTTGGCTTGCCCAAGGAGCTGTCACAGCTGCTTGTGGCTGACATCTTTCAGTTACCAATGTGAAATAGTCTCTGAGGGCCCACCACTGAGCTCCGTGTCTGCCTCTGGGTGGTTTCATGACAATGAGCAGATAAGATTGCTTTTTTTCTCCCATTGTGCCCATTGTGGTTATTCGTCAAAAGGCTGGGGCTGCTTCTCTGAGTTTTTAAGAATGTGAGTGTAAGAGATGGCTCTGCAGGCCAACAGTGTGTGCTCCCTCAGTATCATCCCACGGGACAAGTGCTTACCCTGGAGCAGAGGGATTGCATTAGGATGCCTGTGCACCTGTGCTGTTCAGCATTTCCCCCTAATCATAACAGTCACCCCCTTCTTCAACATCTGATGCTGTTTCTGTCCCAAGTGGAAGAGGATTTGCCCCTCCTCATCAGTGTCAGCATATCCAGTGCCCTGTCACGTGGTTTCTCTCTGAATTTCCTGCAGCTAATGAGGCTGCCGTTGTAGGACAGCTACAGCAGAAGAGGCAGATTCATCCCCACAATTTCCTTGTACTGGATTCTGCTTGCACAGTGCTTTTCCAGAGTGATCTGTTCCAAGGGAATCTGTAACCAGCTGTTCTCAGAATGGATCCACATTATGGACCCACCCTGGTCCCATGTATGGCCAAACCAAGTTCAGGAGTAGCAGCTGATACACTGCTGCACACACCTTCCAAACCATCAGTACAGATCAAATCTTCAGCAGCCTTTAGCCTGGCCATGATAATGAAGATTCCCCTGGGAGGACAGACTCATAGATGCTTCTGCTGATCAGAACCTTTTGTAGATTCTTTTAATCTACATTTAATCTAATTTAAAGTAGATTATTTAATCTACTTAACAGAATCATAGAATCTCAGAATGGCCTGGGTTGGAAGGGACCTTAAAGATCATCTTGTTCCAACCCCCCTGCCATGAGCAGGGACACCTTCCACTATCCCAGCTTGCTCAGAGCCCCATCCAGCCTGGCCTTGGACACTGCCAGGGATGGGGCAGCCACAGTTTCTCTGGGCACCCTGTGCCAGGGCCTTACCACTCCAGAGTAAAGAATTTCTTCCTCATATCCAATCTAAACCTGCTCTCTGTCAGTGTGAAGCCATTGCCCCTTGTCCTGTCACTCCAGGCCCTTGTCAAGAGCCTCTCTCCATCTTTCCTGTGGGGTCCCTTCAGGCACTGCAAGGCCACAATGAGGTCACCTCAAAGCCTTCTCCTCCCCAGGCTGAACAATCCCAATTCTCCCAGCTTTTCCTCAAATCTCAGAGTACAATGCATTGTGTGTTTAGGTGGTTCTCTTAAAAGGACCTGGTGAAATTTTTGGGTTGAGTTGCTGGGTATATCAGGAGAACACAAGAAGCTGTTAACTGACAGGCAGCCAATTTGTCAGATCCATGTAGTGATGGTTTGTTCAGGGCAGTTGTAGTAGATTTAACTGGCTGCCATAATCCATGGGCATGAGTCATTTAGCCTGGATTTAGCCTCTCGCAGGTTCAAAGCAGGCAGATCACATCCACACCATGGCTACTCTGATATGGTCTGGAGCTAATTTTAGGACCTGAACAGAGTTACAGATACACTTCTAGTAGATGAGGAGCTGCATTTGTGAACTGGTAGCAGCAACATCACCTGACAGTGAGATGACCTCACTGTAGGTGTCCAGAGCAGTGTCCACAGAAGGATGGCCTGTTCCCAGCAGGCATGGGGCAGTGGGGATGACAGGGTGTGGGTGAGGAGCTTGTTTTCTCCTTGCCAGCCTGTGGCTGCACCTCCGTGCTGAGCTGCACAGCGTCTCTGGGGACCCAGCAGATGCAGCCCTGTACAGCAGCAGTGACATCCTCCTTTTGTCTGTGTCCCTCACGTTCAACGCAGGGAGCCCCTACAGCTGCTTTGGTGGTTTTGGCTTTCCAAGTTCAAACCTAGGCTGGGTCCAATTAGGCTTTTCAAAGGGATCTAGACGAGCCTGAATCCCTCTTTTTTCAGTCTTGTATTCACTGACTTTATAAGATTCCAAACTGATATTCAGCTTTTCTAACACATCGTTTATGCTTTTACTCATATTTTCCGCCTCTAACGTGAAAATTCACATTTTGCTTTTTTGTATGTGCTATTTTTTACCTTTCTTTACTTGGGTCTTGGGCATACTATGCAGGCAGGCTGTTAATGCTGGCCTTGCTTCACCCATCAGCAGCACTCAAGCAGTCCTTCCACGTTGGGCAGCAAGATCTGTTTCCAAGTCCCTTCTAGGATCTGGCCCCACCTTCTGTGACACTTTTTTCCAACAGAAAGGTTTCAAGCAGCCTGGGCAAGGATTTTATGCCTGAGAGCTGAAGTCTGTCAGCTCTTTGTTCCAGCTGTGGTGACAATCTTTTCAGCATCAAATGTAGGTGTGTCTCGTGCTCTGGTTTCCAGCTTCTAGCAACAAAAGGACAAAACAAAAGGGCTTCTGTTCTCAGATGGTTTCAGAATAAGGTGAAGTGCTATATTTCTTGCAGACATATCACTTCAAGTGATTTTGCCCTTGAGGACAGCATTACCTCACATAGAACAAGAGAACGTCTGTGTGCTGAAATGTCAGGCCTCATGAGACAAGGATTTCTCTTTTGTAAGTGCTGTAGCTTTCCACAGTTCTCCCTCCCAGCTGATATTTTATTGGTTCTTGTACCCAGCTTTGCACAGGTTTCCTTAACACGGTGGACAGTTTTTATTTAACACAAGGGAGGGATCAGTCACAGCAAGTGGAGCAGCCAGGTAAAACTGCTTAAACACCAGCGCTCTCCTGCACAGCAGCATGTTTGCATGGCCCTGCTTCCCCCTTGGCACATTCTTGTTTAACAAATATCTCAATCTCTGTGGCTCTGCTTCAGTTCTGCCTTGTTTGTCTTGTCTTTCCTTGGCGCAAGTTCAGGAGGGCAGCACCTGCCTTCCTGTTTGTACATCAGTGCCTTCACCTCAGCCAGGGGCTCTTGACACTGTGAGCTGCAGAAGCAGCATCTCCTGAGGCCACTGCTGGAGAATGGGAACACAGCTGACATCTGATTCCCCAGTTAATCCATAGGCCCGTGCTAATTGCCTTTACACACTAGGCTGCACAGCCTAAGTGCAGGAAAACATCTTGTGTCAATCCAGAGAACAGCTAATGAGAATACCCAGCCATTAACACATCAAATCAGATAATAAATGCTGGAGAGCACATCTGATGGCTCAGAGCCTCTTGCAATTTGTGAGGGTTATTGTTCTTTTACTTCTCAGTAAAAGAGCAGCCCCTCTGGCTTCATAGGAAGTGGCTTTTCTTAGCATTATAGATCAAATAAAAATGTATGGTGAATTACAGCAGCTGGGCTTAAAATCCTAGATTTACCCATTAAAACTGTAGTCTACCAAGGCCGTGTTTTATTCTGCAGGTCAAGGACTTCAGAGCCAGCTGGGGAAAGCTGGGCATACTGGAACTCTGTCAGCCCAAACACTTTACCAACGGGCTCAGGTGTAGGGACTGGGGGAGAAGGGGCAGAAAACACACCAGTGAAGTGTGCCAGAATGCCCTTGTGTGCTGCTTTACCCTGGCCTAACTCACATAGGGCTTCTGTATGTGAAGATTGTTTGGCATTAGTCCTTACTATAACCACAGAGAAACAAGGAAATATATCTGGAAATAAACTACCTGGAGCTAAAACTTTGGGAATAGCAATTGGAGGAGTTTTCTAAACTTTGATTAGATATTTTGCATGTCAGTCTCAAAGCTCTCCCCAGTCAATTAATGTATCTGTGTGGCACCTGTCCACAGCAGAAATTTGCAGTTGCTGAAAAGCCCTTCTCTTTGGTGTGGGAAATAGCTGAAAATCAATAGTCTGAAGAGTATAAATGCAGAAAATGAAGACTGCTGAGTGCTCTTTAAGCTGGACAGTGGCGAGGAGGGAACTTGTATAGGCTAGCTGGGATTGACATTCATCTTCCAGATGAAGATGCTGTAGGATCTTTCATGACTAGTAGTGTTACTGGAGTGGGTAGGAACCTTTCAGCTTCTAACTTCATCCCAGGAAAGAGTCTTGTAGTGGCACAGAGCTGCTTTCTTGGGTATTAGCATGGACACCTTTCTTGGGTATTAGCTCCAGCAGATGGACACTTGGAAGGGACCAGAGCTGGCTGCTGCCTCATCCAGCTGCTTTGCAGAGCACAGAGCTTTTTTGTCTTGCTAGTGTCTCCTAAACACAGCTGATTTTCCCCTGCACCATGTTTTCTGACTGTTCTCCTGCTTCAGGGCTTTTTTAAGATGGATTTCTTCCCTCCTGGTACAGCACTGTGGAGTAAGACATTGCTCATTTTGTTGTCTCTTTTGTGTGCATCCACTATGGGATAGAAGACCACAGTTCCCACCTAGGAGCAGAGCAGCATAATAGGATCTACAGCCAGACCATTTTCCATACAAAGCCATCTTCTAAAGCATTGCTCTTCTTTTCAATGTTCTCACGTGGCTGTAGAGCTGGAATAATTTTGGTCAGGTTTGGTATTGAGGCAGATTAATTGTATTCCAGCCATGCATTGTGCCAGGATGCTCTTTCCTGCCAGTTTTTAATGTCACTCAGAAGCAGCACATGCCCACAGCTCGATTTCCTCACCTGTCCCATGGTATCATTAGTTTGGCATAATCAAGCAGTTGGCAGCAGCTGCCTGGGTGAGTTTCACCAGACGGACTGGCAGAGATATTTCCTCTTCCACCAGAGGACATATTTGAAATACTGGTGGATTTATAAAGCCTGTTTTATTGCATGGAAAGGCAGTGAGGATCCTTTCTCGGGGAGCTATTGAGAGCTCCACAGATGAAAATCCTGCTGACAAGTTTCAGTTATCACTAAAGAGAAAATATACCGAATTTTTCAGAAAAGTTATTTCTCCTCTTGGCAAGATCTGATCCCAAAAGGAAAAATACCAGAGCAAGAGAACTCTATGAAAATTACAGGAAAACTGTCCCATGAAATTTGAGACCTTCAATTAGTCCACATCAGGTCTTCAAGGGGCAGAGAATATCAATGAACAAGGAGAACATTTCTTTTTCTGTGTCTCTGTCTTCTAACTTGTTTTCAAATTGCTTTGGGCCGTTTCCAGCCAGCCTAAATTCCACCTAAATGTCTTTGCCTGCAGTGGGTTTAGTGCCTCTGGAGAGCAATTCAGAAAGCCTGAGGGAAGTGCAGAGGGAGTGTTTTGAGTCAGACAGCAGGAAATAGGAGATGAAGATGACACTTGGTGGCATTTAAGCCAACTGAATATGCCCATTTTCTTCTGTTTGTTTTTTCTAATGGTGATATCAGCTGGTGTGTTAAAACATTTATTTCTGTCCTCTCTTTTTTAGGAGATGGGCTGTGTAGGAGGAGGAGAGAATTCTTCTCTTCCAAGGGGCATAAGGTACAAACTCAACCTCTGTCCAGTGACTGCTGTAGGATCATTCCATAAGGAGGATCTTGTCCATGGTTCACACTATATCTCACAAGGAAGTGGAACTTCTTCTAAGTGACTACAAGACCAGCAATTCAGAAACAATCATCCATTTGAGCTGCACGGGTTAAAAGATAATCAATATTTGTACAGTAATTAGAATACCGAATAAAACTACGTACAAAGTTCTAGTCAGGAGGGAAGTGGGCGGTGCTGTGTCAGAGTAACCCTTTGTGGAGTGGATCTCTGCATCCTCCTTTGTGCAATGTCAGGGGCTGTTGGTGTGCTGGGATACTCTGTGGTTTCCTGGATTTTCATAGGCATGATGCTGTTGACCACAGAGACATTATGCCTGTTGTCCTACCAGCTCTGCTCAGCAGGAAAATTATGGAAAGAATGGATGTGAACCACATTGCTTGTAGGACCAGTGCCAATCCTCCATCAAAAATATTTCATTTTAGACCATAAAAAAGTTCTGTTAGAGTTTCTCAGTGCTCCTGGAGACCTAAGAGCCGTAATACTTTAGGCAGGTCCTTTTTCAGTCATCAGGCAGCAACAGCCACTTTCAGTTCTTCAGGGAACTAAAACCAAAACACCCAGTGATGTGAAACTATGACATCTCTCCTCTCTGGGGACTGCAGCCTTCTAGGACACCGCTGGGAATAGGGAAAGAAAGGCAGAGAAAAGCAAAGTAATTTGTGCAGTGGAAACCAAAGTGCCTTTTTCTAACCCCTGCTCCTGGGGTCTAACACCAGAGACACTACCAGCATGTCCAGCCTGTGACCCCAGGGGGCTCAGCTCCTGGCAGAGGTGTTGGATAAACCCACAAACCCCTCCTCTTCCAGAGGGAAAAGCATTTGGCTTCTGCCAAGGCTTTTGGGAGGATTTTGTCTTGCTCCCAGAACAGACCCAGCCCTCTTCTCCTTTGTAAAAGGCACTGGTTTTGCTGTCATCTTTCAAACTAAGAACCCCTTATTGCCCAACAGGAAAGTATGCCATGAGGATTGGCAGGTCTCTGACATCTCATTTCCTTCTTCCTTGATTCCAGCCCCTGCACTCTGTCCACACTCACGACCTCTGGGAGGCATTAACAACTGTGGCTCATTTCTTTCTATCTTTGCTACTTGCATGGCCCTTTACACGGAAGTATTTAAGTACTTTTAATGTATTTCTCTTCCCAGTAGCACACTAAAATAGGGAAGGACCATTATCCAGACCTTACAGATAAGTAACTAAGACATAGGAGACTTAATTCCTAGATTCTGGGATGCATCACAAGCAGTGTGGCCAGCATGGGAAAGAGATTGTGCCCCTCTACGCCTGGTGTGCTGCATCCAGCTCTGGGGTCCTCAGCACAGGAGAGGCATGGACCTGTTGGAATGAGTCCAGAGGAGGGCCACAAATCCGAGGGATGGAGCAGCTCTCCTGTAAGGAAAGGCTGAGACAGCTGGGCTTTTTCAGCCTGGAGAAGAGGAGGCTCCAGGCAGACACCATCGCAATCCTCCAGCACCTAAAGTGGGTTTGTAAGAAAGATGGGGACAAACGTTTTGTTGGGGCTTGATGTGATAGGACAAAGAATAATTGGTTTTAAATTGTAAGTGGGTTGATTCAGATTAGATATGAGGAAGAAATTGCTTTACAGTGAGGGTGATGAAACACTGGAAAACATTGGCCAGATGGATTGGTGGATGCCCTGTCCCTGGAAACATTCAAGGCCAGGCTGGCTGGGGCTCTGAGCAACGTGATCTGTTCGAAGATGTCCCTGCTCATGGAGGTGCAAAGAGCAGGGATTTTCCTGGTTTTGTGATTACACGATTATGACTATAAACACGCCATGACCTTTACACAGAAAGACTATTACAACATACATGGAAGTGAAAAAAAAGGAAAAGCGTTGCTGATGCACAGACAATTTGCCATTTCTTTTATATTCCCCGGCCTTGTAAAGAGCCTTTGTGAATTTTCTTGCCTAATGCTCCAGCAGTAGCTCTCCTTTGAGCTTATCTGTCAGCTAAGGCATTTTAGATAAGGCTTATTCCATACACCTGACTTCAAGCACTGCATGCATGCAAACCTGTGAATGAAAGTGGCCACTATGATGTGTCTCACATGCAGCCACGTAAGGACCTTCTTCCATTCTGTTTTCTGTGTGAATACAGGATAATTTCCACCTTGTGCACCCTCAGTAGCTTGGGAGTAGGTAGAATGGTATTTTCAGTGTATTTTTGCCAATGAATATTTATCTACACAACAGTCTTTGGCAGGATTAGAGATCCCGACAACTGGAATGCACCTACACTGATCCTTGCAATAAAAACCCTCCCTCTTTTGAATGAGCCAAGAAATTCATAGAATCACAGAGTGGTTAGAGTTGGAAGGGACCTTAAAGATCTCCCAGTTCCACCTCCGCGCCATGGGCAGGGACAACTTCCACTATCCCAGCTTGCTCAGAGCCCCATCCAGCCTGGCCTTGGACACTGCCAGGGATGGGGCAGCCACAGCTTCTCTGGGCAACCTGTGCCAGGGCCTCAGCACCCTCACAGGGAACAATTTCTTCCTCATAACCAATTAAAACTAGCCTCCTTCAGCTTAAGACCGTTTAATATATGCATTTAATATCTGCCAAAGATATACATTGGCTGATCAGACCATGAGTGGTTTGCAGGCAGAGAAATGCAGTTACCCATTTGCTCTTCAGGCACATTTCAGAGCATGTCTGTAAATTCTCTTTCAGTCCCCACACTCCAGTGCATCACAAGCTTGTTGTTTATTTTCTTCTGAAGCATCCAGCTGCAGTGCTTTGAGGTGAGGACACCAGTCCTCAAGGGCCTAATATCTGTCTGGAGCAATGGGTACTTGGCTGAGGGAGACCTGAATCCCTGCTCAGATTCCAGAGTGGAATCTGGGAGTTTTGTAAAGCAGTGTCACCATCAACAGTTCTGATTTTTATCCCTTCCATTTTAGTTCAAATTTAAAATCTTAAGCAGGGAGTGTAGGGGACTCTTCATCTCATAAATGCATCTGTAAGGGATACATCTATTTTATAAGGCTATTTTTTGGAGAAAGTACCTGCAGCATGAGAGCCAACTTCAGAAACTATCCCCTAACATTTATGTAGAGCATTGTAAATTGATGGAGCATAAACCAAGGGGGTTGTCCAGTGAGAAGGCTGATTTCCCTTTGTCCTTCACCAGTGTTTCAACTACAGACCTGTGAGGAGCATTTCTGGTTTGGAGATAAGATTACCCAGGTGAACACTATCTGAAAGGAAAAAAGAAGGAGAGCAACTAGTCTGAGTTATTAAAACATGACAGGAGCTTAATTTCATCCTCTGCTCTCTGCTGACCCACTCTGACCTTGAACAAGGCCTCTTTATGTTTTCCTGAGCTTAAGAAAGGAGTAATAATATTTTCTGGTTTTGGAAAATGATGTGAATATAGCTCAACATTTCTAATGCGCTCATATAGAAGGCACAAGGGGGGACACAAAGTTCTTTTTCCTGCATGTGGCACATGCAGGAAGACTTATGACCACAATATCCACAGCATTGCAAACTTCCATTCAGGTTGTGCTGTCCCACACAGGACATTAAATTTTTTACCCCTCTATAATTGCATTCTTTTTTTTTTTTTTCCTGAAAGAGTCAATCACAATAACTCTTCAATTCCAAGATTTGAACTTCGAAAGCAAAAACATAAATTTTTGTGCTCTTACAAATATTTTGGTGATTTTGCTCAGAGAGATTCTGGCACCACTGTCTGATTAGGGGCAGTGTCTACTGATTTGGGGTAAAATCCTTTTTAGCATATATTACCTTCTGCCACAAAACATCTGGCAAAGAAATGCTCAGCAATGGAAAACCCTGGAAATGTCATTCCTGCTGTGCTTGAGCCTCTGATGAGGTTGTAGTCTGATGAGGTTGTAGTTTGATGGAGGAAGAAGTTCAGAGCAAACAGTAGCAGTGTTTCAAGTAGGAAAGGAGACCTGTATTCTGAAATGAGGATTTAGGAAACTCGGTGGACATGTGCATTGTCTGTACTTTTATACAAAAGAATATTTTATACACTGTTACTCCTTTGGACCTGTCAGTGTGACTTTGATTCCTGAAAAGGTTCTGAAACAGCTGTTAAAAAATAACTTTGTAAGTTCCTCAATGATTATAAACTGATAAAGGAAATAGCCAACAAGGATTGTTGAGAATGGATCGTGTCAAGACTGTGGAGTTTCTGCCTTTGGCTGCTTAAGTGGCCTAGTGGGGGAGAAAAGGGAGGTACAGCTAAGGTGATATCATCTCAATCCCAGTGACATTTCTGCTGCTTCTTCATGACATTCCCAAGAGCAAACTAAGGAAATACAGTGTTGATGTGGTTGTGAGAAGAAAGGTGTGCAGTGGTTGGAAACTTGCTCCCAGAGTGTGCTCACAGCTCTTTTAGGATGCTCTGTTCTGGCCCTGGCTCTGTTCAGCACTGCTCAGTTTGGAGGACAGCAAGAGAATATTGTCACAGTGTTAGTGAGTGGGAAAATAAATCAAGGTTGTGAGTACTGTGGACACAAGCATCAGAATTCAACACATGCTTGAAAATTTAGAGAGAATCTGAAATGAAAACAGCTAAAATTCAGCAAAGACAAACCCAAAGTCTTCCTCCTTTCAGAGGAGAAATTCAGCAGCCAAGCACAAAAATGGAAGTTACCAGCATCAAAGCAGAATTTTCTGACTGCACTGTACAGATTTAAGGTAGCATTTTGTCTCCTAACACCTAAATGTGAGGACAGCGAAGCACTGGAATGGGTTGCCAATGATGACAATGAAATCTCCCATTGGACATTTTTAAAGAACAAGGGAGACAAACATCTTTTGAAGATTTCTAGGTATCATTCACTAGAGAGTCTCTTTTTATCCCCTCACATTTGTGGTGTTCTGTGATCCACACTACAGAGCTCCAGTCAGGTACATGTCAACAATCAGATAGCGCTGAGGAAGAGAAGAGCTTTGTTCTGACAATAAAACTCTCTTTCCGTAGGCAGCAGTAGCAATTGTTCCACTTTCTGAACTAGCAGTGAACTGCCAGCTGGAGTCCTTTGTCTCGGCTGGAAGCAGTAAGTAGAAACAGGCAAGGGAAAAGCACAGGCAAGTAACCAGCATAAGAGGGGTAGAAAATGTTACTCCTAAAAAAGGAAGATGGAAAAGAGAAGGTCGAGAAATGGTGCAGCAGCTTGGAAGGGATTGATGCAGGTGGGGCAACAACTTTGCATGTGCATTTAGGGATGAGCAAAAAAGAATGAGTTTCCCTTTCACCTAAAAGGCTTCAGCAGGATATCAGGATACCTGTCTGAAAGTGAGGCAAAGCATTACTACCCAGGGATATCGATTTCTTAAGGTGAAGATAAAAACATCAGGATGGTGTCCAGATACTTTCAGCCTGCTTTAGTGGAGGATGTTGGGCAAGAGGATCTCCTGAGACTCCTCCCAGCCTGCCAGATCTGTGAATTTATCTTTGGCAAGCATTTCTTTTGGCATGGTGGTAAAGCATAGGGAAATGGAGCCAAATGAATGTATCCGGGAAAATCACTGACTCTGGTAATGAGCATGAGCCCTTTCTGAAGGAAAGAAAACAACTCTGTTGCAATATGCCACTGCCAGGATGCTTTATAAACATCATTATTTTTATATTGTTTTTGCAACTCAGACCCTTCCAGACTCCTGTTAAGGCCCAAAATTGCTTACAGGGGCCAGGCCACATTGTAACTTGTAGTGTTTGAGTCCTGGTCTCATTTATGCTCTGGTAATTCTCCTAAATTTTGGAGGACATCTCTTGTGAAGCTCTCCAGGGGTCAAAATGTGCTTTCAGAAACAGAACATGATGCACACAAGAGTTGCTTTTGGTCTGCCAATATGGTAAAAAGTCTGTTGAACGCTCATTCCATTGACAGTTAAATACAGTTCTGGAAATTCTCATCCTGCACATTTATTTCCAATTTGCTAAAATCAACTGGTGAGGACTGGGACTGCTGCCAGCACATGCCTTAACATCAAAAGTCTTCTCATCCTCCATCAGCATCTGCTTAATTGAGGCTGTAGAAAAAAGCATCTGCTGCTTTCCCTCTGTTCAGTGGTGAAAAGAAACTGCCTTTGCATTTGACAAGCTGGAAAAAGTTGAAATATTTGACTGTTAGATGGAAAATCATCCAGTAAATGTGAACCCAAAAAATGACACTGTTTCATGTGTTTCTACATAGACATCCAAGTGCAGGCAATACTCGCTGTGCTCTTTCAAAAGGCAAAGAAATTCTCTGCTTTCCCAGTTAGCTGGATTACTGTTCATTTTTGAGAGACAAACCTTTCAGTGACTTTTCCTTTTACCATAATAATTTTTCTGGAGGAAAAATGATTTCATGGTGTATTACTGGGCCTGTCAGCAGGAAGAAATAATGAGTCTCCCTTTGCCATTCTTTAGCAGGGAATTTGTTGAGAAAACAGCCCTCGCCACTCTGCAGTTGCATGGATGTGAAAACAGCCATAAGAACCCTGGGATGTGGATTATTGGTGCTGTTAACTGGGGAGTTAAGCAGCAAAAAGATGAAAAACATAGTAAGAAACACTTTAGCCAGAATATCTGCTTTTTGTAAGGTAAAGAAGAGACCTTAGAGGCAGGAATTCTTCCATTAATTGGCATTACAACTGTACGTCTCAAAGTGGGCATCCAGCAGCTGCTAGATCAGTCTGGCCCCCTGAAGACACTGAAATGGTTCCTGTGCCACACATTTACCCCTGTCACAGCCCTCCACGTCCCTGGGCGAGGCTGTCCTGAGCTCTCCTGACCCAGCAAGGAGGAAGAGCTGCCTCAGCCCCACAAACAGCTCCAACCTGAGCCATGTCCTGCTGCCTCCTGCCCGCTTGGGGCTCACACATCGAATTTCCCACCCATGTGGAGGAGCTGAAGCTGCTGGAGAAGAGGATAGCAGCACAATGGTTGGATGGGACAGAAATATCAGGGAACTTCCACTCTTTAGGAACAAAATGGTGTGCTCCCAGCCCCACTGTGGGTTTGCCCTGCAAGAAGAGCCATGGAGAGATTTGCAGTGTTAGTTGGTGTATGGTTTTATCTGAGCGCCTGGGATCACAACATTGGATTTGCCCATCACTCACACTTAAATGTATAGGGGATTAAGGCTTTGATTCAGGAAAACATTTCAACAAGAAGTCGTGTCTTTAGCAGAAGAACACTTCAAGGGCTATGTTGAATCTGTAATAACCCCTTTTCTTTGATACTGTAAAATCTCTGTCAAGAAAGGCAGATTTCTGAATGTCTTTAGCTGCACTAACTTTTGCAGTTAGAACAATAGAATAAGAAAAACATTATCTTTGAAGGGAAATTAAAAGTATCTGACATTTATCAGAAACATTTAAAATATATTTAAATATGGAAAGCAATGTCATAAACCTGAATCAGTCACTACAAATCTGAAATTCTTATTAAATGCTGATGAACATTTTGCCTTAGTGAAGACTGCAGCACTCTTCCTTCCTGATGGCAAGGTAACTGATCTACAGTCACAGTGCCTTTGCTCCAGGCTCTTCTAATGAACAGCTTTACCAAAGGTTGGTTTTAACCCTCTTCACTTTTTTCTGAAGCTTATTCTGTAGTTTTGAAACTTTGGGTCTCCCCAGTTTTACACTCAAATCTCATCAGACACAGCTATATATAACTGAGGGATGAGGTCATCCTTCCCTTTGACAGAGGAAGGCAAAAACCAAACCAGGCTGGTACATAAGGTCAGGAAAAATAAAATATATGTCTTTGGAATACCATTAGGCATTGAAACAGACTGATATGGAACACAACAAATCTCTTCTAGAAGTTTTTAATCAAGACTAGATCCTTTTCTCAAACCAGGCTTTAACCAAAAAATGCATTACTGAAGGAAATTGGATGAAGTTGAGTTGCTTCTGTTATGGAAAGGGTCAGATAAGATGATACTAATGGCCTTTTCCAGCTTCAGAATTGCTGAGTACTTCATTGAATGAGCAAGAGAGTGAATTTTAAGTTCTTTATTATTTTAAATTAAATCTCCCTTGCATAATGTGGCACTGTATTTTCTCCAGCATTACCTGATGAAATTTTTCCTTCCCAAAAATAAACAAGGAAGTATGTCAGCTTTCCACAGTCTCTCTAAAATGAATAATGCACCACTCAAAGAGATGGTTTTTTCTGTTTATTTCTGACCCAAAAATGATTAGGACCTCTTAAGGTATTTTTAGAAATATCCCATTTTTGCAAAGTAGGCATTATTTTCTGACAGAAGAATTTGAGGGCAGATAGTAATTTCTCTGGATGTGTGTCACTGACATTTTGAAAGTTTGCCCGTTGCTATGGGAGATGAGATAAGCAGCATAATATTAATCTCATATTTCAGTGAAGAAGTAAACATTTAAAAAACATTTAAAAGCCTGTGAAGGATGGATGACACAGTCAGGGATAGAGCTGTAACACAACTCAGAGGTTCATTTCATATTTCCAGCTACACCTTGGAAGCAAACTGAGGAGGTATTTAATATTTGACCTGGTTTGGGGATGAGCAGACTCCAAGAGGGGCATTGAAGTGTTGCAGCACTCAACACGAAAAGTGCTGCAGGACCCTGACTGCTGGTCGAGCAGGGGATGAACATGATCCATCTTCACACTCCTCACTGGCCCTGGGGCTGTGCTCTGACCAGGATTATAAAAGGTTCAGGTTGGACATCAGGAAGAATTTTTTCATTGAAAAGGTGGTCAGGCATTGGAAGAAGCTGCCCAGAGAGGTGGTGGAGTCCCCACCCCTGGAGATGTTCAAGAAATGACTGGATGTGACACTCAGTACTTTGGTTTGGTTGGCAAGGTGGGGATGGGTCAAAGGTTGGACTGGGTGATCTTGGAGGTTTTTTCCAACCTGAATGATTCTGTGGTTTTATTAAAAAAAAAAACCAAAACATTAGTTTGGATAATTTCTGTGTTTTGTTCTTCAAAGTCCTCCTTTTTGGCCACTTTTATTATATTTTTACATTTAATCTGCCAGAGGTTACAATCCTTTCTATTTTCTCCCTTTGCACATGCCTTCAGATTGTGAACTTCTTCCTCCTGCCCTTCCTTGCTCTGCTGCTGAACAAAGCTGGCTGCCTTCTGCCCTTTCCTCATGGCTTTCTGCAAAGGCACTGAACTACTGGCCTGGCACCCCTCAGCAACCTCCATCCAGCTTGCAGGAACTTAATTCTCATAGTTGCCCTTTTAAAATCCTTTTAAAATGGTTCTTCATTTTTATACGGTCCCTCTTTCTGGAGCTGAGCATATCTGTAATGGATATTTGACCTCTATAAATACTGTGCACTGCTCAGGTCCGAGCTAAGGGCTGTGTCTTCTCCTATGAACTCCTCCTTGAAATGGAAGTAGCTAAAAATTCAGTCCCAGGAAGGGAATGTAACCAGTGTGCATTGAATTGAAAGCATTGAGCCATTGCCTCTGCAGTTGCAGATGATAAACCTGTCTGTTTGTCCTGGCACGTGTGAGGTCACTGTTTGTGCACAGCGGCTTGTCTTGTAATCACACCGAGATATTTTGGACTGGAAAAGCTTCCTTGAGGGGACAAGTTGGTTAAGTGGCTGATATTTTCCGGAAAATCAGGCACAAACCCTTCTCTCAAGCTGCAATTCACAGAGCAGCAGGAATAACGCACATGTAAGGAAGTCAGTTCAGTGTGTTATCAGCCAGAGAAAGCAAAAGGAAATAAATTACTTTTGTTGTATCCTCATAATTTCCCTGAAACACAGGAGCAGATTCTGGAGTGATGGGAAAAGGCAGCTCTTATCAGAAAGAGTGACTGTGCATTTATCAGTGTAATAAACATGTGGCCATGGCCAAACCCACATCTGTTCCTGCCTCCTTTACCTAAGGATAGAAAGAAGTCTTAGGATTCAGTCTTACCTGCAGACCCATGTTAAGATCACAAGAAACTTGTGATTGGTCACATCCAATTTCAATATTTTTTCTAAAAACTCAGATCCTGAAGGATCAAGATCGAAAACCCAAACCCAAGCTCTCAGAGTGCCTGTCATGAGTGTGCCAAGTTTGTCTGGAAATGTGCCAGGAGACCTTGTATCAAACAAGTTTGGACCTTCTTTATATAAAATTCCTGTCTAATCCAGAAGAGCTTTTGTGTCAGGATGGCTTTGGGTGTATTTGCATATATGCAGGAAAGAGAGCAAACCTTAACAGTGAAGCCCAGCATAGTGGTAACTTGGACAGGAAAATTTGGAGGGCAACTGAACTGGTGGGGAAATTACACAAAAATGTAAACTGAAAGTACAGATAGCACTTGCTTGAGGATCTGTTGCAGCAGCAAAACTGTCCCATTTACTAACATTTCCAAGTCTGTGTGGGGAATGTCAGCTTCAGCATTCTTACCTGGCTCTTATGGAGCCACCACTGCTGGAGGAATTGTCAGGTGTTCTCTCCATAGCGGCGGGTGCAGTAAACCTGAAATCTCAATTTCATAGCTTCAAACAGAAGGAAAAAGAGTTCAAGTCAAGCTGAATGTTTCCCTTGACTTCTAAGCATTCTTGGAAGCCTCACAAGTTTCCATGTGAAACTCAGAAGGATCCCCTGTGGCACTGCTGCGATGGGAAGAGATGCTCCAGGTTTCTTGGCTCCAACTTTGGATAAACAAATTTAGCAAACAAAGAGTAAGTTAAAAGAGAAACAGCCTGAACTGCAGCAAGCCAGAATTTGTTGTGCCAACATCTGGCTGAGGTAACTGCTGCCATTTAACTTTTTCTTATGCACTACTTTCCTCCTCACTTGAAGAAAAAAGCTGTTTAATGACAAGATCCACTCAGCTTCATCAAGAAGTAACTGGCAAAGGGGACAAGCATGGCTGCACAGGGAAATTCCATCTGCTGAGCACTCTCCCACAGTCCTACAAAACCTCCACAAAGCTACATTTACCTTTCTGATGATGCTCTCCTGACTTTGATAGAGATGCCTCAATAATAGCAATATCCTTAAAGAATTCTTTCCAAGGCTGGAATACGCAGAGCACCAAGTGAATCAGCTTGGGAAGACTCAGGGTTACGTGGAAATGATTGGCTAATGGATGTTTGTTCAGGGAATATCAATAACTCTTGTGACAGGTTGATACCGACTTTGAAAACAAAGAATGAAAATGAATTTATAACTGGTAAGCAGAGAAAGGGTTTAAAAACCCAGCTGGAGTTTTATCCATGTGGCTGGTCTTAGTCAAGGGTTCCTAGAAGGAAAAGCACGAGGTCAAGTGGTGGCTCAACCCCACTTTATCTGCAGGACAGTGACAAATGGAGGGCTGGACGGAAAATCACTTTGTGATATGTGCAGACTTTTCCACAGCTAGTCTGAAATTCTACATTTAACTGGTTTGGAGCATGTGGAATGAAGATGGAGCAGTGAATAATAATGTATGCTTCAGTGACTTTCCCATAACACTGCAATAACAAACAGGTAATAAAAATGTCACAGACATTGACAAAATACAGACTATCCTGTTCCTTTGTTGTGTTTTTGTCCCTAAATATAACTCAATATTGTGGCCATGATCTTTCTTAATGGTGACCTTCAAGCTTGAAAACAAATTGGCTTTGTGGTTATATAAACACACACTCACACACACACACACACACACAGAGGCACTCTGCTTTCTGACAGCAGAGGTGAAAATCCATTCCCTCCACAGGCTTTCTTACTAAGAAATAATAAGAATAAAAGTCCAAATGTTTTGGCTTTCCTGAGACATTTATGGGAAGTGTCAGAAATACTGTTTTCCTTGCTTCTCCCTGAAGGAGCTAGGGAATCACATCTTTAGTATACACATCTTTAATCCTAAATGTTTCCTCAAGTTGTTGCATTCTGTTCATTCCCAGTTATTGCCTTTTTTTTTTTTCCCAATGTAAACCGTAGTATACAGCCTGAATTAAGCAGTCCTTTCTCTTTTCCTACTGTTTACCTAATTAACCTGTGTCAGAGACAGAATTAATAGAATTCAGGAATATTTTGATCCTCAAAGTGCCCCATCTCTCTCTGGTCTTTAAATTATCTTTTCTGCCCCTTCCTTTGTCCTTCCCAGCCTCCTTCTCTGGTATCTTAAAACCATTCCAGGATACAAATCAATGTGTGTGTTATGGAGAAAAAAAAAGTCTTTAGTGCTTTGGCTATGAATAATATTGAAGAGGTTTTTATTTCAAAGTTTTGAAACATAGCAAAAGCTAAGGCAAAGAAAAAAATGTTTTTAGGAGGGAAGAAACAATCCGAGTTTGCCAATGGGGTGGCTCTCCTTCCTCCCACAGGAAAAAAAAAAAGCCTGCAATGGCTTTTCCAAGATTTTTGGTTTCAATATGATTTTATACCAGGAAAAGTACTAGTATAATTAATCTCCAAAAAAAAAGCAAGATAAAGAGATTGGTTAAGGAGCCTTCAAGGCAAACAGTGGTCATCACTGTAGGTCCTTTGTAAGTCCTGGCAAGATATTCTTGGGGAGGGCTGATGGCAATTTAGCCTTTGACTTCCTCGAGGCTGGGATTTAACCCTGAAGGGAAGGGAAAAAATGTGAAAACCTTCTCCTTGCACTGTAAGTGCTTCTAAGCTCTTCCTTTGGGCAGGAGCAGCCAAAGGTTAGAGCCAGCTCTGGCAGAGATTTTAGGAGCCTGACAGCATTCCTGAAAAGCAGGTGCTGTCCTGAAGGTGAAGAACTCTGAGCTGCACCATTGAGCAAGTGAAGAGATGGCAGAAAAAGGAGCATTGGCATAGGAAGCTTCATAAGGAGACTTTGCTTCTTTGACTGAAATCACTCATGATGCTAGAAGCATTTTCAGGATTGCTCTGAGATGTCAGTGAACCCCCAGACGGCTCCTTGGCATCTCTGCTGAAACTCGGATGTGACCTGCGGGCACAGCCTTTCTGTACTTTCTTTCTAGAAGGCTTAATTAACTCTGGCTGGATTTGCAGGAGTCCTGAGGATTTTCTCTAGGAGCACAACCTTTTGGAGCACAAAAGCTCTGACAAACACCTGGAGTTTCTGACAGCTGTATCATTATCTCACCTTCTTTGTGAAGCCAGGAATAAAAGAGAAATCTTTTGTGCCGAATGTGTTACTTCCCTACACTGCACTTTTAAGCCACTCAGACTGAAAATTTCAGTTTCTTTTCTATGCTCTTATTCTGAAAATTGCAGTTATTGGTGTTTACCTCTGGCTTCAACTCTTATGGATACAGGTCTTCTCTGCATGATTAATCACATGTCCTTCTGTGAAATAGCTTTCGTGGTGCTGCTTATTCCCCCAGTGATACTAAGAGTGGGTATTTTCCACGATTGTTGTGCCACCATTTTCTCATGGTGCTGCCTAGTTTAGCTTTGAAAACACAACCACAAGTGCTTCTACAGGTTTAAGAGTTTTCTCACCTGCAGGATCAGGCAAATGGGAGTTTTCCATGTAAGGAAACCCACTTGAGAGGTTGTCTTTCCCAACTCTAGCTTCTCATCCAAGTCCTAGACTTAAAACAGTTATTTGAAATCCCACCACAAGCACATGCAAGCACGAGGCAGCTTTTTCTCCAAACAGCTCCTCTCTTGAACACCATCAGCCAGATTTCCAGGCTGCTCCCTGGGGATGCAGCAGGACCAACAGTAAGCACTTGCTGTTGTTTGTTATCAGCTCCACAGCATATTTCAGAAGGGCTTGTGAGGCCGTGGCTCTGAGAGGTCTGTACCTCAAGAGGAAGTGTGAGTAAATACCTAAAGATGCAGTCAGTCTGCCTGAAGGGCAGAGTTCACACTAGATGGGTTCCTAGAGTAGGAGAGAGAGATTCAAGCACTTGAGAAGGTTTCTGACAAGCTCCAGCTATGGATGACTGGAACTATTCAGATCTAACAATTCGGTTTGATCATATTTCTACCTCTGATAAGGTATTTTTTGTAAAAAAATGGTAAGACTTTTTTTGTAAATACAAAACATTGTACCCATTGAGCTCCAGCATAACTCTTCATTTTAGAAAGTGGCTGAACAATTTCCTGGATGAAGCGATATAGAACCGAAAAAAAAATAAAGCAAGCACTTGACAAAACCAAGAAGTGATAAAAAACCCTCAGAGTAAATACAAGATTATGGTCCTTTTTCCATGAAGCATCATTTATATGACAACATTTATCACATCTATATAACAACAGTTTTTAAATTATGACTGTTCATTCTGTACATGGAACAGCATTTCAGAGGGTTTTTTCCCCAGCAGTTTCAAGCCATGAAATGCTAGAAACCTTGCAAGGCAGTTCTCTCAGAGCTTGTTCCCACTGCGGAGCAGGCACGCAAGGTTGGTGTGATCCTGCAGAGTGTGCACTGCAGGGATCTGAGTTCCCTGCTGCAGGAAGTGAGTAACTCACTTTGACTTCAGTGGCAGTTACTCATATCCTGTCAGAAGATGAGTGGGAAGGGGGGAAACACACAAGGAGAGGAGGATCCAAGAAAAGAGGGAGACTGTGGTGGGAGGGAGATGGACTGACAACCAGTGAAGCCTCAGTCATTTGTGGTCCTCACTTTGTGGCACAGCCTAGAGAAATTTCTCATAATGGGGGGAACACAAGTGGGAGGACAGTAAGATGATCCCTAATCATTATCATTTCCTTGGGTTTCTTTTTACAGTTTATTTTTCAGTCACATGGAATAAAATGAAAGTGTTAAATGCAAGTTTGTGTTAGAGACAAACACTGTATGTGTGTAGGGTGCCTGTGTACATATTTATATGCACAAGATATAAGATTGGGTTTGGATATTTAGGAGTAAAGCTGGAAAATACACTTAGAAGTTAAAGCCTTCCTGCATGCATTACTTCCATTATCAACCCTGACTTGCCTTTGCTTTATGGATCAGATCCAGGAATAACTGTGTGTGACACTTGACAAGAAGAGCCCTTACTGTGTGTAACAACGTGTCACTTGGGAATCTAGAGAGCACTTGACACCTAGATTCAGGCTTGCCCAGTGCCCCGTTCAGATATAGCTGGATTAATGGCCACAAGCCTTGGGCCAGTCGTGACAGGAGCACAGCAGCTGCCTTTGAGGGGGCAGGAACCATCTGTGTTTCTACAACATTCACTCTGCCATTCCAGCAGAGCCATGAAGGGGTTCAGCCAATGCTCAGGGAAAGCTGACTGCAATAGAGGCAGGCTTGGATCCAGTTTTTCCTGACATTTGGGGATGCTAGGGTCTGGCATTTGGGTTCGAGCTGGTGTTTTACTGCATAGTGTGCATGGGCCAATAAACAGAGCTGGCTACAGTAGCCCCAGCTGACACAGGCATTCTCCAGTGTATATAGCTGGGATTGGATTGATTTAGTCCCTTGCCTGGATCATTAATTTCTGCAGTAAGTCTTGGGGCAGACAGGGAGCATGATGAGAGGCTGATCCATTGCTTCCCAGCAGAGGCAGTTCAGGACATGCACAGCTTGGAGCGAACAGTATTGTACCAACAGACCAGGCTGTGCTCACACATAAGTGCTGAATCAGGCTCAGAAAGAAGGCCAAGTCTAATGCACTGTACTTAAAATGCTTCCTGAAAGGTTTTGAAAACCTCCAACATCACTGGAGATCGCGTTCCTAAGAAATGGGTTCAAAAGAGGTCAGGACAGGTTTATTTTTATATTGTGAAAAAGCCAGAGGTACTTTGAAAACTTCAGCAAACCACTTGCCTGCCATAAAGGAGACCAGCAGTGCCACCTGGAAAATACTGTGCCTAAAATCATAGGGGTGCAGAGCTTCCCAAGGGGGAGAGAGCTTCCATATTTTAGACCTGTTTTAAATCACTGTCACCCCATAGCCCACTGCACACACAGTATCCATCCCGGCTGGGAGGGAACTATAAGCTCACAGAAACCTTGATCTTCACAAGTAAGAGTAAGTATTTATAAGGGAGAAAAAAAAAATTAGGAAGGGTGAGAGGAGAGGGGTGAGGACCAAAATTATTTCCTTTCCTTTCCTTTCCTTTCCTTTCCTTTCCTTTCCTTTCCTTTCCTTTCCTTTCCTTTCCTTTCCTTTCCTTTCCTTTCCTTTCCTTTCTTTCCTTTCCTTTCCTTTCCTTTCCTTTCCTTTCCTTTCCTTTCCTTTCCTTTCCTTTCCTTTCCTTTCCTTTCCTTTCCTGTCCTGTCCTGTCCTGTCCTGTCCTGTCCTGTCCTGTCCTGTCCTGTCCTGTCCTGTTTCCCTTTGGCAAAGAATCCCCTTCTCCAGACCTTGACAACAGGCATGATAAAGCCCATGGCTAAGAAGTTTCTGATCTCCTCTGGAAAATCCTGATTACAGCTTCTCTCTCCTCAGACAGCAGCTCAGTTTTTCTGGAGGAAGCACTGCTTCCACAGCAGCATGAATGGTTTTTGGGCAGCAGAGCCAGCTGCAAGGCTGATGGGTTTTGGGAGGACAGCTGTGCCAGGTTCTGGAGGGCAGAGAGCCCTTGAGGGAGCACAGGGAAGTGACTGGAGTGAGGTGCCATGGGAGTTTAGCAGACACAGACAGCACCTGCCAGACACCCACAGAGGCCAGGCAAAAATGGGATGTGAAAAGCTTTGCAGAGTGGATGTAGGAAATGCTGGGCCAAGGGGGAACATCCACAGGATCAAGCTGGTGAATCCAGCTGCCTTAGCTTCAACTCAGTGTAAAGGCAGAACAGGTGATGGGTCAAGGAGACCAGATGCAGAAACAGCAGGTTAACAATTGTGTGATGCCTGCAGTATGTTATATTTATCATCTATCAGTGAATTACTCTCCTCCTTCTATCTCCCATCTTGGCATAATTTTGCTGTACTGACATACCTCAGTTTAGAATAATCATCTGTATTTCTCATAAGTCTGGAAATAGTGTCTGGCCCCAAGGAGTGTGGGACAAGCACATAATTCACTGACCAGAAGCAGAGGTACCAAAGTCTCCTCCATACAGACACCCACCTGGTTCTCAGGTGGCACAGGATCAGCCCTAGGGGAGAGAATTTGTTAAAGGATGATATGGTGACCTCAAAACATTGTGCACAATGTTCACCTTTTGTTTTCTATTATCCGCCCTATGTTTATTTTAATTAGCCACCAAATCTGGCTAGCTGTGTCTGGGGGCTTCCTGGTTCAAGTCTGTTCCAGGACTATTTAGGTCAAGCCAGCATACCCTTAAGAGAGGCAAGAATTGTATCCCTCTGAGTGCTGTGCCTGTGGAGTGAATCTGAGAACTCCCTGAAGTCTCTCAAATGGGATTATTCTTCTCCCTGCTCAGCACCTGAAGCGGTTTTTAACATCGATATGCCAAAGTAGGTATCTCCAAACCTACGTGATAAGTAAACACAGCAGACTGGGGAATGATGCATGTCTGCAAAACCCCTGTCCCACAGCCTCTCCAAAAAACCCATTAAAGAGAACGCTGTGATCAGTGAGAAATGTCTGGTCACCTTAACCATTAACACAGACTGAACTATTCAACCTTCTTTATAAAGGCAAACTTGTGGGCAGCTCTTGTGGGATGACATTTTCCTTGGATGACATCACTCTGCAGTAATTTCTTGAAAATACTGTGATGAAACATACAAGGAGAAAAGTATTCTGACCTTCCCAGACACCTGTGAGTCATCCTAGGCTGCTTTTTCTACCTCCAAATAGAGACAGTTACAAAAGGTAGCTTTCTGAAAGCTGACAGTGACAGAGGCACTAATACAAAGAGTAATTAAAGCACATTGTTGATATGTTCTGGCTCTCTCAACCTTTCAGGCAATCAGGCTATTTTCCTCCCAACTTATACCCATTTCACAAACTTTATTCATTGTATATCTCCATCCTTTGCAGTATTAAGGCATGCAAGCTTTAAAAACATGATTAAATGGTTTCCTGGTTTTTGGAGCATTATTGTGCTGTCTGTGAGCTGGTGGCACCTCACTGGCTGCATGGGGGAGAAAATCAGCCTCAGACAGGAAACTCTAAAAATACAGCTTTCATATTTTAGTCTCCTGTCCAGAGGACACTGTGGCTTTGGTCATCGTTGTGCATCTGCCCCTGGTGACAAAGGGACACACCTGCCTCTTTAAGCTGCTGTTGAATTACAGCAGGCCCTATTCCTTCCCTGGTCCTTCTATCCTGCCAGACTACAGGCACAGCTGGAGTGTGGTGGACACATGAATGCTGTCTGCATTGGGGTACCTGATTGATTTGTCTTGTGAGTAACTTGTCCCATCCTTGCCCCTCACACACACATTTGCCACTCTCCCAGGTAACAAAGGCCAGCTTTGTCCCCAGCTGATGTCACTTCATCTTGTGGCTGGCATGAAATGGAGCCACAATTCTGTGGTTCTTTGGGTAGATTTGCTTAAAGCTGCTGGGATGAGGGACACAAAGGAAATCCTTTTCCACTGCTCCAAGGCAAAATGCTGGGTTTGGATAGACAAAGAGTAACACCTGTCCCTCCAGATGGGGGATCTGTGCAATTTATTATTGCAATAATAAAACATTGTGCACAATGTTCACCCTTTGCTTTCTAATAACTTTTCTTAGTTTATTCAGTTTAATTAGCCACCGAATCTAGCTGTTCTAGGGGCTTCCTGGCTCAAGTTCCAGGAGCATTTAGGTCAAGCCAGCCTACCCTTAAGAGGCAAGAATTGTATCCCTCTGAATGCTGTGCCTGTGGAGTGAATCTGAGAACTCCCTGAAGTCTCTCAAATGGGATTTTATTCATCTCCATACTCAGCACCTGAAGCTATTCAACCTGGGGTTACAGACTGTTGTGGAATGGTAAATCTTTGCATCCCTTTTCCACTTTTATTCTGCCTCTGTGAAAAGACTGGAAGCTGTGACTCCCTCCTCCCCTTGGGTATATTGACTCACACTAGGACATGAACCACATCCACGCATTCTCAATCTGTCTGTGTGGATGAGTGACAATTTGAGTGATTCCAGGCGAGGTGGAACATTTTTGAGAGAAAAGCCTGGCACAGAATCTAGTGTTTGACAGAGTGGTGTGTGGGCATCCCTTGAAAATTGTAAGCAAACATGACCACAAACAGTTTAAACAGAGACTCTTTGTTCTTTACAGCTCTGTGTTCTTCTAGACTAGAAGACTGACCTGAAGATGTGCTCTCAAAGGACTGAGCTGAAGATTTGGAAAGAAAGGAATCCATCCAGGTAGTCACAACAAGGAAGAGTGTCTGCTTGTAACCAATTTTGGCACACTTCTTTCCTCAGCACAGGGTTAAGGAGGGTAAAAATACCAGAACAATGCATTTCTGGCAAGTGCAGCAGCTGCCTCTATTGTGTCTGGTCGAGAGTTCCTGAGTACGTCACGATTATAAATCGTAAGTAAAAAAGAGAATTAAAAGTTGTGCAGTGCAATGCCTCCTCACGAACATTCCAGTGCAGTCTTGCACTCCCATTTCTGGGAAATCCCATCCCCTTTGACCTCAGTGGGGTAGAGTAATAAATCTCTGCTAACACCAGAGATCAGGTTTTGTGCGTGTGCTGGGTCGGAATTAACGTAACAAGGACTAAACACAGGATGAAAATGGAAGGGGCTGCCAGAGTGGGCAAGCCCAGCTGCACAGCACCAGTTCCAAAGCTCCAAAGAATCCAGTGACACAACCCCAAACACAGAAACCACACTGCTGTGACCACCAATACTGGAAAACCACAGGAGGCAGCACAAGTGGTCAAGGGCACTGTTAAGGTGCCCATTCCCTGCAGGACTAAGAAATTTGTTAGAAGTGCCTGTAATCTAAGAAATAATCCAGTTCCATGCCATGCAGAGGTAACAAATAATTTTAACAATCCCTGTCACTAAGGCTGGGGACAATGTTTATTTGAAAAGCCATTGAAAAGCCAAATTTGAAATGTCACAACGTGCTTGCTCTGATCATAGATGAGCCTGGAAAATGTACAGTTAACTGCCAAAATTCTGCTGTCCTTCAGTGTCTGATGGGATGGACAGAGAGGAACCGCAAGTTCCCTTTATGAGGGGAACAACAACTCATTTGCACTTTAACTTCGTTATTTCAGAAGTTATGTTACTGCAGCTTTATTCTGGCAGCCACCAAGCATAAAGAGCTGTGCAGGATATAGGCATAAACCTGCTTACTATGGTAAATATTATTAGTTCATTACTCTAATGAGCAGGTTAATTTCTGACTCTGCTCCATAGGATAATTCCTGATAAATTTTCTCTGAAAGGAATGGTTTTTTACATTTAGCCTACAATTTACTGTGTATTCCACAGCCCATCAAAGTCTGGACTTCAGATGAGGTTAATGTCCACTGTTACACAACACACAATTAAATATGACCTAATCATAAAGAACAAGTCACACAGTTCAGGATCACTGGCATCTACAGATGCCAAGCCATTTGGTTAAATTATACAAGCTCATGACACAACTTTTGTGAAAAGAAAATCGATCCGTGACTACCCAGCTACACCTAAGATTAAGAACACTACCTTTTATCATGCCTCACCTCCTAAATTCCTTCTCCAGTTAGAGAGGTTGGCAGGGATTAATTACTCAATTACTTTTAAGTGGTCAATTAAGGACCAGGTGGAAAGAACCACACAGGTGCAAGTGGATCCCTACTCATTCACCTGCAGCTGCTGCAGAAAACCTGCAGAGGAAGCAGCCAAACACAATTGCTCTCAGCTGAGAAATACTTATGCCAGAGCAGGATTGCCCTTTGCACGCTTGAGCACACCAGAACAAGTCAGAGCTGCTCGTTCTGCCTCACTGGAGGATTTCACTCTCTCACAGCACACAAGGGAACTCCTCCACAGTCTGTTGGAACCACAGGAAGGATTTCTCTTGCTGCTGACCAACACCAGCAAGGGCTGATCCCACCCTGTGGTGCTCCCTGTGGATCTGTCTGGCACCTGAATGCCTCAGGACTTGTGCACTGCCTGGGAATGCCAGCTCTCCTTTGTTAGACCACTCAGGTTTGGGCTCTTGGATGCCTGAAGCAAGCTGGAGCACTCCACCCAGATCCACTGTAGGCACCTTTCCATAGCTGGCTCCCACATTACAAATTACAACCATGTCATTTGAACCAGTTCCATCATTTTAAGTTCAAACTCAGCGCCTTTTGGGGAAGGATGACAACATCATACATCCTTTAGAAATCAAATTTAGGTGTGACTTGGCTTCTCCATTGCTGAGGCTGAAGGCACGTCCATGCTGCAGCCTTAGCCCTGACTGATGCTGCAGGGAGAGAGGAGGAGGGACACCAGGTCTACTGTGAGGGGGCATTACACACTCACTCACTGCCCTGGAATTAATCCAAGATGGTTTTTCTTCTTCTCTGCAGTGCTTCCCTTCCATCATTTTACATGGTGCCTCTGTAAATCAACAGGAGCTGCACAGAGAGGCACATGCCTCACTTTATGGTGCCCAGGACAGTCCTCAGCTTTATACACACGTACCCGGTACCAGTGAAATAGAGGATCTGCTTCCACTCCATCAATCACCATTTGACAACAGCTGGATGATTCTGGTGGCTATTCTGTAGCAGAAGTTGGACAAATTACTGCACTCTCACTGCGCTGCCACACAGGGAAAGCTTCCTGGCAGCAGCCTACTGCCATTTTTAAAACACCACCGAGGGAAAACCTCCATTGCCAAAGGTGTGCCTTCAATCCCAAGTCCAGTAAACACCCAGGGTGCTCACTGGCATATGGAGAGAGGTTTATCTGAACACTGCCCAGTTTTCAGAATTAATCCTTGCTTAGATTGTTTGCTGACATGAGCATTCAAAATAAAATGGCAGGCTGACTGCTAGGAGAACCCACGCTTTTTCTGATACCTCTGGAAAGAAAACAAGAGAGAGGGAACCAGGTTTTTTTTTTTTTCTTTTCAGCAAGGTCCATTAGGGTAGGAAAAATTGTATCCTGACTGCCCAGACATTTTTCCTTCTGCATCCACCTTCTTCAGCGCTGAAATAAAATCTGCCTTCCCCTTTTTTCCCAATGGAAGGCACCAAGCACATAAGCTGTTACTTTTTCCTATTCATCATTCTGCAATACCTGGAGAAAGCACCAGAGAAACTCCTCCAGAGGCTTCACCTCCACAATCTCAGGTGTAAGAGCCCTCTTCTTCTGAGCTCTTGCTTCAAAGGTGTTGGGCTTTCTTTTCATGAATGTGGCTTCTCTCTCTTGGATCGTGGCTTGAGAAAACAATTGGGATTTTTCTCTAGCACTTGTGGAAAATTAATGTGCATTTAATTGCTTTCCCACACAGCCATAGAATGGAGTACATTTTTTCCTGAAAGAGGGCTTTTATTCCAATCTTCTCTTTTTAAGTGGGCAGGGTGGAGGAAGGATGTCTCAGAGCCAAATTACACAGTCCCTACTCAGCTACAAATTTCCACTTCACAAAATTAATTCATTTAGGCCTTCAGTGAAGCATGTAAGAGGCTAAACCCAGGACCCAAGTAATATTTACAGTAAGCAAATATCAAGTTTAAATGGTCAGTGGAAAACTGTTTGCATTGTTGGGTTATGCTTCCTGAGTGTCAAGTATAAACAGAAATTCAGAAGAAACGTGGTGTAAACAGCTGTAAAATAGACAATCCTTTGTGCTCAGAGCAGGAGGTGAATGTGTTCAGCTACTTGTCCATGCTGGTTGAGTACAGCAGCAGCCAGAATAAAAAATTCCTGGTCTAGCTACAGAGAACAAGCCACATTTCCTACAAGGCTTTCCAAGAAATAAAAATAAACATAAAAGCTGTGTCTAAGTGTACACAAGCAGCATGTAGTCATTGTCAAGCTGCACTCCTTCAAAGCATGTTACACTAAAAACACTGGAACAGACAGAAACTTTCTGAAGATCATTTCCACTGTGGATGCCACTTACTGCAAGCACTTAAAACAGTGCCTGACATACCTGGAACGTGAAAAAAAGCTGGCAAACTTTGTTTTCTGTGCTCTTTGTTGCTAGAACATGGGTTACAGGTAAAACGTTACTGTCAGTCAATCAATAATGTGTTTTTAAGTCAGTAAAAGTCACTCAAGCTTTATTCCATAGATCTTAAAGAAAAAGAATAAAACTTTTGCTCTAGCCTCAGGTTTGATGCCTCAAAATTGGGCTTTTGTTATTTCTTATGTACAACTACATAACAAGCTATGTAAAACACAAATACAATTTCTTTCTGTAGAGGAGTCTGCCTTTGTCTAACAGTGAGTCAGCATCATCTGACAGATCAATTTTCTCCAAGTGTAGGATGTGGATTTTGCATATCACACTCTCCAAGGGCACCTGTTGGAAACTTGGGTCACTACAGCGTGGAATTTCACACCACACATAAGGTCAACTCAGTGGCCTCCCAGCACATCACAAAGTCTTATCAATAGGAATGAGGCTGATATGAGATACCTCAAGTTTTCTGCCCTCCAGATCTGCCTTTCTATAACGGGGACACAACATTCTTTAACACTTTGTTGGTTCTTTCTGAAGCTGTGTCTTGTATCCACAGGATCAAGAGGAGGGACCTCAGGAGGTGTCTAATTCCATCTCCTGAGCAGAGATCAGTCAGCTGTGAGGTCAGATGAGGTTGGTCAGAGCTTTAAGCAGCCAAGTCTTGAAAAACCTCCCAGGATTTTCAGCTTCTCTGGGGACCATGTTGCAAAATTTACTTGTCTTGATGTTGAAAAAGCTTTTCCTTGTGACCAGTCTGAACCTCTGTTGTTTCAACCTCTGTCCACCACCATCCTCCTTCTGCCAAGCACCACTGTGAATAGCCTGGCCCTGTCTTTTCATAAGCCTCCAGAGGTGTGGGCAGGCTGTTGATAGGTGTCCCCAGAGCCATCCCTTTTCCCAGCCTAGCTCCCCTCACGGGGGATGTGCTCCAGCCCATGCTGACCCTGGGGGCCCATGGCTGTAGGGAGTGTTCCAGGTGCACTCCAACATGTGCTGAGCACAGGGAAGTGATCTCTTTCCTCGATCTCCTGGCTGTGCTCCCACTAACACAGCCCAAGATGCTGTGGGCCCATCGTATTCCCAGGGCCAGCTGCTGGCTCATGCTCAGCCTGCTGTGTGCCAAGGCCCTGAGCTCCATCTGAGCAGAGCTGCTCTCCAGCCTGCCAGCCTCTGGCCTGTATTGTTGAAAACTACCAAAAACTTCTGGTATCTAACCTGTGAGGTTGGCCAAGACACTTTCCCCATGCCACACACAGCAGAAGTTCCCAGATCTTCCAAGATCATCTGCAACAGAAGCCAAGATTAACTCCACATAGACATTAAGCTAATGTTAATGCACTTTTCCCAGTATCTTTAAAAACAAGTGTATGAACTTCTCTGTATTCTTGTCTCTGAAAAAGAGAACAGCTGCTGTGAGGTGTTCCTTTCCTCCAAGCATGGTTGTTTATAGTAAAGAAGACTAGGCTTTGATCAGTTGCTTATATTTGCTAAATTGATTCCAACATCTTTGCCAGTGGGCTGCATGGATTCCCAGCATGAGATGCTCCTGCTCATTTGAAGTGGTTGAGATTGTTTTTCAATGGAATTTTCCACTCTGTACTATCTTTCTTCAAAGTACAATTTGTTCACTGAGCAGTACTCCTTGTCCACAAAACACGCAGAACCATTGCTCAATACTTTTGTTTTCTTCCCACGTGCTTTATGTCCATCTATTCTCGTCTCAACCAAAGTTTCCTTTCACAGCTCTCTCACAGGTAACCTGATACGTTTTTTACCAGCTGCTGTGTCGGCTTTGTTCTCCCCCCGCCCCCCTCTCTCCAGTTTGGGAGGCAGTCAAGGCTTCTCAGGGAAGACACAACGCCACACAGGCTGGGGATGAGCAGAGGGAGCAGCCCTGGCAGAAGGACCTGGGGGTGCTGTGGGTGAGAGCTGGCCCTGCCCCGGCCGTGGGCGCTGGGACCCAGAACCCCCCTGAGCTGGGCTGAGCCCAGAGCCCCGTGGGCAGCAGGGGAGGGGGGATTCTGCCCCTCTGCCCCGCTCTGCTGAGCCCCCCCTGCAGGGCTGCATCCAGCCCTGGGCCCAGCACAGCAGGGACAGGGAGCTGCTGCAGCCAGGCCAGAGCAGGGACACCAAGGGGAGCAGAGGGATGGAGCAGCTCTGCTGGGAGGAAAGGCTGAGGGAATTGGGATTGCTCAGCCTGGAGAAGAGAAAGCTTTGGGGTGACCTCACTGTGGCCTTGCAGTGCCTGAAGGGAGCCCACAGGAAAGATGGAGAGAGACTCTTGACAAGGGCCTGGAGTGACAGGACAAGGGGGAATGGTTCCAGAGTGACAGAGAGTGGGTTTAGATGGGAGATGAGGAAGAAATTCTTTACTTTGAGAGTGGTGAGGCCCTGGCACAGGTTGCCCAGAGAAGCTGTGGCTGCTCCATCCCTGGAAGCGTCCAAGACCAGGTCGGATGGGGCTTGGAGCAACCTGGGATAGTGGAAGGTGTCCCTGCCCCTGGCAGGGGGTTGGAATGTGATGAGCTTTAAGGTCCCATTCCATTCTATGATTCTGTGACTCACCTGCTTTTTCTAATGTACTGAAAGTAGGAGTGTTATAAATGACACAGACCCAGTAATCTCACGTGCCCTACAATTCTTGCCCTAGTACAAGGACATCACTACCATTACACAGTGTGCTCTGAACAGAGATGTTCAAACCCCAATAGCAGCAGCTGGACAAATCAGCACATGATAGAGGACAAAGGAATCCACATCTCCAAGCTTCAAACTAATGCTTTGTCCATTAGACAGCTGCAGCAAATCAATGTTTTCCCTCCTCTCTTGTGTCAGACCCAAGAGAAGATACACACCTTGCTGACCAAGCTGCAGACTGTGAAAGAGCGGGTGAAAATCTACAACAGCTGAAGTATTGAAACATCAAACATATTACAAGGGAGCTTGTTGATACCTCTGGTTAAGGGTTACTTCCAAGTGTGACTACCTGTTTGATGCATAAACAGCAACTGGAAGGAAGATCTTCCACAGTTAGGCAGTATCAGCCTGCAGAAATACAGCAGTTTTTAAGTATAAAACAATAGAAGGCTATGAAATGAAAAGAACTGTGGCTCCTGAAGATGTACACTGTCTTCCACAGCTCCCAAGTTAACAAGTGTGTGGTGATGCACATGTTAAGGTGTAAGAGGGAATCCACCAGGAAGATCAAACCCCTTTTCCAGCAACCTACAAATCTCAATTTAAGACATCTCAAAAAAAAAAAAATATCCGCGAAGCCCAAATTTTTCCCTCTTTTGAAGTCCACTAGTTCAAAAAGCAAGCAACAAAAATTCACCCCACCCTAATCCCAAACATCTTGAGATGCACTGGATGTAGCTTTTCCACGAAAAACCAAAAAACAAGCCCCATGACTGATTTCAAATGAAAATCTGGCCTCTTAAGCCTCCCCAGGCCATGAGCACAATAAATAAAGGACATGTGGCTTGAAAAACTGCCACAGGCCTGGGGCTGTACTGTAGCCTGTTCACCCTCCAATCTTTTTTTCCTTCTGCAGAATCTGATAGTACAAGAGTTTCACATGAACAGACTAAATTTATGACTACAGATATGCACATTTCATAAAATACTATTAGGCAATGAAATACCAGTCTCATTAAGTAGTTCTGGTTTAAGTATTTGTTAAGAGGTAGGAACACCTTTGTCTTTTCTAATCCTCAAAACACTGTGCTGTGCTACACTTGTCCTTTCACTGGGGCAGTCAGGTGAGAGGCTGCACCTAATTCTTTAAGGATCAGCATGCTAAAGGCATTTTTGAATTGCTCTTATTTGTCTGGATGCAATAGCAATATGTGTAACTTTCAAGTCCATGACAGTGTAGTCAATGTATAGAAACAGGTGGTTTTGATCAGGAAATTAGCAGAGGTTATGTAGCAACAAACAACATCCTGCAGTAACAAGGCTGGTACCTCAAAACAACAAAAAATGGCCAAGTTTAACCCCAAGTTAATACTTTGAACCCTTCATTACCTGGTGGTTCAGTGTTGGGGTTTTATTTTAAGTATCAAAAGAGATACTGGTATTTCTATAGTCCTACAACACAGAGCAGAAATTCATTGAATGATTGAGTGTGTGAGGATAAAAACACCTCTGTGGAGCACCTTGGGGACAACGGGAATCTTGCTGCTTATGATCACAGCATTCATGTGGTAGCCACTGCTTACATTGAAAAGCAACTTTATGTAATAAGCTATTTTCAGTTTTCTCACTGCTAATTTTTACCCAGTCACCCAATGCTTCCTCACCACTGCCTGCTTTAGAGGCACTCACCAGTTGCCAAGAGAATACACAATACCAGCAAAAGCAGAGAAATAGCACAAGCAAGAGCAAGTGTGTCAGTGGCAACAATGGAGTCAAAGGCTCATTTGTGAGTTACAAACCATAATAAATGTCAATATCAGATACCTGCAGGTTTATTTGTTTGTAAATGTGATGCCAGTGACAAGAACAATCACTCTGCAAACATCAGAGTTTACTTATCCTTTCACATGCTCTGTAAAGGGTGGTAAACCAGCCAATGAACAATACAAATGTTTAATTACCAGTGCTGTTAATTAAAACAGATGACCATCACTGCATTCACAGCACTGTCTCCAGGGAACTCTGACCAACTTAAATATGTCTGAGCTTACAAAAAATCATACCATGACCATAGTGGGATTAATTTATACAAATACTTCTAACATGTAACAAATTCGATTGAAGTCATATTTGTAAACAGAAGGGTCGTTTTAAGTCAAGGAAACACACATCAATCCACACGGATCCGGAGCAGAGTCCCTGCAGAAGCGTTTCTCACACAAAACCCGCAGCCGAGCCGTGCCAGAGCCGCAGCTCCCAAGGCGGAGCAGAGCGCGGGGCAGCCCCGCAGGAGGGCCGGCCCGGCCGCTGCGCTCCCGGCGCATCCAGAGGCGTTCCCGAGGCTCCTGGGCTGGGCCGCGCTGCCCCCTGGCGCTAGGAGTCGGGCAGGGGCTGGCTGTGGGTGCCGCTCCGCGTCTTCAGCTGCGACTGGGCGATGTCGGCCAGCGCGCTCTGGATCTTCTCGAGCAGCACATCCCCGCGGTACACGACCTCCTCCAGCCGCGCCGCCGCCTCGTGGTTCTCCTCCTCCAGCCGGTACAGGCTCTCAGCCTTCAAAGCAAAACCGGCATGATGCCCAAAGATTTTGGCTTTTCAGGTATTTTTCATATATTCGTAGCTCTGGAGGCTACTATTACACAGTCCTATTATTTTTTCCTACCCGTTCCCTGTAGAACAATAAGCTAACCCTTCTAATGCATACTTGGAATTTTGTTTAGTCTTATTCTTACGAAGAAGAAGCCTGACAAGGATGTTTTGTTTTTGAACCAGAATCTGAGAAGACACAAGAAATGGGGCAAAGAAGGCCCTGGAACAACTCCAATGGGGTAGAAGCCAGGGAAAACTACCTAACCAACTACTCTCCTAATTGGACAATAGTTATTAGATATGCTCATTTGTTAAACTTGTAAAACTGTAGAAGTCTGATGCCCATGGCCATTGGGACACCTGGAAGCTTCCAATAAAGGCCTGTTTTTTATTTTACTATTTTAATCCTGTTGCAAGATATTAGGCAACAGGGAAAACCAAGAATCTTCAACAGAACCCTAAAGTGACTTTGCTACTCAAAGATACTGAGGGAATAGCTGGTGCTCCCTAAAAAGAGAAAGGTTCTCTTTCAGCCCCTCAGTTATATCCTAGCATCTTCAGAGCAACTTGGTACAGCTTGCAGGCTAAACCAGTCCATACCCACAAGGAATAAACACCAAAAAAACCTAAATAGGAATTTTAGCTTCTTTCATGCTATGACTCTTGGCTCAGTACAGCTCTTCTTATGAGGAGTATTTATCCTCTAATGAAAGGATCTCTACTCAGCAGAACTTAATTTAAACCTTTCATTAAATAGCATCTTTCAGATGAAACTGTATTATTTTACCTCTTCAGTATCAAACTGCTTTTCAGTTAGACAAAATATAGTGAAATAAAACATTTTAACTTCAAAATATTTAACTTTAACTTTAAAATATTTACCATATTTAAAGACTAAAACTTGTTCTAACTGAATAACAGAAAAGGCAAAGCAAAATAGTTTCAAATTGATATTTTTTTAAAGTAGTTATACAGGTCCTTACTAAGTCGTGCTTGAACAAGCTGGCAAATCCTGTGCAGATATTCAAGCTGTGCTCTGCAGGACTGATGTCTTTAATGAAGGTTAATGTAAGAGTGAAGGATTTGATAGCCCTTGGAGGGAGGGTCAGAGCAGGAAGGTGGCAAAGGTGAAAGACTGAAATTTAGAATGCAGCTCAGTGACTTCAGTCTCAGCTGTTCAATAGCTGACTGCAACTAATTCACAGACTAGAGCAGAATTTGTACTGCCAACTTCACCAAAAGGGAACTCAAAAGGGGCAGGTAAATTGGGTTGAGGATTTGTGTAGCAGCTCCTTTTATCATTTAAGACAAGACTCAGATCTGAAACACACACCAAGACAACTTTAGTACAAGGAAAGCAGATCAGCCTAAGCACATTTCTATTAACCAAGTATTACCTCCCACTTTTTAACCAAACCTATACTGCATATTTGAGAGTGCTTCAAGCACCCTCAAACCCATTTCTTTGAAGACTACCAGAATACTTAATACTGCACCAAATTAAGCAACAGAAAATAAAAATCAGAGCTGGAATCTGGGTGATGGAATCCAGGCTAATTTATCTTAAAACCCCACTAGACAGAAAGCATCAGAAATTTTTGTGACATGAAGTTCTTCATTAAGACAGCAAGAAACTGTTGAAGTATCACCTCTAAGGAAAGCATATCCCTAGTGGATAACCAGCTCCTCCTTCTGGAGCACCCTGCTTCGCCCACATCAGCTGCCACTTTGATCAGACCCCGCTCAGTCATGGAGGAAACTGGAATTTGTCTGCAGCAGGCATTCTATCTTCAGCTATTAAAAATGCACTTACATGAAATGATGCATGAAAAGTGTTAATGAGCCCAATTAGTATGTTCAGCAATTTCTGTGACTAGCAAAGTTTCCAAATTTAACCTCCTCTATTTAAAACAAAACGTGATGCCACTGCCAAGTCATTTCTATTTGGCCCATTTGGTGTCAATCTTTTGTAAAACACTTTTGAATGGCTACAGAGTCTCAAAGAAGATTTAAAACCTTCAGGTGATCTTAAAGGTGGTAATCAGGTTTGTCAGGGAAACAGCACTCTGCATCCTTTATGCATTCCAAAAAGAAATTACTTGATGAAAATCTAGCCATTAAGAATCAAAAAGAAAAAAAAATATGCTTTTTAATGAATAAAATCTTTGAAATAACAGAAAAAAATCCCCCAAAATAAAAACCAAGTTTGGCTGGTTCTAAGAAAGACTCCTTGTTATTGAAAAATGATGGAATTATTTTGTGACAGAGCTGAAGAACTTAAAGGACACCCTGCAAACTCTTGAACCAGAAACAATGTGGAAAAACAAAAGACTTCTGTAAAATGTTGGTTCTGCAGCTACAAAATGAAATGTGAGAAAATATGAAATATTATCCAAGGGGAAAAAAATGAATAAAACAATGCATAAAGCATCAGTACTGTTCCATCTGTTCTGTTAATATCTGAAAAAAAGGGTGAGCAGTTTCCAGTATAGTGGTGGTGTGATAAAACCACCTACCTTTTTTTTTTTTTTTTTACATTCTAACAGAAAACTGAGTTTAAAATACTGTCACTGAGTATAATCTTATTTAAAACTAGATGCAAGTTCAGTATTTCCACTAAGCCTACAAAGTACTCACAGGCTACCCTAATGAAAAGTTCAGGTTTGTATTAAAATAATTTTTTTAACAACGACATGACCTAGAGATGAAAAAATGTGTTTAAAAAAAAAAAAAGAGGATGTTTGCCTTCAGGAGTGTTCTGATATTGGAATTAAAAAAAACTCCTACCTGCAAAGCTGCTGTGGATTCTTCACTGGGCAGGGAATCTATGAGAACATCAATATCCTTGGCAGTGCGAGCAATCAGAGCTGCGAACAGCTGGGCATACTCTGCACAAAACACAGCACAACAACTCAGGCAATCACTCAGGGAATTATTAGCAACAAGCACAACTCTGCTATCACAATGTTACGCAGAAAGTGCAACCGACACCCATTCACGACTTAACCTCCACCACTCCACGAGCTACAGGAGGCATTCTTTGCCGGATTTTGCATTCCCGAGCGCACTACGTTCGCATTTAGGAGACGCAGGCAGCCGGACTCACCTTCCGTGGGGTTCACGGGCTGATCCTTGTTGATGGCCGTCTGGATGTTGCTGAAGGAGGCCGGGGGGCCGCACTGCTGCAGCACTCCGATGGCGTTACAGAACTGGTCCGCGAGCTGCCGGCACCAATTAACACCGCGTTAATCACCCTGCCCCACCGCTACAGCCACCTCCGGCTCACGGCGCGTCCCGGCCCGCGCTGCATGCCCGCCGTGCGGAGGCTGCGCACCCCCGCCCGCGGCCGTACCCCCGGCTGGGGGACCGCATCCCCGCATCCCCGCATCCCCGCCCAGGCAGCGCAGCCCGTGCCGTGCCCCGCGGCCCCGGGGGAGCGCAGGCAGCGGCCGCCTCACCGAGTTGACGGCGTCCTGCAGCTGTGTGAGCCGGTCCGCCATGGCCGCGCCGCCGCCGCCGCCACCGCCCCTGAGGGCCGGGCACGCGGGGCGCGAGCGCCGCCTGCCGGCCGGGAGGAGCGGCCGGACATCCCGGAGAATCCATCCATGGAAATAGGTCAGACAGCGGAACGGGCTGCCCTGGGAGAGCCTGGAGTCACTCCGGAGAATCCATTCACGGGAATGGGTCAGGCAGCGGAACGGGCTGCCCTGGGAGAGGCTGGAGTCACCGTCCCTGCTGGTGCTGGAGGAAAGCCTGCACTTGGCACCCAGCGCCATGGTCTGGTTGACACGGTGGTGTTCGGGCATAGGCTGAACTTGATCTCAGAGGATTTTTCCAACCTAAGGGATCCTGTTACTGCCACGGCATGGGCAGCTTTTGCTGTGCGGCAGTCGCTCTGATCCCAGCTGAAGGCAGGAGCAGCGCTCAGGTGCTCCACTCCAGCCCCGATCTGAGCAGGCATCACATCTAGCAGGGAAAAGCCAGAGTGTAGTGTCCTCAGCAAACCAAATTAGAGCCAGCATCCGGCCTCCATGCTCAGGGGTTGGAGAATAAATGCCATTCGTGCCAGTCAGGATGTGCTCGTCTTTCTCATCTCGGACAGCTGGGTACAATGCCAGCCTTCCCCCAGGTGGACCTTAGAGACCATCTCTTTCCGACTCCCTGCCACGGGCAGGGGCACTTCCCATTATCCCAGGTTGCTCCAAGTCCTGGCCAACCTGGCCTTGGACACTGCCAGGGATGGGGCAGCCACAGCTTCCCTGTGCCAGGGCCTCGCCGTCCTCACAGGGAAGAATTTCTTCCTAATATCCGATCTAAACCTAATCTCTGTCAGTTTGAAGCCATTTCTCTTATCCTGTCACCACATGCCCTTATAAATAAGCACTGTAGCCTTGTCACTGATGCTGTGGGTGCAGCAGCGATACGAACTAATCCGCCCAAAGCGTTTTCCCGGATTTTGTTTGCCTGAGCATGTAAACTGGGAGGTGGTTCACGCTCCCAAGTTAAAATCCCGACTCCCAAACTGCCGGTCCAAGCCCCGCCGTGCATTTCCAGGAGCCGGCAGCTCTTACCCCGGCCCAGCCCTTCCCGGCAGGGCTCTCCCGCAGGTGCCTGAGGGGGCGGGAGCGACCCCTGCCGGGCTGGCCCCGCCTGCGCCCCGCCCGCAGCGCCCGCCCCGTCCCGCCCCAGCCGCCCGGCCCTTCCCCGGCCTCAGCCCCCTTTCCCCGCTCCCTCCGCAGCGCCATGCGGGTCTCGCCTTTCCCTGGGCTGTTCCTGGTGCTCCTGGGGGTCCTGCGCCATGGCGGAGCCTCAGGTGAGGGCGGCGTGGGCCGGGGCGGGGGGGCGCGTGACGCTGTGGCCGCCATTAAGCGGCCGGAGGAGCGCGGCTGGCACCGGGAGCTGCGAGGCCGTGCCCGGGTTAATGTCCAGCGGCGCGGCGCTCGCTGCCCCTGCAGCGCCTTTTGGGGTGTCCTCGGTGCTGCCGCTGGCCGGAGGGGTGAGCAGGAGCGCGGATCAAAGCTGCCTGCGGCGCTGCAGAAGCGCTGGGTGTATTCGTGGTTATCTTAAGCTCTCTTGCGGGCAAGGAGAACCACCCTCTTTCTTCCCCCCCTTTGCCTCCCCCTCCGCTTTTATTTATTTTTTTTTTTCACCTTAATTGCTATGAACGCCCTAATTTTAACTCTTCCATAGATAATTCGGAATCGTTTTAACCGCGCCGTTGCGGGGATGCGGCGCAGCTGATGCGGCTGCTGTAGGGCTGTATTCCCTGTACAGGAGCAAGGTGGTATTCGCTACCTATGAACACGAGTTTTCATGACAAAGGGAGCATCGTTAAAAGTAGGTTTCTTTTTGTTTGGTTGGGTTTTTTCCCCCCCAACCATGTACAGGTGGTCATGGGTTCCCACCACCCCCAGTGGATGGTGGGTTGAAAACCACCATCGCTGTAAAACTACGGAAAGGAGCAAAACCTAAATTTGCAGCTTGATTCCTAAAGTTACTTCTTGTTTCTACTGATGTAATCTGACTTTATTTGGCATCGGCTTTTTTTGTAATTTCCCTGTGTTCCTGCATGTGACTAAATTAGGAGTCCAGAGTTCAGTGTGCTATAATAAGTATAGTTTGGGAAGATTTACAGTCGCCTTTTTTTTCTGGTTAAACTCTTATCTGTTCAAATAAAGGAAAAAATAAACTGTTTCCTCTCAGAGATAATTCAGAGATAAGCAAGCAGTCCTTCATATTAGGGCTGATACAAGCCTCCTTCTCTTAGTTTTGCTTTCTTTTTAAACTTGCCTCTAATCATAGAATGGTTTGAGACCTTATCTCGTTTCAACCCCCCTGCCATGGGCAGCGACACCTTCCACTAGACCAGGTTGCTCAACGCCCCACCCAACTTGGCCTTGAATGAATGAAGCTTAATTGTCCCGAAGGAGACTCTTGGGATACTTTGCAGGGCTGCAGGACAGCATTTGGAACCAGTCCCTGGTGTGGAAGGCTTCTCTCTGCTCAAGTCTCATCCCCAAGAGAGATGCCTAATGGGGAGCCAAGTATTCCCTGTTTCTTGCAGGACCTAAAAGCTTTGGCTGGGCGCCTGATGGTGGTAAGCAGGTGTGAGAATGAAGGCTCAGCGTTTTTAGACCTTAATGTTTATATTAAAGGATGCTAACAAGCAGTTTGTCTCCTGGAGTTGATGAAAATGGGTCATGTGTTGAGTAATTTTTTACAGTATGTAAAAAGGCAAGGCAGCTATGAGACTAAGCAAACTGCTTTGCCTTGAAGGAACCTGTTGCTGTTTTTTCTTGTAGGATTGAGGGTGGAGGGGGAAAGGATTTCCCTCGTGAAAAGCTAATAAGCTGTGTAATTTGTGTACCAGAGTCTAGCTGATCATTAGGCCCTTAAACGAGGCCACTTGCTTAATGGTTCACTGATTTGAAATTGTCTTATGGTTATTCAGTTGTGGACACCCATTTTGCAGGGATGGGCTCTGCTAACTCCTATCCTTGAAGATCCTGCTTCATTTTAAAAGTGCTGATTAGTAAAATCTTTGCATGATGGCCTGTGTTACCTCTCTGGGCTTCTGATGGTCTGCAGCTCTTCAAACTTGGTCTTTGTGCAGAGGTGTTTTGTACATTGTTTGTTGTCTTCCAGGGAGCTCTGTCCTCCTGAGGAGTTCAGCTGGCTGTGTTTGCTACATCCAAACCAGACTGTTTAGTGTTGGAAAAACTAAAGTGACTTTATAGTTGAATTTATAGTGTAATCAGGACTGAGCAGTGCTTTTTTAAAGGGAGCTTATCTGGGTGAAACTTGTTTGTGCCAGCTGCTTAGTCTATGCAGAGATGATATTTTATACTCAGAGGTTCACACAAAACTCTTCTCTCACTTTTCAGGCTGTAAGGACCTCTAGCGTGGTGAGCAGAGTAGTCCTCTGGGATGGGAATGGTGCAAACGGCAACAAGCCACATTCTGTGGTGTCATCTGCTTTAAGCATCATGCTGTTCTAAGCATGAGTCTCAGTACATACACAGTCAAAGTTCAGAAGCTTTCAGAAATGTTCCTGCTTCTTTTGGGAGTGGGGTGGCTGCTGCCTTTTTGGAGGGGGTCAGTAGTGTGGGAAGACAGAGACCTTGTGGCTCTCCCTTCATCCGTGTCTGCATGGCCTTACAGGTCTGATAGGATATGGCTCCAGGCTTTATTCTGTTAAGTAACTGTATGCTAATGTTTTTCTTACTCAAACTGGTTGTCAGTCTGAGCTTGCACTTCATCTTCATTAAATGTCTTCATGTGACTACTTGTTGTTGTACACCCTGGACTGGAAAGTTCGCCTTAGCTCCTGGAGCTTGCTCACATCGGGTTGTTCTGCATATCCACTGCAAGGTGTAGAAATGTGTTTTCTGACTGCCCAGAACCTCTCTGAGGGAAGCATAATGTTTGAGCATGGCTCTGTAGGTGAAGACTGTTCTGTATGGGCAGCAGTGGCATTTCTTCAGTTGTGTTTCTTACTGGAAATTGGCGTGCTAGGTGTAATCAAGAGCCCTGTGTGGTTAACTGCTCTGTGCTGCTGGGGAGTGACACTTGGCTGTTGGAGCTGGAAATGTGGTTTACTCAAAGCATCAGAGGGGCCAAGAGCTTGGCACTGAATCAGCACAATGGAAACGGTTCAAGCTGGGTGTTGCCTGTTGGGGAAACTGTGTGTCACAGGGAAGGGATAGCAAGTGCAGAGGCCCTGGAATTGATTGTCTTGTTGTTTAGAGTTAGGAATAAGGACTTCTGATCTCAGAAGAGCTCCAGGAGGTTCTGTTTCCTTGCTGTCTTTACTGGTTTTGCCTTTCATGTGAGAGAGAAGGTGGTGCGGGGTGACAGAGTGGGCTGTTTGCCTCTGTTCATCAGTTCTGTGTTCAGGACTGTCTGTGCTCCAGTTCTGCTACTGTGTATAGAGTAATACATGCTCAGTGCTCCGTCTTTGCTCTGCTGCTGCTCGGTTTCAGCAATGCTGACTTCCTCTGAGCATCTGTTCAGTTGATAAGCTCTGTAATAGTGGGGGTTCCTCTCATGTATCTAACCCAAAATTACTCTGATGTGCAGTGGCTGTTGCAGTTCTTCCCTACAGGGCAAGGAAGAGGGGTAGCCTGGCACCTTGGAGTGTTCCCAGACCTTCACCGTTGGAAGCAATAAAACAAGTCTGGATGCCTGGATTTTGCTGCTGTCTCTGTTGCTGACTTGCTGGATCAACTCTCTTGCTTGTGAGGTGGTGTTAACTGTGCTGTTGGTCCTGCAGACCTGTCTAGTGGGCCACTTCCAGGCAGATCAAGCTTGCCCAAAGGAGAAGGTTGCATGCTGTGGCCAGCACTGTGTGATCATGGAGGTCTGTGTGTCTGTCCTTCAAAGGCTATTTGACAAGACTGAGCTCTCTGTGGCTCAGGGAGTGTAATACCTGTCTGATATTAGAACCAGAGAACTGATGATTGCAGTAGGCCTGGGGAATTGTGAGCTGGTTAATTTAATCAATTAGTCTTCCTCGCCATCTTCCCTTTCTGTCTCAGTGCACCAGGAGTGACTTGTTCAAATGACAGAGATGGAGAAGCCTGGAAGGGTGCTGTGGTCTGTGGCTGTGGAGCTCTTCCAAAAACTTCTCAGAGGGTTCTGTTGCTCTGCAGTGCTCATCGTCTTTCAGGCCTGACTGGAAGTGTGGTTTGAGGAGCCTGTGAACAGCAAGCTGAACAATACTTGTGTGTGATGGGTGTAGATGTTCTTGTTCTTGACCCTGAGTCTCTGCTTTCGTGCCCAGACTTTGGGATAATGTGTGTCACATGCACTGTTCTCAGAGCAGTTATGCAAACAGTAAAGCAATATAGAGCACCATACCTTAATTCACCATGCTAATTAAACTTGAGAGAGTGTCTCTGACATTTAGAGTCCCATGATCACGCTGAAGTAGTGGCTGTGTCTTGCTGACGAATCTGTCCTTATTTATGCAGAGGCCCCTGGGTATGGGTATGGAGTGGAGGTGAGAATCAAGGTGAAGCAATGCGTTTTTTCCCCTTGATGTAGATCACACAGAGAGTGTATGGTTTCAGCTTTTTTCTTAAAAGAACATCTGAGTGTGAATGCCTTGCGGTTCAGGAAGCTCTGGTGAAGGTTTTAAACATCAAAGAAAAATATTTTTCCTGCGTTGTAAGCTTTCACTGCAAATTTCTGAATGTATAGATGTATAGTTTGTGCCTTCTGAATGCTTTTCTTTAGTATTCATCCTGCTGCTTACATTTCTGGTAGAACTTGAGCTAATGAGGAAAGATCTGAGGATATCTGAATGCTGCTCAAGGGACTCTGAAGAATCAGAAACTGAAGGATACACAAAGGTTTTTTTCTGCAGCTTTAATTTTACATTAATTACTGTGTGAAAATTTGGTGTAGAAACTTCTACCTTAATGCAAACTGCAGATGATGGAACAGAAAAACAGAGAATCTTTCTTTCCTCACAAGTGGTTTATGATCCCCCCATATTTTAGCTGAGGTTTTATTGGTGGTGCAGTACTGGTATTAATTGAATTTTGAGAGTGAGCATGTAAGGGTCGAAGTTCCTTCCTTCGCTGTGTAGTGAGTGGAGGAGGCATGAGGGTGGGAGCTCCCCTCTGTTGACATAGCAAGAGGCAAAGAAACTGGCCAATGATGGCAATTCTTGGCAGGAGAGAGAGAAAAGTAACAGGAAAGCAGTTGGAGAGTACTGGGTAGTTTCAGGTAAGAAAACTGTCCCCTCCCTTGCGAATGGGAGCCCCCCTGTGTCATCAGCAAATGCCCGTGGGATGGTGCTGCTGGTGACTCTGTGTTAGGGTACTTGGCAGTATCAGCCCTTTCCACCAGAGGCAGCTTCACTGAGGAAGTGTGTGTGTGTGTTTAGGCTTGCTTAGTGTTAGGTCTGTTTGGGTGCTGTGTGCAGGCAGAGGAATTCAGGGAAAAACCTGGAAGACATTGTGCAGTCTGGCTGCAACCACCAACCAAAGAGCATCTTGTGGTTGCTGTGTGGCTGCTTTGCTTTCCTCCCTTGGCATCCCCTGTCCCTCCAGAACCAACATAGGGAAAGCCAGGCTTGCTTGCAGGACTTGAATGACAAGCCAAAGCTGATTCTCAAAGATCTTACATCCTAGGTCATGTGTTCTCTTTAAATTAAAATGACAGTGGATCATGGGGTTATGCTCATTGTAAGAAGAAATGGTCTAGGTTGTGTCTAGGAAAAATTAGTCAGACTTTTAGGTCTAGAAATGGGGATGCAGCTGTCTTAATGATTAAAAACAATTTGGCAGCAAAAAACTGTGTGAAATAGCTGAAAGTGGGCAAATGTATGTATGTAAACTACAGATTTGACTGTCTTCTAGAGGGTGACTCCAATTCCCATGGTCTGTAGGAATTCACCTGGAAAGTGTGATGGATATTGTGCAAGTTGGCTGGCTGATAAAAACATACTGACCTGTGTCTGCCAAAGATCAGGCAGTCCTCAGTATCTTGTCTTACTGAATTTTTTGGAGTGTAGCTGGCTGGTTGGCTGAGCTGGGGAGCTCAGCTGTATCAAATCCTGGCTCCTGGCAGGAAGCCCTGTCCCTGTGCTCAGGTGGGTGCCAGGCTGCAGGGCAGGTGCTCTGGCTGTGCCTGTATCTGCAGGTACAGCTCTGTGTGCAGCAGTCTCTGAAACCTTGCCACAGCTCACAGGCTGAGAGCAGCACACAGCAACATCCTGCTCTGCTCCCAGCTGACTAATACTGGGCTAATGGAAACTTGCAGGCCTGCCTGGTAATTGCTTCCCTCTAGACCAAAAAAAAAAAACCCTGTATCTTCCTTTTTTTGTAATGCAGGTCTTCTTGAGCTCTCCTTGGGAAAATTCAGAAATGTGCTGCTTAACCAGACCAATCCAGTGGAGGCTGTAATCAGGAACATCGCCAGCAACGTGACTGTGGTTATTTTTCAAGTGCATGCCCAGCAGAGTGATGTGGTGATATCCTTTGATAAGGTAAGAGTGTCACTTCTGTTAAGTGCTGCCTCTCTTTCAACAAAGGACTTGGCTCTGGTACATGTAGGACTAATGAACTGAAGCTGTATAAATAATGAGTGTCTTTTACCTGCTTTCCTTTTAGACAGTATTACTGTAGCTTCAGAAATCCTTTCTTGTACTTATATGTGGTAGCTGCTGTTTTGAAAGACTGAATGCTAAAGGAATTTCAGAGCTGGCTTGAAAATGCTTCAAGGCACTTTATTTGGTGGAAGTGGTGCTTTTGTCATGTGGCTGTACTGACTGCTGTCCCTCAGCATGTCATATTAAAACCAGATCTGTGTAAGTGTTTGCCAGATGCCCTATACACAACCACTTTGGGATGTTTATTTGTCTGCTGTTCCCATGGCTTGGGTCTAACCACTGCAGATATGATATGTTGTTATCCCAACTCCTTGTCCTGAATCTAATTCTCCTTTGGTAACACATGGAGAAATTCCTCCACAGTACTCCAGTGAAAGCTGCTATTCTAGACAGCAATAAAAGCATTCCTGCTGCTATACCCTGCATCCCAGTAATGATGGGACAAACTGAGGCTAATCTAAAATACTCATTTTTGTTGTTGTTGTGGTGCTGGGAGGCTCTCACTGGTGTTTGAACAGAACACTGACTAAGCTGAAGGTGGTAGATGGAGGTCTGACAGCTGCCATCCAGTTCCCCTCTCTCCACCAGCATCTTTGAAATCAGAATATACTGAGTGCCAGGAAGTATCCTGGGAAGCTTAGAAGATGAATGACCTGTAACACAAGTCACCCAGCTCAGTCATCCTTGTACTGGTGAAACAGCCAGGATTACAGGGCTGGGGCATTACTGCTACACCTGTTCAGTCTTTGCTTACCATTGGTAGAATCTTCTGCCACTTCAGATCCTCTTTGCATTCACGGGCCTTACCAGGCCGAGGGCAGTGATGCATAAATGCAGCTGTACTGCTTTTAGGGCTGGCCTGCCTCTAGAAGTATGAAGTTGAGCCAGACCTTGAAGTCTGCCAGGTCCAATGTGCTTCCTTGCAGCGTTGCCTTGGATAACTGTGGCTGCCTTGGCCAAAGGCACTTGCTGTGCTGAAAATGTGACTGCAGGTCAACTGGTTGTTCGAACTGTGAGATTGTGATACTGTTATTGCAACCTGATCTTTCCTCAAGAGCACTGGTTCTGGAAGGGATGGTGCTGCTGGGGATTGGGTCAGTAGCTGCTCTGGCCCCAAAAGCATCTGGCATTGCTATGTTAAGGCAGCTGTCATACAGTCATCTCTGCTCTGGTGGAGATAGGAAGGTGCTTCTATACATTGACTCCCAGAACACTTCCTTGCTGCTATTTCACATCTTGTGAGGGTTATTCCAGACCTTTTACATTTTTACTAGTCAATCCATTGCCAGATCTACTAGCTAGATTTCTCTGCAACTTCCTTGTGATTATCAGCTCTTTAGTAGTCCCACACTACTAAAGTAGAGCCAGGCAGTGTATGGTGTCAGAGCTCCCTTTTTTCACCAGCTAGGAATGCCATCCAGAGGGACCTTGACAGGTTTGAGAGGTGGGCCTATGCAGACCTCATATAGTTCAGCAAGGCCAAGTGCAAGGTCCTGCACATGAAGCTGGACAATTCCAAGCACAAGTACATCTTGGGCAGAGCCTGATCTGTTGTAACCGGCACTGATGTGTGTGCCTGGCAGGTTTGTGGCAGGAATGGGCTCCTGTAATATTACAAAAATACAGAAATATTATCAAAATATAGTAGAAATCTTGTCAATAAGAACTGCTTTTTTCTCTGATTTGTTTCTGTCCAGAGTCCATCGGCGAACAGCTCAGGAACTGGGGTAGACAAAGGGCTGGTGTCCATCCTGCGGCCCGAGCAGACCGTGTGTACGTGGTACCTGCGCGCCCTGGGCGCTGGCCAGGTGCTCAGCACTGCCATCTCCATTCCCTACGTGGAGAAAGGTACGTGCTCAGGGCATGTCACGTCATCTGTGGAATGAAGTGTTGATCTTTCAGTCTAGTGTGGTGGAAATCTGATGGAGATACCAGAAATTCTTTTGAAATGGGCTGAAAAAGTTTTTATTGTCACTGCTGAATTGTGAGTTGTGTATAGGATGTACTCTATGGTCTTGCCACGACTCAAGCGTTAGAATAGAAAACTGCTGTGCATGTGATCATGGAATCAGAAATCTGTTTGGATTGGAAGGGGACCATAAAGATCATCCAGTTCCACCCCCCCAGCCATGGGCAGGGACACCTTCCACTATCCCAGGTCACTCAGAGCCCCATCCAACCTGGCCTTGGACACTGCCAGGGATGGGGCAGCCACAGCTTCTCTGGGCAGCCTGTGCCAGGCCCTCAGCACCCTCACAGGGAACAATTTCTTCCTCATACCCAATCTAAATCTACCCTCCTTCAGCTTAAAGCCATTCCCCCTTGTCCTGTCACCCTAGACCCTTGTAAAAATTCCCTCTCCAGCTTTCTTGTAGGCTCCCTGCAGGAATGGGGAGGCTGCTGGAAAGGTCTCCCCAGAGCCTTCTTCAGGCTGAACAGCCCCTGCTCTGAGCCTTTGCTCATAGGAGAGGTGCTCCATCCCTCTGGTTGTCTTCATGGTCCTCCTTTTGACTAACTCCAGCAGGTCCACATCCTTCTTGTGTTGGGCTGGGGTCTTGCCAGAGCAGCATGGAGGGTCAGAACTTCCTCCCTGGTGCTGCTGCCCACTCCTCTTTGCATGCAGGATGGCTGGACTGTGAGCACACATTGCTGAGTCATGTAAGGTTTCTCATTAGCCAACACCCCCAAGTGCTTCTCCTCAGGGCTGCTCTCAATCCATTCTCCACCCAGCCTGTGTTTGTGCTGGGGATTGCCCTGAGCCATGTGCAGGACCTTACAGGAGCTTGTATCCTTCTGTTCCAACACTGCAGTCACTGGAGTCACCCGTGTGTGGGGACCTGTCACAGGCTGCAGTGAAACCCTTTTGCTGCCTGCAGGGCCAGAACCTGATGATTTCTTGTGCTCAGCAAACAGACAGTGCCTGCAAGTGCATAACTCCAGTTATCTTCTCTGTGTTCTAGATCCTATTCCTGGGGGCTGCAATCTAGAATTTGACTTGGAAGTGGATCCAAATATTTATCTGGACTACACGTTGGTTGATATACACATCAAGTTTGCCCCTGCAAACTTGGGGTATACCAGGTGTGTGGAAAACTTCAGTGCACTGAGCACTTTTGTCCTGTGTTTGGCCAAAAGGCTAAAACAAGACCCTGTTGTAACAGCTGCTGGTAGGAATCTTGTTTGCTGCCACAAATGTAAATGGGGAGAAGGAGGAGGGGAAGAGGTACTGCATGAGAGAGATAAAAGTTGGGACTTACATCTTGTGGGGGAGGTTATGCAACTTCAGAAGTGCAAGCAGTCAGCAAATAATGGATCTTTCCATTCCTTGTAACAACTTAATTTGTTTGAGGAGCAATTGTGTGTTACAGCCAGTTTTATTTCTTTACTAGTACTGAAGCATGATAATAACCCCGAGTTTTGTTTAACTTGAGACTTCAAGTTAAAATGCATTATTTCCTGAATGATGCCTGGTGTCACAAGTGATAGGCAGGGAATTGGGAAGACTGTGTTCAGAACTGCACGGAAAAACCAACAGTAATGTTGTGGTCTTTGGCTGTTGTGACCTCTTGGCATTCTTGTTATGGCAGTCCATAGGAAGCCTCTGTAAGTGTAAAGGCACGGAGCAGCACAGACACCACCTGTCCCTGTGTGATGCTGCTGTGCTCTGTGCTCACCAATACAGTCCAGCTTTGCGGTAGCTGCTGGTGTGCACCTCTAAAGAGTAGGGGCAAATCCTGTGGACAGGTAACTGCTGAGAACGAATGTTAAGGCCTGGGGGCTTGTGCTGGGCACGTGGCTGATGTGTTTTTCATTGCAGAGGGGCAAACCCCCCCTCCTGTGACTCGGGGACTGGTCAGAACTCGCGGTGGCGGCTGCGCTACGATGTGTACCAGTACTTCCTGCCGGAGAACGAGCTGTCCGAGATGGCGCTCATGAGCCACATCCGCAAAATGTCTGCGGTGCAGAGCATCAGAGCCAATGGCGTTAAGGTGAGCCTGAAGCGCTGGGTACGAGCCATGAGGCAGTGGTGCTCTCTTGTTTTCTCCTCCCCTGTGCTTATCTCCCTGGAGGGGAGATGTAAAATCAGGCTCCCTGGCCCTGCTGGGGAGTGCAATGGCAGCCTTGCCTGCCTCAGAGGCCAGACCTGGGTCAGTAGGCTGGTAGGGAACCTGGACTGTATCCGAAAATGGGGAGGAGCAAAACACAGGAGTGGGAGAATCTTGTCCCATCAGAAAACACAGTAGTGATGGAGGGGAGGCTCCCAGCCCGTGAGCCTTTAATGCAACACAGGTACTTACTTTTCCAGATGCTTACACTGACAGCCGATGACAAGACCAATGTCTACTTCTCCTCAGTTCCTGGACAAGGTGTGATCTACAATGTCATAGTGTGGGATCCTCTTTGGAACAGTTCTGCTGCATACATACCTGTGCATACCTATGCCTGCAGCTTTGCTGACCTGGTGGATAACTGTGCTTCCCTCAGTAAGTTGGGAATTGTGTGTCCTTGCCAACTCCTCTGCAGCTTGTTGTGCTCCAACGTGCTGACTCTGCTTTAAGATTGTTTTTCTAATGTGTGCAGGAGGTCTTTGTTTTACACTGTGTGTATTTTGTTACTTTATGGTGAAGTCTGCTTCTTGAGTGAGCAGAAAGTCTAGAATGATAAAGTAAGACTAAGGACAAGCATTAGCAGTTAAACGTTCAACTTAATGGAGCTTTAACATGTGGCTTGCAAATGTAACTCTGAACTCTGTAGTGCCACTCCAGCTTTGTCCATTTCAACTGGATGCATCATTTCAGATCATCTGTATGACTGCACATGCTGAATGTGAAGCTGAGCTAAATAATAATAAAACACAGATTAGATTAGATTAGGCTTCAGCCAGATTTTTCTAACTGTGCTGGTGCTAACAGGAGTCAGTAACCTGCAGGTGTTTTAAAAGGAGGCAGTCACCTAAAATAAGAGTGAAGATAACATCAGCAGTAGCGGAGTGACTACCAAGTCATGCTACTTTGTACAAAGCTATATAATGATGGAATTTGAGCAGAAACAGAGCAAAGCTGCCACTCCCATTATGAATGCAGAAGGGACATGAATAATTGGTAGACTCTGGTTCATAAAGTAAGATTTGTTCTCATTATTTTCTTATATACTGTAACACAAGTGACTGTTGTCAAACTCAGTGTTATCCTATGACAACGTGAGACAAATTACCTAGGCTAAACCTCTCTAACTCAGAGCACATGGAAAATGTGATTTATATCTGCAAATAGCTTAAGTATAGATAAGAAATTTGCTTAGAAGACAGGGGTGAGCCATAATGGGATGCTGATGAACATTTTTGTTGCATGGCAAATGTATGAGAGGGAGACAAATGGTGAAAGCTGCAGTGATTAACCCTATAGTTGCTGCCCGGGTCACTAATCCCATAGCACCGGTTTTTTTGGATGACTGGATGTCCCTTTTTTTAAAGCTGAGCAAAGAATTTTCAGGCAAAGTTGTATCTGTATTATGAACAAGTTACATCTACTTACAGAAACTTCTCTTGAACAAGGAGGAAGCTCTTGATTTCTTAATCAGTCTGGAGCTATTTCAATATTCTGTTGAGGATCCTACCGGGACAACTGTTAGTTCAGGCATTGCAGATCTGACAGAGTGGCAGTTCTCAAGTTGTCAGTAAAATTTGTGACAGCAACCTGACCTTATCTTAATCTCCTTGTTGGGACTACTAGGTGGAATGCTCCACTAAACCTACTTTTCTTCTTGTAGGTAAACTCTCTACCAAAGTATTCTTCACTGCTTTTGCTGTTCTTGGTCTTTTCACCTGCTTCTTTGGACACAGATTCTGGAAAACAGGTACCGAATATTTCATCTCCTCTTATAAGTCTCATTGGAACTTCATGAATGTTACTCTGTGTGACTTAGAACGGTGGTGTTACTACTGAGATTCACTTGATAGTGATGCTGTGCCAGTTACATCCACTGCTTTGCTTTTCTAGGCTCTGAGCCTTCAAACTCAGAGCAGGAAGTTTCTGGGATGCAAAGAATAGAAACCTAGAACTAGGGTGCATGCTGGGTAATATAGCTATAAATTTGTAATTTTGGACTGACTGTGGTGCTTGAGGACACACCTGTTCCTTCCCTGCTGTTATATGAAGATGCCTGAAGATCCACTGAAGTGGGCTTGGTATGAAGCTTGCTAAATACTTTTTCCTTCTTCTCTAGACTTATTCTTCATGGGCTTCATTGTCACAGCTTTTGTCTTCTTTGTATTCATTACAAGGATAACTGGCCTTAGTTATGATGGTGAGTAGATGTGTCAGGATATCCCCAAACTTTTGTTATGAATCCCTCGGGTACAATCTCAGTTGTGCTGTTGGCCAGCCACAGGAAGGATAGCAGAGTCATGCCTGGGTGCTTGAGCTCTGGTTGCCATAATAACTGAATATGCAACAGAGTAAGTGTTGCTTCCAGCATCACAGTGATGCAGAATTAATAGCTGGATTTAATTTCAGTATCTCTCCAATGAAGATGAGAGGTGTTTGGGAACTCTGGAAATTTGCAACATACTTTCTTCCTACTTTGACAATGCATGGACCTCTGCTTCAGGTCAAATGTAGGTTTCATCTGTAAAATGCAAGTAGGTGGTCTGCACCAAGCTTGTTAGACAGAATTAGTTCTTTCTGTCTGTCCCACCTCACAGAATTCCTTTTTTGATACACGTGCAGTAGCTGTAGCCACCTGAACTCCGTGGGAACTCAGGGTACTGATGTACATGGTACCAAGGCCTCTATTCCAGCCCCGCTGCCACTCTTTCAGCAGCACATCCCCAGCTGTAGGCTGGCATCTAAGTGAAGTGCATGAAGCAAGTTTTGATACTTTTATTTGTTACCTCATGCAAACTCACTGAAAAAACCCAAGCAAGCATGTAAGTAAAGCTGCTGAACATCTTACTGCAGGACCTGAAGTTTCCAGAATGCTGGAATTTTCTCTTCTCTCTTTCAGTGCGTCTTATTTTGACGGCAGTGGCTGGAATTATTGGAGGCCTGCTCTTGGTTGTGAGCTGGTGGAGATTTGGCTCTGTCCTGCTCTGCATGTTTGTTATTGGACTTGTACTGGGATTTCTCTTCTCAGCGACGCTCTTCTTTACTCCCATAGGTAAGCACCAGCATCCTCTGCGTGGTGAGTGCTGTGCTCCTGCTGTGCTACAGGCACACTGCAAGGCTCAGGTGTGAATGGCACTCTCTGGTTTATCTTAGTGGCATGTTTAACTTTCCCTTTCCAGTGCTGGGAGGAATAGAGATGTACCTGAAACCTTCTTTCAGCTGTGTTGTAATTTAAACTACTTGGGGAAAAGGAAACTGATTGTTTTGCAGAGAACTTGGTGACTCTTCCTGCTTAAACTGTGTGCCATCTCTGTGACACCAGTTCTGCTCCAGGCATGCACTTGCTCTCTTGTTCTCTGTTCAGAACAAATCCCAGTAGAAAATCTAGAGTCTAATTTGAAGGCTTCGGGCGTAAAGGCCGTAGACAAATTGCTTAAAAGCCAGTAAGCCTGCTGAGCTGGAGTCCCTCTGGGACATCAGAGCATGAGCTGTACTTTATTGTAATTTTCAATCTCAAAACTTCTCTTTTTAAGGTCCCTTGGTGGGACAGTTTTTCATTCTCCACTCATCTGTGTCTGACTGAAGCCATGATTCTGTGATAATCCACACAGTCCCTGGTTGCTCTTCCTTACAGTGGGAGAGTGACTCAGCTGGAGGTCAGCTTGTCCCCTCTGGTTAATCCAATCCACAGGCCTTAGAAGACAGGGGGAGCAAAGAATGGTTTAAGTGTTTTCATTTTCCTAAAGCCAGAAGAATTTGTTGCCTGGGGGTGTTGTGATGGCTACACTGGCACCATGCTCTGGAGTCAGATACAGATTTTTAGCTTAGAAACCCATATAGGCAACAAAACAGCTTCTTATTGGGCAGCAGTACTCTGGTACCTCTCATTCTTACCAGGTGAGGAATGTGAACATTGTCAAAAATCTGTTCCATGGACAAGATCTGCTGTTCCAGCACAGAGTACAGGACCTGTGCTCAACTGGGACAGTTTTTTTTTATTCTTGAGTAACTGTTCTAGTACATCTTAAACAGTCAGGATTTGAGCTCAAAAGCTGGGCTTTTCAACAATGTACTCCAGGTATTTCTGAATGTACAGAATTTTGGGGGGGAAAAGCTGACCCCCAAACACTTGTAAAAAAGGAAATGTTTCCCTCACTGATGCATGTGGTGTCTTGGCAGGAAACTACAAGGTGTTCCGTGATGATGTGGTGTTCTGGGTGACCTTTACTTGTGTAGCCTTGATGATTCCAGTGCTTTTTATTGGCTGCCCAAGAATTGTAAGTAACTGTGCTGTCACCTCAGAAGGAGGGAGGGAGGGGTTCAGACTTCTTAATGCAAAACCATGGGATATGTACAGAAAACTTAGCACAGCTTTGTGAAGCTCAGCACAGGGCCAGTTGCAGGCAGTTCCTGTTCAGCCCTGCTTGTGCTAAATGGTCCATAAGCAAAGGAATGACTTGGTGTAGTTTTGCACACAGCATCCACTAAAACCTGCATTTAGCTGACTTTTGCTGTCTTATCAGCTTGGATGATATCTGTGCAGCTGATTTATCACAGAAGAACTGATAAAAATTACAAAATACTTGTCCAGAGAAGCTGTGGCTGCCCCACCCCAGGCAGTGTCCAAGGCCAGGTTGGATGGGACTTGGAGCAACCTGGGATAGTGGAAGGCATCCTGGCCCATGGCAGGGGGTTGGCACTGGATGGGCTCTTAGGTCCATTTCAATCCAGGCCATTCCATGATTCTATGATTCTACTGTCTTAGGGAGGTGGGGAATAAAGTGTTCATCAGTCTCCTAAAGCTCTGTTTTTCTTCCTGTCCAGCTGAACATCCTGGCCTCTGGAATAGTGGGCTCTTACACGGTGATCCTGGCCATTGCTTGTTATGTCTACACAAGCCTTGCTTACATCACCTTAGACCTGCTCAGAAGGGTCCTCAACAATTACTTCAGCAGAGCTTACACCAATGTGCCTTTTCAAAGGAATGGTGAGTCCTCCTGAGACTTCATTCTCTTTTTAAGGAGGAATCATTGCCTCTTTGGTTCTGTTGTAAACAGTGAGTGAGGGCAGGAAGGGGATGGAAGGAGAACAGAGTACAGTGTGAGATTTAACATCCACATGAGAAATTCTAGTCCTTCAAAAGCAGTACTGAGTAGCCTCAAAGGCAGGAACCTTCCTGCAGTTGTGACCAAGGCCCTTGTGAAAGGTGCTGCTCAGACTTGGGCTGGCAGGTGGCTGAGGAGTTTGCAGAGTGGGCAGTCAAAGGTCTGATACAGTGAAGAGACTCTTCCCAACTCCCTGTGTGTCGTGGCCTCTGCATGGAGTCACTCTGGGCATGTGAGGATGGGGGAATGATACTTCATTCCTTTCTGTCACTGAACTAGTTCAGTGTTTGTGCTTGGGAAAGCAAGGAATGTTCAGCTTTGCTGCAGGAATCTGTTTCTCTTTTTCCAGACTTCATCATCCTGTCAGTGTGGGCAATGCTGGCCCTCAGCGGGGTCACTGTGCAGCTCCGCCGGGAGAGGAGTGAGGTGCCCTTCCCACCACATCCCTATCTCACCTGGAAGAGGGAAAGGGAGCGTAGAAGCACCAATGTCTTAGACCCCAGCCATCATATCCCTCCCCTGAGAGAGAGGATCCACAACAAGCTGCTGCATATCAAAGTGCTCTTCCAGAAAGACCAGCCAGCTGGGGAGAGAACTCCACTGCTTCTGTAACTTTCCAAATAACTGGTGGGAACAGAGAGGGAGGATCTGGGAACGGTGAGGTGATTACCAGCAACCAGCCAGTGGTGCAGGATTTACCACTGCTAATTTGTCCTGCTGAATAAGAGATTGCTGTTTGCCCAGCTTGGCAGAGCAGTTACCTGTCCAGTACACTACAAGCTGTTTGTGACTCCTCTGCCTGCTGCAGCCTGCTTGTGTCCAGCTGCAGAATCCTGTACTCGTGGCCAAGGACAGGCATTGATCCTGTGGCGTCTCCTTTGCTGTTTGGGTATGTGAAATATCAAACAGGCCTTGGAAAGCAACCTGCTGATTGTTCCCTTGCATGTGGAAACCTCTGCTGAGGCAGTGCCTGACTTGCTCCCAAGGGTGAGCAGCCTGTCCAGCTGTGAGGGGAGGGACAAGGACTGGACACACAAGGAGTTCTTCCAGCAACTCCTTCTGATACAGGTACAAAATGTGTGGCTGCAGACACACTGGTTTCCAAGAAGTGTTACTGAACCTTGCAAGCTGAACTAAGTGACTTGAATTGAAACTGCACTGAGTTAACTGTTGTATGTGTACACTGTGGGGCTCTGGAACGGGGGCTGATCTGAGACAAGAAGATTTTTTTCTCTCACTTCTGGGTGGTTCTGTAGCAAGCTGGTCATCTGGTCTGTGCAGAGATGACTGACAAGAGAACACAAGAGGTTTGTCTCCCTGTTTGCTTTCTGAACAGCCTGTGTTGTGTTTCTGCTTTGGTATGGTCTCATTTTTGATGGTGCTGTCATAAAAGAAAAGAGTAAATAAGCTCTTCGTAGCCAGTGGCAATTTTTTCCCCCTGGAGTTGGCTGAAACACTAATTATTTATTTTTAATCATCTTTTAATTTTGCCTTTAAGGGGTGAAAACAGCATTCAGCTAGCAAGATACTGATCAGGAGCCTTGCTGACTGAATGTGGTCCTTACCTATTTGAATTGCATCTGCCCGAAGCAGAATGTAGTATAAAAACAGATGAGGGACCAATCTCGTGTGGTGGCTTTATGCTCTTCCTTATAAAAAACCCCAAGAGCCATTTTCAGGATGCTAACTGGAGCAATGTGTTATTGGCTCATCCCAAGCAGGCCTGAGGCTGTTTTACCTGTGCTTGCCCCCCGTGGCCCCTCCTGGTCTCCAGTGGGGGTCTGTAATGCACTGAAGGATGGCTCAAGTCTCACATCCTGTACCTTGACACAGGTCATATATGGTGACTCTTCTTTCCCCGTGTCTGAACCTTCAGTGAGGGCAGCCAAGTGCACAATCCTGCCCGTGTGAGGTGAGTGGCTGCTCAGGTGCCTGCACGGAGCCTCCAGGAGGGAATTCCCCAGGGGTGGAAGCTTAAGCTCTCAGCCACCACTTTAAATTCTTGGTAGGAAATATGTAAGAAACAGCTCTTTCTGAGGAAACTGGCAAAAGAGCTTTTTCTAGGAAGTTGGTTGGAAGTTAAAACACCCTGGCATAGACAGGAATGAATGATTTTTAAATGGCTTTTCTTAAAGGAGTGAGAGCTCAAAGACAGTGTCCGAGGTGACTGAACCCTTCTGATGTTTAGAGGGACAAATCCCGTCGTTGCTTGGAGCTGGACCATCTGCCTCAAACAGCAAAGCAAGGCTGAAATGTTGCAGTTTGGGTCTTGTTTCCCTGTGCTGTTGCGTGGCACGTGGTGTAAATAAGGAGCTCTTCCCTGGGTCTCTGCCCGTCCTCCCTGCACTGATCCTGAGCATGTCTCTGCCATGTGTAATGGCAAGCAGCAAACACTTCTGTGGTATAGAAATGCTCTTGAACATGTTTACCTTGGTGGGTTTTTATAACTGCTGCGATTAACATTGTGCAAGAAACAAGTTTAACTCTAATTTTCTATATCTTTTGTAATAAAGATGTCTTTTCAAAGAATATTGGAACTAAAGGGGTCTCTTTGAATTCAATGATGCTTTTACAGTTTAGCCTCTGCCTTTGATCTTGTAGGGGAGAGTTTGCTTTGAAAAATTTCTTCTTGCCCAGGGCTGAGGTGGGGGAGCTTTGCTGGCGCTGCAGTGACACCCAGAGGCTGTGACATGTGGGATGTGCTCTGTGCAGCCGCTGAGGGAAGCCCGGGGTCCAGAGAGGCTTTGAGAGCTTTGTCAGATGAGGCTTTAGAGAACAAAGGCATGGTTGTCATCCCCTTCTTGCCTGAAAATCGGTCTGCAAGATCACAGGAATTCTATAGCAGAAGTGGGCTTTGAACTCTTTTTCTGAGATCCTGACTTCCCTTTCTTTGGTTCTGCCAAGAGATGGTTCAGGAACTTCGTAATTCCATAAGCCACAGTGAGTGGTGATCATTAGAATACACAAACTGATCCACTGCAGTGTTGAAAGGGGTATTTTCAAGGCTTTTTTTGTGTACCCCTTGAGGTCCAGGGTGAGATCTATTTAAGGTCTCTTTAAGGTCCCTTCCAGTACAAACCCTTCTATGATTCTGTGATTCCCTTCTGTCCTTGCCTAGAGCTGTCCTTGATCTGGAAAGGCTTCCAAAAAAGAGGGATCTCCAGAGAAATCAGTAGGCTCCATCTCAAAATGTGCATTTTTCACTGAGCTTTTGAGCTTTTCCTCTCTCTGCCTTCTGACCCTTCTGCAGCTGTAGGTGTGCAGTGATCTTGGCAGTGTTTTTTGGGGTGAGCTTTAGTGGAACTTTGGTTCCTGATTGGTTTATCCATTGAAGAGTCAGCACAAGAAACCCTGAGCTTTTGGGTACGCAAGGTGAGTATTGTGTAAGGTTACTTGTCCTGATTCAGGGGCTGGAATGCATTGATATATTGTTATATCCAGATTTATTTGAATTTTGCCAATGTCCATCTGGTTGTATTGTCCCCTCCCACATCCTGGATTAGATGGCTCTGGTGTCTGAGTTTTCTCTGGGAACAACAGCTCCCATAACATTTCTATGTTCAACAGATGCTTTTTGTTTATATTTACTTTGTTGCTTGCAGACCCTGTCTGCTCCAGCCCCCAGCTCCAGGCAGCCAGCTGACTCCTGCTGAGCATGAAGGGCTTTGTGCTTCCTTGCACGCTGGGAGAAGTCAACTTCAAACCAGACAATAAACAAGCTCATTTTGGGGGTGAGAGGGAGTGGCAGAACAGGGTTGTGTAAAACTTCCCTGCCTGCTTCAGAACTGGGTCTTCACAAGGCTGCCTCATCAGAAAAATCACCAGTTCCAACTTTTCCATCTTATCTGGTATAACAACAGATTATCTAATGTGCTCAAAATGAGCTGGATTCTTTTTTTATCCTGAATGCTGAAGGTGAGGGGGAAAACCATATGCAGGAAGCAAAGAAGCACAGACAGCAGTAGGAGGGAACTGCTGATTGCTTAGCCAGGAATGTAATGAGTTGCAGATGATGAGTCATTTAAAAGTTTGTTTACAATGTTCCTGAACGTAGTATTGGAAAAGGGAAGGTGCTGATCACCCTGCATCCATTGGTGTGCTGTGTTATTTGAGCTTCCAAGCGCTGACTTCTCAAAAACAGCTCTACTCCAGCTCACTGCTGAAGAGCCAGCCTCAGGTGTATGGATTGGGGGATTTCTGGTGCTGAAAACACTGCAGGGAAATCAGTCTGCCATTCTTCAAAAAAGTAAACCTTCACCTTGGGAAATGGAAAGAGACTGCAGCTGGAGTTGGTGGGTTTCCCCTGTGCCTGTTCCTGGCTGGTGCCTGAGGAGTGCTGCCGCAGCAAGAACTCAGTCCCTCCTCTCATACAGTTCCTGTTCAGCCCTGCTTGTGCTAAATGGTCCATAAGCAAAGGAATGACTTGGTGTAGTTTTGCACACAGCATCCACTAAAACCTGCATTTAGTTGACTTTTGCTGTCTTATCAGCTTGGCTGGATAACAGGTCTGTGCAGCTGATTTATCACAGAAGAACTGATAAAAATTACAAAATACTTGTCCAGAGAAGCTGTGGCTGCCCCACCCCAGGCAGTGTCTAAGGCCAGGTTGGATGGGACTGGGAACAAGCTGGGATAGTGGAAGGTGTCCCTGCCCATGGCAGGGGGTTGGAACTGGATGGGCTTTAAGGTCTCACCTTCCCTCTGTCCCCATGCTGTGAGCAGCCCCGCAGTGCTCTCCTGGCCAAAGTGACCACCAGTCGTGTCCCGGACACTCAAACTCCAGGCTCTCCAAAAAGAGCAAGTTTTACACTCAAATAGCACACTTGGAAATTCCTCTTTTAACCAGAAAAAGTGCTTAAGGAAACTCCCTACGCCAGTGTAAATTTCGTTTGGTTATTTAGAGGGATCCCACTACATGTAACTGCGTGAAAACAGTGCCATTAGTTCTGTATTTTAACAACCTTCTAATCCCATGTGCTTGTTAAAAAGTCAAGGCTGTTTAAAGCTTTTAGTTGTACAGAGCAGCCCAATTTTGTTTCAGTCTGCCCTCAGCTGAACAACTGCCACCTAGAACAGTTTTGGTTACCTTTTTTTTTAATCTTGTGTTGCCAACAAGGCTCATCTCAGACCCAGTATCTTGCTTTAATCATGGAGACATCCATGTTTTCAGTCAACTTTATTGACAAAATAACTTTACTGTACAGTACACAATTCTAGCCATAAATCCTTTTCGAGCTGCCTGCATTACAAAAATAACAGGTATGCAATGAAAAATAGTCACTCCACACACTGTGAAGGCTCTTTAAAATCCTAAAGTGATCAGGGCAGGGGAATGAAAGGGGAGACGTATCAAATGTGAAGACTAGGAGTAGATAAATTAAGTCACATTTTTTTAAATTTACAAAAATAAACACTAATCAAGCATCATTTCATAATAGAGCAACCTCAAAGTACTGCCACAGACCAACAACCCTCTTCTGTATTCAGAAGCCAAACCAGAATTCAGCATCAAATGGACAGAAACGCCTCTTGACACCAGTGCACGGCTGAAAAGATGCTTCTAGAAACATGAATTTCAACAACTGAACCTAAAATTCCTTGTGAGTTTGCAGCAACAGAACACTCCACTGAAAAAAGATGTTGCTTCTGGTAAGTCAGCAGCTTGCAAGCCACAGCAGAAATGCAAAATCTGAATTAGAGAAGCACTGGTGAGGCTTTACAGATAATATAAAAGCAGAAAGACGTATTTTGTGCTTGAGCCAAAATGTTCCCCCAGAATTTCCCCTCGGCTGTTTCACAAGTCTGGAACAGGCCATAATTCTTTTCCATGCATGTGAATGTCCTCAGTGTGTCCTTAAGCCCAGCAAGAAGCCTAGCAGCAGCTTCTCCATTCTAAAGCAGGCTGTGAGAATGTGGAGACCTGATTTACCTGTCCTTTCAGCACATGTATTAGTTCACTGAAAACAAGCATTTACTGTCTGCTAATGCTCCTTTCTCACTTTTTGCTTCTTAAAAGCACCACAGGAAGGAGCAGCAACAGAGAGAACAGAACAAAGGTACTGAGCTGCTCCTAAGTCAGCTCAGTGAACTGAAAGCTCCCCCTTAGGCCTGTGGAACATTTACCTTGAGCTCAGGGAAGCTGTGCTGGGGCACAGAAAGCTGTATTGAAGCTGGCATGCTTGAAGTGTTGGATGCTTCGCTCCTTCTGTGTTGTCACTGAAAATCAAACTTGACTAAGTGGTGGATGATTTCAGTATAGCTCAGCTCATGTTGCTTGGTGGGTTATTGAACAGCCAGAATGTTAAACTGTGGGTGGCAGCTGTAGTTCCACAGTTTTCTGTAGCTGACAGCTTTCACTCTGCTTAACTCACTTTAAAACCTTCTCGATGACTAGTTAGTACTGGAGAAAGGAAAATTAAGAGTATTAATTGCAGGCTGCCAACTCTGCCATGAAGCTGCTTCCTCCTTCCTCCACCCCCCCTCCTTTCTGCTGCCACTGCTTGGGTGCTTTCCAGTTGCCATTCCTCACTTAGGAAGTTTGGGCAGGCAATTGGAGAAGAAAGACAAGGGACTCGTGGCACCTTGCTGACAGAGAACTGATCTGGATTTCCTCTCCTGAAGGTAAAAGCTGAGGCAGAATTGTATTGCTACCTGTGTTTCTGAGAACAACAAAGTGGGAACAGCTCTTTCCATGTTCTCACAATACAATTCAGTGTGCGTATTTTAAAGAATCTTGTTTCATTTAAAAACTCCAAACTACTGATGGGCAGCATTCCTTATGTTTAAAAATTGGCCTTATATTTGAAAGGGATACCCCAAGGCTAAATGACAGAAATCCTTATGTGTGCCCCTCCCATCAGAGGTTTGTTGCAAAATGAGAATTTATTAAAACCAAAACAAAAGGAAAAAATGCTATGTGGATCATGCACAAAGCATATTCATAAGTTACTACTTTCTAAGGCAGAGATCAGACTTGAAATCTTACCTTTATTATTTAAGAGTTGCACTGAACTTTGTATGAGCAATAACTTATATAAATTACTTGAAATCTCACCTTTTATCTGTAAAACGAGTTCATATAAAAAGAATTTGCAATTCAGCAAGTGCATTAATCCATTTCCTACTGAGGTTAGATCTATGGCAATCAATCTGTCACTGAGGGTATTGCAGAATACCAGCTGAATTTATGTTACACAGTGTAAAAGCCACTGAGCTGGAGTTGGATGCATTCTCTTGCTGGTGCCCTATTCAGTAACAAGTGCTTGACCAGTGCCCCCTGATGCTCCATTGGTTTAAGTGTGCAACTGATGCTTGCTGATTCCCAGAGTCCTTAGCTTTTCCTCAGGCTCAGATCACTGCTTGTCACTAATCCTGACAGGGACGTGCTCTCTGATGCATCCTCTTTCTTCAGGTTCAGAAATGATTCTCTAGTGATTTGAAGAATTTCTCTCAAGCCTTTGTTTTCTTGCTAAAACCAGAGATAGAAAAACACATTAATAGGACTCCAGAAAGCCATCAGGATAACTGTTAAAACCTCCCCTCTACTCCAAACTAATGCATAAAGAGTAAAACACTGATTTGAAACCAGTGCTGTGTCATCTTCTCCAAGGGAGCACATGAGGCTTGTGATGCTCCTGCTCTCTTGGATGGGCTTTAAGCATCCCCTCCTTGGGATTAAGCTGTAGTGGTGCTTCCCCTGCTCTGGCAAGGCAAGGGTAACGTAACAGCAGTGAGTGACAGGGACAGTAACTCCATAAAACACCTTTACTCCCTTTAACATGTGTGCCCCTGCAGCTTTCTCCTCACCTCGAGCTGGGTGATGCGCTCCTGCTCTTTGCAGCCGTGCCTCTCATCCACCTCAATGGCTTTTCTCATTACTGCTGCCATCTCTGTGATTTGGTCCATGTGCACTTGCAGCTCCTGAGACACAGTATTTAGTAATATCTTAGTAATAGATTTTCTGCATTATTAAAAAACGCAAAGCATTAAATGTGATTGAACTGCTGTGACTTTTTTTAACACAGACCTCAATTCTGGAAAACAAATTCTCTCTAACTTTACTGTGTGGGCAGCCACAGTGGTCCTGGTTATTTAAATAAACCTGGTTTGCTCCACAGTGATCCCTCTCATTGGGATTTGATATAAGCTTAACCAACTGTGATCCTCAGCCTCCAAATGGCTACAAGTTGATGCTGTGCTTGCCCTGACCAGGCCCTCTTGTGCAGGCAGAAACTGATGTGTGTTATTTTGGGTATGCAAAACCACTCCACTCCTCTGAGAAAAGCAGGGAAAGCCACATTCTTTCCAGTTGTTTGAAACCTGATCTCCAGTACTAGCCCATGGATAAGCATTTCTCCTTAAGAAAGAGTAGGTGCAGTGCTCATCCTTACTATGTCGTATGCTACAAAACTCAAACCTGTCCTCCACTTTCTAGTTTACATTCTTTTGCTTGGATCCACCTCCAACTCCAGCTTATCTGGGCTCTGGACTTCAGAGGTTCAGGAAGAAGGGTCACTGCTGCCTTTCTCTGCAATGCTACATGAGGAGCCTGTGCCACTCTGGTATTCACTGCTGCTCAGTTAAGCCAGACAATTGAATGATATTTCCAGCAGCTTTTATTTTTCAACTTCTCTCTTATTGCAACTCTGCTGTGGTGCCAGTCTAGTTGTGCCTGACCTGGCCTTTGGACAAAATCCACAATATTTATTGGCTAATACCAGGAAAAGCAGGACAGGAGGGCTGAAATGAAGGACAGTAGAGACTACAGCTAAATCCCACCTTTAAATGATGAATTTGATGGGAGGTCCATACAGGTGGCAGATGATCAGCTTGCCTTTAAACTAGCACAAAGAACTGCCTCACTTGGAATCATAAACTTACCTGACCAAAACAAATACCCTTTACTAAAATGAACATCAGCCCTTTCCTCTCTGCCATTCCAACTGCCCAAGCTATAATTTAGCAGTTGTTAAATGCCTACTCTCAATGTGAGGGGGTGGGGAAGAACTTGCTGTAAATCTATTTTCTTCTTAGTTTCCACTGCAGGTGATGACATGAAACTTTTTTCTTTTTTTAAGAACTCACAAATTTAGCTTGACAGGAAGCTGTGGTCAGGCAAGGATGTACCCTTGAGAAAGACTGGGTAGGAGCTTTGGGTTTCAGATATACTGCTGTCTTCCCTGTTTCCTGCTTTCTCAGCTTATGTGGGCTCTGGATCAATACAACTTTGGGCCTGTTCCGAGGTCACTGATGTTAGGTCAGATCCTAACACAAAACTGGAAGGCTCTGCCCTGGAAGGCACACGTGGAAAACTTAGATGGGGTAAAACCAAAGAGTGCAATGAAAGTGAAAGCCTCTGTGTCTCCTTGTACATATTGGGGGTTTTTTCTCTCCAAAGAGATAAAAATCAAAAAGGGGCCACACCCATTTTAGGGCCTTGTTTCAGTTGAGCAAATTCAAACTGCACGCTTAGATCAGGGTCACTACTACCAACACACCCTCTTCTCTTGCATACACTGCTATCAAAATAAATTGTTGCTCTGTTTCAAGGAGGTGCTTCTTGATCGGCAGCAATCAATGATCTTGTAATAATCTGTAAACAGGCACTAAAATAACAGCTGGCACTTGGGGAAAAAGCATTACTGGGAACAGGGAGCTTAACTCCTGGGCTATAATGGATTTTTTACTCAACAAGAGAGAAGTATTTAAAAAGTGCTTCAAGATTGTTCAATCTTCCTGAATATGAAGCCTGAGCTAGAGAATAAATAATGACATTCCAGATACCCTAAGTGTCAGGGTAAGGGTGATACATCTTTTTCATCAGGCATTCATGCAGGAAGAGGTTTAATGAAAATGTTGAAGCCTAAATCTCCTGTTCCAATTATACCACGAGATGTTATTTTTCCTTTGTTTCTTTTTCTTGTTTTTCCATTGCAGTGCTCCTAAATGAACTATCACAGTCCATTTCAGGATGGATTTAATTTTACCCTCTTGTGTTGGGTCTCCTGAAACTGGAGCAGATGCTATACCATATTCTGAGGTAACTTCTGTTGAAAATGATCTATTACCTGTCATTCCTCAAGATTTATATTAAAGATACAGTTCTAATCCAGTAATTTTTTCATACCAATGGCACTAATTACACACTTAGGATGTTGTAAGCAGGCAAGAAAGGATCAAATTCTTAAATTTTGTTTTCCCAGTAAACAGACCCCAACTTTGCTTTGCAAACTTAAAGTTAGCTGAGGTCAAAGATTACTAAACACTTGGAACTTATGTCTGTCTACACAGCTGCATTGCTCTAATGATTACATTTTCAATGAAATGTAATACTTTGCTAAAAAGCTCCTGTTTACATCTGTTAGTGACCCAGAATAATGAATTCCCCCAAAATTTAAAAGTCCTTTTGACCACTGAATAACTGAACATATACTTTTGCTTCCTGCTTCATCCAATTATTCAATGGTCAAAAGGACTTTTAATTTTTTAAATTTATTTATAATATTTAGGGGAAAAAAATATTTGAATATTGAATTGAAAAAGCTTGTTCCTCCTACTCTTCATAAGCACAGGTTTACTAATTATTTGTTGGTGTCACAAGCATAAGTTAAAGTCGGTCTAAACTCTGAATATTAGTAACCTCTGGCAGTGTAACTGGGCAGTTGCATTAAAGATGGAAATGAGACAAAAGTAAATTAAGCAAATACAGTAATGAAATGCTACCTGTTAAAAGTTTCAATAAATGAGAAGCTGGTAAGGTTGACTTACTCAACTGACAGTTTCCTGTTCGTGGTGCATGGAGTGGATTACAGAAATTAGGACTTGTACAGTGACACAAAAATTGACACGAAGTGAGCTTTGAATTGATCAACTACAAACTAAGGTGCTAACGAAAAAACAAAGCAAAAAACCTCAATGAAGTTATTACCTTGGAATGTTGCTCTTTTAACTTCAATACTATACTTGGATCATCCTTTTTGCTGGCCATAAGCAACCTGAACATCTGCTCTCTGTACTTGCTCATGATGAGTTCCAGAGCAGACTGGTGCTCTTCGAGAGATGTGCGCAGCTCTGCCAACAGAATTGAAAATGCATTTAAGAGTTTAACGCAGAGAAGCAAATCAAAATGCACAAGTATTTAAGCCTGAGAAAACTGAAATAAGCCTGTAATTGAGTGTCCCCTCTCCTTGCACCACAAAATCTACAGAAGCTCTGCAAATGGCTTTGATGGTGACCAGCCTGAGACAATTCCTGGTCAGTAACAAATAGACTTTTGTTAGTGTGACTTCGTGTTCAGCCCCTCTGGCTGATAAAAGCCATCTGCAGTGTGGCTGAGTAGCTTTACCACAACCACTACAAGCCACACTGTACAAAAGGCAGGCAGGAATTCACAGATCTGCTTTAATCTGCAGCTTGGTAAAACCAGAATTGAAAAATGCTTCTGTTCAAAATATACTGAGTGAAAGGACAAATAACCCCCGAGATAAGGCAAGACTCATCTGAATAGAGATCACTGAATCTCTTGCTGAATGGAACTGTTAGAATACCTAAGGCTTTCCAGGACAAACAGTGCATTCCTAATGTACAGAATTCCAGAAGGAATTAATACTTCTGTACTTACACTGTAACTTGTCCTGACTGCTCCTATTATTTTCAGCAGTGGGGAAATCTTCAAACAGATCCCTATATTGCAGAATTAAGTTCTATTTATCTCCTCACTTGTGCTGGACATTAGGTAAGGACCGAAAAAAGTAATTTTTCCCAAATCTCTATTTTTGTTCATCAGTCCCAGAGGTTGGACTTTAGGACTCTTGACTTGCATCATGATCAGTTAAACTGACAAACTGAAATTGGAAGAAAAAATTTCTTCTACAGCTATGTTTTGAAAAAAGATCAGTGGTAAAAGTCTATCTCCAGTGGTACAGGCTGGAGCTTGAAAATGATAGAATATTCATGTTTTACCTTTGTTTTCCTGTTGCAATTCCCTAATCTGTCTGTTTTCCTGCTGGATACCCATCACTAGAGTAGACCGAGGGCGATGTCTTGCTACTTCATTGAGCTCTTGGATTTCTTCCTGGTACTGGTTATTACAAAAACAAACCAACAAGGCACAGCATATTTGATTAACCAAAGGCAGGCATTACTCAGCAGGTCACAAAGCACCAGTTCTACTGTCACTCAGAGTCTGCAACCAGGAAGACAATTCTTTCTTTTAAATAATAGTATCAAACATACACACCAGAGGGTGTTGCACACATCTTGTCCTTTAGAGACACAAAAGCATCACCTTTGTTTTTAAACAAGTTTCATACCTTAGATGTGTGTAGTGGATACTATTTAACCTTCAGTTAATGCAGGCCAAGTTCACCATCAGGTAATTTAAAATTCATAGAAATGTGTGTAGCGGGTTCAGTTTGTTAACTGGGCAGAAACACCAATTTAGTGTAGTGGTTTCAAGGTCAGAATTGCGCATTAGCCCCCACTGATGTCCTGTCTGTGAGATAAAGCATTAGAAGGAAAGCAAAACTTGAACAGGCTCAAAACTTGAAAGAATATAAACAAGTTTATTAACAGACTTAAAAGACGGAAAAAAAAAGTCAGACTAAACCTTCAGAACACCTCTCTCCCCCCACCTCTGCTCCCTTCTACTGACAACATAAAAAAACCACAACCCTTGAGATTTTTAGTCGGTTCACCACCTATATAATAATTTCTGGTTTTCAGTTCACTTAGGGAGAGGAGTCTCTCTTGCTCAAACTATGGAGATATCTTCACAAGAAACAATCTCTCGCAGCTTCAGTGTCACAGCAAGGCAGCCACCCGGAATGGTTCTCTGCTTGCATGTGGAAGTCCCTTCCCCCGACTTACAGCTTTCCCCACAGCTGCTTCGAGGGTTTCTTCAGCTAATGGGGTATCATTTTTAAGGATGAGCTGTTCAGAAACAAAAGTTTTCTTCACTTATCGAAGTGCCTGAGAGGTGTAAGAACACTATCTCTGGGAGTATCCTCATCTCTAGGAACAGAGGCCTTTTCTGTTGTGGGATCTCTGCTCAAGTTTCTCATCAAATTACAGCTACTTTAACATTTGCTTATTTCAATACAGGTACTGTTGCTCACAGCAAGTCACAGCTACTTCAGTGTTTGCTTGTTCTAGTACAAGCACTTTTGCTCACGGTTGCAGTTTGAATGCTCCATCCCCCCCCCCCCCAATGCTTTCAAGAAATTACAATGGGTAGTCTGATACATCATAGTCCATCACCATGGTTTTACAACAGAATTTCAGCTTCTAGGATTGAAGCATCTCCTCATTCTCCTCCCTTGGGGGTCTCAGCTCTTTCTTCTCCACTGACTTGGGCATCTTTACAGTGTTTTCTTCCTGCGCATTCACCTTCTCCTTCCTCTGACCGGGGGAGAGGATTGATGTCTGCAGGCTTCATCTGGTCTGGAAGAATCTTAACAGCACTAAAAGAGTTAATCTCACCCATGCCTTGCAGCTGGAATTTTCTTATCTCTTGGCCACATGACCCTACTGTGCAGCAGCCTCAGATGAATTTCGGCCGCTCTAGGGGTGAGGCCGGCCTGGCCTCTGGGGGGTGTCCGGCGAGCAGGAGCGGCTGCGATCTCAGCCAGGCCACCCCCGGCCGACCCCCCGCAGTTACCTGTTCGGCCACCGGAAGCAAGAGAGAGGCTTTCCTGGGGTTTGTTTGTTCTTAAAATGCGGATCACAGAGGTGTGTCCAGCTCTCTAAGTGGTTTAGAAAAGTTGCCAATATTCAATCTAGCCAGTTGATTGGTTCTAAGTTGGGTCTAGAGGAAGCTGTAAGCGCCTCTTTGCAAAGAATCACTTCCTGGCAGATGGAGCCTTCGTGGACTACAACTCCCAGCTATACTAAACCATGACAATGTGGTAAAGACAAACCATGAGGTATTAACCTCTTGACATTTACTGTGGCTTCCCAAAATATTAAACCACAAGGCTGTGTGGGTACAAGTCACTCGGGCCCGAGTCAATAGATCCTGACTCCCAACAGATGGGGAAATGTAATACTCTTGATCTGAAGCCATAAAGCCTCTGCATGACTAATTTTACAGGGCTGAATTTCATGCAGGGTTTTATTATTTTATAGGCCCATTAACATATCTTGGGTTCATTAAAGTGACAGGATGAACTCCCGTATGGAAAGTCACAAGACATCTTTACATTTTCCCAAGAGTTCTCTTGTGAAAGTCACACTCAATCTAACATGCCTCAAGCAGCTTAACATCAGAATAAAAATGAGCACAGAAAAGCCGAAGAGGCTATTTGGAAACAAAAGGAGACACTGCAAAGACAAAGTATTCTGTATAGAAGAAAACATGACAGAGCCTCTGTATAATTAAATGGGTATGTTAAAATTAATGGAAATGTGTAGTATTGCACTGGAGAGCAAACCAAGAGACACCACAGAATGGTTTGTAAGATACCAAGCCCATTTCTACCAGTGTTCTTCAAATAAATGCTTGTTTTCAATACTTAAGCTAGAGTAACTGTGAAAACCTTTTCACAGGCTCAAACTCTAGAAACAAGTTATTTTTAGATGAGAGCCACACCTCTAACAAAACCACCAAGTGTGCATTACAGGATTAACCCAACGGCATGCTCATCCTGTGCTGCGCTGAAGCAGCCGGAGGATGGGAATGCTGTTACTCCCAGCAGCAAGCAGGGGGGGGAGAGCAGACCTGTTTCATGGCCTCCACGCGCTTGTTGAGCACCGTGGTCTGTTCGATGAGCGCCTCGGCCGCGCTGTCGTGCTCCCGCAGCCGCTCCACCAGCGCCTTCGCGTCCGCCAGCGCCTTCTCGATGTTGCAGCTCATTTCTGAACAAACAAAGGCAGCGTTGGCCCCACAGCACCTCTGCCACACAGCACAGCTGCCCAGCACACAGCAGCTGCCAGAGGCAGGGTGCTGAACACAGGAAAGCTGGGCACTGCATGTGCTTCTGGCAGAGTGATACAGAAAGTCAAAGATTATTACATGAACTCGTTCATTTTTTAATGCTGCTTTTTTTTTTAATGTGCTCTCCTAACAGACTTACTTCAGGATAACTGAGGTATAAATCCAGCACAAAAGAAAATGCTGAAGGATTACAGTGGCCTGGAAGCTTCTGATGACTTAAATCAGCAGAGAAGGAGCAGCTCAAACTGACAGAGTAGAGAAAATTGCTCAGGGAAAGGCTCAGAAGATGAAAGGCTTGTGTGTTGTTCATGTCTATAAATGAACACAAACATCACTGCATGGAATGGAATTGTGACATTTTCAGCAGCATGGAGAAAGACACCAGCTCAACTACAGAAAAGAACCAACTGCATCCTTTAAACACCAGCCTTCTAACTGCAGTACTTGTTTACAGGAATTATGGATTGCCAGAACTGCCAAACTTGCAAAATGGAATTATGGAATCGTTTTGGTTGGAAAGGACCTGTGAGATCATCAAGTCCAACCCTTAACCCAGCACTACCAAGTCCACCACTAACCCACGTCCTCAAGTGCCACATCTACATGTTTTTTAACACTTCTGGGGATGGTGACTCCACCATGGCCCTGGGTAGCCTGTGCCAATGCTCAATAACCATTTCAGTGAAGAAATTTTCCCTATTATCCAATCTAAACCTCCCCTGGTGCAGCTTGAGGCTGTTTCCTCTTGCCTGTCCCGTGTTCCCTGGGGGCAGAGCCCGACCCCCTCAAACAAGACAAATGCTTGTGCCTACTGCCAACAATACTGGCCTTTACACTGCATTTTTTCATATTCATGCTTGATAGATTAAGTTTCAAGACCAAGATTTTCAGCCTAAGTTTTTATTTTCTTTTAAGAAACCTTGGACTTGTTCTACTGAAAAGGAAATCTATTTAAGCTCCTTGAACAGACTTCAGCAATCAAACAGCAGGGATAGAGGTTTATGAGATTTATGGGCCTTGTTGATATCAGGCTTACTATTTAGTTTAGGAAATGTTCTGAGGTACAGAAAGAATCAACTACATCCATTTCTTAGCCAGGCCATTTGTGACAGTAAAGATTTTTGTAAGCATTAAAGATTATTGAGTCTTTCCTCAGCTATGTGAAAAAAAAATCAAGTTGATTTTCTAACTGTCTCAGGCACCTTTACATATCATAGCCCAGGATCTTTAAGCCAAGCTTAAAAAACTCCTCAAATTTGCCTCAACTGACCTTTTGTCCCTGTCCCAGGTAAGTAGTAGAAGGAAGGATATTTGAAACACTCCACATTTAACCTGTGTTTTCTGGAATTCATGTGCTTTCAAAAGCATTAGCATTTTGGCATGTGCAGGTTTCCTGTTTACCAGGCAGAATTTTCATTTAACTTTCCACATGATGTATTTGATGTATCGAGGTCTTCAGCAGACTGCTGTGCTATCACAGGCAGCTAATTTATTCAGCCTGACTTAGCAGTTTGAGGTCTTTCAAATATGACATACAAAGGAATCAGACTGCATTGTTTTTAGGGATCTGCTTTCCTTGCTCCTCCCTCCAGTCAGGTTTCCTACAGAAATATCCCAGACAAAAGATGACCTTCCACACTAACTGGCTGAACTGCTGCAGAAATTGATTTAGTGAGATCCATGGAGCTGCTGAAGAGCAGCCTTTAACTCAGCTAACAGCCCAGGAATTCTCTGGCCCCAGAAGCCTCTGAGGCCAGAGCTGGGAATACTTTTGGCATTCAGACTACAATGCACTTAACACCTCTGACAATTTGTCTGCATCCATATAAATTTTTAAACAGCACACGTTTAACATAAGCACTTTCTCATTTTTTCCCCAGCCCAACCACACCAGAGAAAAGGAAGCTTATTTGTGGCAAGGCCACTGATGTCCCTTTTCACAGGGAATGTGCCAAGAAAGACGTGTGGAATGCAGCCCCACAAATCCTGCAGTCACTGTTCCCTGTCAGGCCAGGGCCCAGCTCCAGTTTTCAGGCAGCATTCGTACCTCAAAAAACAGAATCATTGTTTGTATCATGATAATTCACATTGGTCCTAAATCCTGGGCACGGTACCTTTTGGGCAAGACAGTGGTCCTAATCCTTGAAACTTAAAGTGCTCTCTGGCTGCCTGTGAAAAACAAAACCTTTGCTTGATCCTGGAACTGAGCTAAACCTGTGAGTTAGCCTGGACACTGAGCAGGTGGAAAAAACCCCAGTTAATCAAATATAATTGATTTAAGCGAATTCTTATCATGTATTATTTTTTACGAGCATGACTATGGGAACTGAAGTTAATGATTCCTGAGCCCTGCCCTGCCAGAGATGCCCAGCTGCACAGATGCTTGTTAGTGCAATCTTGTCAACAGGTAGCAGAGCTCCAGCTCACCCCAGCAACACTCCTACCACACACTCACCGCCTGTCACGTCCTGCTGTTTACTAATGGCTTTCATTACCAAATTAAAACCAAAAAACAACACCAAAGAATAAAGATCTCTGGGCCACCACCGCCTTCTCCTAATTTTCTGCCTCTTTCTTTTTTTTTATCCTTACTGGAAGCCACCTTTTCCCACGGCTTGTGGGCTTTGTTACCACAGCCACCAGTTTGGCCGCGCTGAGCCAGAATGCAATTTCTAAGGAATTCCAAGGAATTTAGGCTGGTGCAAAGGTCCCGGCGTGACAGGAGCATCCCGGCGATGTCACCGCCGCGCTCCCGGTGGGACGGGAGCATCCCGGCGATGTCACCGCCGCGCTCCCGGTGGGACAGATCCCGGGGTGTCCCCTCAGCACTCCCGGTGTGACCGGGGCGTCCCGGGGCTGTCGCCGCAGGGAGCATCGCCTCCTCCCCCCAAAACGCGGCGGCATCGCGACGCTGAGGCGTGACACCGGCGGGAGCCGAGATACGTGAGGGGTCCCTGTGCCGCTCCGGCCCGCGGGACTGAGGCGGCGGCAAGGGGCGTCCTCCTCCTTCACGCCCCTCAGGGCGCCCCGGCCCTGGGGCGACCCAACGCGAGTCCGGCCGCGCTCCCGATCGCCCAGCGGCGGCCACAGCGGCGCCCCCCCCCGCCGAACCCCCGATCCCCTGCCGGAACTCACTCATGCCCGGGGCTCCGGCCGCGCCGGGGGTCAGCCCGGACCGGACCCGACCGATGTCAAATGGCGGCGTGAGGGGCGGGCGGCGCGTCCCGGCCCCGCCAGGGGGCGCCGTGGGGCGGGGGCGGTACCGGCCGCTCGCCGCTCTCGCGAGAGGACGCCCCTCCGCAGCCACCGGCCCCAGATCTCGCGAGAGGACGCCCCGCCCTCACATAAGGTCCCGAGGCCTGCAGGTGTGAGCTGGGCTTTGAGCCAGAGCTCGGGATTTGTGTTAAATAGTGCTTCAGCAGCTCTAGCGGGACACTTAGGATTAAGCAATTGCAGTGTGAGTAGGTTTAGATTGGATATGAGGAGGAAATTGTTCCCTGTGAGGGTGGTGAAGCCCTGGCACAGGGTGCCCAGAGAAGCTGTGGCTGCCCCATCCCTGGCAGTGTCCAAGGCCAGGCTGGATGGGGCTCTGAGTGACCTGGGATAGTGGAAGGTGTCCCTGCCCATGGCAGGGGGATGGAACTGGATGGGCTTTACAGTCCTTCCCGAGCCAGGGCATGCTGTGATTCCATGATCACATGCTTGTCTCATCTTTTAAGAAAAACGGGAGACAATCCGAAAATGAGCGGGCTGTGGCCGAGAGCCATCAGGAGTGAAGTCCGCAGCAATGAGCAGTAACTGGGGGAAGGTTAATGCCGGCGATTGCAACCACTGACCCCTACCAAAGCCAGGCCCCAGACTCCAATAGAGGGAGAGGAGAACTCCGGCTGCGCGCTGATGAGCACGAGAATCCAGAAATACACCCAGCAAACGGGGCTGAGCACTAAGGAACGGGCAAATTACACCACTTGCAGCCCGCGAACGCTGATGCTTCTGTTTCTTACAATGTATCAGTCGTGTGAGGTTTCGATGACCGCGGAGCCTTTAGCGGGAGCGCTCCAGCTCCCGCTCCGTGCGCATTTGAACGCAGAATTCCCACCCAGCCGGGAACAACCCGCGGGCCTCCCGCTCCTCGGAGTGTGCGCGGTGCCCGCACATCTCGCGAGAACACGGCGGCCTCGGCGGGGCCCTCCCACAGGGCGTCCCCGTGCTCTCGCGAGATCGCGGGCTCCGCCCCCGGGCCGTGCGGGAGCGCTCAGGCGGGATCGGGATCGGGGTCGGGAAGGGGAGCGGGAACGGGAGCGGGGCCGGCGCCGGCCTCGGCATGTCGGGCGAGTGATCCCGGCCGGGCGCTGTGGCCCGGCGAGGTGCGGACAGGGGCCGGGCGCTCCCCCCGGGGGAGCCGCGGTGCCGGCGGCGCCCGTGGCCGCGCGGGGCCCCCGCGGGCTCAGGGGTGGGCGGAGCGGGGGGGGCTCCGGCCGCCTCTCCCACCCCCGCGGGCGCCGGGCGCGCAGGCCGGACCCGGGCCCCGCGCTCCCCGCGGAGCCGCCCGAGGAGGGCGAGCAGAGCGCTGCAGGGCCATGGAGGGCGCCCGGCCGGAGGCGCCCGCGCCTGGCCCCGTCTAGGGCGCCCCGGGGGCCTCGTCCCTCCTCCTCCTCGGAGCGGGGCCGCGGCCGCGCCCGGGCGCGGCGGGGAGCGGGACCGGGGCTGCTGCACCACAGGAGGAGCCGGCCCAGGTGAGAAGCGCTTGCTGTGCCCTTGGCGCTTTCCAGCGGCGCTGCCCCGGCCCCTCGGGCTCCTCGCCGCGCCGGGGACAGGCTGGGAGTGCTCGGGCCGGGCAGGCAGCGGCCGTGGCTCACGCCCAGGGGCCCGCGGTGAGCCCCGGGCTGCAGCCGAGCACGGGGCCCGAGCCTGCCCCTCTCCCTCCCTCCCTCCGAGGAAGCCGCCGTCTGACTTCTGGGATCCTCGTTGCTTTAATATTTTAGGTTTTTTCATGAGCTTGTATGCGTTTTTTGGTTTTGTGTATTTTGTAATTCAGCACAAGTACATGGAAAAACAGATTCTTACGCTAGAAATTGCCGCTTTCGGTGGTGCCCAGCGACAGGACGAGGAGCGGTGGCCATAAACTAAAACACGAGAAGTTCCACCTCAGCATGAGGAAGAACTTGTGTACATTGAGGGTGGCAGAACCGTGGAGCAGCTGCCCGGGGAGGGAGTGGAGTCTCCCTCTGGAGACATTCCAAACCCACGTGAAGGCATTACCCGTTCTAGGTCACCCTGCCTTGGCAGGGGGTTGGACTGGCTGGTCTCCGGAGGTTCCTTCCAGCCCTAACTCTTCTGTGATTCTTATAATTTCACACTTGGTATATCTGTCAGTGAGATGCTGAAGTACAGATGCAGTTACTCGTTTAAAAACAGAGATGTATTTAGCAAAGACAAGACTGAAAATCGAGTTAAAATTCTGGTTATGCTATTTAAAGGTCTTTAAAGCTTCATAATAAATTATTTTTTCCCATGTTACTTGTTTTAGGAAATAAGCTTTAACTAGGAAGCAGTTTGTGTATTTCTTCTTTAAATTTGGTTTTAAATAGAGAAGTGGGGAGAGTAATTCTGTGTATTTTTGTTGCCTTTTCAGCAATATAATTCTACTTTTCTCTCTATTTTTCCTCCTGAGAAAAAACAGTTTCTTCTGATAAAAAATGCAGTCTACTAAATATGGACTCTAAAGCTTGCATGTTTCTAGGATGTTTTGTGTAAATTGCACAGTCATCTTACGGTGTGTTTTGTTTGGGTTTTTTTTCACCGTGTGCAATTTCTTTCTGCTTTCGATGTCTGTTTCTTTCAGGAAGAAAATGAAAATATTTTCTGAGTCTCACAAAACTGTTTTCGTTGTGGATCACTGCCCCTACATGGCAGAATCATGCAGGCAGCACGTGGAATTCGATATGTTAGTGAAGAACCGCACCCAGGGCATTATTCCTCTGGCACCCATCTCCAAGTCCCTGTGGACTTGCTCAGTGGAGTCATCCATGGAGTACTGTAGAATAATGTATGATATTTTCCCTTTCAAGAAGCTGGTAAGTTCTCCCAGCCATGCTGCATATTGTGCTTGATACAATAAGGGATGTTTTCATGTTTTATTTAAGTCTTTTAATCCTTGTGTTGTTCAAGGAGTAAAATACCAAATACAGTTTATCACTTAAAAATTTGTTTCTGCTGTTTATATTCTTTATAGTACGTTAATTGGTTGTAGTAGTATATGAATCTCATTACATGTTTAATTTTGGAACATTTCATTGTTTTAATGCTACTTTACAACTTAGTGTAAAACATGGAGAGCTGCTTTAGGGCAACTTAGAGATTTATTGTTGTGCTCTCCTGACCTATGACTTTACAAAAACTTGAATGAAGTATTGTCTCAAGTTGAATTTTGTTGCTAAACACACGTGGTAGCTCTCCATAAGAGTTTTGGTATCAACTTTGAAGGAATTCTGGGCTTTAGGAAGGGGTAGGATCACCGTGAAGCTACCAGTTTGGAAAAGTGGGAGAGCTTCCTGGTACACACAGCTCCTTGTTTAGAAGACCATATTTTCTTAGTGATGTGTATTAAATCTTGGTAAATATTTACCCCATGATGTACTGTGATAGACTTTGGAGAATGATGTGCAGTTTACAGTATTAGAATTCACTTTATTTTGTAGCTGTTCTACTGGAAATATTATCTAATTCTTAAAATACTAATGTTATGAAAATCTAATTTGGTGTAGGGAATGATTTTGTGGTGTACAAATACAAGTAGAAGTTGTTCATCATATTACTAAGGAAAAAACTGAATACAGCAGGAGTGTGTGATTTTTGTGGGTTTGTTATTTTGTCATTGCACATTATCTCCTGACTGTCAGAAAAAGGAAGTGCAATTCGTGTTTGTTTGGATTTGGGGAAGTAACAATATAATGGCTGTTATCTTAATGTGCTTTTTCATCCTTGTAGGTGAATTTCATTGTGAGTGATTCTGGGGCTCATGTGTTGAATTCTTGGACTCAAGAAGATCAGAACTTGCAGGAGGTATGATTTGTAACCCTTCTTCTGTTCTGTAATTCTGACTTCATTATTGTGTTCAATATGAAATAACTTTGGTTAATTACAATGTTGGTGGTTCTAGTCTGAAATTGTTGTATAACAGAATTTCATGTAGCTGCCTGTGAGCGTGGATTATTCTATAGGCAAAACTTGTAAAGAATCCAGTGTCTTTAAGTATAGACTTAAATATTTAAAATAAACATTATGAAGAAATTAGTGACATGTTTATTCTGTAATTTGGTGCTACTTCTTGAACTTAAATTCTTTTTTAAAACATTTGCATGAGAGGCAAATAACCTGTGTTAAATACATTAATTGTAAATATCCTCTTTGTGGTCATATTGTTTCGTACTGAAAGGGCCTATTCTCTGAAAAATCCACTTTGTGGAGGAAATGCATTTCCAAATTCTCAGAAAATAAAAGCAGAAGACAGCTAACAATGTTAGAATGTCCTTCAGATATTTGATATAAGTTGTTATTATGGTCAGGTATTTTTCTGTAATAAATGAGAATATTTAGTCACAATGAATAAATGGAATTGCAAAGGATAATTTAGGGCCAAATACTTTGCAGAAAGCTGTCAAAATAGTAATGTTCATTAACTGTACCGTTTGCTTTTGTCCCAGCAACGTTAATTTGTATGTCAGATTGTTGGAGTGAGAGCATCTCTGGACTCAGGCCCAGAGAAAAGCCAAAGCACAGGAGTTGAATTAAAGCCTTTGGACAAACTGAGATACATGAAATCTTACCAAAGTGAAACAGAAATATAGAATTTTTAACTTCTAGTAAAAATACACGCTAAGTGCCTTAAACATTGAAAAGCTGCAGCAGAGACCTTGAGCATAGTTCTTTTTGCTGTAGCAGTGTTACCCTTTCATAGAGTTCTTTATTTTAGACAAAATATGGATTGAACTATATTGTTCACATTTTTGAAATATATTATTTTAGACAAAATATAGGTAGAATGAAATTGTTCACATTTTTTAGATAGAGTGGTCACATAAACAATAAAAGCTGATAGAAACTGTATACACAAATCTGTGTAATATCTATGTAATGCTTATGATTGTTAGAATTAGACCAGGATAGGTTAAGAAAAGAAAAACTAGAATCATGTGTTAATTTCATTGGTTAATTAACAAAGATAATCCACACTTCTGTAAGGAAAGGGGATTCATCACTAATTAAAAAGAATTAGAAAAAATTAGAAGAAGTTGTTTGCTGCTGCTGCTGTTGCTGCTTGGCTTTACCATGTAACCCCCTTCGAACTCTGCCTTCAAGAAGCCATGAGGCTGTGAAATAAAGAACTCAGCAGAGCAGCAGCCTCCTCTGCTCTTTTCCCCTGCTCCGAAAAGGAAGGGTATCCCATCAAAAGCACATCAGATGTGTTCAGACGCTGCCTTGGGCTGATGTTGTAAAGCTTTGGGAGGTGCCTGGGTAACAGTTGTTTGTTGTGCCCAGCTGATGGCAGCACTGGCGGCCGTGGGGCCGCCGAACCCGCGGGCGGACCCCGAGTGCTGCAGCATCCTGCACGGGCTGGTGGCCGCCGTGGAGGCGCTCTGCAAGATCACCGAGTACCAGCACGAGGCGCGCACCACGCTCATGGAGAACGCCGAGCGCGTGGGCAACAGGGGCAGGATCATCTGCATCACCAACGCCAAGAGGTGGGACATGGGGGTGTGTCTGCTGGGGCTGCTGCCCCTGCACGGAGCCGTTCCAGGCATTGCCACAAGGGCTGCAGGCAGCTTCTGTGCACAGGTCCTTGTTAAAACACTTCTCGCCTTATCAAAGGTTTTGTTCATGGGGGTCTGACAGTAAAAAGCCAGAAGTTTCAAAGATTTCCTGCTTGAAATAGAATATTCAGTGGCTTTGAAAAGGAGGATTGATGATGCAGCCTTAAAAGAAATCCACCATTTCTTTGTAGTGACAGCCATGTTCGGATGCTGGAGGATTGTGTTCAGGAGACCATTCATGAGCACAACAAGCTTGCAGCTAACTCTGACCAGTGAGTATGCTTTTTATGGAGTTTCTTGTGTCCTCTATGAAATATGGATGTGTTTTTGTCATAAAAGTCGCTCTGATAAACTATTTGAATGAATGTGTGTGTGAAGCAGAAGGTGGTAAATCATGGTATTGTTGGCTGAGAGCTGGTGTATGATCATTATCTTTCCAGTATCATCCTTCATCCTCATAGGACAGGATTTCTTTAGCTTGTTACCCTCTACATCTGCTCCAAAATGAGACACATAAATGGGCCTTGTTTTACACTGTGCTTTTAATCACTAATTCATCTAAAGCAGTTTTTCTTGATAATATTGTATTACTTTTATGGTCACCTTTCTTTGACTAAAACAGCTAACTTCTTTGGAACTATCCTGTTTAGTTTCTAAATGACTCTATTGACTGGCACTTCCCTTGAGATAAAGAATCTTGAAATACAGAGTGCATCTCCTCTGAGAAGTCTTTCTCCACCATATGTTTTGTCTACTTAAACTCTGAAGTCTTTGGCCAGGGGACTGTGTTGCCTTGTAAAGTTGTAGTAGGTTGAGATCCTCTTCCTGGTTGCTCCTCAGCACTTAATTAGCAGAAGCAGCAATCTGCTATTTTTTCCTGCTGCAGTTGTAGTTTCATGGATGTATAAAGGGTCCTGTCTGGGACATTAGGCATTAAATCCATTGAAAGACAGGAAAGTCTCATTCCTGTTGATAGAGATATGATTCAATATCTGTATCACTCCAAATTTCTACATCAGTATATCAGCATGTATCCTATTACATTTCCCATCTCTCTGTGTTGTTGGGGCCGTTGTTTTTGTATTCCTTGGAATCCCCTTATTTATAACTACCCTTGCAGACACAAATCCTCTGTAGTGTCAATATTCAGCTGAATAAAGCTGAACAGATTGCACCAGTTGAGGACTTACTCCATTGGTGTGTCCATAAAGAAGCAGAGTGCTATAGCATCTGAAGAGCAAGAAATGTTAGGCTTTTATTTTTATTCTGGTTAGAACTTATTTTGAAGTCTGTGCTTTTGCAAATCGTATCTGTAACCTAGTTTCTGCAGCGCACTTCAGAAACAACATGTTGTTAACATATGTTATGGTTCTGTGTTCTAGATATCAGAATTAATTTAATTTTAGGAGATAGTCTGCCACACTGTAGGCTAAGCAAAGTGTTTTTATTTTTAAGTCTAATGCAGATTCAGAAATGTGAACTGGTGTTAATCCACACGTACCCAGTTGGTGAAGACAGCCTTGTTTCAGATCGTCCTAAAAAAGAGGTGAGGAGCTTAAAATGAGAAAATTCATCCCAGGATTAGGAACCATGTCAGACTGAAAATAGTGCAAATTATTCTCAGTTGTTCAGCAGCAAAAGCATGTGGTGGTTGTTTGAAACTAAGTACATACAAAATATCTGTAATACATTCTGCTATTCAGCAGTCTGCTCTGCATTTTAATGTGCTGTCTGTGGGAAAAGACTCCAGAAAAATGTCTCAACATGAAAGGCATGTAGTCCTGCATATTATTTAATATATTAAAAGGACTAGAAAGGGCTACCTTGCTGTGATTCGTTTCTACAGAACTCTGCCATAGCTGTGCTAAAAAATTTTCAATGGAAGATAATAAATTGACTACTTCCCTCTCTAAGGCAGTCACTGGGTTTGGATCTGGGGATTTTTTTTTCTTTTGGTTGCTTAGGGTTCTTGTTTTAGGGCTTTTGGGGATTGTTGTTGTTGTAATTTTTCTTGTGTTAGTTTCTTTCTGTTTTGTTTTGTTTTTGAGCCCCAACCCAATGCTCTTGTTGGCTAGGGAAAAAGTCAGGTGCATCTTCTAGCTTGTGTTGCTTTGCCTTGTGTACGTCTGATGCACTTACAGGTAGACATCCAAAAATTACTTTGCTACTATTACTCAGCAGGTAAAAGAATGAAAAAGTATTCCCAGAGCTGCTGTTAAGATTTATTCCCCATGTTGTGGTACTAATTTTTCCTCTTAACAATTAGTGACTCAAATTTTTTAGCACACTTTTTTTTTTTGGAGGAGCTGCATCTGTAGCACCTGGGATAAGCTCAAAATTCAGAATGAAAATAGTTTTTGCTTCTTCCTTGGTAGTTTCCCCCAGTGTGGGTTTTTGGGTGGTAGTTTTAGGAGCATGAATGCTTATTTGAGAGTTGAACAAACTGTACTGATGAGTGATACCACAGCCTAAACGATGAATTCCATATATCAATTTCTTTCAGCTCTCTCCTGTTCTAACCAGTGAAGTGCACAGTGTCCGTGCAGGGAGGCACCTGGCTACAAAACTGAATCTTTTGGTACAGCAACACTTTGATCTGGCTTCAACCACAATAACTAACATCCCTATGAAGGTAATATTGTGTCTACAGCTCTGTGTTAACCAGCTGCATCACTTCTAAATGTGTTTGAAAACTTTTGATGTTTATTTTAATTGAATTTTTACATTGTTTTTCTCTCCATATCATGTTTTCTGTTTTGTTTTTTTTTTTTTCTTTTATTAGCCCACATTCAATGTCTGTGACCAGGTTAGTAAAAATAAAGAAGGGGAAAAAAAAGTAAAGAAGGATCACAGAACAAAACGTTGTATTGCTGAATCTCAATTTTTGATGTGGCAATACAAGTGTTATTTCAGTTCTGTTTGTATTACTTTATATAAATACAATCTCGTTTACTTCAGATCAATTTGTCTGTGATTCTTTTGTCTTTTTCTAGTTGTGTTTAGATATTCTTGACCCGTGTGCATTATAGTGGCATAGTGAGTCTCTTTTTCCTCTGTTCCATTATCATGCCCACCCAACATAAAGGTGTTTGTAACTAATAGCTGCTTTTGGACCAAGGGTTTTCCAGTGGGTTTTCTACTCTAAGATCCATAAACATGAAATGGGGACAGGATATACCTAGTTAAGAAAGATACTCAATTAAGCATCTTGTGGTAGAAGTTATGTCCATATTTTTAATTTTTTTTGTTACTTGGAGGGAAATTAGTGCAGTTGAGAATGTCAAGTATTAGGTTGACAGTAATTTTCTGATCAGGGAGCAAGAGACACTTGAGACAGAAGTGTCAGTGTTGAAACAAAAAGAGCCAGGGGCAGGTAACTTTCATGACATTAAAAATTCATTAAGTTGTAACAATGCATCTTCAAAAACTACTAATATTGTATGGATTTTATAAGTTAAAACATGATATCAAAATAATTTTCACAGCTTTTATGAGAGTTTGACATGTGTCATGGCATAAATGTGACTTCAGTTTGCAAATACCTTGTCTGTAACTTTCTGACCTGTGTGCTGCTGGTGTGCCTCTCCCTTCTGCCTTTGTCCTTATAGTAATAGACCATGTTGGGTTCTCTGTGGTTTTTTTCTTTGTTTTTAATTGTTTTTTATTTTAAACTTGGAGTAAATTATCAGAGTTACTGTTCTGTTTTTGCTAATCCTCTGCAGCTGTTTAAAGATGCAAGATGTCCTCTTTACAAAAATCCATTTCTTGTAGTTATAAACTTGCAGCTGCAAATGCACTTCTTACCTTAAGCTTAACAAATAAGAAGTTCAAAGTCTGGGTTTAGGTTTGGATTCTTGATTCTTGGTTATGAAAAGTAATTGTCACTCCACCCTGCAGTGACCCTTTGTTGCTGCTCAGTAAGTTGTAACTGCTGGTGTTTAACATTTTGAAGGCTTCCTTAACTTCACTAATGTAAACAAAGTAGTTAAGCCTAGTTATTACCTGTATTTGTTACTCTGCGCCCTGTGATGACACTTGCATAAACACAAATAGGGTTTAAAAAAAAGGAGGAAGAGGAAAAGCAGTTGGCTGCATCTTTAAACTGCTCAGAGAGCAAACAGTTTCCTCAACATTGCAATCCCGTTGTTGTCTGAGGCACTTGGAGACTTTTTGTTTTCTTCTGAACTGAAAGGCAAATGTAGAATCATTCGTTTAGGAAAATGGTGACCTCTAGCTAAAATAATTCTCTTTCTGTCTACCTTTCTCTTTTGAAGGAAGAACAACATGCTAACACATCAGCCAACTATGATGTGGAGCTGCTTCATCACAAAGAGGCACACGTGGATTTTTTAAAGAGTGGTGAGTAGAAATGGTGCTCTGAAGGTAGCTTTGGATCAGCCTCTTGGGGAATATTCACAAAGAAAGATTGTGAGCTTCAAATCCATGTAAATTTCAGCCTCAAGTAGCAAGTGTTTCAGTTATTCCTTGCAACCCAAAAAACTTCATTTGTAATGTTGGCTTGGTAGTTTGACTCACTGACATTTTAGTACAGCAATAGGAATATAGCAATGATCAGGTCAAATTCAACATTTGTTCAGGATATTGCTGTGAGATTTGAAGGGCATGTCAGCTTCTTACTGAGGTGTAAAAAGTAGGTAAAAGACCAGATGTGCAAGGAGATTTTACAAAATGAAGTCCCTCTTGTGGGTATTTGTGCACAATTATGCCTTGCACAATTGAACTTTGTTAAGTAGTAATAGTTGGCATCACATCCCACGGGCCTGTTTATGACAATAATTGCTTTGGAAAACACAAGACTTGTTTGGCTTTTTTGTTGTATTTGAAATACCTACTATCTTTTTTTTTTTTGTCAATTTGGAATTATTACCTGGTATTCCTCTGAGGTGAATTTTTAATAGCTCAACTGAAATTAGAAAAGCACAGCACTAAGCCTTATGCAGAACTGTTTAATTGAGGAAACTGCCTGATGTAAAATTTTGTTAAAAATCAGCTTATGACTTCTGTAGTAGTAGAATTAAATGTCATATGATCCATAAGTAACCATTTTGGGGAGTTTGTGCTTTTTTCCACTACTTAAGAGGAAGAGGAGGTAACTCCTTTGTCATCTCCAAGTGCTGTGCTCCAAATTTTAGGGTAGTGGATGACTAAAGATTGATGAAAAGCATTGGGTGTCACAGTAATGACCTCGGCCTCCCCTGATCTGGTATTAGGATGTTGAAATCTTAAAGCTTTATTGCCAGGGCTCAGAAGCAGGTTTTGTAAAACCTGTTGGCTTGAGGAATTAGGTCTGCTAGAAAAACACAGAAGCAAACTCTGACTGCATTTCCTCTTCACATTTTCCCCATCAGAAAAAAGTCTCTACTTAGATGCTGTAAATTTTGGGTTCTTTCATTTGTTTCTAAATATGTATTTCAGCTGTAATAGCTCTGGTGCTAGGAAAGCAGGAGTTCAGTTACCTTGCTCTTATTGCTCTAAAATGTTGCCAAGAAATTTTCAGATTAAATAAATTTGGCCTTTAGATATTCTGAGAGAGAATTTCTAAAATGGTTCCAGTTAATTTAATGGAAAAACCCCCAACTATTACAAGTTGCCTGCATGACTGGTAAGCACATAAAATGAATCCTTCATGAGGAAATGTCTTTGATCTGAAATAAAACTTGTTGTAAGAATAGACTCAACCCTACCATATTACAGTGTTGCAAGTTGGTGTACCTGTGTCATTCCTCCCAAACACTGTGCTGCTGTAATTCTGAAACTTCCTGCAGAACTCAGTTAATCCTTTCCTGAGGAAATGAGAGTCAAAGATCATGAGATTCTCAAAACTCAATGGAAGAAGTGTAGTTTAATATAAAGGAGTATTGATAATACCTGGTTTAAGGCATTTAGGTGGCTTTTGCAAGACCAGTGAGACCTTGTGTGAAAGTATTCTAATAATAAAGCATCCGTGGTCAGTAGAACACATTGAGAGAATTCAGGCTGGATCTGATATGGTAAAGAGACTGGATGATGAGGTCACATACCTTTTCCCCAAAAAACTAAACTTGTCAGATGTGCCTTTAGATCAGTTTAATTGACTTTGTGAATATAATATGTACAAGAAACAATCAGCTCTAGTGTTTGAGAGTTCTGATTTCTGTGTGCAAAATTAAAAAAAAAGATATTGTCTTAAAAGTCCTGAGCATTTTAGCAGTAAAAAATTGCCCATTTTTGATAGAACTAAACATCTGTGGAACTTTCTTACTGTCAAATCAAAAAATTAGGTGTCTTAAGTTTTAAATTTAGATTACATTGTGTATATGTTCATGTTACATACACTTTGTACCTTAAAAGTTTACAGTTGTTCTGCTGTAATAAAGAAACTGGTTAATCACCCCCTTTCTCTGCCTTTCTCTGCAGGTGATAATCACATGGGTGGCAATAGCAGAGAAGGCACATTTAAGGAAACTGTGACACTGAAATGGTGCACTCCTCGAACCAACAGTGTGGGTAGGTGACATGGAATCTTCCAGAACTGGCTGGTGACTTGCACAAATCTGAGTACAGGAGAGGAAGGGGAAAGCTGAGGTAACATAGGAATCGTGTGGCCATTCAGCTCATGCACCCTCTTAACTATCCGCAATTTATGTTGACTCACTGAGCCAGCAGGCTGAAAATATAGATAAGAGAAATAAGAGCAGACTGACTGTTCAGTGATGTAATTCAGGAGGCAAAGAATTGGGGTTCCTGCTGGAAATAGGGCTTGGGAATGTATGAGATGCTTCAATGTATGTGGGTGCTTGGGAATCCTCTCAGGGAGGAGATGGTGAAAGGAGCAGACTTTTAGATTGAGAGGCATCTAGATTTCTTAGTTCTGCTCATTGTGGACTAGCCTCCTCCTCTTCCATTCTTTTATTTTGTGGATGGTTTTTTCTGTCTCTGGAATTACACTCAACTTTCCTACTCCTTTGTTTTTCAGAACTGCACTATTGCACTGGCGCATACAGAATTTCACCAGTAGATGTAAATAGCAGACCTTCTTCATGCCTTACAAACTTTCTCCTTAATGGTAAATTTGTGTCCTTGGCTAATTATTCAATGTTTTACTTTTTAATTCTGTGAATAGAGCACTTAGCACATTTTGGTTTGTATAGCAATAATGTCTGTAGACTATAAAAATGCTAAGTTTATTTTAATACATCCTATAAATAAGAGAAGAAAGTTGTTAAATGTCCTCAAAGGCAAATGTGTTTTGAACGTGAAGATGGGAGGAAAGATGTAAAGAAGGAACAAGTGTTGAAATGGAGGTTTGTATGTTTGCAAACAAAATGGCATTACAAACATCCTTTTAATGGAATGTTTCCCTCAGTCAGATCATTTGATTGTCTAAAAGTACAGTGGTTTTCTTAAACACTCTATCTTAGTGTATTTTGCCCTAGAGATTGTGTAGTGAAAATGTGCTTTGATTAATAAAAATAGTTAGAACCAAAATCAGTAAAATATTTCAGATGAGCACACTCTTCTAATTTTTGTCATTTTTCCTTCCTGATAAAAAGAAACTTATTTGGAGAATGCACCCTTTTATGATTGGTGTATTTTACTGAAAATAAGACAAAAGCAGTTTTATTTCTCTGCCTGAAGAACTGTATCCATTTTAAACATTAGCAAGGGGTATCAACTAATACCTTTATACTCAAGAGGTTATTTTATTACTTTTTGAAAGTTGCTTTTAATGAGAGTGTTTCTGCAGCAGGGCCATTGGAATGCCTTAGGAATATGTATTTTTTCGTAAGAATAATATCCTATAGAAAAAATGATTGGTTGGTCTAGGAGAGGCTTTGTAAAATTTTAAAGGCTGTTCTGTGTCAAGACAATGAGGAGATGACAGTTTCCTGTTCAGCTGGGTGAAAACACCACCTTGGTGTGTTCAGATTGTTCTTGGCTGAGCACAGACCTGTATTAATGCAGCTCTCAATTTAAAATTGCAGCGCACAGTAATGAATGAAACTGATGTCCCTTCCCACCAGGTCGTTCGGTGTTGCTGGAGCAGCCACGCAAGTCTGGCTCAAAAGTCATCAGCCACATGCTCAGCAGCCACGGGGGAGAGATTTTCTTGCATGTGCTGAGCAGCTCCCGCTCCATTCTGGAAGATCCCCCCTCGATTAGCGAGGGCTGCGGCGGGAGGGTCACTGACTACAGGATCACAGTAAGGGTCTTTCTGTCCTACACTGCTGCTTCTCTCTCTCACGTGACAACAGATGCAGGGCAGATGTGGGAAGGAAATGTTGGAGTGGACTGCATGCTCCGACTTCCTGTGTAATAAATACCTTGATAGATGTTTAGTGCAAAATACTGTATTTGTTAATTGTTAGGCCTGCTTCGTAAAATACTTTTCTGTGTCAAGGAATGCCTCCTTAATGCACTAGGAGTGTTTAAAGTTTGTTCTGGTACTAGAAAAACATTTTTCTTGGCAAGTTTCTTCTGTGGCTTGGATGCACATAGGACTATATGGTGCTTATTGTCAAAGGATAGATTGCACATGAGTGGTTTGTACAATAAATAGAAAAGATGAAGTTGTCAGCTTTGAATCCTGATATCAGACAGTCAGACAATCAGCTGACATTTGTTTATCCTTTATTTTTTTCAACACATCCTTGATATCTCTTGTAAACAAGCACCTTTTGGAAAAATACAACTCTTCCCATGCATGAAATACCTTGCAGATCTGAAAGTCCTCGTCATCAAAACCCATACACTGATTTTTACCCCATATTTCTGTACCCTTGTTTTTGTGTTCCCCCTGGTTAATGCATGTCCATCTGAGAGCTAGAGACAGGGCCAAGCTTGGTAGGGTCAGGTGTGGCAGTGGGATGGTACAAAGTTAGTGATAAGCAAGGCTAAGCTGTTTAGGCCGTTCACTGAAAGTTTCTTTGTTAGAGAAATGCCTAATTGTATCTTGTTTGGTTATCATTAGGATTTTGGTGAATTTATGAGGGAAAACCGATTAACTCCTTTTCTAGAGCCCAGATATAAGATCGATGGAAGTCTTGAAATTCCATTGGAACGTGCAAAAGATCAGTTAGAGAAACATACTCGTTACTGGCCTATGATTATTTCTCAGACCACCATCTTCAACATGCAAGCTGTAAGTAACCTGGGCTGTGTAAATTTCTGTTGTCCCTTGTCACTTGATGAAATACCAACTCTATTGGATGATAAATCCCTTGCTGCAAAATCAGTTTATTTTCAGCTTTATTTTTACTGAAGTAACTCTGTATTTAATGCAGTAGATTATTGGAATGCTGTTTAAATAAAGTGGAATATTTGAACCTGACAGCTCCAGTGCTGCTGGGTAAAGAAAGCGTCTGCTTATACTTGGAGTTAGTGCTAAACTGAGGGTAAGAGGGTGGGGTTTTGTTGTGTGTTGTTCCATTGCTTTTGATTTTATTCTTGTTGCTCTCCTGTGACATACACACCTTTTCTTGTTCATTTGTTTTGTCTTGCAGGTAGTGCCACTAGCCAGTGTGATTGTAAAGGAAGCAATGACTGATGAGGATGTGCTGAATTGTCAAAAAACAATATACAATTTGGTAGACATGGAGAGAAAGAACGATCCACTGCCAATTTCAACAGTTGGTACCAGAGGAAAGGGGCCAAAAAGGTTACATGCATATCTCTCTTTGTTGATGCTGGGCTATTTTCAGAAATACTCTGTTGACAATGTTTTCATAACAAATTTTTGAAATATAGCTAAAAATAATACATAGTAAACTAAATGCTGTATGTGCACAACTGAGATGCTGTGAATACTTCACCTGTATCATTTAGGGGATATAACAGTACTGATAGTGCTGTATGTGAGGGAAAAAACCTCTAATTTTATTGCCTAAGAATTTAAATATGTTGAAAACTCAGAGATCAGGAAAGGTAAGAGATTGATACAAATTGGACAAAGTGGAATAATTTCAAATTAACAAAAAGGAAAACTTAAGTATATTAAATGAACAGTGCATTAAATTGGAATATATTAGAATAGTGAAATCCTTTTGAAACAGTTATTTTAAATATGGGGTGCTTCTTTAAAATAAGCATAGAATATCCTGATCCCCCAGTCGTTGGGATGTGTTCCCTGTGTTTTCAAGAATTGGTTGAAACGAAATTCAGTTCCTGATATGCTGACGTGACAGGGAGTTATTGACAGTAGTGTGGTGCAATTCTTTCTTATTTTTTTAACCCAAATAATGTAATAATTCATTTGCTTGTCAGTACATGAGTGGCCCTCTGACATTTCATTGTTAGCAAGCACCTGAGAGATTTCACAAGTGCCTTTTGGCTGTGAGGTCTTGTGGAACAATATGATTTCAGTGGACATAATCCATTTCAATTTAAACTTCACTCTGGGTGTTAACTGGGAAATGTTAATGTGGTTTCAAGGATGGAGTAATCCCAGAGACTGAGAGACTCCCAGTACAGGAGGACAGATAATCTCTGGGGTTATTTTTGTGTGGGGGTTCTTTGTTTGTTAAGGTCTGCATTCATTCAGTGGTTCAATGCCTTTGGAGTCGTGCACCTGATGTGTTTTTGCTGGCCTTTCAGGGATGAGCAGTACCGCATTATGTGGAATGAGCTGGAGACCCTGGTCCGAGCACACATCAACAACTCTGACAAGCACCAGCGAGTCCTCGAGTGTCTCATGGCCTGCAGGAGCAAACCCCCGGAGGAGGAGGAGCGCAAGAAACGAGGCAGAAAGAGAGAAGACAAAGAGGACAAGTCAGAGAAGTTGGGCAAAGACTATGAATCAGATAAGCCATGGCAGGAATCAGAGAGGTACATTTTCTAAAGTGAAATCAAATCTGTAGCATAACTTTTGTTCTTAGTGGTTGACCACTTAGCTGGGTGTTTCAGCTTGGGGAATTCCTGCTGTTGGATTCTATGATAACCACACCACCTATTAGATATTAAATTGCTTTATGGGAATCTAAAGCATGGCTGAAAATGTGGGATAAGAAGTTGTTTCCTTTTGAGCTGTAGATAGTTTAGTGTTCAGGTTGATTAAACAACCCAGCTTGATTTGGCTTTTCTCTTCAGCTCAACATCAGGATTCATGTCCATTTCCCTCCTGTCTGTAATTCATGTTGTTATTGTAGCTCGTCTAAGTGGTAAGCACCTGTCAGTCTGTTCTGTTTTCCTTCTTTCAAGCTACTTTCTAAAGACCCCAAAAGCTCATTGTAATAAGCTTAATTTGCATGTGTTTTGTGCATGCTGGGATCATGTAGGATAGGAGGGCCTTTTCATCTACACTGCTGTCACCATGCTGATGACCTTCCATGCCTTCCTGTGTATGATCATTGATACAGCTTTGCTTTCACACGTGGAACAGAAATGGGGACTGAGATAAAAAGGATTTGGTGTAGAATGGGTCTGAATTCACCTAGAAAAGATAATAGGAAATTGTATGGTATTTGTAAATGTATTTATTTTTATTTAGTCTTTCCTTCAAAATTCATATACCAATTGTCTCAACAACTGGAGTGAAATTATGTATTAAGAACCTTCCCTTTATGTGAGGCTTTATCCAGAGGATTATTTGGCTAGAGTTCCCTATTGTTTGTCACCCATTCCAAGGGGTCAAAATAAATTTTCTTATGGTATGGGTCATGTATAATTTTGAGGAGTACAGAATGGTATCAAGAATTCAGTCCTGCTCAAGCATATTTTTCCTTTCCTCTCTAAAAGGTTAAAAGGTCTTTTGGATCGGGAGAAAGAAGAACTGGCAGAAGCTGAAGTTATCAAAGACTCCCCTGATTCTCCTGAGCCCCCCAACAAAAAGCCTCTCATTACAATGGATGAAATGCCCACAGTTGAAAAGGCAAAAGGTAAACCAGAACAATTGCAACAGATTATTTCTTTTAAAGGTAGATGATGTTGTAAGTGAATCATTTTGGAGTTAAAGCTAAGTCATTGAAGATTATGTTTAATTAAATGCTAAATGTTGAGAAATTCTTGAAAAACATGTTAACCTCACCAGGTCTGTGAAAAAGGAGATGCCAAGACACTGTGTGGCTCTGCTGATAGACTCTTGGGTTGACAGGGGGTTGGCCATGTTCCTGCTGGTGCTGTTTGAGCTTCTGTATGTGAGAAATGCTCTTTGAGGGCAGGTATCAGAAATCACTGTCTCCTGCTAATGAGTATCAACTTGCCTAAGCTGTGCAGTTGTCAGAAGGGGCAGTTCTCACTGACTTCTCTTCCTTGGTGTGAGTTATTTTCTATCACAGTGCCTGAGCTGATGCTGAGGTTCTGCATTTAAAGCAGAGTCTATCTCACGTGCAGCAACTCCTCAGCCATTAGCACTTTGCATATTTTGTATTTATTTAGCCCCTGTTGTAAGGTTGTTTAATATTAGTGGTTTTAACATGTTGTATTACCATAATCTGTAATTCCTTTAAGATGTTATAGTGATGTCATGTTAATTCAAAAATTTCATCACTGAGACTCTTTTTACTTAAAATTTTAGGGCCAATGTCCTTGCTGTCTTTATGGAGCAACAGAATTAATACTGCCAACTCTAGGAAACACCAGGAATTTATTGGTCGGCTGAACTCTGTCAACAACAAAGCTGAGCTGTATCAACATCTGAAAGAAGAAAATGGGTTTGTATCAGGAAGTGCATCACTACCCATGTCTTGGCAGTAATCATTGTGGAGTTTGCAGCATTAGATATTACTCCTTTGATGATTAAAATACTTAAATACATTCTCTTGCTTCTCAGCATTGATGGAGAGCCACAGCAGTGTTTGCTTCTCTTTGCCTCTGTGCTGAGCGAGGCTGACTGCTGAGAGCTGGGCTTCCCTGTGCCTCAGGGACTGCCCTTGCAGCAAAACTGTTATTAAACTTCAGGGGGTTAAATAGTAGCTGAGGTGTTCTGCTTGCTTTAGCTGCCAGAGGAATGGCTGATACAGAAATACTATTGATAATAAAGTGGTTGAGTCTTAGGCTGTGCTGTAATGAAATTGACAGTAGTCCATGTTCTACAAAAAATACTGGAAAACCAAACCAGCCTCCTCTGAAGGAAATCAGATGATGTTGGACAAAGCTCAGTGTAAGAGGGGTGGGGTGAAAATGAAGTCCTTGAAACAAATTGCCAAAGCTCAAGTTTTCAAAATGGATTCTCTAGTTACATGAATATTCTCCAGTCACATGAGTATTTTATTGTTTGGTGAGGTTCCTAATGGATGGGCTTTCACAGCTGAAATGCATCTCTGCAGAAACCTTTGCTTTATGTACTGATTGCTGCTTAAAGAAGTGTTAAGAGGAGATAAGATTGCATATGTAGGGAGAGATAGGACAGTTAGTGAAGTAAAAAATATTTATGAAGGCATTTAAATGTGATTTTTTTTTTTAAACTGTTGATCATTCTTCCAGTAACAAGCCTTACCAATTGTTTTGTGTTTCAGAATGGAAACGACAGAAAATGGAAAAGCAGGCCGGCAGTGAGGATTAATTCTGTTTCTCGGGACAAAACTTGGCCAAATTGCAAAAATACTTAATGCTGGAATTGCTCTTGGTACTGTTTCAATACAATTGTATAGCTCTGGTTTGATTGGTTTTTACATTTTTCTAGTCCTATTTTTGCTATGAAGTTTGAAATCTGCATATCAAGTTAAACAAGCTGTGTGCAAATAGGAGCTGTCCTGAAGTGTTTTCCAGTTGAGCTTTAGGATGAAGAAAACCTCTGCTGCCATGGAGTAAATCAAGTAATCAAAAATGTTAGTCAGCTTAAAGTCCTTGCCCAGAAGTATTGGATGCTATTTCATAATCAGTGATGACTGTCTAAAAAGAAAAAATTCAGGTAATTTATAGTAAGCTGATAACATTGTTAATTTTGGTTCATGAATACTTCTTATTTATATGAGGATCCTCAGGAGTTCAGAATTATGGAAAAGACTGCACACTGAGTACCCAGACACTGAGCTGAGAGAGTGCCAGTCCTGGTTTTCATCTGAAGGGAGTGGGAGGGTGAAGGGTTTTACAGGTAGAAATTGTTGGTTTAAGGACTTTTAAAAAATGGAGTGGAAATGGTCTTTAGAAAGCAAAGCCTTTCAGGTTGTTGTGTTGGAGTTAAGGCTTTGTAAACAAAAGTACAATAAAATTTTTTGCTAATAATTATTTTTTTGATGAAGTGTGTTGTGTAAGATACCTGTGGTTATATGTCTGAGAGATTGAGTATGAATGGCTGTGAAATGAAAAATTAGGTAATCTGTCCTCACTTTCTTTGAGTAGAGCTTCTTTTACTGGGGAGTAGAATTCTCAGCTGGGAAAACTCAGCTGGTGTCTGTGATCTAAACCCTTGTAAGATCTTGGGTTGTCTTCCACATAGGCTAAGGAAAGTTGAATTACTGAGCTCTCCAAGTGTGTCAGCCTTCCTCAGATCTGCATCTGGCTTCTGTAAGCACCTGAAGGGCTCACAGATTGGGTATCCTGCAGTTGATTTGAGATACATCTTGGAGATTTTCTAAAAGTAAATCAATATATTCATCTTCACCTGCAGCTTTAAATACCACAGTTCCTGATGTATAGATCTGAACACAAATATTCTTCACTTAACATTTGTGACTGAATCCTTTTTTCAGCTGTGCTAAAGTACCATGAATAATTTCAAGGTGAATATTCAGGCACTCTGATGCAGGTGGGTTTTCTGTTAAATGATTTTAGAACTATTTTTACAGAGTGATTAAATAGTACTTGCATGATACTATTTTCTCTCATATTGTGAAATATTTGTAGCTTTTACAGAAGCAATTTGTAACTCTTGGAGATCCTAGTCTGAAGACTTTTATTGCTTTTATTTTTATTGCTACATTGAAAGCATAATGTCTTGCATCACCACATCTCTTGATATCCTATCTGAAATGTTCTGATGGAGAAAACTCTTACCAAAATTATTGCTTCTCATAACTTTCTGGTTGTCTTAATGAGATTTTACTGCACATCACTCTAGAGGTTTCTCTTGTTTACTAGAGGAGTTTTTAAGGCTGGGAGCTGGGGAGCATGTAAATGTCAGCTGTGCAATTTGCTAGGCTGGAGAGTTGGAGCTGAAAAGCTCATCCTGTGCCTTGGGAATTGTGTGTTACATCTCCTCGTGTGCCATTAATATTCAGCTGCACACCTTGAAAATATGCACAGCAATTAAATACTTCATTAGCAGAAGAGACATTTAATAGCACCTGCTATTAAAATATGTATTTGTTTAGCTTGTTTACTAACTCCATTCTCCACATCTGGAGCATCTACCAGGTCAGACTGTTTGGTGATGAAATGAGCAGGGCCTGGTCACTGTGGGTCTGTATTTTATGTACTTTGAGAGTCTTACAGGGACACAAGAGACTGCAAGGGCTGCTCTCTGCAGCTCTGGAAAGGGCATTCCATACTCCTCCTGTCCTGCACAGTGGCACTGGTGCTGCTTTGCTCCTGTTTCACACTGTGCTTTCAGGTTTAGGCAAGGTTTTGTCAGCTCTAAGAAGAGTTTACAGATTAAAATTAGGAGTTTAATCTGTAATTACATAATTGCAAAATGCAGTTCATAATTAAGGTATGAATTGCATTTTGTATATGATAGTCTGTTAAACTGAAAGGATTTCAAAATGTTTGAAAAGTCCTTAGAAATTCTTTTGTGCAGTTTTAGGAATTCTCTGTGGTCCTTGAACTGTCCCAGGTGGAAGCAGACAAGAGACAGTTTTACTGTAAAGAAGGCAAGCCTGGAACTTTAAAATGTATCTTTAAAGGTACATTGCACCAAGTTACCCCACAGGAAGAGTTCAGTAGCTACCATTGCCTTTAGAAATGCTAAATGATATAATGATATAAATGATACAAATACTTATGATGTATTTATAGAAACACTAAAAAAATGTTTTGAAAGATTGAAAGGACAGAGACAATGTCAGGCATTTTTTGAAAACTTAAAATTCCAAGATGGCCTAGAGACTCTGGTTGTAGCACCTCTGAATTTCAATGGAAACATCATGTTTTGTGTTGGCCCTTCTGTGACAGTTCTTCCTCTTCTGTGTAAAATGTGTATTTATGAATCAGGGAGACATAATGCAGTGAGATTTGCTCAGCACTGACTGTCACTCCTCATTCCCACTGGCATCAGCTTGCGGTGTATTTTCTTGTTCTGACTTTTACAGGGTTGTAATTCTACCCCTTCATCCTGATCCCTTTGCCTGCTTCACTTGGGTTCTGCTTTTGCCACTGCCCCTTTGTCAGGTGTAGGCCAAATATATTCTATTCTAAATTGAAACATGGTAAAAATCACCAACTGCCTCTTTGTTTTTTTCTGAGTAGTAAGGATAGCACCTCCTAATGCAATTTGGTTTTTTGTGGATTTGATTTTAATACCATTTAAAAATTTTTAAAACTGAAGCCTCTAAGTGTTGCCCTGGTCATGCTGGGTGGTCAGGGCCCCTGGATAGTGGGGAGGGAGTTGGTATCTTGGTGGCTGGAAAGGTGGTATGATGTGAGGGACTGGCCTGGGACACTGCTTGTGGGAGGGAAGTGGTCCTGAAGGTGGGATCCATAACGGAGGTGAAGGTGAAGCCCTGCACTCATGTACAGGGGCTTTGCGAGGTCTCAGGGCATCCAGTTCCACATCAGCATGGCTTAGCTGGGAGTCTGTCTGAAGTGTCACAAGCTGTGCTCCAGGAATCCTCCTGGCCCCCCTGCAAAGCCAGCAGACCACTATTGCCAGCAGCACACCGGCGGTGGCACAAACACTGCTCAGCAGGGCACGGGGGCTCCTCCTCGTCGTGGAGTCATTCTTGGGTTGAGGTGTTGGCCCAGTGCTGCTGCAAGGCCTGGGGAAGGGCTTTGTGCTGGCAGGGCAGCGCTCGCTGCAGGAAATGCTGGAAGTCCCATCGATTCTGTACTCGGGCAGCATGGCCTGGACGAAGCGGGGGCTCGCACACCCGGCCGGCGCTCTCAGTTTCTCCAATGCCTGCTGGATTTCCTCTTTCCCACACCAGCTGGAAGAGCTGCTGGCACTTGCACACAGCGAGCTGTTGTACCAGGAGATGAGTGTGGAGCCGGGCTGGAGAGCTGTCAGTGCGATGTCTTTGGGGCTGCTGGAGGTCAGGAAGAGGGAGAGCTTCTCCAGGAACAAACCCACCCTTTTCCTCTCCCTCAGGAAAGAGGAGTAGCTGTTCTTGGTCCTCACGGTGAAAAGGTGGCACGGTGCCTCGGGGGGCTTCAGCAGCTCGATGGTGAAGGATTCCCAGGCTGTCAGACCTCCGGAATCAGTGGCAGACAGCACAAATTCCTGAGGGGAATACTGGAAGTCGATCTCCAGGGGATAGCCGTGCATGGCCTGCTGGGAGGAGTCAAACTGCAGCCAGCTCTCGGATCCTGATGGAGAGCTGTCAGCTGGGAGGATTTGTAGGGACAACTGAGTGGAATTGCCATCTTCCTCATCATAAAATGTGTTGGCAGGGATAGGGAAAAAGAACAGGCATCCGATGGTTGCTGTTAGGAATTGAATGGAATGAACAAGCTTTGGGGAAGTGTTTGCTTGCCCTTTAGAGAGGAGGGAGAAAAGGGAGGGAAAGAATTAGGAGGAAAAAAATTGCTATCTCTTGCTGGATGATGGCAAAGAAAACATGTCAGCCTCAGGATTGTGGAGTGTACTGAAACTTAAACTTAGAACAGTAAATTCTTGTCCTTGATCACATCTTAACCTCATTTGTTAAGCATATTTAGGTATCTCTTTATTTAAAGAGCTGTAAATATCCTCAACAATGTTTTGTCTAGTCCAAAATATTAGCCAGGTCTTGTACAGCCCCTTCCCAAACAATAACATTCTAGTAACTTTTACACAGAAATACCACAACATGGTATTGTTTCATCTTCTATTTCCAGCATTAATCATGGATTTTTTTGTTTGGGGATTTTATGAGAGTATGGGTGCCTGGGATGGGATTGCTGTTAGTGCTGCACATCTGCCTGGTTTGAAGAGTTCCAGAGAATTTGGGAGTGGACACTAGGTAAGCTGGAGGATGATAAAGTGTGGGGACAAATCTGAAAGGAAATCTCTCCATGACTGTCAGGTGAAGTTTTGCTGCCAGGCTCAAGGAGTGAAGGATCACAACACGGAGTTCCTGCAGCTTGTGACAAAAACGGTCCTTTCTTGCCATTTCTGGATCATGTGTATTTGTGCTTTCTACACTTTATGGTAAGGACTAGTAACATCATGCTATATTATCCTCTCCTTTTATATTACCTAATGTAAATATTAGAGAGGGATAATTCAGGACACGAATATTTAGGTCATGATAGTCTGAGGACTGCATGGGTTCTAATACATGACACCTTGCAGGGTGGATGAAAACGTTGATGGCAGCTGTGTTCAGCAGCAGGAACAGAAAAGTAAACTTGTTTTTACCTTGGGTTATAGTCTGCAGCTCTTGTGAAGCAGAACATGGAGGAAGAATCCATGCACTTTCCACAAACTGTAGTTTTTCAGATGAGGGAGACAGCCGGGTGCTTGGATCCAGGTGTGATGGCAGCAGTGTCTCACCCAGCTCTGTGAAAGTGACATCATTACAGTTCGAGGTGAAAGATCATTTAGATCTGTGTAAAAGGAATCTCATGTCAATAATGTGTCACAGGGTTGGGAATTCAGTTTAAAAGCTTTTATGGCTTGTGATTGAAGACCTTTGCCAGTTTCTGCCAGCACAGGAAGGACCATGGGAAGCAGGCTGGAGTTCAACCTCCCCTTTAAAAAATGAGGGAATGCACGTGGCTTCTATCTCTGGAGAAGAAAGATTATTTTTTAAAAAATATTTTTACATGGCCTATGCTTGCAAGAGCGCTAATAGCAGTGTTGTGTTAGGGCCCTTTTGTCCATCTGTGGGCTTTGACAGATCATAGAATCAGACAATGGCCTGGGTTGAAAGGGACCTTAAAGTTCATCCAGTGCCAGCCCCTTGCCATGGGCAGGGACACCTTCCACTATCCCAGCTTGCTCAGAGCCCCATCCAACCTGGCCTTGGACACTGCCAGGGATGGGGCAGCCACAGCTTCTCTGGGCACCCTGTGCCAAGGCCTCAGCACCCTCACAGGGAACAATTTCTTCCTGATACCCAGTCTAACCCTGCTCTCTGTTAGTGTGAAGCCATTCCTCCTTGTCCTGTCACACCCCACATGCTCTTGTAAAATAGTCTCTCTCCAAATGATGCTTGCTGGGACACCTGATTGCAAAGCTAAAGTCTCTAGGCTTTGGGTACAGACTTAATGTAGGTCCAATAAAGTTTTACAAATAAGATGGCTCTGAGGGGCGTTAACAAGGCTTGGAATTCTGCACTTCCTAACTGTTTAAAATCTCCCATGTGTACATTTTTACAGATTTAATGTAAGGTGATTCAGGCATAATGCCATGAATTTACCCAACTGGCACTACAAACAAACCAGCTCTGTTGTCTCGTATACACTTAAGCCTGAGTCACAGACTCATGCAGTTGAAGGAGAAGGCAGACTAGAAAGTGTGTCTGGCCTAATTCTTTACTCCACAAGATACTCAACTACTTCTGTGTCATTTTTGATAAATATTTATTGTTCAGTTCTTAAAAACCCTCCACAATGTTCCCCAAGCGTCTTTTCTAATGTTTTATCATCCTTGCTGTGAAAAGGTTTATCTAATGTCTAACTTAAATCATCTTAACTGCACTTGAAGGTCATTAGTGCTGTGTTAGTTCCCAGGGGATTCTGAGAATGCTACTCTCATCTTTTAAGCAAAATAGTATATAAACCTATGTGTTTTCTCAGTCTTCCAGACTAATTATTTCAGTTTGAAATGTTTCCTAGACCTCTGACCATTCTTGTGTTCCTTTGGAGTTTTCTTAAGGGTCCACATCTTTCCTTAGATAGGATGGCCAAAGCTGGGCCTGGTCATTCAGCTGAGCTGCTGTCTGCTCCCAGCTGAGCAAAAAAATTGCATTCCCTTCTTGGGAAGACTGCTGCTGGCACCTCCCTAGTGCAGGGAAGTTGTGCTTTTGCAGAAGAAACTGTACTGAGCTATTCTGGCAGGACTCAGGGCAGGAAAGAGGACAAAAGGAAAGTCAAATCTTAAACATACCTGGTATGCTGCTGGGCAGGTGAGAAGTGGCATTAAATAAAGTCACCAGAGGTGCTTCTACAGCATCTGGCTTGATGCCTGAGATGTTGTGTGCCTCCAAGGTAGGCTCGGTGACATTTGGCAAAATCCCACTTGTTCCCAGATCTTTGTCTGAAAGCAATTCCTTTGTGCCACTGGATAAAATCCTTGTGGGCTGTGGCTCTGTTCTGGGCATGCTGCTGCAAGGAGGGAATGTATTTGTTGGTCTGGATAACCTGGACATGTGAAAGGCAGTAAAGTCTGGCACAGTAAGAACTGGAGCAGTGTCAGGGTGGGACAGAGTGATCAGACTTGGTTCATCAGGTGCTTCAGCTTTACCAGGGACAGTGCTGGTTGATGTGTGAGGAAAGCTGGCTGAGGCTTTGGGGCTGAAAATCCATTTGGAATAGAGGGTCTGTGCTTCTCTCCGGGCTACAGAAGAAGCTGTGCTTTTCCCTCCAGCAAATGAAAAGCCACTGGGCTGTGGGATAGTCATAGAAGGTTTAGACTGAGGTTCACAGCCATTAGTGAAGACTTGGCTCAGACTGCTGTTTGCTGTGACAGCTGGGAATGTGTCATCAATGGGAGATGTGAAGCCAGACAAAATTGTGGCCCTTACTGAAGCTTTTTGGAATAGTGAAGGGAGTGCTTCTGGTGAGAGGGATGCACCAGAAAGCTTTTCAAGTTCCAGAAAGTGGCTTTTTGCCTCATTGATGTAATCTTGCACTTCTGAAACTGACATTGTTCCTGGCAAAAATGGGTGTAATTCTGTCTTGGGAGACAATGCCACAGCTGAGCTGTGAGGCCATTCCTGAAGAGTGCTTCTCACCCATGGCCTGGAAAGCTGCTCTGTGCCTGAAGTGACGTCCTGTAGGAGATGGCATGTGGCTATCTCTGATTTACTGGAAAGGAAATATGAGTCTGTCTCAAGCACGTGAGGCTCTGGCTGCTCTGACAGCAAGGATGTACCAGAAGCTCTAGCAGGCAGCACTTCCAGTTCAGAGAAGAGAAGCCTTGTTTCAGTCACCAGTGAAGGTGAAAGATCTGGGCAATGAGAGTCTGCAAACATAATGGATACTGAGGGGTTAGTTGGCATGTCCTCTGCTGAGTCCATTTCTAAGGTGACCAAGCTTTCTTGACTTGCAAGGTGGATATTATTCTGCACCTTGAAACTTGCCATGGTTATACTTTCTGCACAGAAAGTTGATAAGCTCTGAGTAGGTGACAGCACAAGTGGTGTGAGTAACTGGCTTGGCACAGTAAAGAACAAGGGCCTGGAAGCCTCTGCTGCAGCTGCTCTCTGGGTAATTCTAGTTGGTTTTAATGCAGGTGTTGGTGTGATCATTAATCGCCTGCGGTGCAGTCTCGGAGACTTCCTTTCAAAATGCCCTCTCCTGAGTATTCTCCAGCCTGCGATTTCATACCCTAGCAGCCGTGAGAGGTGATGTGAGTCCATGTTGTGCTGCAGGACTTGGATGAATTCGTGGAGCAGGGCAAAGCCTCCGCACGTGAGCGGCCAGGAGAGCCCCACGTAGTGCTTGGTGAGGTCGATGTGGCCGGTGTCCTCAGCCAGGACGTGGGAGCCCCTCGCTGCTGGGCCCGGGTGCTGCAGCAGGGTCAGCAGGGAGCTGTGCAGGCGCAGGTACTCGGCCATCCTGCACACCACGGACAGGCGCTGCCGGACGGCCAGAGGCTCTGCTCCAGCTGAGAGAATGATTTCAGCAGAAGTGATGGGCGCTTCCTTCCCGCACCTGACATTGACAGTCCAGAATTAGAGTGGGTAAGAATAATTCTTTTTACCCCTCCCAGTTTTTGTGAAGATCCTTGTTTGAATTTAGTCAATCGTTGTTCAAAATTTTACCTCTTAATCCAAAACTTCCTTCTCCTTGAATATACGAATGTTTCCCATTCCACTAACTTCACTGACAACTAAGTTTGTTCCCACTGCTTGTGCAGAACACAGCTGCGTGATCTGAATTTCCCAAATGCTGTCCTCATGGAAGTAATTCACTTCAGAGATATTCCCAGTCCATTAGACATCAAATTAGGTACTTAAATTAAGAAAGTACCACCAGTGGTAACAAACAGTGTCTTGTGGAGGCAATTGGGAGCCTCACTGGGAGCCTGCCTCTCTCCCTGCTCACAGAAGAATTAGGAACTGGAGCAGGGAGGCGGGATGCCACCTGTACAATGAAGAATCTGTGCCCCTGTGCAGTCTCCATGCTTGCACTCCCTGGGCTTGCAGTCTCCATGCCCATGTCTGCTGTGCACTGTTGCTCTGGGACAACAAAGCCTCCGGCTTTTATATTCAACATGTGCTTGTTCAATATTTCGTGGGGTTTTGTTTTGGTTTTGGTTCTCTGATGTCACATTTCCACAGTGGGAAAAACCCACCCTGTGTCAATTAGGAAGCACCCATCTCTTCTTTTTTTTAAATCATTTTTCCCTCCTCTCACTGATTAGAGCAGAAGCCATGGAGGCCAGCAGTACTCACTGGTAGCTGTTTGGCATGCGGTTCAAATTCTGCATTTCCAAGGATAAACTGCTGTCCTGCACGTGGATGGTGAAGTTTCCAGCAGCCCTCAGTGTTTCCTGGGCAGACACCCCTCCAGGGGCAGCAATGTTGAGCAGGTACATTCCTTCCTCCCCTGCCATTGGCAGCCCTTGCAGTGTGTTTGTTTCAGGGTTGAATTCCAGCCATTTTGGCAAATCTGCACCACTGGCTAAAGTGACCTGCTCCATAAGAGGACGGCAGAGGAACAGAATTAGTGATAGGAAATGGTTTTACTACTCCAGTTTTACATACTGTAAGCTCTAGCTGGAAAAAAGTTCAGAAACAGCCACAACTGACCCATTTGGAAATCTTAGAAATCACAGTGCCTTGGTTTTTCATGTAGTGCTTGTTTAGGGTGTTTTTTAGCATAGTGGCAACACTTACTGTCCATTTCAAGACCCTGCATTCTTTAGATTGCAGGCAGACAAAACGTGTATGCAGGTTGTTTACTTGCTCAGTAGGGAAGTGCTGCACTGGCAGTGAATGCTGGTGAGATTTTTGCCATCAGTTCTACGTGTTTCTAATACATCTGAGGCACTTTCTAGAAGGAGATTGTTAGTTCATTTTAAACATAAAGCGAATGTCTTTGCTGCAGGATTGTACCAGGAAATGTATTGAATAGCGTTACCTTGTACTGAGTTACCGTTCCCTCAAAGGCAGATGCTGCCACTGGATAATAGAATATTTTTCCCATGAGGACAGTTGCATCTGGGATTATTCCCTGCAGGCTCTTTGTTTCTTCCCGTCTGTTATTCAATCCCTTGGCAACCTCAGCAGGGCAGCTCACAGAGACAGACAGCAGCGCAAAGAGCAGAGGGAGCAGGGGTGAGACACTCAGCCCTGGGAGCACAGGGGACCCCGAGGCAGGAGAGCTGTGCTGGGTGTGCCCTGGGTCCCTGCAGGCATCATCCATCCTCATCCAGCGGTGCTGGCATCCAGGTGCTGCTACAGGAGCTGTAGGGGAAACAGAAAACACAAACCCTTGGGCACGTGCTCCTCAGATCAGGCAGCCCCACCTCCCAGGGAAGCAGAATGCTGCCGAATACCTGAGGCTTCTCACTGCAGTGGTTACAGCCCTGCTGGTCTCTTTGGGCCACAGTAGCATTTGGGGAGGGCTCTGGGCTTTAAGAAGCCTTGGTACTCACCATCGCTGCTCCGTTCAGCCAAAGGATTTCCACGGGGAAACAACACGTAGCACAAAGCTGGTTCATGACGCTTTTTAACACAGTTGCCTTCAGTCATGCTGTTGCTCCCATCTCTGTTTCTGTTGTGATAAAAGCCCACTCAGAGGTGAAATGCTACACTGGGGCCTCCAACACATGGCTCAGGCAGAGCCAGGTGAACAGCGCAGTAACCTGAGCCGCCAGGATTTTGTGGGGTAGTGGTAGCAAAGGGAAAGGTGAGTGTGGCAAATGGCATTGATCACGGGGACAAAGGCAGGCTGAGACTCACTACCCTTTGCTCTGTAGCATCAAGGGCTGGAATTCCATTTGCTACGTTTGATGCTGCTTCTACAAGAGAGGATAAGGGAGCAGTAATAAGGGCTCTCGTAAACCTGTGAGGGGCTTCCAGCTTTTAGATGAGCAGTGCATACAACATGCTTGGTCCGTCCTGCTTAGGACAACTTTGTTTAAAAGCATACAGAAAGAAAAGAACATTTACTAGCCCAAATGCTACAACTGAGAAAGCATGGATGATGTTTTGGAGCCAGATGACTGCAGCAGCAGGGCAGGGAGTGCTCCTTTTATTGGTACAGCTCTGACAGCAGGATGGCTTGAAAATCACAGCCTTCTTTCCTTTGGCCCTACAAATCCAAGTGGCCATTTATCAAGGAGTCAGGTTTTGCTCTGCTGACTTTTAACAAGTATTTTCTTCCTTCTGCTTGTGAATGTGTTTGCAGTAGTTGCCAAGCTTTCTGTCGTGCTCTGTTGTGCAGATCCCCTTCTGTTTTAGCCACGAGGGGAGCGTGCTTTGGATAGAGCAAGAAGTGGTGATGCAAATCTTACATAAAGACAAAAATTGTGTGATATCTACCAGAAGACAATGGTTTGCTAGAGCCTGCAGTGTGTTCCTATACTCTGGGAAAAACAGAAACCCGCTTACCCTACTGATAGGTGTGCACTGCTTGATGTCTGCTTTTGGCCAGAGATGAACATTTATCCCGCAAAGTCTGTTTCCCTTGCAACCAAGATTGGCTCTGAATAAATAAAAAGTTTGTGTTTCTTTGATTATGCTCAGCTGTGCTGAGAAACAAGTTGCTACATTCACCTCTCCATTTTTCACTGTCAACATCTTCCGTGTTCCTTTCTCCTGCAATCCCTGGAAACAATGACAAGTCCTCATTCACCCCTTATGAAAAGAGGGAATAGGTGGTGGGGCAGAAGTTCAAGTTGGAGATAAGGACTTTTGTTTAGGGAATATCATTCTTATGCAAGGGAATGGGTGCTTGACAGCTGACTAATCCCTCCTAATGAATTTGCCTCCTGAGAGCTGAGTAAATATTGCCATGTAACCATGCATGAATCACCAGCGTGCTCTGAATGATGGGAACACTCTGAGATCCCTTGGTTGCTGTGAGCTGACAGGAGTCCAAACCACCTCTGGAAGGGCAACATCTGCCCAGTGCAGGGATCCAAAGCCGATGGACATAGCTGTGCTTCAGGTGGGGGAATGCCAGTGAGTGTTTCACCTATTTGGGTCCCATCCCTCCTTAGTAACATTTGTCCCCCTGGCTTTGACAGCAGCAGAAATTGTGTATTTACTCTGTAATGTATTTACTCTGTAGTGTCAGGTGAGGCAGAATATTTTCACACTGCTTGCTGTTGTAATGTTCTGGGTATAAACTTACTGAAACCTCCCATGAATGTACAAGGGCTTAAAATAATTAGATATTTTAAATTTCTCTGGAGTCTCCCTGTAATCCTTGCTGTTGTATAATTACTGAGCTCATAATGAATTGTTCTTGCTAAATTGCAACAGAGTCATGTGGCAGTCTGTTGGGTGAATGCCTTTTGATAAAAACAAAAATGAGAGAGTGGGAGAGAGACTTCATATAAGAGCACGTAGTAACAGGACCAGGGGGGATGGCTTCAAGCTGTGAGAGGGTGGGTTTAGATTGGATATGAGGGAGAAGTTGTTCCCTGTGAGGGTGCTGAGGCCCTGGCACAGGCTGCCCAGAGAAGCTGTGGCTGCCCCATCCCTGGCAGTGTCCAAGGCCAGGCTGGATGGGGCTCTGAGCAAGCTGGGATAGTGGAAGGTGCCCCTGCCCATGGAGTGGAACTGGATGAACTTTAAGGTCCCTTCCAACCCAGGCCAATGATTCTCTGAAACTATCTCAAATGTCACTCTGTCTAAATGCACTGAAACTTGGGAACAAATGTAGCTAATCCAGAAACAAGGACTACTGGCTTGAGGTATTTACTTCCCACACAGAACCAAGAAATATCAAAAGTTTCATGGAATAACTTCGTTCTGATGTGATTTCATGGCCAGAGTGCAGAGAAAAAGGTGGGCAACTGTAATCCAAAGCTCACTTGAATCAAACAGAATCTTTTTGGGGCACCTGTAAGTACTTGTAAAGACAAACATTTATTTTGCTGCCCTTCTACCTTTAGACATTTTTTCCTACAAGCATGTGCTACATTTATACAAATGGGATTCTGACACTGGGAAAAAACACCCCTTAATCCTTATCCGAAACACCAAAGGACACAACTGAAGGATACATTATCTTCTGGGGTTTTTTTGAGTGATCTCGTAAAATGGAAATTGTGACTGTCTTGTTTCCCTGTGCTGCCCCTGCCTAAGGCACTCTCTTGTCACTCCTTCTTAGAGGAAATGGGGAGCAAATGTCCAATACTTCCCTGTCCATGTTTAGCAAGCCTGCTTGGCAGGGTTTAGGGTCTCCTGCAACATCCCAAATAGCCTGGAATGGTTCAGCTTTACAGCCTAGAACACAAAGGTAATGACTTTTTGATGAGGTTGTTTTTTGTATCTATTAAATCCCCAGCACCTGGAATTAAGGAATTTCTTGGTAATTTTAACTTCCTTTCAAGTCTCTTTGATATTCCAACCCCCTTCTCTGCTGCAAAGGAAACCTAGATCTTTTCCCAGTAGCTCCAGACAACTCAGCAGGCAGAAGGTGGCTTCAGAACAGTATTTTGGTGGTCTGATTGATTATTTTTGCCAGGTCTGAAGCTGGCAGTGCTGGCAGCCCTGGCATCCATGCATTGGTAACTTGCCAGACAGTTTCAGAGCGGTTTGTGTGGACAGAACAGGAAGCCTCATAGTAGTAGCACATTTTCTGCTGAATTGTCCAGTATGAGTTTTCCACCTTTGACTTCCACTAAATTCCAGGAAAAGCCTGCTGTGTTGGAGTTGCCTAGAAACCTGTGGAGATATGCCTGCAAATTGGCTGTTGGTGCTCTGAGTCTCATGCAAAATGTGGGAGATGTTTTTGCTTGGGCTGTTGCAATGAACACGTTGCCTGTTTCTGGAAGGCAGAATCCTGGAAACTGGGTGTTGGGAAAGGCAGAAATTCATATGGTGGAAGAAAGGAGGCTGTATGTTACAACCTGTGTGTCACAACCATGTCACTCCTGTGTTGCCAAATGCAAATTAATTAGAAAGTCACAAGGTTTTGGTATCTGGGATGAGCGTCAGAAAAAGGGTTGGGTTTCTTTTCATGCCTTTTCTTCAAAATAATGATGCAGCCCCTCCCCACTCCCAATTTTATTATTTAATCATGCTGGTGTTTTATCTTTAAGCGGCTGCCTCAGCTCTTATTTCTTTTTCTTTTATTTTAAAACAAATGGGAGAAAGAGTGGAAAGGACGAAGGAACAACATCTGAGGGAAAGCTGCTTCTTAAACCTTGTCTTTACTTGCTTCTACTTCTCATTCTGCTTAGCACTGGGAAAGTATTTTCACTTCCCACCCTACTTCCCTCCCAAACCCTTATGTTTCCTCTGAGAAATTGTCTACGTGGGAAAGTTTAAACATGAAAGTCAAGGGATGATTTTATACCAAGGTTAAATTTAAACTACCCATGTGAACACTGTTGTTTTGCTACAAGCGTTTTTTCCCCCAAATTATGGTTTTCTTTTCCTCTTTAAAGCTCAGTTTATGACATTGCAAACTGATTAAAGTGAGCTGGAAAAGGTTGTATGAACAGGACGCAGGCACTTACAGAGTTACAGCTACATATCTAGCAGATAAAGCTTTCCTGCTCAGACAAGCCCTCACTATTTCATCTTAGCTGTTGGTTGGGTTTTTTTCCTGGGCAGAGCTAAAAAGGGAGAAGAAAGAATTTACTTCAATGATTTCACTTTCTAAAGCACCATCCTTTTGTCTTCTATTTCAGCTTCTTTGAAAATGAGGAAAACAGGTCACATTCAAAATGTCCTTTTTTTTGTTTTGTTTTTTGGATGAAGGCTCATTTTTTCATAAACTTTGAAGTAATATTAAAATTTGGCCTTTTCAAAGTTATTAGTTATTTAATAATTCCTTTAAGGGAAAGATCACTAGATTGGCCTGAATAAAGATGCTCTGTTGTAGGAAGGTTTTGTTTGTAACACTGTGCTCTGTGGGAAGGGAGATGGGAGAAGGTGCTAGAGCTGCTCATAAAGCAGGACTTTTGCCTTTACACCTGTTAAATTCATTGGGAGACCTGCAAACCTTTAAAACCACATTACAACTGCATGTCTCTCCAGCTGTTAATACCAACATGGGCTGTCACTTCAAAAGGGATTTTAGAAATCCTATCAGCTGATACCACTCTGAGCTGTCCTGCACGGCAAAAGGAGCTATTGGCTGAAGTCTTCTGGCAAAGTCTTTGTTGTTGTTTTGATTTTTTTTCCTTCTGCCCCTTTTCTGGTCAAATGGAGGAGTCTGAGCAGAGCTGAGGTTTGCACAAACCCCAGGGCAGGACGGAGGCTGGTGTGCCAAGTTCCAGCCTCGTGTGATTTTTCAGAAGGGGGTGGGATATGTACCAAGAAGGAGCACAAGGTTTATAAGGGCCAGGCTGACAGGACCTTATTTATGGCACCTGCTGCTCCTCCCCAGCCCAGCTTTTGCATTCAGCCAGCATTGCTGCCTTCCCACAGCAGGCTCCCAAACCAGTTGCTGTAATAACCTGAAAATAGTCTGTGTTTCACTCAAAGGGCTCAGTCTCACTTTGCTCTTAGCTGATGTGACAGTTTGGGACAGAGTTCCCTTTCCCTGGCACCAGCCCCAAATTTGGCTCACAGCTCTCTGCTAAACCCAGTGCTGTCCCTCCACTAACACAGATGCTGCTGCCATTGCTCTCTGTATGAGATGGTTTCTGTCTCCTCTGCTGGAAAGAACGAAGAAATAAATCACATTTCCACGTGATCAGCTGTGGACCCTCTCATAAGGAGAGCGAACTCAGCTGTGCCTGGAAGTGATGGTGAAGCTGCAGAGGAGATGGCAGCGCTGCCCAGTGGGTGAGAGGCCGGCTGGGTCCGGGGTGTGCAGAGCACCTCCTTCCCCCTTAGGCACTTCCAGAGGTGCTGAAAGCCGGGCAATTGGGCTGCTCTCCCTCCTTCACCTCTGCTTGTTTCGTAAAGCCAGTCCTAAATCTCTCTCCAAAAAGCACATAACAGCTGAGCCCCCGTGCCTTTCTGTGTGGCGGAAGCCGAGAGGCTGTTGACTGATGGGGGAAAGGAAGGAAATTTACAGCCAGAACCCTCTCATCAATTTCTCCTCCCAGATGTTTTTCTTTCGATGTTTGTTTTACTTTGGCAATTGACTAAATAAATTGCTGTCGGAGTGGTGCAGCTGATGGAGTCTGGTTTCCTTCAGGTTTTTCTGCAGTTCTCTTTCTTCTGACTTAATGATCTCAGCTTCATCCTCTGCCATAGTTTCCACAGGGAAGGGCAGCCAGGAGCCGAGCAGGGCTGCTTTTGGCTTTTCCCTCACTCAGTGGGGACATGGTTTTGAATTTCTGTCCTTTAGCCAACCTCTAATTCTCAAAAAAATCTTGAAATAACATAATTTTCAAGGCATCCATAAGTTCCCTCCCCCCCAAATGCTCTAAACTGGCTAATAATGGGATCAGGCATTTCTGGCTGGGGAGAGGACTGGGTTCTCGGAGGGGACAGGCTGCAATTGCACAAGCTTTGTTTCCTCACGGCACCGAGGTGCAAGTCAGTCCCTGGAAGCCTGTTTTGTAAAAAGGCCTCTTGTTTTCTGCATCCCTTGGAGCTGACTGGGTGAGCTGCTCCGGCTATTGCTAAAAGCACTTGAGCAGAATAAAAATCCGTATCCTCAGCAAAGCACTTGAGGCTGGGCTGCCTCAATTGCAAAGGAGCAACAAAAAGAGAGGAAAAAAGAATGGTATCACTTTAAAATAAAGGAGTTTCTATGCTAGTTACAGTAAAAGTAGTGTTTATGTTCACTCTTGACAATGTTTACAGCTTCCTTTCGAATGGGTTGCCCAGAGTTATGGGTGGGATTCAGTTTCTGCCTCTATTTTTTTTTCAGTTTGTGCCAATTGTCCTTTTGTAGGTGAAATTAAGTGTTGCCCAGAAAAGCACAGCTCAGGGAAAATGTTGTCCTGTGTGTGAAAGCAACGATCGAGGCCTCTGCAGAGAGGCAGCTGTGACTCTGCTTTCATGTCTTTCAGGAATTGTATGACTTATCAGTGATGAAGCCAGATCTTTGATAGGGGATTGAAAGTAATCCCTAAATATTTAATATGCGAGAATTAAAGACAACCAATTTGTCAGATTTTAGAGTGGGTTGAGACTTGCTCCAAGGCCCTGGTAAGTATGTGCATGACTCATGTTGAGGTGCTCAAGGTTTTTTTATGGAGGCTTATCGGTATAATAGGGAGAAAAAAAAGAGGGGTGGAAAGGCAGCTCTTGAGGTTTTGAGTGAGTTTAACACAGGGGAAGTGAGGGAGCTATAAATTGTGTTGAACTTGGGGGACGGAGAAAACCAAATCAATTTAGTTTGTATGGATGCCACGTGCCTGAAATGAAATTATGCATGAAATAATGCAAAAAGCCTTGAGCTGAGCTTCATAGCTGCTCTTATAGAAGACAGCAGAGGTTTTTGTGGGGCTGTGTTTTCCCAGCCAGGTCTCAACAGCACGTTTTGGTGCTGTAATAAGGCATTTGATAAACTAGCTAAGTTTTTAGGAAAAGCTCAAGCTCTTTTCTTGCAGTCCTTCAGAGCTTCTGGAAACTAAATTATCTATTTAAAGTCCTAGCTCTGGATCTAGGAGCCTTACTTCAGGCACTTATTTCTGCAAATATCAGTCTGGCTATTTGATTTTTTTTTTTTTTTTCAGGCTGTTGTGCCTGGATGCTTTTATTTGCATACATAATGTTTGTTCTTGCAACAGTCCCTGCTCTGAAAGTTGCCGGGGTAACAGCTTTGTCTGTTGTTTCCATTTGAAAGCAGGGCGAGAGTGGCACCTCGACCTCCTGGCTGGGTGCTGGAGCAGGAGCCAGCAGAGCTGGGTTCCATCCTGCCTTGGCTGCTGGCATCTGCCTTTGCCTGAGGTGCCCTTGGCAGGAGCCAGCAAAGCGTTTCGGTGGTTTTATTTATTTATTATTGATTTATTTGTTTGTGTGCCTGTTGTTGGGCAGCCACCCAGTCCCTGCCTAGCAAGCTCTGGCATCCACAACATTTACTTAAAGGACTCTTCCCGCATCCAAGGGCTTTCCTCACACCTCGCTGTCCACCCCTGACCCCGACTCCCCTTGGTCCACATCTCAGAGGAGCTCCAGGCCTCTCTGCTTCCCCCAAAATTCCTCTGTAGCTCCTGCCATTTGCCTCTTGGTGTCTCCATTTCCCTTCTGACCCCAGGTTTGCCCTGTTGGCTTCAGGACTGGTTGTCATTGCAGCTTTACCTCTGTGGATCTGTAACTGCCACCAGCCTGTCGGGCAAATGTTAATTTTTTTTCAGGACCAGCTGCTTGGAGAAAGGAATCTCAGGATGGTTCTTCTGAAACTCACAGATGTTTTCTTTGTTTATTTTGTTTCTACCTACTTTCCTATTTCTCGAATATGCCTGGACATGTCAAAACAGTGACGATCAGCTTGCATTAAATAAATTAACTTAATACTGCTTGACATCATTATCTTTAGCTCATCCACTGAAAGCACCTAAAGAGAAGGGTTGGTCTTGGTTTTGCTAGGATTTGCATTTTTTGTTGGGGTTTTTTTTGGGTTTTGGTTGGGGCTTTTTTTTTTGGGTTTTTTTGGTGGTTGTTTGTTGTTTTTTAAAGGAGAAATATCTTAAGCTCACCCTGCAGACCAGTGGCAGAGCAGGACTGTGGGCAGGTCTCCTGAGCTCCCTCTGATCCCACTCCTCAATGGATCAGCCTCTTTCACTGCTCTGGCTTTGGGTCTGAGAGAAGTTGGGGCTGTTCAGCCTGGAGAAGAGAAGGTTGTGTGGATACCTCACAGCACCTTCCAGGTTCTGAAGGGGCCCACAAGGAAGGTGGAGAGGGACTCTGCATCAGGAGCTGGAATGACAGCCCCCCTGGTGAGGGGCTTGGAGCACAAGCCCTATGAGGAACGGCTGAGGGAGTTGGGGTTGTTTAGCCTGGAGAAAAGGAGACTCTGAGGTGACCTTATCACTCTCTACAACTTCTTGAAAGGTGGCTGTAGTGAGGTGGGGGTTGGCCTCTTTTTCCGGGCAACAACTGACAGAACAAGAGGACAGAGCCTTAAGTTGCACCAAGGGAAATATAGGTTAGATATTAGGAGAAACTTTTTTACAGAAAGAGTGATAAAATGGTTTACCCAGGGAGGTGGTGGAATCACCATCCCTGGACGTGTTTAAAAAGAGATTGGATGTGGCATTCAGTGCCATGGTTTAGTTTAGTTGAGGTGTTAGGACAGAGGCTGGACTCGATGATCTTGAAGGTCTCTTCCAACCTGGTAATTCTGTGATTCTGTGACAAGGAGTAATGGGTACAAATGGAAAGAGGGGGAGTCGTGGGCCAAATGTAGGGAAGGAATTGTTCCCTGTGAGGGTGCTGAGGCCCTGGCACAGGGTGCCCAGAGAAGCTGTGGCTGCCCCATCCCTGGCAGTGTCCAAGGCCAGGTTGGATGGGGCTTGGAGCAGCCTGGGATAGTGGAAGGTGTCCCTGCCTATGGCAGCGGGGGCTGGAACAAGATGATTTTCAAGGTCTCTTCCAACCCAGGCCAATTTTGGTTCTAAGCTGAGTTTGTGGGACCGGGCTACTGACAAAAGCCATTTATCTCCCAGCTCCGTGTCTGTGTGTCTGCCAAGAGATAATTGGGGGGAAGAGAAGCCCAGCCCTCATGATGCCCATTTGGTCCATGACTGACAGATTTATGACAGGCTGCAGTTTCCTCCGTTTGTCCAGCAGCGAGCGGCAGGGCCAGGCAATTGTGTGCCGGCCTTCCCAACGGAGAGCGCTTCCAGCTGGATCCAGGGCACAGGAAATGATCTAGTGAAAGCCTTTCGGTGACAATTAACAGAATTCCTGCCGATAACTTTTTTTTTGTCCTCTCCCTCAGAACGTTTTTACAGCAAGCCCTAAGTGGCTGCAGAGAGGCATTGGAGGTGGGTGGTTACAAATATTTGATGAGTGTGTCATGGACCGGCTTTATTTCTGTTGAAAGTATGATTATTTTTTTAATCTACACCTCCTTAGTATTTTACTCGATGATGAGAGCAACATAAAAATTTATTTTTCTTCCGAGATGGTCAAACCCTAAAACCCAGCCCAGTTTGGCCTCAAGCAAGGGAGAGTTATTGTAAACTGCTCATTTTGCCAGGAACAGCAAGGGGCTCGAGTCCTGGGGTCACCAAGGTGGTGACAACTTGGGAGAATATGCTTAAACCCCCCCCCCAGTTTCTGTAATGCATTCCTGTGTGAGGCATCTCTCTTGAAAAGAGGGAAAAATAAATATTTATATGTGGTTGCACAGAATCACCTGTGTCAAAGAAAGGAGTCGGTGTTGGGTGGGCTCCCTCAGAAAGCTTTTAAGAGTTGCCTTAGATGCAATGTTGGAAACCAAATACCTTTCCTTAAAGCCTTGTGGTCCTCACATCTGAGGGTTTGTTTTTCACCATGGGTGAAAAAACAGAACCTGAAATCCTTGGGTATTGGTTGTTCTCTTAGAAAAGAAGGAGGAAAACATTTTTTTTTGAAGAGTTGATACACATGGGGATTAACCAGCTCTGTTTTCAGTAGATAAATTACAGCTCAGGAAATTAAATTTAGAGCGAGATGGATATTTGTCCTTGGGAATTTGGCACCTGTAAGCAAAAAATCCTTTGTTTTGAGAGCTTAAGGTGCTGCTGTAGGCTTTGTGCTGGATTTATGCTTGAAGACTTCTTTTCTTTCTTATTGCACTGGAGTCTCCAAACTGGGGTTTACTAGAGAAGAGCAAAAGAGAGTGAAGCTGGTGTTGTAAGAGGGGTCAGGCTTTTCTGCTGGGTTGTTCATGCTGTCAGGGGCCCTTGCAATGAAGTGCCATGTGGGAAAATGGCCTTTCCTTGCCTGAACATTGAGCAGAGCACAGGCAAACTGCTTTTATCTGCTGTGCAGCTGGTTTGAATACTGACAGCTCAGACCTTTTGATCTGCCACAGCCTGGCTGCTGGTTTTGCCTGTGCAGGAGCAAGCCCAGGAGCAGAGAGTGGAGAAGGAAAACTGCAGTGGTCACAGAGGACGGAAAACAGGCAAGTGATGAGAGCATGGAAAATGCAGTAAGAAAGTGTAGGAAAAATGGACAAAGTCTGGAAGAGTCAAACGTTGCAGTGGTACAGGAGAGGCCATGTCCTCATCTGTACTTCTGTGACTTCTATCCAGAGACAGCTTGGGCTTCAGCTAGAAAAGTGTTTTCTTTGTAAGTATGCAGAGATTTCAGTAATACCGGGGAGCAAAACACCTTGTAAGAGTAAGCTGGCTTTTGAGCTTCAGAAATCCTCTTGTAAGAATTCCCTTTGTGCTTTTACAAAAGCTCCTGTGCTCCCCTTTCCTTCCCCAACCTGTGTACAGGCAAGTGAAGAAGGGCTGGAGTCTTGCCCAAACTCTGGAGTGTGGTTGGCTGCATTTTTGGTTTTGAATGAAAAAGTCTGTATAAATCTATCTGTGTCTCCTTGATAGGCATTAGTGTTAGCCCCACAACAGGCAGGGTGAGCACAGCAGCTCTACCTCACCAGCACACAACAGGCACGTGAAAAATCAAGAGGAAATCTCCACCTTGAGTCCAGGCATGGAAGAAATTGTTCCCTGTGAGGGTGCTGAGGCCCTGGCACAGGTTGCCCAGAGAAGCTGTGGCTGTCCCATCCCTGGCAGCTCCCAAGGCCAGGTTGGATGGGGCTCTGAGCAAGCTGGGATAGTGGAAGGTGTCCCTGCCCCTGGCAGGGGGTTGGAACTGGATGATCTTTAAGGTCCTTTCCAACCTAAATTATTCTATGATTCTATGTAAATCCTAAATACTTCCACTAGACCTAACTGCTGCTGGGCAGGTATTGGGGACTGTAAACCTGTGCTACCCCAAAACCAGGGGCTCTGTGATCCCCTGGGGATAACTGGAGGTAGAGCAGGTCTGCAAATGACTGTGTGCAGCGAGGCTGATCCAGGCAGGAACAATGGCTGAAACGATGCTGAAAATGATGTGTCAGCTCACAGCTTTGAAGAGAAACTGCTAGTGGGTGAGGGAAGGGCCCCTCCTGACTCAAGTCAGAAACCCCAATTCCCTCAATCGCAGCACTGGCTTTCAAGAGCTGTGCTTGTTGAGGGGCTGCTCTGTGGTGGGATAACCACGCTGTTTTTCATTTCATCACCCTTTTTTTAAAGGAGTCTGACAATGTCTTGTCCTCACTCTTGGCTTGGTGGAAAAAGGAAGGTGAAAGAAAGAGGTGATCTGGCAAAGCCAACAGCTGCTTAAAGCGCTCCAGGCCTGTCTATGCACATCCTTGCTCCCAAATTCCTAGGGTTTCCAGAGCAGCTAGCCAGAATGCTGAAGAAGCTTTCTCTTTAATCTCTTGATCTCCACTGTGTGTTTTTGCCAGTGCAGGTAAAACAGAGGTGCCCACTCCACGTACCGATGCTTCCACCAGGGTAAACAGGAGAGTCTCGGTAATTACTGGGAACGATCTGAGCGAAACATCTTGTCTCTACAGCTGGCTCCTGGGACACAGGAGCAGGCAGGGCAGGCACACTTGACCTGCCAGGTATCACCCAGGTCTCTCTCTACTCAAACAACAAGAAATGACATTCATTCATTCTTTGCTCCGGCTGAATTCCAACTCAAGCGTGAAGAGTTTTGTCTGACAGGTTTGCTGGGAGTGGTGGTGGGGATGGCTGTGCTTTCAGAGATCCATTTGGTACACACATCCTAAATTCATGAGGTGGCTCTCCCCAGGCTTTGCTTCAGGAGCTGTCAGGCCACAGCCTTTGGCATCACTTCAGTTCTCACTCGTGGTGTTACAGAAAATGACGAGATGCTCCAGTGTTTGCTCAGGTCCAACCCTTGGAATAGGACACCACCTGTAATAAGCCCCAGAGAAGGCTCTACTATTTTATTTTCTCAGTTTTAATTTTAACCAAAGAGACAACCCAGCTGAAAACCAAGAGGATGACATGATATTATGGAAAGTGGAAGTTGGTACTCAGGTTACAAACTAGTCTGAATCCCACTGTGTGAAAATGTTCAACAATACTGCAGAGCCTGACTGATTCCTCCCAGGCTTCAGCTGTGACCGAGGACAAATCCCAAGGAGAATTCTGTCCATTAGTAGCAATGAGACTCTCTCTCCATGTGTGTATATATCTATATCTATAATATGTATAAGATGTGTGTGTGTTTTAATTCGGTTGGCTTTTCCTTAGGTGAGCTGATGGTGGTGGTGATCCTTGCTTTGCAAGCTGCATGCCAAACTTGTTGTAGCTTGTCTTATAAACTTATGCTTTCTAAACAAGTTAAATGGAATTAAGACCAGAATTATTAAAACCAGCTAAAGTTTAGCCATTTTCTTCTGTTGTGACAGGAATGCCAGAATGGGGACACCTGGTGATTCACCTGGCTCAAAATCCTTGCCCCCAGCAGTGGCCAGGGATGGGTGCCTGAGGAGAGACAAGAACCAGTTATGTGTGCAGTGACAATTCCTCCAGCCAACTCAGGGAATCCATCAGCTGGATAAGGAGTCTCTGTTCTCCCCATGATGTTCTATAAGCTTTGGCAGTTTCCTGGGGGAAGGAGCCGTGTGGATGTGCTGCCTGTCGTGCCTTTGGTTTGCTCTCTGAGTGGTTCCTCTCTGTGGCTTCACTCTGCACCTCTGAGTTGCATTGGCAGAGAGGTAACAATCATCAGTTCCTGGAGACCATCCACATGCCAGTCCTGGTGTGGCAGACTGTGTGAGAATGTTTGTGCACTTAATGTTGTGGGTTTTATTGTGGTGGGGGGAAGGGAGGTGTTTGTTTGCTTGTTTTGTTTTTTAATGGAAGTTGGTTTTATCACGAGCTCTGGGCCAACTTTAGGTTTATGCTGTGGAACAGAGCCTCTGTCTGGTTTGCTCCATATTTTCCTCCTGACAGGAGAAAAGTGCTAACCCTTAACAACCCCTGCACCACTTTGTATCTGAGCACTGGGACTATCCTGTTAGGGAGTCTGGAAAGGACATTCCCCTTCTGCCAAGGGTTTAGCTGGCTGCAGCCCAGGAGACCTCCCTGGCAGGAATGATTTGAGGAAAGGCTGGAAGAAACCTCATCTCTCTCATCCCCCCAGTACAAACATGATTTGGAGGGGGTTCCTATTTCTAGACACCTCAGCCAGTGTGATTTTAAGCTGGTCAGAGACAGAGCATTTTTTGGGAGCTGGGAAGGAGGAAGGAGATTCATTTTTAGGCAGTCTTTGGATCTGTTTTGCAAGAGGTTTCCCGTGTATGTGTGTGTATGTAGGACTCTCATCTGTTGAGCAGGTAGTAAATAAATGTAATTGAGCATGAGGAATGCAATTATTTGAACGTTGTCTACATTAGGAATATTCTCCAGCTGGGAGTTCAAGATTTCTTTCTCTCCCTCTTCTCCCATGCTTGAGACCAGGTGGTTTTGGATGGATGAGGCAGCAAATTTGAGGCAGAGTCTGGAAGCTGATTCCTCAAACAAAGTGCTCAAGGTGTTTGGTGCAGCAGGGGAGACTTAATTACCACAGAGCTTATTTACCATCTTAACTCGTCACATCTTAGAGGATGTGCAGCTGCTAGAAACAAATGTTTTTGAACCATCATCAATAATTGCTGCAAATTAAGTGTCACAAGCCAAGTTATTTTCCACTCCAAGTCATATTTGCTTCCCTTTTTTCCTGTCTCTAATCCAAGCCATGAGTAGAAATGCTTCCCTCTCCCAAACAGGTGTCACATAAGTGCAATGTTTAAGCTCGTTGCCGAGCAGTCACAGCTTTCCTGTCCCACCTGCCATCATCTTCCTGCAGGTTTGGAGCTGTTGTCTTACCCCCAGTGCTCCTGGCACAAAGCACAGAAATGGGTCCTTTGGGGATGTGGTGTTCTCATGGTTCTGCAGGTCCAGAAGCAAGGACCTGTGCTGTGGAGCTGGTGGGCTGGGATGGAACAGTGGAGTTTGCTGCATCTCACTGTGAAGGTGAAGCAATGAGGACTTGTGGGACATCGCCCTGCTTCTGCCCTTGGTTTCATGCACACAGATTTGGGAGGGAAAAAAAAAAGAACCCTCCACAAAACACTTCCATATACTGTGCAAAAGGCTAAAGTTAAATTTACTCCTGTTTTGGAGACCTTCAGGCATCACAACACCCCTCAGGGGGACTGTGTGTGACACTAAAAAATAAATTAGGAACCTCACATTGGGGCAATTACTATGCCATCTTTGGGGAATTCTAGTTCAAGCCCTTTGCAGTGGTGTTACAAAGCATAATTATATGACTTGAGGTGCTGTTAGATAGATGTAAATCTTCTGGGTATGCTATCTCTCCATTTAATCAGTTATTTGTTTGCCATTTGGGTACAGAAAGTACTTTGTTTAAAAATTAGCTGAATAAGCTTGCAGTAATAGCATCAGTGAGAAATAATGAAAAGTAGCTGATTTACTACTAGTAAAGAGCGTCCAAGAGCTCCCTGGTATCTCATTTACTCTGAGATTTATGCAATACACAGCCAGCTAATTCCACACACAAACAAGCCATACATGGCTCCTTGTGTTCTCTGTTTATGCCCATTTATCTTCAACTTTGTTAGAAACACATAAGCTGCCTCCTTTATTTGCTGGGTGCTCCCTTTCATTTGAATCCTACTTTTCATTTTTTGTGGATATCTCTTTGCTGTTAACATTGTTGTGTGGTACACCGATACTTTTCCAGAAATGGGGGTAAGAATTTCACAGCAAGTTCATAGATTTTGCTCAGGGAACACAAATTATCCTTGTTGCAACAGTGAACTGATGTGTGATGATGTGGAGCTCATCAGCAGCTGAGGCTGTGTGTGCACACACGTGGGAGTCTGGGATAAGAGCAGTGGGCACCACATCCAGGTGAGAAACTTGAACAAAAGCCCACTGAAAATGGTAAATGTTTTTCTGCATTTCAGGGACTGAACAATATGTGCACTGATTTTTCCTTATTCTGTCACAGCCCTTACCTGAGGTCACACGTAAAGGTGAAATTGCTGCAGGATGTGCATCATGCTGAGGTCCTGATGGCTGGCAAGGGCTCTGAGGTAGAAGAATAAATATTCACTGTGAAGAATAAATGACAATTATTAGTTTGGCATCTGAAGGAAAGCAACAAGCCTCCTTTCTCTGCAGAGTAATGTGTGACTTCCTTTCAGAGGGAGATGAGGGATGGGTAGCTGCCAACATGCAGCAAACACTGCCCTTCCCAAAGTCCTGCGCCTCCCACATGAAGGAGATCACTCTCTGCCATGTGGATGACAGCCTTTCAGCCTTGCAATATAAACCCTCTCAACTTAAGCATCAATAAAGGAATCATGCTTCTGTGCTAGCTGTGAAAACAGAAATGAAAACCTGTAACACAAAATAAAGCGCAGCAGTCCCTCCTGGGGTTCTGTGCCATGTACAGAACTTGCTGGAGGAATATTCCCCACAGAGGAATATCCTGTGCCTGACCTGTCATAGCCTGCTCCCTCTGGGCTCTCTGCCTCCGATCCTGTGGAGTTTCTGAGCTGTTGTTTTGATGAACAGATACTGCAGCTGGATGGGGATGATCTGTGGCAAGAACTCTGTTAATTCGAATTTGTCTGTAAAGGACTGCACCAGTCAGTCAAGCCCGTATCCTCTTTTCCTACGGGATGGGTTTAAAACAAACATCCTCTCCATGTTGTATCCCTGGGATTTAAAGCATGGGATCCAGAGGATTTCCTAGTGCCAGCATTTCCTGGTGGTTCAAGCACCAACTTGGGACGTGGAGACACCACCACTGTGCCTTTGGATTCATCATGTAAGTCTCTTTCCAAAAACATCTGAGATTCAGAGAGGAGCTTCTCAGATTTTTCAAAGGCAGATAACAAGAGCCAGCATCTCACTGACCTGTGCAAGTGCTTCAGCTGGGTCACAAAATAAAGAAATCTTCTTCCATGCCTGCTTCTCAGTGGCTTAATTCATAAATATCTTCCCAGGAATCTCAGTTCTTCCATTCCTCACCTGTGCTGTACCCTACTCAGGTAATTAATACTTTGCTTTCTCACATGGGGGTTGTCAAGATACGTTCATTAATGTGGTTTCATTAATTACATATGGTGGGAATGGGGGATTAACCAGCTTTGCAGATGAGATCGCCAAGAGAAAACTTTTACCTCTCAAAATACACTGAAAGATTCTTGCTGCTGGGGGAGGGCTGCTTTTCTCCATGGCTCCCCAAATCCCCTGTGCTCGCTGCTCACAGCTCATGTGCATGATCCAGGGGCTGAAAAGGAGGGGTGAAGACATCAGGAAGCAGCAGCAGCCAGACATGACCTGTCCCTGCCAGGGAAGGATGGAGTGGCCTCGTGGCTGTTGCAGAGACTGAACAGGAGGTACAGGGGTAATGGGGAGGAAGAGCTGAGCGAGGATTAAATGAGAGCTTAGCAGAACACTCTGGGAGCAGGAGTGGGCTCATCCCAGCATGGGAATGCTGCAGGAATGGTGGCTTGCTGGTGCTTTTCACTGCAGCAGAAATGGGACCGGGGACCAACCACATCATCTGCCCCCTTCCCTGTCCTGGAGAGGGGTTCAGCAGTGTCCTCGTGGAAGCATTTGCCTGTTCCTCTTTTGCTCAATCAGCCAGATGCCAGGGAGGCAGATCAGGGGATTTCTAGAGCCTCTGGTTGCCATGGGAAGTATGGTTTTCTCCTAGATGTCATGTAACAAATTGTAACATGAAGGGAAAATGGATAGAAATCAGCATTTTCCCCCTTTTTGCCTTTACACCCTCATTTTCACATTAATAATCTCTCTAACAAACTTGTGGGTGAATCCCCATCCAGTCTGCCCCGACGTGACCCAGTCCTATATCTTGTGAGCCTGCTTCTGGTACCTGCAGCTGTTGAATAATGAGTGTGCACCAGGCAGGACGTCTCCTGTTGGTGTTTTTATGTCCCTGCCGCTGAAGAGGTGGCAGTTCCCAGGCTGGTTGTGAAACAGAGGTGCTGATTGTGCTGATGTCAGAGGACAGGCTTCACTTTCATGTTCCCCATCTGTTTTCAAGCAGCAATTTAATGTCTCTGCAGATCACTGAGGAGATAACATCAAGTGTAGTGCTAAATGTATCCATGTGCATTTTAAATTTTGGGGTTTATTAGCTATCTCCAGCAGTTTCTTTGCCTGTGACATGGCAACAACATGCATTTCCTCTGTGCTTTTCAAGCAAAATCCAGTTTCACTGGTAAAATAATTCATCTGCTGCTAACTTTTCCTTTCTTGGGTTGACAAAAGGGAAATGGTGGGTAATGGTTCTGCTTTTTTAAATGCACTCGTTTGTGGTTGCCTACGGATTAGTTAAAATCTAATTTCCTAAACACATTCATATTTCTTAGTTCCACTGCTGCAGAGATGCAAAATGTCTTGCGAGAGCTACTGAAAAACAGGAGGTTATTTCATTGATTTAGGTTTTGTACAGCAGTGAAACAGGGATTTACTTCATCGAGAATCCACATCATGGTTCTATTTAAATCTTAGGATGCCGGAGGATATGAAATTGCATGTCTCAGCTTTTCAGGATTCAGCTGTTCTGCTAACTCTTGTAGTGGCTAAGGAAGACACCCAAATGAGGAACATATTTAAGAACTACCCACAAAATAAACCCAAACAGAAACCCCCCAGTTCTCAGGGACAAGGCATGAACATAAAGCAGAATTTTTTTCTGACTCACGGCTTGCATCTTTGATACAATGCTAAATATTGGTAGGAGACACAGGCAAATGCACAAGGCATTCCTAAATGAAAAAGCAAATCAGGTATTTCCATGTGATAAGTATGCAGGCTCTTTTTTTTTTTTTTTTTTTTTTTTTTCCTAAGTTTCAGGTGAATTGAGCAGTTCATCATTCAACTGAACTTTTAGATAAGATTTTTGTTTCAACCCACTGCATTGTGGACTGGTAGGAAGAGAGAGACTCCAGTCTGGGGGATCCAAATGTGCTGTAATGTTTTTATGATGTCCATAATTCCATATAAATTTATTTTAAAAACCCCACCACAATTGTTTCTCTTTTCTTTTTCTTACCCAAGCTCTCATTTCCTGGGCACAGCTGGGCTGAGATGACAGAAATCCTTTGAGAATATCTCCCATATAGGGCATTTCCTTCATCTAAGCATTAAATCAGTTTGAAATAATGGTGGTGTGAACCTCAATTCTTGGTCCGTATTTGCCCTCAAAGACATTTTCTGTCTACTTGGAATCACAGCCCAGTCATTTGGTTGTGCTAATTAAATAATTCCATAGTGTCCTGGAAAGTGATCTGCATTTGGGAGAGGTAAAAGTAGAAATGACCTTGGAAAGAGCCAACCTGGATGCTCCAACACTGATCAGTGGTGAGGCCATGGGGGGCTGAGACTGTCAAAGAGGGTTTCTTGGACCTCCCCATCCAAAAATCTCCAGATACAGTGACCAACAGAATTCCTGATCTCTAATTTTCCCTTCCAAACACATTTCTGAGAAACATCAATATTTGGGGTGAGGTAGAGGAGTGATGGCTTTAAATGGGCTTTAATGACTCCAGACATCCCTCAATGACTTCTCTGGAAATGCAGTGCCAACTCCCCAAAGCCTGTTGACTTGTGTTCCCCTCCCTAAAATGGTGGTTTCAGTTTATTTTACCCATCTGAAAGCTAGAATGGGCCTAAAGTGAAGATCTGTGGCCCCTGCTCTCGTGAGGGAAGACTGGATCTCCCGAAAAAAAAGCTGCTTTTCCTGATGTTTCCTCCCTGAACCTGGCCCAGAAAGAGAAATGCATTTCATCTCAAGGTTAGAAATGCCGGTGTGGCCCAGGAAGGATAGGGCTGGTGAAAGCTGCTTGACCAAAACTAATCACAATTTTTTTCCCCGCTCTGGTAATTTTTAAAGTGCCCCAAAAAAGAAAAAAGCTGTCCACAGCCCTCTTTTTTTCGCTCTAAACATGGCCAGTGTGCTGGTGAAAGGAGACAATTCAGGCAAAAAAATAGAGCTGAATTTATTTTGCAAAAGCTTTTCAGAAAGGAAAAAAAAATTGTTGATCATAAAAACCATCAAAAGTGCATGGCTTTTTAAGCAGTCCTGAAGGGTAAAGCTTCCAGAGGTTTGAAGCATCTTTCCTGAGGCTCTGCACAATAAAATTAGGAAAGGTAGGGAGGTATTCCTCAAGTATGCTTTCCAAGCTCCATGGCTGCAATTAAACTGCAGACATACAGCAATTACAAATATTTTTCACTTTTTTTAGTTAGCTGCTATTGCCACTTTATGCAGCTTGGAAATGCAGCTGCATTATTTTTGACCTCTTAGTAGAACTGTGGTTTTTCTTAGACTTTACTGTGAAAATTTTTGCAAAACTGTCTCAATTTTGGAGTTGAAAAAAAATGCAACATTGAGCTTCTGTGGAATATTGCTTGCATGGTTTAATGTATATTTATTTTAAAGAACTGCTGTATATTGCTGGTGCTGTATCCCCACTGCCATTGGCTCAGCCAGTATTAATGACAGCACTCAAAACACAATTGCTTTTTAATTACAGTCACTGTCCTCTACAGGAGGCTTTTGCTTTTTTTTCCTTTTATGAAGATGATTCCCTTTTTTCCCTGCGTTTTCAGGTTTCTGAAGTCTCAGGCCAGCTAGCAACAGAGGAAATTCAAACAAGGTATGTGGCCCTTTCTCTGTTTGGTAGGGAAAGGCTCCATTTTGAGGCAGCCAAGCAGCACAGGAGCCCCAGGAGACAGTGGCTGATTAACAAGTCTGTGGGGGCTGGCAGTGAGGGCTGCAAGGTTGGAAGCAAACCCGGTGTAGCCGCTGGCACTTGCTCCCTGCAGGAATAGTGAGTTCATTTTTGTGCGCTTCCTGATGCTCGCTCTGCGGTTGGGAGCTGATAGAAGGCAACGCTTCAACTTCCTGAACCCTCTAAATAAAGCATCCTTTCTGTAGGGTGGGTTGGTTTTTTTTTTTTTTTTTCCCCAGAGAAAGGCACATTGTACTCTCTGCTTTGGTTGGATTTTCGTATTTGGCTCTTTGAATGGACAGCTTTGGTGGTGGAACAGTTGGAAACTGATTTCAGAAAGGCTCGAATGTATGGCAAGGGGAAATATCTTCACTGGAATGGCTTGGAGCCGCTCTCAGGAGTTTATTTACATAGCTGCTGTGTCGTGCCACAGCTACAAGGGTGGCCAAGCTTCCTCTTTAATCTAAACTCCTTTTACTGAAGGTATTAATTCACAAATAGCTTCAGTTTTCTTTATTTCTAGGTTTGTTTCTTTCAAGAGATTATTATGGCAAGGCAGTGATTATTTAAATGGTTGAATTAATACATATATTAGCTCTCATAAATTCAGATGTAGCAAAGAGCAAGTCAGACAGTCCCAGTCTGTTCATTCACACCACAATGTGACCCACTGTGCCTGGACAGTGAGGATGCAAAACTCACACCCATTTCCTAGTGAAACCCCCAAGAGGTCACCTGTGAGAGGCGTTCATTTTGTAATGTTAAGAAAAATGTGTTTCCCTCCAAGGGAAAGTCCTTTACAAGACAAGGGGTTAGGAATTTAGCTGGAATTTCCTGTTCCTACCTAAGCCAGGTTGAATGAAGTAGGTAAACCAGCACTGAATGCTCCATATTCTGGTTTTCTCATTATTCTCAACCAAATAATGACGCTTATTTAGCATGATTCACTGCTTTATTACGTTACTAAATCACATTTATCTCCGTCAGGCCTCTTTTCCCCCAGGCTATTCTGTTGGTGTAATTTTTTTTTAACCAGATGTTTGATATTTTGTATGGCTCCAATACCAACATATTGTTTGAAACAACAGCAGTAAAGAGTTAACTCCCACAAGGAGAAAATGAGTCCCCACAGCTGGCTATCTCTCCAGAAATCAGCTCCTGCTCTGACGTTTGCTATAGGCAAAGTAAAACAAAGCTCTACCAGCAGTAAATCAATTCCTGTGTGCGGGTACTGTCAAAAGGAGCTGTTCTGGAGCTCTCTGATCCAACCTGTGGGCCAAGTCATGCTGATTTTATACATCCCAGTGTTTTGAAATGCCATCGTGCTCAGGGAAGAGCCTGGCTGGCTCAAATATGAATATCCACAAGGTAATGGGTGTCTTCAGCTGGTGTGGGAAGCTTCATTGGGTGCCTTTAAAAACCAGGCCTTCCTCAAATAAGCTGTTAATTGTGCATTGCTTGAGATAAGCTTATTAAAAATACTCCAGCTACAGATGGGCTTTAAAATCAGAGCTGGATCTTAAATATCAAAATGTCTGGAATGGTTTGTTCTTTTTTTTTTTTTTTCTTTTTTTCTTGTCTATTAGAAAGATAAGAAACAAACCCAAAGTTTTGAGTCCAAACTTTCATATAGCTTCATGCTAAAGCTCTGGGGTGCCAGGTTTTGGCCTGCTCCCATCTACATCTATTGTATTGAAACAGTTAAAGGCATTCTTCTCTTCCCCCTTTTCCCCTGCAGCTGGGAAGCACCATCCTCTGCCCTTGAGAAAACAAACATCAATGCTGCCTGTTGTACAAGACTCTGGTTGGTTCAATTTGCCTCACTGGAGTGGCCCCTCTGTCTGTAACTTCCTCCAGCAGGGAGGCTGTGTAGGTGTGTGATTCAAACCTTTCCAATCAGACAATTTTCAAATGCATCAAAAAGCTCAGCTTCTGTCAGGAGCCTCCCCTGTTTAGACAAGGTGAGCAGGAAATTCAGACATCCTCCTAAGATGTGAGGGGTGGAAAAGGAGCAGGAATAGGATGATGTTGGCCTATTTAACTGGGTGAGATTTTGGTGTCTGAGGACTTCCTAATGTTGTGGATTTTCACATTTAAGGTGGATGCTCAGTGCTGCAATGAGGTGTTTCTGTTGACCTCTCTCTGGATAAGCTTCTCCTCTGTGCCTCAGCACTGGAATGAACATTAAAATCTAGGACATAGACATCAAGGTAAAATTTCCCTGCATTAAAATACAGTCAAATACTTCTATAGAAAGACTTAATGTCAGAGTACCACTGCAACTGCTGAATACCAGTACCTCTGAAACTGCTCGAATATTTTCTTCTCTGAAAATAAGTAATAGACTAGAAATGAGAGTTGAGAAAGCAAGACTTCCTCACTTTTACAATGTACAGAGGAATATGTGCACCAGGGCAGTCTGTCATCACCAGCTGATGATTCCTGCATCTGGGTACTGTTTCACAGCAAAGCCTGTATTCCTAGTTTTGGAACAAAAGATTACCAGAGATAACTGATGGAAAACATATCCCAGTTATTGACTAAGCAGCCTCACCTTCACCCTGCAGCTAATTACAAGGTTAAAATTGTGGTAAAAATATCCATATTTATCCAAAGAACCCATTTGGAGTATTTCTGCTCCAGATAAATGAAGCAATATTCCATTATAATCTCTGACCATGTTTTATCTTTCTCCATGTAGACTTGTTATGACAAAATCGCTTTCATTTTAATTAAATTTTTCCAGATACCATCTTCATAAAACTAGCACTCGGAGAGGCATAATCATTATTTTTAATAGAAGAGAGTTAATGCTTGTTAAAAATGCTGGAGGATCGTCACTACTTATGTTTCCTGTCCGCAAGGAGGAGAAGAGCGAGGGTTCCTCAGATTTGCTTTTCCAGGGTGATCTTTCTACCAGTTTAAGACCTGGTCTACAAAAGTGGGTAAGTGCTGGCTTACTTTGAGCATACAAATCATCTGGTAACTTCAATGAGATTATTGGGGTGTTTCAATGGCACAGGTTTAAAATGGAGCTTAAATACCTGACTGCCTTCAGGATGTGATTTTTTTCTGCAAAACTGCTGATTTCACAGGACTCATTTCTAGTTAATAGCTTTCTCTGCTTGGACCCGGATCGAGATTTCCAGTTGGTTTCATGTGTATCACTGGAGAGCTACGAGGTGGTAACAGCGTTCAGCTGCTGGCACAAACCAGCCTGAGCCAAGACAAACAAGCCTAGAAGTGAAGGAGAATGCAGCCTGTGCCTTGATTTCCTTGGGGGGGAAAAGAAGCAAAGATGACTGCAAGTGTAGGACTCCTATCAGTTTCAAGGTTTGCCACGGGAAGCATATGCTAAATATTTTCTAAAGTGACCTGAATTAACCTTCTTGTAGAGGCAAAACCTGTGGGCCCCTTTTGGTGGCCCCCAAGCAGGCAGAGCTGTCAAGGACACAGCAGTGCTGACAACACACAGGGATGTCTCAGGTACCAAAGGACACTTCAAATGGCCCCAGTAACCTGTGTTTAGGCAACAGAGCTGTCCCTTCCTGACAGAACGGTCCCAAATGGGGCTTTGCTCCCAGGCACACCAAGGACAGACAATCCTGCTGCTGGGCCAAGTTCTGAAGTTCATTCTCAGGAAAACTCCCACTGATCTAAGGCATGCCAGGATTTCATTTACTGCTGGGAAATGTGAAACCGCCCTGGCTAAAGTACCTTAATTAGCCCATTAGAGCCTGGTATAAAATGGCTGAGATAAACAGGGTCAGGAGGGCAAAGGACATTGTCAATGCATTGTAAAGCCTCTGCTGCTCAGCTCAAGCTGTCCAGAACCACATTTCCATGAAATAAAACACCTGAGCCCTCTGTGTGGTGGCTCCTGGAGGGCCCCTGGGTCAATGCTTTTCTCACAGTCAGCACGTGGGCAGGGAGCCAGAGCTTCTCTGCCCTCTGGTGCCTTGTGCTGCTTGGACTTTCAGTTTCTAGCTCTGGTGTGTTTTAACTTAGTCCAGCTTTGGGGTTTGCTGCATGTGTTTGGGGCAGTTTGAAGGGCCTCACCTTTGGTTTTCCTGTGCATGGGCTGGTTCCTGAATGAGGGCTCTGGCACCTGTTCTCTTCATACGGCTTTTCCAGAAATGGTTTAACAGCTGTGGTGATGCCAGGAGACTGAGCTGTAGGAATCAGGGGAAGTGTCAGATCTAGGGCCTGTATATGTGTGTACATAGAATCACAGCATGGATTGGGTTGGAAGGGACCTTAAAGCCCATTCAGTGTCACCCCCTGCCATGGGCAGGGACATCTTCCACTATCCCAGCTTGCTCAGAGCCCCATCCAGCCTGGCCTGGGACACTTCCAGGGATGGGGCAGCCACAGCTTCTCTGGGCAACCTATGCCAGGGCCTCACCACCCTCACAGGGAAGAAATTATTCCTAATATCCAACCTAAAGCCTCCCTTTTTCAGTTTAAAGCCATTCTCCCTTCTCCTATCACTCCACGCCCTTGTAAAAAGCCACTTTCCAGCTTTCTTGTGAGCCCCCTTTAAGTACTGGAAGGTGCTATAAGGTCTCCCCAGAGCCTTCTCTTCCAACTTCTTCAGTTGTTGGCTGAACAACTCCAACTCTCTCAGACTGTCTCCATAGGAGGGGTCTTTGCTGGTGTCTTTGTATCCCAGCCAGTACAAAATAAAGTGGCAAGTCCAATATATTCACCATAAAAGAGCAAAAGAGGGACCTCTAGAATGGCATAACATACATCTAGATAGTAAACCTTTTTTTTTTTAATTTGGAGACTCATAATTTCTGATCTTGGCAATTTATGCTCAGCAGTGCAAGAAGGTTGGAAGTTACAGATCGGAAAGATTAAATCTAAGTGTGAATGGAAGTTACAGATCGGAAAGATTAAATCTAAGTGTGAAACCCTCAGCTTGTTACTCACTATCAGCAGTCTGCACACTCCTGTGACTAGATTAATATTCTTATAATTTCAGAGTTAGTATTTGATCAGGCTCTTAGACATGAGTTATTGTTTCTTTTTTTTTTTCTTTTTATTTCATACTGTATTTTTAAAACAATACAGTGGTTAACAAGTACTACTGCTGAGTTTGCTTGTAATTAGGAGAGCTGTCTCAGGGAGGTAAATTACAGCTGAAAAATCATAAAAAGTAGAAATAGTTTGATTCCTAGAACCATTAGTGAAAATCACATTTTTGTTTAAAGAATGCCCAGTATTTTTAAGAATAAGAGTCCCCTGCTGGGGATAGCCTTACCTTGGAACTGACCACTTCCATTCACTGCTGGATATGTGGTTTGGTGGGCTGGTCCTTGGTTTAGGGCAGTGAACTGAAGTAGAGTGCGTTTCTGCAGCCCACCTAAGCCCCTTTGGCCACCAAGGTGTGGGCTGCAGCCTCTCTGGCCACTGTGCCCTCTTCCAGCTGGGCGTGTTGGGGGAGCTCTGGCAGCCCCACTCTGGTGAGCGTGGGGAGGCTGCGATGTTCTGGGCTTCCAGAATGCTCTCTACATTGAGGGTGGGTTTTTTAGTTGTTAAATTGGTGGTAATTTTCTTATGGAAATGTGTGCTGTTGGGGGTGAGAGGAGCCCCAGCTGAGAGGGGCCCTCAGCCCTGTGTGTCCCTGTGTGCAGGGAGGGCTCCGAGCAGGGCCCAGGCTCTGCTCCGGGGGCCCAGCAATGGCACCAGAGCCACGGGCAGGGACTGATCCCAGGGAGTTCCACCTGGGCAGGAGGCAGAGCTTCTGTCCTGTGCAGTGCCTGAGCCCTGAACAGATTGTCCAGAGAGGCTGTGGAGTCTCCTCACTGGGGATATTCCAGACCCCTCTGGACACAATCCTGTGCCCTGTGCTCTGGGATGGCCCTGCTGGAGCAGGGAGGTGAGACCAGTGACCCTCTGTGGTCCCGTCCAGCCTGACCCATCCTGTGATTCTATGAACTCCTGCACAGCACTGCAGCATGGTTTGCTTCTCATAAAAAACCCCCTTAATTAAAGGAGTTGTGGTTCCTGAAGTTTGCAAGCCATCAAATAGAAGGTGACACTTCTGGCGACCGCACCAAGCCCGCTCTCTCAGCGGCGGGGTCGGCTGTGGGGAAGGCTCGCCGGCCCCTCACGCCCCCCGGTTTCGGCTCTGCGCCCCTCAGCCGCGGGTTCCGGCCCCGGGGAGCCGCCCGCGGCCCCGCACGGCGAGGAATCACTGAGGGCCCGCACGGGGGTCTCGGCAGCCCCTCTCCCTGCCCGGGGCTCGGTCCCTGCCCGGGGCTCGGTCCCTGCCCGGGGCTCGGTGCCGCTGAGGGGCGGGGCGGGGGCGGGCAGGGGCGGAGGCGCAGGGGGCGGGCGGGGGCCGGGCCGGGCAGAGCCGCGCTCCGCGCTCCTGTCAGCCCTCTCGGCACCTCGGGGGCCGCGCTCAGCCCCCCGCCCGCCCTCCTCGGCCCCCGGCCTCCCCACGGATCGCTCTCATTTGCTTTGATTTTATTTTAATTTTATTTTAATTTTTTTTTTTTTTTTTTTTTTTTTTTTTAACCACGAAGGGGAGGAGCGCGGAACCCAGCTGGAAAATGAGCCAGAATGTCTGAGAAAATGTCCAGCTTTCTGTACATCGGGGACATCGTGTCCCTGTACGCGGAGGGCTCCGTCAATGGGTTCATCAGCACGCTGGGGTGAGTGCGGGCCGGGCGGCGGAGCCGGGCGCGCTGTGCCGCGGGCAGCGCCGGCGGCAGCGGCACAGGAAGGGGCGGCAGCGCTGCTCGGCGGAGCGGGGAAAGTAGGAAGTGATGGGGAGCGGCAAAGGATGAGAGAAGTTCCCGAGCGGGGCCCGGGCGGCCGCGGTGCCGGCGGCGGTGCCGGGATCCGCGCTGGGCTCCTGCCGGGGCTGCGCCCCCGCGCCGGCCCCGAGCGCAGCAGCAGAGCCCCCTCTCTGCCCTGCCCGAACGCCTTCGTGCGGTCTTTATGTATAGCTGACCTTTTGATTAATGAATTAATTCGGTTTAATTGCCCGTCCGGGAATTTTTGACAAAGATGTAAAAGGCAAAACCTTTGCTTTCTCGCTCATTGTCGTAATCCGCTCATTAAATGTGCACCCCTTTATTTCAGGTTTGTGTCCAGCGCAGTCTGGTTCCCAGTGATGAGATTTTTATAATCAGATGTTTAGCTTCACGGGGATGCTTTTCCCGTGAACTCTTTCTCTTTGCGGGATGAAAAGATGTTCTTTAGCTGTGGCTACTTCACTGAACCGCTGCTTGTTTCCATTTTTTTATTAACCGTGACCACTTTAAATCGTCCTCTTGGAATTCAGGAGGGAAAGCTTCAGCGCAGAATGGCAGAGATACACTGATACATTTCTTTACGTTGATACATTTTTTAAAACCATGATGTAGTTCGATTGCCGTGACATGTCCCGAGGGTGCAGTGGTTCCCCTCTGATGTTTGTCGGAGAGCTGCAGGAGTTTCAATGACTTTCTGGCATGTCCCGAATCCTTTGCCACTGGAAACAGCTCCTGCGCTGCATGGCTCTAAGTGACGCGACTGGCAAGGCAGGTCAAACTCTAGTAAATATCTGCTTAAACATTAGTGGTACCCTCGGAGTAGCAATGAAACTTGCTAAGGCAAGTTAATGTGTGCCTGGGTATCGCTCCTGTGTTTGTGTTAGGCTCCCTGTGTTCTGAGAGCCCTGCGATGGGGGGACTGTTGGTATGAAAATGCAAACAATGAATGTCCAAGTTAGCTTGGTGTGCTGCTGTTAGTGTAAAAGAGCTGGTGTTCAAGGTCTTTTATATTTTTTGAAATCTTACTATTGCATCCAATCCTTGCTGTTCACTCTTTTGATCTGTTGACAAGTGTTTTTCCATGGTTTGTTCCTCTATTTGTTAATTTGGCGCCTCGTCTCTCCGTGACTCCCCATGTTGTCTCACATCTTTTGTTTTGCTGACTCTTACAACTTTAAATCCTGTCTGAAAACTTTTGCTTTCTGCAGCTGTTAATTGCTGGATATTGTTTCTTATTCTTGTTCACCCCAGCACTTCCTTTTTGCTGGCACAGTCTGTTGTTGGTTGATTGTGTTGTCGTGTCTCATCGCTGGGTTCTGTTATCCGGAGGAAGCTGAGTGTGCCGTGCTTTTGCTTTTCATTGTGTTCCTCCTTTCTGAGAACACCTGCTCCTGTAGTGGATGTTCCTGCTGTGACTGGGGCTTGTACAACTGTCACTGGAATACGTGTTGGCATTGTCCTGTCACAGGATTCAGACTGCTGATCCTCCCCTGATCCCTCGGAGTTAAGGCAGGACATTTACTCACAGTTTTATAGAGGAGAAGCCAAGATCCAGGCTTGCCTAGGGCACATGGGACCTGTTTACTAGAAGAAACAAGTGAGCTTGAGCCAACACTCTCTATCCAGGCTCTCTTTCAGCCAGAAAACCCAGCTCAAGAAAACTACCTGGGATGAGACAGGAGTTCAAGAATGCTGATGTACCTCTGTTGGCTTTTCAGTACAGCTCTTTTGTATCCTGGCATGGTAAAGGCAGCTGCAGAACCAGGAGGCTGGAGTGGAGGAGCTCTGGGAAGGTTGAAGTCACCAGTGGAAAACTCCCATGGCTATTCAATGGGAATGCTGACCCCTCTGCTGGTGGTACAAGAATTTGGACCGAAATTCAAAGTTGTGATGCCAAGTGACATTATCTGTGCCAGCTATTGCAATTGCTGCCTTTGGACTGGCTGCAGCAACACGAGTGCCAGAAAAACCTCTTACATTCAGGGAAAAAGTTTGCCTAGCTGCACTTTTGGTGTGCAACCATTGCTGAACTCCTGCACCTTCTGCATTCCTGCAGGCTCTCTGCAAGTCTCTGGAAAGAGGAGGCCTCACCTCCCAGAGGTGCCTCTAGTTGGTGAGGACAAAGTGGGGTAGGACTGGGAATGATTACTTGCTTCATTTGACTGATGTGAATCCTTTTTTGGTTACTCTTGCTTGAGTTGCTCAGGGTGCTGTTCTGAAAGCTTAGCTTGCCCAGCACCTCTCTTACACTACTGAGCCCATTGGGGAGTCTCATGCTGTTTCAAAAACTTGAAATCCAGCTCAGGACTAGTGACTGTTCAGCAGGGAGAGAGCTCTGTTTATTTTAAGCTGTCAAAGTCTAATTGTTTCTTAAACAAAGCGTGAGCGAGGCCATTCTATAAATAAGGTAAAAAAGTGCACAGCACTTCTCCAAGCAGGGCAAGTCTGTCATGTCAGTGGACCTCACGCCTTGAAGGATCCAGCTCAACACATGAGTTTTGAGGGAGATTTCTAAGCATAGGCTGTTTCTTGAGTTTTGGAGTGTTTTTTTCCTCACTTGCTAGTGCAGAAATTTTCACGTGCTCAGTGTTCCTGGAAAACCAAAAGCCAAGAGGAAGATGTAGCTGAGCTGTCCAGATCATGTGTTGGGCCAGGTTAATATCCACTATAACCTGAGTGTGGAAATCTTCCTCTGGTGTGGTTTAGGAGGTGTGAAGCTCCTCTGTTTAGGAGACAGAGGATCTGTGGCCCTGTGTGCAGGTGAGCATGCTGAAGGGTGCTAGGTGAGGGCAGGAGTGCCATTCCACACCTCCCTCTACAAAGCAGGTTTGAGAACTGCTGGAACAATACTCTGTAAGTGAGTCCCAAAGGCTTGGAGCACTTCTTGGAGCTGGAAGAAGCCTGTGTTCTTGCCCTCCTTGTCTCTGAATGGTTTCATTGCTATAAACAGCTGGTGGATGTGAGCACGAAGGCTCTGCTTTCAGCTTTGATCCCTCTTCGTCACAAGAGGAAACTGAACCTCTCTTCTGCATCTGGGGTTAGTGCTGTGGGGTGGGATGGGAGCGGGGAAGTTGGGCACTGCTGCTCCATTTCTTGCTCCTGGGTCTGTATTTTAAAAGAGAGCAGTTATGCTCATTTTTGGAAGAAGAGATGTAACCATCTGTCTCCAGGAGAATGTTCCAGGCAGTGGATCCCACAAGGAGAGGGGCACCTCTGGATCATGGTAAAGGAGAGGGTTTCAGGCCTCAGCATTCCCAGCTGGCTACTGCAGACCTTTGGATTCTTGAGGTACTGAGAGCTCAAGCAATTCCCTGCTGTTTTTTTCTGCTTGGCTTTGGGCTTACTCTGGGTTTGGATGCTGCTTTTGATGATGTGTAGTCTGGCCTTTCCAGCCTTAAGGCTCTCTGAGCTTCCTCACCCACCCTCCTTCCTTTTAAAAAATGAGAGAGCTTTTGGATGCGTGAGCTGATAGTTGAGGAAATGTTTGGGAAAAACAATTTACATCCATTGGTAGCATTCTGTCATTGCAAGATATGTTTGATACTGGATTATTGAACTGTGCTAACACTGTAGGACTTTCCCTTATTTCTTATTCCCTTCTCTTTTAGTGTGTTTTGGCTTCTGCTCAGCTGGAGGCCTTGTGTCCCACAGGAGATGTGTGGCAGGACCAGGCAATGGCTCCAGTGATCTCATGGTGTCCTAGGCTGGTGCTGAGACCACCTTTCCCACTATTTTGGCTGTGAATGCTCTCAGTGATGCATGGTGGCAATTAAAACTGCCTTAATCACCTATCTGTACAATGAAGGGAAGAAAATAGTCTTGATTGGAGAGGTGGGGGAAAAAAAAAGTAAGTAATGACAATGGCCAGGATCAGCTGTAGGAAAGTTTGACAATGGGCCTGTTAGTCACCATGGGGAGCTGCATTCCTGCCTCACCTCCATAAATGTGCAGCCAGACATCTCCTGGAACATAATTAATGGAGCATGCAGCACAACCCACCTGCTCTGTGATAGATGGCCCTGGATGATGAGGATGCTAATTACTTCTAATAAGCAACAAAAATTGTGTTGTAAAATACTTGGGACTAATTTCCTTGCATGTAATGTTGATTTTTTTTTAACAACTTATCTTAATTTGTGGAAGTGCTTGCTGGAACTTTCTTACTTGAAATATCCCAGATTTATTCAGGCTTCTTCCCTGGGTTTTTGTGAATTAGTTGTCTCGTTGAACTTGGACTTCACACAGAGGTTGAGTCAATCATACTCTGTGAAGAGACAGTAGAAAGTAGAGAGCGCTTAAGAAGCAGCATCAATCAAAATGTTGCATGTATAAAAAAAGCTAAAATATGTCATCATGGTGGTTTCAGGAAGGGTTCTAAGAGAAAAGATGTAGTGACTGATGATGCTTCCAAGACACCAATGTAGTGTTTTCATCAGTACACTCATTTTTTCAACCTTTCTCTCCTGCTGTCTGTAAGTACAAGCTTTGGTTAAGGAATAGAGTATCCGTCCTTTAATTAATAGCAAATTTTTCTTTCATGTGCCAGCTGGAAAAAGGTAATTAGTCAGGAAAGAATAAAAAGCCTGAAGAAAGTGAGAGTGGCATAACAAGAATTACTCATAATTTTATTCTGACACATAGAGAATCAAATAATACCTAAAAGAGAGAAGGGAATATGAATTTCAGCTTTTCTGTGGGAAAAAGAATTGGTATGTTTTGTTTGCTAGGTACTTTATCCTCTAGACTGATAGAACCAATGAAATTTGACAGTTTTGATTGTGTGATTCTGATTTTTTTTTTTTTAATACTGTGTAGGATTGGCATTTTCAGGAATGTGTTCTCTTGGTTGATTTTCTGATGCAGCAGCCCTGGTCTGAATTCTGCAGCTGCTTTGACTATATGGTGATGTACACTTTTCAGCTACACACTGTGTTTCTTTTCTGTGATAACTAATAAGCTCGATTAGATGCATTATTAACTGCTTTCATTGATCTTACAATAAATGCCATGTAAGTGGAGATGTAGGCATATAAATACACCTCTGTATCTTGCATACCTTGCTATTCAATCCATATATCAAAGCTCATATCCTCTGTAATTATCCACTCTCACTAGCAATTAGGCACTGCTCCAGCTTTTATAACAACCTTATTTTGATGCTTGTTTCAAACACTCTAACAGCAGTGCCATCTTTAAATAAACAATGAGACAAAGCTTTCCACAAAGCAGCCTCAGGGGAATGCAGCAGGCCTCGAGCCCCGGGGGAAGCTGGTTGGTTTCAGAAGTTTTACTTGTACACAGAGCACAGCCTGGGTGTGAGGGAACATAACATTAGAGTTAATTACAGCAGTATGATTTATGAGGCTGTATGCTTAAATGTAATATCCTTGGTTCAAAGGGCTCATTATCAAACAGAATTGGAGAGAAAGTGGGGGTTGGAAGTCAGTTTACCCATAAGCTGTGTGGTGGTAACTGGAAATAAGAGAGGACTTGGGTTTTGAATTGAGACAGGATGTACAACTTGTGTAGTTCTCAGCTGGGCCATGGGTTATGTGGGGAGTGCTCAGGAAAGAGAGGGGAGATTGTTTGACCTGTGTGTCCTGAAGTCTTTTTTACCTTGCTTTTATATAATGAGGGGATTAAACTAGACCACCTTTCTGTGGTTCTTGGTGTCACTAGAAACCACAGTTAACCCTGTGTTTTAAAAGTACTGCAGAGGAAGAAGCCAGTCAATCTGTGACCTCCCCAGCCTGGAAGATTGTTTCCCAAGGGGCACACGGACCTTGGCTCAGCCGGGTGTTTCACAGCACGGCCAGGTCTTTGGAGCCCTCCACTGCCAGTGCTGCTGGGCTGGAGCCTCAGCCTGTTTGTTGGGCAGCAGCACAAAGCTGTGTCCTCTGCACTTGAAAGTCTGATTTCTGCTTGCTTTGAAAGGCCTGCTACTTCTTGTAGCAGAAAAGGGATGTGGGTGAGGTTCCATCACTTTGATACACTTGGTATCAAAATGGAGAAAAGAAAACGAACAGTAGTTCAAGGTTTAATTTCCACCTTGTCTGGGCTGTGTTTTGGTCACTTGATCAGAGATGCATATTTTAATTCTGTTAAAGGACATAATCTCCCTTATGACTGATTCCTTTAAACCTTCATTTGTTATTTGTGAATCTGATTCCATCTCATTACTTGAACCAGCAGTTCCACCACTATGTAGATGTGTAAGCACTTCCTGACATGGGTCCTGGTTTCAGCTGTTTATGGTGCTAAACATTGATGTTTTGGACCCAGGGTAGATGCCTGGAGCTGAATGTTTGGGTATGGAAAGTTCCAAGTAAAATGGCCTTTCTGAGAACAGGATTAGCAAAAAACCCCAACCAACCAGCAAACCAAACAAAAAAGCATTTTATCCCTGTTTTTTAAAAAACCCCAAGGGTCTTGCAGATATGTGTCAAGAGTCTTCCTGAGCTGCAATGCTCTCTCCAGCCCCCCTTCTCCAGCATGGAGGGATTGTCTTTCTCTGCCCTTGTGGAGTTTTGCCCAGGTTTGGCAGGTGTAAGTTGAGGAATTATTTCACCCTAAGACTTCGTGGGCTGTCGTGATACCTGCCTCTTGCTGGAGGGCAGCAGTTTTACCTGGCAGGGGCAGCTTCTCCTCTCTGCTGACCCTGGGCACCAAGAGCCCTCGACCTGACCTGCAGCTGTGTGGGAGGTGAATCCCAATTCCCAGGATTTCCAGATTCCTTGCCTGGGGAGTCACAGGAGAGCTTCAGTTGTTCAGCTGCTTTGTGTTCACATCTCTGGAGAAGTAAAAATAATTTCTGGTTTTAGTGCCTCAGTTCACTTCAAATATGAAACAAACCAAGAAAAGGCATCCTTGCAAGGTAAGGTTTTGGAAACAGAGTTAAACAAGACAATCACAGGGTTAAAAAGTACTAATTCATGTCTGATATTAGGTACTGCTTGAGGTTTTGAGGGGCTGTTTTGGTCGTGGTAGCCAAAAGGTTGTGTCAGGAATGGTCCTGTTGCTCTTGTTGCTGGTTTTGTGACTCTTTCTGTGCCTCAGTCTCTGTCTACCTCTTATCCTCATTCGTTTGCATGTTTTGATTGCTGTTGAGTAGAAACAAAGCATTGTCCAAAGCGTGTCATTTAAAAACAATTCTTATTCATTGCTTAGTAATACAGGAAAGAGGACCCTGAAGAGTGGGCTGCAGAAAAGAATGTGAGGAAAACAGCCTCCCCTGTCCTTGCAGTGCTCCCTTGCTGGGTGATGAAGAGGAGGAAGAGAGGTGTGTTGATGAATTTAGGGTGAGAAATGAGCAGAGCAAGTGTTAGAAGGGAAGTGGGGCTGAAGAGGAGCAGGAGCTGGACAGTTACCAAGAGATCTGCAGACCCTGCTGAGAGAAAATAGCTCTGAAAGCTACTGACAAACTTCATTCTTTTCAAAAGGAAGAAGTCAGCTTGCCATTGCCACTGTTTACTTTGATATTTCAAATGATTGAGGCCTGTACTAAGGCTGGTATGGTTTCAAATACTTGAATATTTGTTTGTTTTTTGGTTCTAAGGGTTTTTGGCTTTGTTCAGGAAAATGAATGTTTTATACCACCTTCTCCAAGAGAATGTCTGAGGTAAAATGCCGGCTCCTCAGAAAGAAATTGCAGTTTTCAGATGGCTCGTGGTACTTTTTTGTAACAACAAAAGTTACATATAACAAATTGTGCTACTTGGTAATCTTCTTATATAATAAAGTTTGGGCAATTCATTTGAAATGTCCCTTTAGGTCATTGCTGCTGCATGAGTGAGGGTATAGGGTTGAAATTTATATGAAAACACTTGGCAGGAGGAGGCTGGAAGAGCATATCCAAGTATGGTGGTTATCACTGTGGGTCCCTTCCAACTCAGCTTGCTCTGTGATTCTGTGATTTGACACCAAGTTAAGCTGCCTACAGCTCTTTTCTGTATGATATTAAAACAGTAGTCAAGTTTTTGTTCTTTGACCTTTGACAGATAAAAATCAATGCCATTTAAAAGGAAAATCAACAAACAAACCCAGAAATGAGGCTCTTTATATGAATCTCAAAATACAGAAATTTCTTGTGATCCAGTGCTTGGGTTTCTTATCTTGATTTTCTCTTAGAGGCTTGTTTGAATTTCAAACAGCTTTTTTATTCCCTGCACTTGACACACACAAGTTAATCAGTGCTGCAGGGGCAGTTGAAAGGACACAGAATTAGGGAAACAACTGCTTAAACTCTTAGTAAGCCCCAGATTTTTTTATACCTGCTTCCTACAGTTAAAAGACAGTAATCCAGTTCTTAAGAGTAAATTTTGATAGTTGTGTCATGTTGAGGCACTGTGCTGTGGAAAATTTAACTTGGCAGCTTTAGAGGGCAGCAAAGCTGGATGTGAGCAGTATAGTTCTGTCCTGAGTCTTGCAATACCCGACTTTATTTGTAAAATCCCAACTCCTACAGCTCTATTACTTTTGGATATCCTCAGCTTCTCCCACGTGTGCTTCACTAAAATATTCTCAGTTACCTTTTCAATCTGGCTAATAATTTTTTATTGTTCAGAAACAAAAAATAAAGAGAGGAAGCAAAACCAATATATTAGGAAAGACTGGACATGCCTTTTGAAAAGGCTGAGAGCAGATCTTTGTTCAGTTGTGAATGCTGAAAAATATTCAAATGCATCACTAAGCAAGTTTCATTCTCCTGACTGAAGAATAAAAGTTTAAAGCCTTCCTAGAAAGTTGCTGTTTTTCTTTTTTTTAAATCCTTTATTAAAAAAAACAAAAAAAACCCAAACCACCAGACTGTGTGGAGTGAAAAAGGTTAACTGGCTGTTAGTAGTGTTTTCTTTGATGTTTTGGACAATTTTTTTAGGTTATCACGTTTTGCTAAGGTGGTCTCAGTTTCAGCTGAATGCACTGTCCTTGCTTTGCTGCCTGGCACTGGTGAGGGTGCCAATCCATAAACTCCTGCTCCAAATCTGACAGGGCTCAGTGAGCTTGGCTCTTTACAGAAAGCTGAAAAGTCAGGGTTTAGTGGAGAGTTTTGTGGAATTTCAATGGCACAAAATGAGGTTTTCCAGCAGGCTTGCTGATATAAAAATCAGGTAGGGCAACATCTATAATGTTTCCCAGGTTGAAGACATAACTAAATAAGTCAAACTTTACTGTCAAACTTTACTTTACTTTTTTCCTAAGTCCCGAACTGATGTATAAATTTTGGATTTTAGTGTTGCTATGAGAACTGTAAAGCTGATTGCTTTGCTAAATACAAGAAGTCCAAGTTTCAAATAAGATTTTCAGGTATCTCTGTAGATATCCTTATGTATCATTGTAGCATGGTTTTTATAAAGAATAACCTTGCCTTTAAATCATAAAAGTACAAAATAACATACAGAAAAATTAATTAACTTTTTATTTTGGTGGTGAGGAAGGAACTATTTGTTTCAGGCTGGCCAAGCTGATTAAAGGGATGGAGCACCTCCCCTGTGAGGAAAGGCTGAGAGAACTGGGATTGTTCAGCCTGAAGAGAGCCCACAGGAAAGATGGAGAGAGACTCTTGACAAGGGCCTGGAGTGACAGGACAAGGGGCAGTGGCTTCACACTGACAGAGAGCAGGGTTAGACTGGATATCAGGAAGAAATTTTTCCCTGTTAGGATGGTGAGGCCCTGGCACAGGTTGCTCAGAGAAGCTGTGGCTGCCCCAGCCCTGGTAGTGTCCAAGGCCAGGCTGGATGGGGCTCTGAGGAAGCTGGGATAGTGGAAGGTGTCCCTGCTCATGGCAGTGGGTTGGAACTGGATCATTTTTAAGGACCCTTCCAGTCCAGGCCATTCTATGATATTATATATTCTTTTCTTCAGAAAAAAGTAACTCACAAGATCGTAGCAAAGTTTCATGGCATTATTTCATGTATCAGTGATTTAAGATGTAGGTCCTACACCTGCAAATTCGTAGACTTAAACTGCAAGGGTGTCATGAGACAACTTTTTAACAGAACCTGTTGAATAGGATCCAAGTTCAGATTTTTTACTTCCCTGGCTAGATCTTCAGGAGTATTAAAAGGTAAATTAGGATTTGATCAAGAAACCCCTCAGAGGCAGACACCTGGCTTTCAGAGAGGGCACTGCCATGGCCCCTGGGCAGCTGCAGGGTCTGGCTTAGAGGTTTGCCCAGTTTGTGTTAGCAGTGCCTTCTCTTGCAGAAAGAAAACAAGGTCAGGACCTGGCAGGCAATTAAGTCTTGTCTGTATTAACTTTTGTAGTTGAACAGGTTTTTCTGCCACTGAAGGCAAGGACCAATGAATGTCCCACACCCCCTACCCCTGTTAATATCTAGGATACAGTAAAACCTTGGTATGTAAAGTTTGGTTATAACAGCTCATTTGAGGCTGTGCTGTGCATGGGGCTGGTGGAGTCAAACTCTCCATTTCATCTGATCCATTTCCTTTTTACGTCGGATTAAACTGTCCCCTGCTGTTAGGCTGCTCTTAATGGAACATGGTTGTTTTCCTTGAGCAGAGCTGGAAGTGGGACAGTGCTGGTTTGAGTTTTCAGCCATGGAGCTAAAGTATGTTTGAAGGGAAACAGTGGATTAAGGGGTGGGACACGAGCAGAGGCGCCACTTGCGCAAGGTTGTTGACAAATTGTGGAATACAACCAAAGACTCCAAGTTCTGGGCCAGTGCTCTTTTATAAACATTGATCTGGTGAGCTGTTCAATGTATAAATTGTTTTATATTATTGTTTTATATTGGTTTAGCTCACAGTAACTGGGCTTACCTGGGGGTAAGCCATTTGTGACAAAGCTAGTTAGTTCATTAAGGTTTCCACGTGTCAGAAGTTGTGTTGTTTTGTTTTAAGTATGTGTCTAAAGATGCAGAATTTATTGTTTCAAGAAAACTGTGTGCTGAAGAGAGTTTTACACTTGCTGGCATTATTGTTATGCTTACCCATTGTGGGGAACCTTGTTGACTGATGAGTGTAATTAATGTTCTTCGTTTGTAATAAAGGTGAGGGAGAAAATCCTGCTTCCTTTCTGCAACCTGACAACTGGAGCAATAGAAGCCACCACCCAAAGCACTTACACTTGGTAAAGCTGAATAAAAGCTGGGCTGTGTTACCCAAGAAACTTCTTAGAAAGAAATTCAGCATCATCAGGGCAAGGTGTACAGGCCTGAGTGAGTACAGAGAACACAAAACAAAAACATCAGTCATAGACAAGAAAATCTCTTGACCCAAGAGCAATAAATGAGTGTGCCACTGAGCACTCTTCTCTCTGAAAACTGCTATCAAAGAGACTCCTACTGTTTGTTATGTCCCAGGTTCAGGAAAACAAGAATTCACAAATTCTCAGACTCATTGGACTCAATGATCTTAGAGGTATTTTCCAACTTAAATGGTTCTATGATTATATAAAACTATTTCCAAATGACTGATCAAGAAAATACCCGACACCATCTCAAGCTTTCCTTTATGGCAGAAACAGCCCTTAAGTCTTCAGAATCTACATAATTGCTTCTGACTAACAATAATCTGGTATCATGGGGTGGAGCCAACTCCCAAAGTGTAAATTTGTGACTGGTATTTGTGTGGATCCATGGTGCAAGAAGTAATCCCAGAAGAGAAGAGAGACCACAGAGAACTGATATAATTTCTATTACAAGAGCTGGAAGCCTTGGGGGTCGAATTAAAGCAATAATAAAAATGCCATCTGGAAAAAGAGCTGGGTGCATCAGTAGGAGTCAAAGCAAAGAAGTTTCCTGGTGACACTTTGAGTGATGACTTGCAGGTGAAAGTAACACCTTTTATGGGCAGCAATTAAAAACTGCCTAGGCAAGTCAGGGAAATGAACAGCAAATAAAGCCACTCTCAAACGGCAGTGTGGTGTCACTGAGTTGGTCAAAAATGTATTTGCTGTGGTCCTGATCTGTTTTTCCACAAAATATAGGTGAGGAAAGCTTTGGATTGCTTTGTGTTTGAGCCTCAGCAGGGAGTTGACTTTACAATGACCTCACAGATCAGTTATTCAGCTGTGGAAGCACAGGTATGAGAAGGCAAAGGGCAGCTTAGAAGGTGACAAAGTAGGACAGAAAGTTTTGACCTCTCTGGGGAGAACTCCTCTTGGTGCTTAAAATGTCAGATGTTTTCATTTATCTGAGTAAGAAGTACGTGGTCAGTACTATGTTGAGGCATCTCGAGAGCAGCTTACACATTTAGCTGTAGGAATTAATAGGGCTGTGCTTTCACAGGTGCTCACAGATCTGGGAGCACCAGGGTCACCTTGAGGCCTCACCCAAATTAACTCTTTGCAAGTATTGCCTTAGGCAGAAGATCAAGGAATGACTGCTGAAAAAGGCATCGCTTTTTCTTTCCTTCTCCTAACTTGCAAAACCTCCTGAATAAGGTGCAAAACCTCCTTAATCACTCACCAGATGAATGTACTGCTCCTGGAACAGATTTCAGATCAGCCAAAAGCTCTCACAGGAGGCCATTTGGGCTCTTGTGATCATCTGAAAGCGTAGCATCCTCTCAAAGTGGCAAGATCAAGGTTTTCTGATCTCATCAGTCAAGTTTGGAATTTAGAAATGAGGTGGTCCACAGCTGGTTTTATTCATTCAGAAGTTGTATCGTGGCTTTGAAACTGCTGAAATTGGAAGAGTACTGGAAGAGTCATGGCTGTTTTGCAAAATGTGTGATTTGGTGACGTGTAAGCAGGAAGTGGAAAACGGTGCAGGAAATGTGACGTTGACATGACAGATAAAAGAGAGAGAGCCCCAGCTCAACTGTGTCTTATGGAGGCATCACTGGAGTGTGTGGCTGAAGAGCTGAGGGTTTTTTGTTGGCTAGAGAGTTGGTAGTTATGACTGTCCACTAACATTGTCGTGTTTTATTTCATAAACTCAGCTGGTGCTTGTGAAGTCAGGCACCAAAGGGCACTGCAAATAGGAGAAACCAGGACGAATTACTTTTGTCAATGTGGAAACAAGAGTAAACCATCTATGGATCAAAGGAGAATTTGGAATTCCAAGTATTTTGCTAAGTCTTTGAGACTGCAGGCTTCCAGGAAAGACACCCTATGTCAGTGTGCCCACAGGCTGATGGGTGTGGGTAGAAAGGATCATTATGGACTTCTACCTTCAACTCTCTTATTTTATATATTCAAGGAAATTAGGGCACTGTGTCCCACTGCTTTTGAGAAATTTATAACAGATGAGAATATGGATTATACTCCAGAAGTTATTTTGTTTCAATATAAATCAAATCTCTATATTGTGAAGAAATTTTGGGGTGATGTGGACTGTGTAGAAGATCAAACACTAGGCTGGAAAAGCTTGTTCCAGCCTGTTCGGTAACATGAACATCTCTCGGATGAAATTTTACAGGAGAGCTTATGAAGCCCAGGGATTGACTGGATGTGAGTGAGACAATGAATCAAGGAGAATTCAGTCCCAATTGCACTTTTGCCTCCTTTTCCTGTGTAGTTGAAATATGTGTTAAAATAGTCTACCCTTGTAGTGACAAGTGCATAGACTAAGAAGACCGAGTTCATGTCCAGATCAAGAATAAAGATTTCCAACGAGCTGAGGTGAAAGAAAGCAATTTTTCAGTAGCTGCTTTTCATCTATTATCTCAGTTTAGCAAAGGTCATAGAAGAACTAAAGGAATTTTATCCTTTTAGCCCAAAAGGACTGAAATATCTTGTCAAGATATTTCTTTTCAATCATTTCAGTCCTCTGAGGATAACGAAGATACTGTATTCACAGGCTTGCCTGAGTGATGAAATGTCTTCAAGTATCTCCAAATGCTGTCAGAGTGGTCTCTACAACTTGGCTGTGGGTATCTGTGTTGGTGGATGATGTTACCCATTGAAGGAGCTTTGGAATTTCTATGTTTTAGCTGGGTTTTGGTTGTTTTTATGTGCTGGTAGCTTGAGAGGTCAAATCTGAGTACTTGTTTTCTAAGGATTGCTGAAGGCACTCATGGTTTCTGTTAAGAAACAGGTGCAGGTTTTTTCTCCCTGACTTTTGCAGCCAAAAGAAATATGGATCTGTTTTTAGGGTGGACCTTAAATACCTTCTGTGAGTTCTCAGTCCCTCTCCATATACAATGAGCCTGAATTATTGTGAATACAATGAGGTGTGGGTTATTTAGTCTAGTTCAAGAGGAGAGGGAGGAGGATTTTCCTGTGCATTGTGAAGTAGCTCTTCCCACGTGGTTTGGTCCCAGTCTGGGGATGAGGGATTTTCTCTTTGGAGGCTGCTGCTTCCACCTTAAACTGGCATCTGGATGTCCAGATGAAATTCCATATTTCTGGATTTCTGATTCATATCAGCCCTAATGTGGCAGCAGCTGCTTTCAAATGGGTCTTTCCTAGAGGGAATTGCAGGGAGTGATGTGAAGTCTCATTTTACTTCTTCCACCTTGGCTACAGAGTGCTGAGAGGAGGGGAAGTGGGATATTTGTGCCATCCCTTGCAGATGGAGAACTGAGCACTTGCTGGTCAGCTGTTTTCTGGGCACTGTGTTGCCTGAGTAAGTCAGCAGAATATCTGATTTAAATGCTATTGAAAGTCTGCTCTGCAGCAATGACAAGATCTCTTCAAAGTTGGTTGGCAGGAGCTTAGCAGAACTTTGGTGATTTAAGTGCTGTGATACTTTTTTCTAATTTCAGGATGACAAGTTAGAGACAAGCTTTTCTGTTGTGTAAACACAGAGTTTTAAACACAAACAAATAGTTATTTTTGGTGCTCTTTTCCTATGACAAAAATTGGACTTGAAAGGTAAAAATAAACAAAAACATGTTCTAAAACCTTTTCAGATTAAAGGTTAGAAAAAAGAAAAAAACAAGGCTCAAGTTCACTTCCAACTCACATAACTGCTGACCCAAAGCTGCAGTCCAGCCAGATGAACAGCACATTGTGAGGTACAGGAATAATTTGTAGTCCTTTTGAGTAACCAGAGTAGCACACAGCAGATACATGCAGTGGAATAAATCCTTGTCTCTGCATCAGTTTTTCCAAGAAATATGATAATATTTAGGTTTAACCAATATCTGTTTCTATCTTAATGGATCACAAGAGAGCAGTTAACTTCTGATGTCTTATTTAGGGCCCTGTACCGATGGAAGAATTTATAGGTGACTAAACTGTGGTATCAGAGATGATTGTGTCTTTTGCCTTGGTGAATAGTTTTTCAAACCACTGAGGCTGTGGATGTGCACTTACTCTGCAAGCTGTTTCTTATCAGTGGCTTCACATTACTGCTCCCCATCAAAACAGTTTATGTGAGTGTTTCTCAGCCCTCTTGAAGCAATATGAGCTCATATACTTAAGCAATTTAGTAGATGATTTGTGCTAACGGGGTTGACTGTTGCTTAGAGACCCTCAGGCTCTGAAAGGTTGTAATGTGAAATGAATGACCCAGATTAATGTTTACTTTTGCCCTTGCCTATGTTTGGGTCAACTTAGTTCTTTTATTTAATGCTGTGATCTATGGGTTTTGTAACTCAAAGGAGTGCCAGGTATGCTGTTCTATTTCCAGCTGTCAAATCAGAAAATAGTGGGGAGTTCTGCTCTAGAGAGATGCTTGGGGCAAGGCTGGCAGCTGGGATTTCCAGTCAGGGAGGAAGCTTGGGAAGAGCATGTCTGTTTTAGCAGGAGGCCAGACCTTCTGCCACTCAGGCTGAAGCGTCTCAATGTCCTCTTAAACGGAAGTGTTAATCAAAATATAGCAGACTAATTGTTTATGTGAGTGGATGAGATTATCCCAGACAATGTGGTGCTGTTTGACTTGGAGAAGGAACTGTGTAACCGTATGCAAAGCTGCACCACAGCGACAGACGATTGGCTTTTTGATTAGGTCATAAAATCTGGGGAGGTGATAAAAATGGAGCTGATTTTTGGGTGGGGTGCTCTGCTATCTTTTCAGATCAGCTTATAGCTGTGGAGTATTATTTACTATGGATAGGGAATAGTAGCTGAGGCAGTGGGCAGGTTTTTAATCTTAATGTGCCAGGCGGCGGGTTAAGCTCTTGTGATAATGTGTCCGAGAGCTTTGTGGAGTGATAAGGAAAAGGTTAGAATAGTTTTACTGTGCTAAATATTATTGCACAATGTTAGATTAGAACTTTTTAAGTGGGGGTTGTTTGTACCAATTAGTTTAACTTGAAACTAGACGTGAGCTTTGGTATGCTTGTTTTTGTGTCCAGGTCCCCTTTGCAGGGAGAGTGTGCAGTAGCAGTTGCTGCTACTGAGTCTCTATGGGAACTGGCATGTCATGGATCTAAACCTCAGGATCTCAGGCTTGCCTATAATTGCATTTAAGACCCTGCACTGACAGAAAGAGATGGAATACACAAAGCGCACTGAAAGGCAGAACTCCTTCTTCCTCAGAAGAGCTGCTAAAATGTATCCCATTTGCTTAAAATTTTCCATTAAGGAAATAAAAAAGAGTAGCCTGAGAGAGCTGACATCTCTAAAAAGGGAAACAGGTGGCTTTCCATTGCATTTCTGCATGGTCCCCACTGTGTTGGTTGAGAGTTGGTCATGCAGCAGTAAGGATGGTGGCTACTTACTCCATCATCCATCACATTCTCACCTTGCTCCAGTTCCTTGTGGGAGCTGCATGGTCTTCTTCAAACCAGGTCATTTCTTTTCTCCTGTCACCCCTCATATTGTTTCTGTCCCCCTCACTTGTGCCTTGGAGGCCTGTGCTATCCCATCGCCAGCCTTTCCCACACCTTGGATTCTGCCCCTTCCCCACCCACCTGTTGCTTGAGGGCAACAAGAACTTCTTGCAGGACAAGCTAAAACCCCCCATGCTGCAGCCAGGGCTCTGCTCTGGGTGCAGAGGAGCTGATCCCAAGGCTGTCCCTCTGCCATGCCTCCTGCCCAGCCTGCCAGGCAGCTGCTTGCCCGGTGCTCTGACAGGTCCTGCCGGTGAGTGGAGAAGGGGAAATGTTATTTTTTCCCATGTATACAATGAAAGGAAGCGCTGTAATAAACGGAATGAGGTGAAAAGGTTTTCCCGGCACATTACCTTCTAACGCTTCTTCATCCTGTTTCTCTGCTCCAGGTCCCACTCTGCTGTGGGGAGTGGGACTAAATTCCCCACAGCTGGCTCCCACCAGCCCCCAAGGCCTGGCTTCCTCAGGCAGGGAATGCCCTGCTTTGTCCTGTCAAGGGGATGAAGGACATCTCTTCCTTGGAACTGGGAAAAGGAGGGTCTCTTGCACCGTGACACATTGGAGCTGGTGTAGGGAAGTGCTATTTCATTGCTAATATAGCAAAAGGAATAATAAAGTCTCCAGAAATCATGTAAAAGACAAGAGGGGTGGGTGGGAGGGTGGAGAGAGGAAATACTTGGAGATGTCTGCAGTGCTTCCTGTTTGCTTCTGAAAATTATGAGTCAGATCCCCCAGAAACAAAAGAGAGGGGTTTGAAAAATGGTGAGATTTTATAAAAGTAATCATGCGTGCCTATGTTCTCTTCTGGTTTTTGAGCTCTCAGAGCTGGAGGCTGTTTTTCAGGGCAGTGGTGACAGCAAGGAGCACACACTCTTTTCCTTTCCAGTCAAAGTAGAGGAGTTTTTACTATCTCTCAATGCAGCATCAGCAAGGAGACCAAAAGAAAAGATACCAAAGATCATAAGGTTTGGAATAAAATGTGTGATTGCATCACAGTTCTTCTAGAGTTGATTGCTTTGGCTTGAAAAACTTTTGCAACGGGGTTTAGGTGTAGCCCTGGAGCTGGTCTGCCTTTGCTTTGTGAGGTATATACTTTGGCACAGGAGGGAGAAGGTGCGCTGTGTGTGCCTGGATTGTGTTTGAGACTGATCCAGAAGGAGGAACCATGCTCCTTTTTCCCAGGTCAAACACAGTCTGCATCTTTAAAACCCCTGGGTTCTGTGGGATCTGTAGCACGAGTGTTGATAAGTGTATGTGTGTACAGCAGGATTGCACTTAAAAAGGAAAAATGAAGTGGATATCATTGTTCCGCTTATCGTATCACCAAGTGCAGGCTTTTCTAGAAACCTGATTTCTTTGTTTCTCTGCCAGTTAATGCCCAGTAAATGTATGTAAGTGATAAAAGACTCCAGTTTTCCCAGTAGAAAGTGATTATCTGCAGGCGTTTTTCCTCTGTTACGGTGTCAGGATAAGCTGTGCGAGGAGACCTGGAAGCATTTCCTTCAGCTGAAAAGAATGCTGCCGAACTGGAGGGCCTGAAGGTAAAAGGCCAAACTAATTTCTTTGTAACAGAGCTTGTTGTTAAGACACACCTTAGAAGGTGATCTGACTGACAGCTGACAGCACAGCCAGAGAGTTGGATCTCCTTGGTGCTCAGCAGGGTTGTTGCTGAGAGCTCAGGTGGACCAAAAAAATCTGTATTAATAAATAATCTCTCTCATGTGCTCTGGGGTGCTGGATTGCAATAGCCTGTACTGCTGGAAATGTTTCCTGGAATAATTTTTGCCACTGACACTGTCCCCAAACCCTGTGCAGGGAAGGGGCTGGAGGGGTCCTGGAAGCTCCTCCTGGAGTGTGCAGCCACCCTGGCTTGAATGTTGAGCTCTGCTAAGCAGATAGGGGGTTTTCTGCACCTCAGAGCCTGGGAGAGTCCTTGGGCATGTGAGATTGGCTGTTGTTAGTGTAGCCTTGCTGTGCTAAAAGCAGAGGAGATGCCAGCCTGCCTGGTGGTCAGCTTGAGAAAGGTCTGCAGCAGTTTTGAGCTGTGAACCTGCTTGTTAGGTCATTTTCCTGCTTTAAAATGATAGTTATGAAAAGTCCACACGAGTAGAATGGGCTCCTTTTCCCCCTTCAACTTCACACCTGCACAGATGTGACTGTTTTGCCACCCTGCTTGTGCCTGCTGTTTCGTGACTCTCCTACTTCCCAGCTCCTTCTGCTGTGGCAGGAGCATTCCCAAGCATTTCCTCTCCAGGTTTCTGCTTCGTGCTGCTACGTGGGACTCTCTCAAGCGAGTGTGTACAGGTTGGGGGTAGGTGTGGCAAAGGGCTCCCAGAGCTGCTCCCAGCAACTGGGAAAGCAGCTCTGAGACAATCTGGAACAGCTCCCAAGATGATCTCTCCCAGTAGGAAACTGGCTCTGCTCAGTTTTAAAACAAGTAAATAAAATCACTGTGATTTCTCAGCTGGTTTTTGTTTGGAAGTTTTTTTTTAACTTGCTACTGAAGAAAGAGAAGAGCAATGAGAATATACAAAAATACCTGGCCCAGCTGCAAAAATTTGTAAACATTTATTGTTGCAAAATGAAAATAAAAATCATACAATCCTTTGTTGAGAGAACTGGAACATGTGTTGTTGTGGAGATATCTCCTGTGCACAATTCTCATTGCCACCTGTGAGAGCTGGACCCATCACAGGGTGAGCAGACCTCAGTTCCTGCCAGCCAAAGTCATTGTCCCTGCAAGCAGAAGTAAAGGCTGAAACCAGCAGCAGGATTTTGGGAGCTGGGTTGGGTGCTGGGTACAAGTTTGTTGGTGGTTATGCTGTTCAACCTGAGAGCTGTCTCCTTTTATCTGAAGGCAAAACCAGGCAGCACCGTAATTCCAGAGTGCTGCCTTGGCAAGGGGATGGTCAGGAAAGGTTCATGTTCCCGGTGTAAAGCCCAGGTTTGCACCCAGTGCCAGGACATTGCACGTCTCATGGAAAGGGGCTGTGGCTGGGGGAGCTCAGGATGTGTTGTGTGAGTGTGCTTGGCCTTGAAGACAGGTTCTGGGGCTGCTGAAGGAAGGTGCACTAAAGGAAGGATATGAAAAGCGCTGGGTCAGGTGATGAGTTGCTGCAGAAAAGGGCTGTTTGACTAATTTCAGTGGAATTACACATGTTCACACTAGCTTGGGACTTGTCCCCATTGCCTCTGAAATGAGGTGAGCCCTTTCTTTGTTTGGTACCCTGACATAGAACAGAGTTTATAACATGGGGAGTTCTGTTATCTGTATTGTCTGATTTTTTTTTTTTTTTTTACTTAATCAAAAAATTAGGCAGGAAAATTTTTCTCTCCTGTGTGAAATAAGCACGGCAGAATGTGTAAAATGTCAGCATTTTGATTGAGCAATGTTTTCCACTCACATTTTACATAGTGTGACATGGGTTGGTCTGCCAGATTATTGCTGTTTGTGTTACAAAATGGAGAAAGAACTTGGTTTTTTTTTCAGGATTCACATTTCAACCTGTGTTTGCAGGATGGACAATTTGTTCATGTACATTTGTGGGTGTATTTTTGTGGCTGTATGTATGTATGTGTTTTTTCTGTCTGTATGTTGTCGTTCCAGACGCTGAGGTTCATTATAGGCCTTACAGCAGCATTTGAGGCTGGTTTGTCTGCTTAAACAACAACATTTTTACATTGTGCTATTTCAGCAAAGTTTCCTAATTTTCTTCCTTTGCTTATGCTTCCTTTCTACACTAAGGGTTGCTATTTTGATGAGTAGGTGTGACTGGCTTCATTACGGGGATGAAGTCACTTTTTGATCACCGGACAGATATTGGCATTTCTCAACAGTATTTTTCTGGGTAAATCTTTCCCTTTTCATCAAATGCTGTTAACAGTGAACAATCCAGCCTTTCTGGCTCCTTTTATTAGAATGCAGCTCTTCAAAGCAGTCCTTTAAAGTGGCCACTCACAAATATGTGCGAAGCTGAGAAAAAAAGCACAAATTCTTCTGTTGCAAACTAAACGTAGAATTTCTTTTGATTGTGATCATTTTCTCTATGCTGCTGGCTTAGCTTTGCTGTCTCTGGCTGAATAGGTAACTGTGCAACAAGTTCTGCTTGATTTTGGGAGCAGTGATGCTGTTACTAGGACCTCTTTTTTGAAGTCACTGTGTATCATGGAAATTTAAACTGCTCAGTCTGATAGGGGCTGGTTAGTGAGCTACATGCCTAAAATTTACATAAGGATGCAGGGTTGCCTCTGGCACACTCATTTTTAGTTTACAGTGGTCCCAGTGTCAGTGTTTCTAATGCATGTTAGGTTGATATACCTAATAATTCTGCTTTTTCTGTGCTTTTTTACATTGAGAGAGCTGAGTTGCAGACCTGTTACGGGTAATTGTAAGGTGTGAGAAAGCAGAGTTAAAGTCACGTGTGTAATCTTGATTTTCTGATTTACTTCTAAGTAAGTGGTGTGTTTGCTTTGGGCCAAATCCTGGACTTTTTACAGTGTTTGCATTCCATATGTACCTAGCTGGAGTAAGGATTAAGTGGAAATGCTGCAGAGGTTAGATTGTAATTAAAAACTTTGATAAATGACCCTCAGTGTGAGGTGCTGATACTGCTGCTTCTTTAAACTTCATCCCCTGGTGCACTTTTGGGAAGCAGGGGTGATGGGGGTGAAATCCTGGCCTCAGAGACATTGGTGGAAATTTTGTCTGTTCAAAGAGAGCCAAGATTTTACCTAAAAGGAAAATGTTAGTAATGGAAAAATTGTCCAGTCCTCTAGGTGATGTGCATTATTAGTGGGTTTGTGTCCTGCAAGCCACTACTGCCTTCAGAAAACTTTCCTGATACTCATTTTATCATTTCCATTTTTTTAGCTTTAATACAACTTTCATCCAAAAGAGGGTTTGCCTGTGGAAGTGTTTTCCAATTAAATGCCTTTAGGTTGTCACAACATCCTTGTATGATAGAGTCTTACTTTTCATATTAAAAAAAAAAAAAATAGAAAAGAAACAAAGGAAGAAATCAACCATTTCCTTGGGTTTATGGGAATGTAATTTGTTTATCAAAGGCCCTGAGACAGACTGAAGCCAAAACCTGTCTGGGAGCAGAACACCAATGTTGTGGAGAAGTGCAGCCGGACTGTGTGTGCCTGGGGAGGGAGCTGGGTGGGATAGGCTGGCACACCTCCTGCCATTGCCAATTCCCCTGGAATCACAGAATATCCTGAGCTGGAAGGACCCGCAAGGATCACTGAATCCAGCTCCTGGCCCTGCACTGCACAGCCTCAAGAATCACCCTGTGCCTGGGAGCATTGTCCAAACACTTGTTGAGCTCTGTCAGCCTTGGGACTGTGACCAATTCTCAATCCCCTTTTGACAGCAGAAAATAGGTGTGCTTGGCACCACTGAAAATGACTCGATGTGTGTTGTATTGATGTGAGGATCTTGAAATACTGTGCAAATGTTCATTTACTTGGCAAAAATGAGTATGTCCAAGCAAAGCTCAGTACCATTTTCTTGGTGCATTAATGGCTTACCTATTATGCAGGCAAAGAAAATTGCAAAACTGAGACTAAAATCTAAGAACCATGTTTTCTCCTTTCCTCTGTAACCTCCAAAAAACATTTTATTCCTTTGTAATAATTTATTTTAACGCTGTTCTTATAATTTAATTGAAATTACACAATGTTTTAAATGTAAATATAGCTACAAAAAGGGATAAACAAGTTCTACTGAACAGAAGCTTTTGCAAGCTAAAAGCATGACTGGATATAACACAATACAACAGAATAACAAAATGACATTCAGGATTTATAGCTAGATTACTTAATTGAGCAGAAAAACTTCTGCTTTTATTCCCCTCATCCCCCCTTTGAGATGCAAGCCTGCAGGTACAGTTACAAGAATGTATGAATGCACTATCAGATGAGGGAGGAACTTTAGGGCTAATTATTTGTGCAGTTATTAGTGCAAATGTGGAGCTGCCTGCTTGCATGGTGGTGTTTTTGTTTCCCAGTAAGTGCTTGGGATTGTGCTTTCTGCCCATGTGTCTCCACACCATTTAATAATACAATTCAAAGTGACCCATGCAAGTATTTTTGGGGATGGTGGGAATGGCTGAGTGTTCCCGCTCTGTGTTGCTGAGATAAAATGCACCACATCCTTGTTTCACACTGAAGATGGTGCATGGTGAAATTTGTCTGCTGTTTTAGACACCCTGAGGAATTTGGAATGTTTTAGATGCATAGAAGTTTGCTTTCCCAGAATAAGGGTATTTATTAAACTGCTCCTTTCAACCTGTTTTATGCTTTGTGTTTATGGCAATTAAAATTTGTTCAGAAAGGAAAGTATAAAGTTCCTAAAGTTTGAGGCAGGCGGGAGCCAGATTTTCTTGTCTCTGTGCTGCTGTACCTCACTGGCATGAAAGGAAGCTCTTTAAATATTGTGTTCCGCTGTCCTCCCATTTGTCAAAAGGGCTTTTTAGCATGGAATCTTCCTAAATAGTACAGAGATTTAATAGCCTTGCTATAAGTGCAAGAAAGAGCCTTTTTATTTTCTTTGCGAGCTGGGATTAATGTAGGCAACCCTAAAAAGATGTGAAAAGATGATGGTGAAAAATTTGCCTTTAGAAAGAGACAGGAAAAAGGACACATTTCATACAGGGTAGCTAAATCATAGAGCTGTAAATCATTTGCAGCAGGACTGCTAGTCAGAAAAGAGTATGAACTCACATTTTGGGAAGGGTGAGGTAGGATGACTGTTGATTTTTGGCAAGAGACCGCTTGAAGCACACAAGAAGTGGGCTGACCTAGATGCCTGATAAGAGGCTGAATGAAATGAAAAGTGGGTGGACTTGGAGAAGAACTGGGTGGACCTGATTGTTTTGGCACTTAGGTATTTGATGTTTGATTTCCAGGGCAGCAAAATTTTAATCACCTATTGTTCGTTATTGGTTGGTTTCTTGGTGGTATGACTTGCACCTCTCTTCCCGAGTGGTTGCTGGGATGCGTGGAGCACGGGAGAGGCTTCCTGCTGCAGTTTGGGGGGAAAGAAGTGTCCTGGGTGGCAGGTGCTCTGGAGGAGCATTTCTGTGGAGGAGGTTATGTGAAGGGACATCTGAGGAGCAAAGCCAGGGAGGCTTTGGGGCTGCTGCATTGTTCATGAGGGCATGTCGAGGTTACGTGGTTTTGGGATGTACCCTCAGCATGCTTTGTGAACAAAGAAGTTGCTGGGCTCCACTGGCAGTTAAAATGTCCAGCTTCTCTTGCTGCTGCCTGTCACCACATTGCCCCTCTTCCTGCTGCTGCCCAGGCCTTGTGCTGCTCAAAAAGGCAGTGAAATGATGCTACCATTAAGAGAATAAAAGCTAAGCAACCTGGGTGTCTTAGATTGAAGACGTTGCCTCTAGCTTAGTTTATTCAGCTTTTTGAGGACTAAAATTCTCTATAGATGTATAAATAGTATCGAGTTGATGTCTTGAGAGGCCTAAAAACAGAGACTAGACAAAAATAAGGGAATAAAGGCAGGTGTTTATTTGAAGGGCCTTCAAAGGTATCCCCTGGGGAGCCAGAGGCTACTGCCAAAATGGACCCCAAGATGGACCACAGGTCACGAGTTCTTCACACTTTTATAGGTTTGGTTCATTTGCATATCAGGGTTAATTCTCCAATTAAAGCTTCAGTTAATGATGTAGTTTCCCCAAGCTCACCCCCCTCTTAAGATACTGGTTTACACATTTTGGGCCCAGGACAGTCTGAGTGTCCTTGGAGAGCAGGCCTGGAGAGGCTTTGTTATGTCTACCTAGCATAAGAGAGCAGAAGTTAACAGGCCACAAGGAACTTCAGAGTTACACACTAGGCAGTACAGAATTTGAAAAATATGAAAGTTAAAACCTAAGGCATCAGAGTGTCTAATAGACATCAGCAGCTGGGTCATGTATTTTTTAACAAGTCACACACACACCAGTGCAGTTCCCTGTATGGGAGAGTCTGTGCACTAATATGTTTGGTCAGGTATTGTTGTACTCAATAATATCAGCTGTGGTTATTGGGTGGAAGTCTCTGCTGGTAGGAAGAGACAAAACACTTTTCAGGATGGTATTTTTGAAACTCAAGGCACAAAGCTAAGATAGATGGTATTATGTGGCTGCTTTCTTTGACAATCTAAAAAGCATCTTATATTATGAAAGAGACCTAAAATTCACAAAACTCACCAGAATTCCTTTCCTATACTTGGGTTTTTGTTCTTTCAGAATGCAACTGTATCTCAGTATTAAATCTAAAATAACAGTCCTTCTAGGATTATAGCTGTACAACTATTCCTTGACTCTTGCACTACATCTGCAAGTTCCTAGAAACCTTTGGTGTGTTTACCTTTAGCCTGTGTTAGGTAATTGGGGAGCTTGCAGGACACAAAGACTTATGCAGCATATATGATTCCTATCTGTGAACCCAGGCACCATTAGACTTTTCTGCCAACATACCTTGCTTATCAGCTACACTGCTGCTGCTCAGTCCTGCTCCTCCCATCCCATCCTTCCTCCCATTTCACCAGAGAAGGGACAGCTTTAACTCCACCACATGATGGGGAGAATGAAAAGAGAGGAAGAGAGGTGCAGAACCCTACAGCTTCATGCTTTGACCACTTGACGTGAGGCAGAACTTTTTTCCTGTGCAGTGCCTGAGCCCTGAACAGAATGTCCAGAGAGGGTGTGGAGTCTCCTCACTGGGGATATTCCAGAACCGTCTGGGCACAATCCTGAGCCCTGTGCTCTGGGATGGCCCTCCTGGAGCAGGGAGGTGGCACCAGTGACCCACTGTGGTCCCTTCCACCCTGACCTATCCTGTGATTCTGTGATGATAATGGAGAGTTGAAATTGCCTTTACTTTGCCGCCCTGCTGCTATGGAGGAGCACACCTTATCTCCTAGGCATTGCTTTAGGTAGCTCCAATTCTTGTTTAATGAGCCTTTGTACACTGTGGCTGTGTACACTTCTGTACACTGTGAGGCTTTAATGGCTTAAACACCTGCTGGTGTGTGAGGTTGGCTGCCTGTGGCTCTATGATGAGGAACTGCCCTTGCTTCCCCTGCAGCGAGTGGAAAAACTTCCACCAGCTTCAGTGGGAGAATGGGCATCTATGACAAGCAATCCCATGAGTGTTGTTGCTTTCAGCCCCTAATTCTGCAATTACTGAATACAAAGGGCCCTGCGTAAAATCCAGGGCTGTAATTACTGCTTTGACTTTCCTGATGATTTATCTTAGGCACCACCACTGTACTGTACAGCTTAATTACACCAGTTACTTGGAGGGATTGTGGAAAACCCAGGTATTTATTGTGTTCAGGGAAGAACTTGCCCAGCTAAAAATCATATCATCCATGTGCAGGGATCTCCTTTGTCATTTGTGTGCTGCCAGTGTATGGAAAACTGAAATGCAATTGTGTTGTACGTGCCAGGTGCTGAATGACAGCAGTAGAGCACAAAGCAGTATTGTCTGCAGTCCAGCTGAGGAACTAAACCCCTTGAAGTTTGTCTAAGCTTCTCTGATAGTACCACGGTTAAGTGGCTTGAATATTGTCACTGTAATTTGGATCAGTGTTTACATAGCTTGCATGTTTGATGGTATAATACAATAAATATAATACAATAAATTCTGCCTTTATCTGAAAAGCCTGGTCTGGTGCACTTTGGCCTCCTATTCAAACCTACAAGCAAGTGATCTTAAAACCTGTTGTGGTGTGTCCTGACAGTCACTGCAGGCACCCAGAACCTTTTACAGCCAAGCCTGTTGTTTGGTTTCACACATCTGAAATGGATTTGTTTGCAGGTTACAAAGGTCTTGAATTGCTGGTTGTTTAGTGCAGCCACCTCACAGGTGTCAGGAGCAAACCAGCAGCTGTTTTTGGCTCGCTATAAAAGTGGGATTTGAATATTTTGAATTGTGTATCAGAGGAAGTGGTCTGTGTTTGAAGAGCCTCTTCTGTTCCCATCCACAGAGCAGGCTGAAGTCTTGCATCATGTTCAGTGTGCAGCTCAGCTCTCCCTATGGCGCTGTAACAAGCACCTCCAGAGTAAACAAGGAGCTGTTAGACTCCCTGAAGGTCCTGCAGCTGGAATACAGGATGAATGGCATTATGTGGAAATTCTGGGGATTAAATTGTTAATGTAATAACTGCTAAATAAACAAAACAATACTTTCTTCAGATTTTTGTCCTGTGTTATAAGAAACAAAGGTGTGAGAAGCTGAGGTGCTGAGCAAGGGCTCAGGAGATGATGTTCCTGCTGTCTTGCACTGCCCTGCCACATGTCAATCAACTTTTCTGTGCTCTGATTTTGTGTCCATAGGATGGGAGCAGCACCAGTTCCTTTTTTCTTTGTGTTGTCTGAGGTCTTTGGTTCCTGATGGCTGCAGAACCCATTTATGGCCCTTACCTTTGTGCCTTTAGAGAATGCTCAACGGCAGGTGATTGATATGAATTGTTTAATGTCTGTTCTCTGCAAGGCCGGTGTGTTTGAGCACTGCAGCTGGCTGGCTCAGAGGGTGTGCAGGATTTCATTTGTTTCTCTCAGCACCGACACCTTGTTTTCTATCTGGCTTTTGCTAGGTAGTGACGTGCCATGGTGAAAGTTCTGTGTTTCACCCACAGTTGAAGCTGTCACGAGGGTGCACAAGCTGTCACCAAGGAACACAGGAGGTTCCTTGTGAGTTATGGTTGGCTTTTCAATATGCCTCCATCCTGACAGTGCTTAAGGTCAAACCTTATGGGTTCCTCCTTAAAAACCTTGGAGGGATTTTGTTGAGAGTGAGAAGTACTCCTTGGCATTAAAATCCTTTGGCACAGCTTCTGTTAAGGTAGTCCTTTCCAGTCAGCTCTCTGTGGCTCCCAAGTTTTAGGTGCTGTTTATAGGAAGCTTTGGCCTATTAGAACATGGACAGAGCGCAGGATGCTGCAAGACTCTTCCTAAGTCCTGCTTTCCAAACCTCACTCTGTTCTTGTTAAGCCTGGCCTAACCTAGACTGTGAAGAAACACAACTCCCTAAGGCCCCCTGCTCGCTCCTGAAGCTGTTTCTTCAATTCCCCTTCCTCACTGACACCTCAGGTTTGCATCTAGGTCTGTTATGAGACTGGAATTGCTGAATTCCAAAATTCTTTGTCATTTTTGCTTCAGGGAGCTGCAGCCACAGTGGACACTTTGTCATCTTGCTAGAGGTAGAAAATTCCTGGGTGTGCTGGGGGATCAGCTTCACTGCGCTCATGGCTGGAGGCAAAGCCTTCACCAACTTGAGAGAAAGCTGAATGCATCTGTTGTGTAACTTGGCTGAAGCCAGTTTGTGCTTTTTCTGGCAATTTCCAACACAAATACTGCTAAGAATGTTGCTGTGAAGTGACAGGGCAGTAGTGTGTCCTTAAACATGATTTTCCTGAATAATTGTTTGAAATGGGCAAATTGTTTACAGGATGCTTCCTGAAAGGAAGCTGAATTTATGTTTAGGAAGTTCTGAGATAAGTTTAACAATTCGTACTTTAAAATTTTATTGTTTATTTAACTTCTAAAATATTGCAAGAAATAGATTTGTCATCTAGATTTTCTGTTATGGATTAAAGAAATGCTTATTCATTTAAGCACAGGAAAAGGTGGTCTTGGGCGTTTTGATCAGAGCTGAACCTTAATTCCACATGTCTCCTCAGAGGAAAAAGATTGGAAATGGTGAAGAAGAAAATCTGACAGCTGCACAGAAACAAACTGTTTCTGATTGAGGGTTAATGGCTCTAATGAAGGAAAACATAAGTTTTACATGTAACATCAATGCATGTGGTGTAACAAAAGGGATTTTAACTGGATTTAAATGAAGTGGGATCTGAAACACAGGCCATAATTTAGTGCAGTAGAGGAAATCCTCTCTTTGGAAGGAAAATGTAGACTTTTCTTGGTTATGCTTAGTAGCTGAATAACAGAGTTTTTAAGGTGTTTTTTGTATTACATTGGAGAAATGTGGAAGCTTCTGTATTGCTGGTGTGGCAGGTGTGTCTCTGCATTTATATACACTGATGGCATGTTTTATTGAGTGTGATAACTTTTGTTTTTCCAGGTTAGTGGATGACCGGTGTGTGGTCCAGCCTGAGGCAGGTGACCTTGCTAATCCTCCAAAGAAGTTCCGAGGTCAGTAACTGGGGATCATTTCTCTTTAATGGCCAACTGATGCAGTTTTAATGATTAATGATCTCTTCAACTATGCAGTTCTAACTCCTTGGGCACTTTTGTCACGTAACTTCCCTGAGGGTTTGTGGACACAGGGACCAAGTTTCAAACTGGAACATGAGTGGCAGATTTTGAGAACTTAATACAATATTTGCAAAGGCATGAGAGGCAGGTGGAAAATATGGAGAAAAGGACTGATTTTCCTGTAGTCCAAGAGTTGCTTGCTCTGTTCTGTACATTGAACACCAATCCTCTGCCGTGTGACAAACTCTTCACTCCAGCCCTGCTCTTACTGTAAATGGGAAAGAAACTTGTGAGGTCCAAAGCTACTTGAGCTGATGGATTTTTTTTTTTTCAAGGTAAGATACCATTTTAAGGAGTACCCCCAAATATTTTGTCAGCTTTTTGTTTTGCTTTTGCTTAAAACTCTATCTGATTTTTTTTACCTTGACCTTGTAGGTTTGGATAATTCTGCTGTTTTGCTCATTGGAAAAAAATAGCAGTGTGCTGACAATATGTAATTTTTACTTCATGAGTGCTAAAAAGTACTCCTAACTGTGCCAGAGCAGAGCCTTACTAGCCTGATCCAGGCCTCTTTTGGCTTTAAAGGGCTTGGATTCACACTGGTTCTGAGACAAAGAGAGTATGACGTGCCTGATTTAGAGCAAGGGAAATGTGTTTCATGGCTGTTTATATCTATTTTCAATGATCTTTAAGGTCCCTTCCAACCCAAACCATTCTGATTTTGAGGTTGCTTAACCTTAGTATTTTATTTCCAGTGTTTATGTATACGCTATTATTGCAAAAAATAAAGCATTTACAACATTGGGAGAGTGAAGTTCTGCTTTCCCAGAGAATTCAAGACTTTTTTCCATTATATATTCAGGAAACATCAGCAGTTGGTTCCAGTTCCAGCTGTGAGCATTCAGCACACTGGCAGACACTGGAAACTGAGAAAGTGAGGGTGCATCCTTAGAAACTAACAGTAATAAATTTCAGTCACTTGTGTGACTGCATAGCTTTAAAGCAGAGCTGGGGGTAGCATCCAGTGTGGCTTTCAGGCTACTTGACTGTGATTTCACCTTCTCACTGCCTGCAAGTACATGTGTAATTCACAGTTTCCAGCTTGCACAAAATTTCAGGTGGGGATGTCTGTCTATCTGACAATATTTCTGTCACTGGACTACCCCGATGTGTTTCTAAAGTTGAGCATATCCAGGTTTCTAGATGAGACCAAGGTTGCTGGGAAAGATTTGTGATAGGATAACTGCAGAATACACCTAAATGCCTACAATTAAGGATCTCAACAGAGCTTAAAAAGACAACCATCATTTTTTCACTGTCTAGTGTTTGAAGGCTTGATTTTATAACTTCAGTACATTAGAGTTCTTTTCTTGCAGCTCTGTGGTGTTCATTTCAAATTTCAAAAGGCAAAGAAAGAAAAAGTTGGTAGGTTTGTGTGTGGATGATTTGGGCACTTTGATGCAGGGTGGAAGCTGATTGAACTCCCAGCACTAATGATTTGCCATCAGTGGTGGCAGCACATGTGGAGCAGATGTCAGAGGGGCCTGGGACACTGACAAATGCACAGCTGTTTTCTGCTGCTGGGGAAAGCAAGGGCTGTATCCTGAGCTACATCCCAGCTTCTGTAGGGGAATGGTTTCCATTAGCTGTGGACAGTTTTGGCTCTGTCCCTTATTGTAACCTCTGTCTGTTGCTTGCATAACACATCCCTTTATCTCCAGTTGCCTCTGCTCCCTCTTCCCCATAGCACCAAACCTTTCATTTCCTCTGACTCAGATCCTCCTCTTTTTGGGGATGCCCACTTCTCCCTCTCTCTCCCCACCCCAAAACTTTTTAGTAGCTACCCTCCTCCTCCTCTTCCCTGCTGCCTCTTAGCTCCCTTTGCAGCCTTTCTTCCAGTCACTCCTTAGCTCTCTCTACCTTATAGTGCACCCATATCTGACTTAATTTTGGGACTGCTGGCATGGTGGTAGCATGCAAATTTGGATGAGCTGCAGCACAGAATGATTTGGATTGGAAGGGACCTTAAAGCCCATCTCATTCCTGTCCCCTTCCACTATCCCAGCTTGCTCAGAGCCCCATCCAGCCTGGCCTTGGACACTGCCAGGGATGGGGCAGCCACAGCTTCTCTGGGCAACCTGTGCCAGGGCCTCAGCACCCTCACAGGGAACAATTTCTTCCTCATACCCAATCTAACCCTGCTCTCTGTCAGTGTGAAGCCATTGCCCCTTGTCCTGTCACTCCAGGCCCTTTTAAAAAGTCCTTTTCCATCCAGCTTTCTTGTAAGACCCCTTTAGGTACTGAAAGGTGCTATAAGGTCTCTAACAGCTGTAGGAGAAACTGAATTAGTGAAAAAGTAAGTTTTGTCACGTTAATTTATGCAACCCACCCTTCTATAACATCATGACTATAGTGTTAGGGGCTGCATTGAATATAATTTTCCTGCTGCTTCAAGTACACATAATCAATGTGTGTTCAGGCAGATGGCTGCAGGAAAGTAAATCCATCATCTGGATGTTTTCTCCTTCAAGTCAAATTCTAAGTGTGGGAATAGCAGGAGCTTTGCTGAGAGCCCAGCAGAAACTTGCTGTCTAATTGAGATTTAGTGCCTTGTACCATGGAGGTGCCTCTACCATGAGGGCAGCCAAAAGCACATCTCTGCCATACTTTGCTAAGTTTCTTAGCTCTGCTCAGAGCCTTGAGGGAAAAGAGTTGCTGAATGTTGTTCTTATAACCAAGAAGTCTAAGCTAAATCCATGTTTTTCTCCGCAAGAACCTTCTGGGAAATATCTTTCAATTAAAGCAGCAAAGTTAACAAACCAAACAAAAGCTGCTTTAAGTAGGTTCTTGACATGAAAGGAAGACTTAGGCATGAATGATTAATTGAATAATTAGACATAAGCAACTGAAAATAGCATCTAAGAGCAGGATGAGCAGGGCCTCTTCAGTAATAGGAACTGCTGTCTGTATGGTTTACAATGTTTTTATCACTGATAGCTGAACTGGCGTTGATTTGAGGTTAGAGCATGACCTGGGAGTCAAAGAAGTATGAGAAAAACATGTTTCTAACAAGATGTTTAGATTTCAAGGACTGACTCTGAAAATTAATATCACAGAGGACTGTGTTTGCTCTTTTTTGGTAATATTTTGTCAACCCTTTCCCCAGTGGGAGGGACAAAAAGAAAGACTGTGTTTCTGAACTGCTTGTATCTCCCCTACAGGGTTCACTCAGAGATCAAATGAAGGTATTGAGCTGTTGGCCTAAGCTGGAAGCCTGTGTAAAGAGGCTCAAAATAGCAGTTTCGGTTTTGTTACGTGTTTACTTTCTTTTTATTTTGAGTGGGTGGTTGCTATTTTGGTTGTTTCAGAACGTCCTGCAGCACGGAGTGTTGTTAAGCGAAGAAAGATGTGGTTGCTTCTCATTTTGTGTCCTTATGAAGGAGCTGTGCTCCCCATTCCTCCCCCAGTCACACTGGGATGAACCTGGAGTGGCTCTGTGTTCACCAGGGTGCACATCCAGATTTGCATCAGTGCAGAGGAGGGCGGAATTTGGTCCCACACAGGTTTCCTGAAGCCCGGTGAAAAAAACCCGCTAAAAAAAAATTTAGTGTATTGCAGTTGAATTGAAGGGACTGATCAAACCAGGTGCATCTTGTCTTAATTCCAGCTGAAGCTGGTGAGATCCAAGGCACTGATGGAAATGGTTACTGTGCTGCAGGGCTGGATTCACAGAGGTTGGGAAGAACAGTGTGTGCCAGGAGTCGTGCACCTCTGAAGAAAAGCTGCATCACGAGCCACAGAACGGCAGGGTTCCTTAGTCTGTGGCCCTAAACACACTTCAGCTTGATGCTTCTGTCTCCAGTGGGAAACACTTTCAGCTTCCAAGGTGTAAAATAGCACAGATAAGACCTGCTTGTTGGTCAGATTTAGCAACTCTGGAACATGAGCATGTATCTCTGTCCTATTTTAAATGTAGAATGACCTAAGTTTTTAAACTGGCCTAAACTTCCTTACTTTTAACTTGTATTCCTTCCTTTTCTTGAGGCTTCTGCAGTGAGAGTGATGCTTGCATTCCTAAATATCTTCCCTTTGCCTTTCAGGTTTGTCTGACACTGTTCTTTTGTCTTCTCTCCCTTCCATTACCGTCCTCTACACTCTCTCCTTTCCTCCTCCCACCCTCTCCTCTTCCATCTGCCATTTTTCTTTTTACTTGCCTTCTACATAATTTGGTTTATCCTTTTATTTTCTTCTTGTTTCTCTCAGTTCCATAATTGCTTTAATTTGCTTCTTGGACTCCTGATAGCCTTTTTTGTTGTCCTGCCTAGGACTCTCCATTGCCCCACTCCTTGCTCCCTCACATTTTTCCCTTTTCATTTTCACATTAGTTATTTTTTACCTTTCTGTCTATTTTTTTTCCCAGAACAAGTAGATTTGTACACACTGTGATTTTATAGCCCTGTCACTTCCACTCACCCATTTCTCTGGTTTTAGTAAAGCAATGTGATAATTCCTATAGTTCTGTAGACCAAGGAAGTCTTCCATGATGGGCAAGAGTTGAATTTCTAACACTTAAAAAAAACCCCAAGGGAGGGCAGGTAGAGAAAGCATCTGACAAATATTGTTCTAAACCATCTTTATTTATCCAATTTCAAGAAACATTTAAAGGCCATAATAGGAGTTCTTTTCCTTTTAAGACTTCCTGAGTGAAGGTGCGATTTGCTTACCTTTGATATTGCCTCCTTAATTAGTCCTCAGGAAGAGAAGCATTTATGTAAAACTTCATAAAGTAATGGATTGGGAACAAGGACTATCTGGGAATGTCTGGAGAAGTCAGAAGAGACGTTCTGTCTCATGAGTGGGTTGTTAGACTGACCTCCAGGAGGGAATGGCTTTTTGATCTGCTGTGTGGTGGAAAGTTGCTTTATGATCTTATGCCTCAGTTTCTCTTTTTTTCCTGTTTATTTGAACTGTAGCATCTCTAGGGCAGGCACTGTTCCACCCCCTCGCAAAGTTTAGGATCATGAAGCTTGAATTTACATAGTTTTGTTACTCTAATAAAATAAATGAAAAAAAAAAAAAAACTAGAGAAAAACTATGAGATGATTTGGTTTCAATGTATCCGGAATCCTAAAAAGTAAAATAAAATAGGAAAAAAGCTTGTCTGGGAAAAAATAATACAAATTCTTTTATTTTTTTTTAGTGTATATATATTGAGGGAAATACACTTGAGTTTATTTGAAAAGGTCCTCTGCAAAGTGGTAGCACCGTGCTCTGAGACTGCAGGAGGATGGGAAGTGCTGTGTTTACTCAAAGTAGCAGGATGTGTGGGGAGTAACTGAGAAATGAAGACTGGTCCTATAAAAGGAAGGTATTGTTACTTCAGAGAAATAAATGTTTCATGAAGCTTTATGAGAAGGCATGTTAATTATAGATTGTGACAGAAAATAATAGCAGACTTTTCGTCTTATGAGCTGAAATCCTGACACTTCAGGTAAAATATCCTATAATATACAGTTTAAGGGTACACAGCACTTTGGGTTTTTTTTTTCACCTTCTTGGTTTCCAGGATGTTGTAAAAATTACCTGGGAATTGTGTGCTCTAGGTTGTGTGATATAATTCCCATTATAAATGTGAAATTAAAGCAAACACCTTTGCAGAGTGGCTGGGTTTGCGTTGATAGGGATTTGTAGGACTTTTGCCTTGGAACAGCAACTCAGGGCTGCGAGGAGGGGGCAAATCAGTGAGCACTTGGGGTCAGTGCCAAGGGAAGTTCTGCCTCCAGGGCAATTTTGTATGAACAAGCTTTGCTGCTTGAATAGGGGCTGGGACAGTCCTCAGCCAGTGCTTGGCCATGTGTGCCAGTGAAATCTGGAGGGCTCATCGTTTGGGACAGACCTTCCTTTGACATCCACACACTGCAGCTCACGTTGGGGAAGAGTTTCACCCTACAACACCCAGGCAGTCTTGGGTGTCCTTCCTGCTCCCACAGCAGAACTCTTCCCTCTTCTTGCCTGTTAATACACGTGGCGTGTGAAAGGACAATTACCAGCGTTTGCTATGTGAAATGTCTGTCAAGTCTTGCTGCTTTTAGAGCAGCTGATGATTGTGACTGTGCAAGACTAGATGTTGTTTATAATTCTAAAAGTAATTGGCTCTGGATGAATCACAAGCCTCTATTTCCAGTTTATAGGACTGCCACTGGACAAAAAAACCCAAAAAAACAAAAAAAAAACCAAAAACAAAAAAACAACCAAAAACTCTTGAGACAGAGAATTTAACAAAATTCCGTTTATTGGCAATTAACATTAACTTTCACTTATTGATTATGGTATTGGGAAATAAAGATGAGTAATTGGATAAGCATTTAGGGAAGTACTCCTTGGCTTCATTCCAGACATCTCTCCCTTTTCTTGATCTGCAGCCCCCTCTCTCCACATGGGGAGGTGGTGGGGATGGGATGAGGGTTGCTGTGTTGAGATTCTCTTTCCTTTGCTGCTCCTCATTTCTTACTTGGCATCTCAGCACTGGCTGCAGTCTCCTCCTCCTCCTCCTCCTCCTCCTCCTCCTCCTCCTCCTCCTCCTCCTCCTCCTCCTCCTCCTCCTCCTCCTCCTCTTCTCTCATTTGCACAGCTGCCCTGCTCAGGTGGCTCCTCTCTCCTCACCTTCTTTTCTCCTGGTCTGTTGGACAGTGGGGATGTTCAGCTTGTGTCACTTTGATTAAAAAACCCTAACAGTAGACACAGCTCAGTGAAGGCACGTGGAGACCCAGACTCTGTGTGAACCTGCTGGCTGGCTGGCAGCCGAATGCCCCTGCCACCCTTGGATTCAGCAGTGCCAGGAGGAGCTGGGCAAGCCAGGTGTGTGGCACACAGACAGCAGGACTGTGCTTCCAGGGTTTCACGTGCCTTCAAACAGTGCATCTGTGGTGTAGGGGTGCTAATAAAGCAGCAGGCAGATATGGCAGGATCACAGCCTGGGGCTCTTGCAGAGGTTGCACGAAGTGGGAACGTGTGGGGCTTTAAAGGCTTTAGGTTCAACTCTAATGTTGTGCCACCCTGCTCATGGTATCATTGCTATGTTTAAACACTGATATCTGGACATTTCTGGACAAGAAAACCTAACCAAAGCATACTTACAAATGAAGGAAATGTCTTTCAACATGACTTAGGAGTATTTCTTTCAATCTTTCCCCAGACTGCCTTTTCAAGGTGTGTCCCATGAACAGATATTCAGCCCAGAAGCAGTACTGGAAAGCCAAGCAAGCCAAACAAGGAAACCATACTGAAGCAGCACTGCTGAAGAAACTTCAAGTAAGTGACATCTGTGTTTGTAATCTTATCTCAATCTGCAGGCTGTAGAATTACAATAGCACCAGAAAGAATAATAACAAGTGCCTTGAGAACCACTGTGATGGGTATTATTATGCCACCATAGCAACTCTGTATTCTCCTTAGCTCTTCTACCTCCTGACTGGCATTTATAGCCCCTGGCCTGGTGTTTATCTCACTTTGAGCTGGGGGTTTTGCCTTTGCTGTGAGCAAGATAGTGCTTTCAGAAGTTTTATAAAGTAAAAATTGAGTTTTTTAAATCAGGACAGAGCCCTGGTTTAAATAATGCTGGAAATCCTTACCAGGAATTAGGCAGAAGAGTGGACAAAGATGTCCTCAATGCTTTAGCCAGGAAATTCCTCAGAACTGTGTTTGTCCTTGCCTTCAGTCTAGGTGATTCTTTTGTGAACCCTTTTGCAGATTCTATTTTGCCTCAAATGCAGTGTGGAGGGAGCAACTCCTCTGCCTCTGGAAAACAGCTGGCCTGATGGTATAACTGAATGCATGAGACTAAGAGAAAGGAAGGTCCTGTCAAACCTAGATGACAGATTTGTGGGCAGTGGAGAGGCCACCAGTGCTTCCAGTTAAAAACAGCAAGGAAGGCACACAGTGTGTGGCCAGAGTTCCACAGCAATCAGTGCTAGGAGCTGAGAGTTTGCTCTGTGGCTGTGTTTGACCCAGACTATTGTGTTTAATCTCGATGTTGCCGTGTGTGACCTACTGTTTTTGTTTTGTTATAAAGTCCATGTGTTTATATACAATTAAACCCCAACAAGTAAAAGGAGTGGTGACAGTGAGAAGCTAATCATAGGCCCTTTTTTATCCTCTCCAGGATGAAATAAAGCACCTGGAATTACTTTTTGGGCTTGAAAAGTTTTAAAATAGCATCCATCTCAGGTGTGACCCATAAATTGTGACAGAGTCTCTGTTTTGGGTAATAAAAAAATCAGAATCAGCATCAGGATTTGGATGCTAATATTTTCAGTACAGGAATTCTTGTAGGTTGCAGGATTTAAAGGCACTGTGTGTTTCAGGTACTTCTTTTGTAGAGTCTAAGGAAATAATTATTCTCTTGCAGCATGCAGCAGAACTGGAACAAAAGCAGAATGAAAGCGAGAACAGAAAGCTGTTGGGTGAAATTGTAAAATACAGCAACGTCATCCAGGTAAACCTATTGAAATCCATCTGCCTTCTCAGTGTTGGAAAGGAAACAGTTGTTTCATTTCAAGGTTACAGTGAAAATGAAACTAACTACCCGCTGTAATCTGGATTGTCAAGGGTCAGGTAAACAGAACTTGGTGAAGTTTACAATATCATGCTTTTCTGTCTGTTTCAAAGCCTACCAGAAGTGCTGCAAATTCCTGTTTAAATAATATGTCATAATAAAAATTCTATGTGTATTTCTTGATGCTGCAGTTTAGAATCTGAACATAAATATGTGTCTTTTATTTTCAAGACTTATTTCAAAACCATGCTATAGAGGTGCTGTGCAGCTCCTTTTAAATCACTGAAGTAATCTGTATTTCATGACATATAAATGAGACAGGAGCTAAGTTCCTAAGTGCAGTACAACTTTTCTCTAATGGATGTAATTCTGGAAGGGAACACTTCAATGGACCCTTGCCCTGCTGTAAAATTGATCCCTGACACATTTCTCTCAATCTGAGATAGATAATCTGTTTTCCTAAACAGTAGCATACTTTAATAACTGCCTTCTAGTTTTATTTTGTATTTATATTTATTATAGAAAATCTCTGCAGGGTGAAAGCCTGCACCTCCTCTTTTGACTGGAGGGAGAAAAAGCAACTGAAAGCTGGACTAATTTTTTAAAAATTGTTCTTTGTTCCCAGCTACTGCACATAAAAAGCAACAAGTACCTCACAGTCAACAAGAGATTGCCAGCTCTGCTTGAGAAGAATGCTATGCGGGTGTCCCTGGATGCTGCAGGGAATGAGGGCTCCTGGTTTTATATCCAGCCCTTCTGGAAACTGAGAAGTGAAGGGGACAATGTAAGTGGAGCTACCGAATGTGTTAAGAAGGAGAAAGCAGCATTTTTCCAGGAGACATAATTTCTTTGCTGCAGGCCTATTTTACAATGGATATGGTTCAGGAAAGAAGAAATTAGAAGAGTGATTAGAAGAGGGACTATTGCCTTTCACATGTAACTGGAAAGTGTTACTAAATTGTATGGTCTGGAATCTGATGTGTCGCCACATTCAACTGAGCCTCTCTATTGGGGCATCTTTTCTAAGTCTACCTGTTGTGTGCAAAGCTGACAAGAAATCATAGTTTATGCTAGAATCTATTTTTTTTTAATGTTTTAGTTTTTTTAAAATTTTGTAGGCAACATTTTTTTCAAGATGTCAGTAGAGAACATCTCTAGGAAGTACATCAGGTTTCTTTAAATCTGTATTCCCTCCTGTCGTGAAAATGGTATCTGTGATTGGAGCTGAGTTGGATAGTCTGGAAAGTTTTTTCTGGGTAGGTTTCAGCAGGAGTCTTGCATGTTGATGAGAGGAAGAATGCACAGGAGAGCTCTTTGCTGCAGATCTGAGAGCTGTGCCGTGAGATCACAGCTCCCTTCTTCATTCTGTGGCTTGGTTAAGTGCCCGCTGTGGAGAATTCAGATCTGCCTCTGGGAAGGCCACACGATGATGAACTTGTGTGGTTTGATATTGTAGACCTGGCTGGGAATGTTTGGCTGCTCTCCCCTGTGCATAATCAGTGAAAGCCTTCTCAGGATTGTAGGAGGGAATGCCTCTTTTTTCATGTATTTTCTCTCATTAATTTGTGGTTAGCCAGCTCTTGGGATACTCTCCAGGATGATGAGTGTGGTTGCTTGCAACTCCTTTTGCAATCTGTTGTGGAGAGGAGAAGGATTGCATTCCCAGCTTCTGGTCAAATATCCCTAAAGTCACAGTCTTTCCCTGCTCCAAAGGATATGTGAAAATCCTCCTTTTCCCCAAAGCCCATTGCAGAGAAATAGAGCAAATATAGCCTTCAGGGGGGCCTCTGCATGGCTTTTCAGCTGGGGAAAACAAACGTGGCTCAAACATTAGCCTGGTATTTATTTTCCTTCTCTGAAAAGAAGAAAGGGTGGCTTATTGTTTTGGCTTAATTTCTTAGAATAACATCAGTTCAGCATCTTTTAATTTCTCATGCCTGGAAAATAAGTACATGTCTTGCTTTCCAGAGGGAGGACCTGGGATTCCTGTCTGTCATTTGCAAAGCCACTGTGAGCCCTTAGAGCTGAGAGCAGCAGAATGATCCTAGGCCTTCAAAGTCATCCTCAGTACTAGAGAGGTTTTGATTCCATTTTCCATTGTTGTGCACACATAAGGGTTTACAAGCAGATTTGCTGATCTAAAAAGATCACAGATCATTGCAGTGATGGCTGTAACATCTCATTCCACAGGCCCCTTTCCTAGTCTGTTCCCTGTGGGGATTTATCTGCCAGGCTCTGAGCCATGAGGGCCCTGTGGCAAATTGGCCTAGGCTTATTCCTAACTCAATGGATTAAGTTCCTTTGGAATGGCCTTCTGCTCATTTTGTGTTACCAGGTTGCCTTTCAGAGCTGGCAACTTGCCATTGTAATGTATCAGAGCTGGCAACTTGCCACTGTAATTTACAGAGGGAATTTACAAAGGGAAGTTGTTCCTTGTTTCTACTAGGCCAAAACGGATTTGACAATTTTCTTTGCAAATTTCCAGTGATAAACATTAGTCCTCTGGTAGCTTTCTCATAAGTGCTTTTGTACATTTCTACCTCTTTAACAGATACACAAACCAGGCAGCTGTTTCACAGAGGACAGGAGTAGCAAGTGATGGGGGAAATCCTCATTTTCCTCTCACAGATGGAGAAAGGCTTCAGCCTTGTACCCACTCCTTCCCTTTCAGTTACTCCTAGACATGGAAACCTTTCAATTCATGGGAGTTAGCTTGGTATATCAGGCCCTTACTCTGCTAAGAAACTTTGTTGTTGCTTTTTTTTTTTTACTATATTTCTGTGCTACAACGAGGAAATTCCCTAAGAAAACATGTTTTAGAAAGTCTTTTAAACAACAGAAGTGAGTATTAAATTATTGCTTGGATGGCTGCTACTGTGTCAGGTAATGCAGGCAAGCTAGAGCTAAATATGCCATATGTCCTAAAAGAAAAGGAATCTGGGAATCTGATACGGGAAGTCATGTGTGTGCCTCTTCTGGTAAGAGATCACAGTTTTTTAGCCTTGTGAAATATTTTAGAACTTTGTTTTCTGAAAGAAGGTTAGCTAGCTTCATTAGCAACTGATTAATTTTGCAAGTCAACGAAAGTAATGAAATAATGACTGAAAATTTACAGTAATTGGCATAACTGCAGGAATTTTCTGTAGACTTTTATTAAGTCTTCATTATTTTTGAAGCTGCTCTTCAGTGGAAGATAGGACTGATTAAGGCTAGAGCTTGTTCCAGATGGACTGAACAGCAAAATATGCCCTGATAGCAGGGTTGGTGCTGTGTGGATTGCATTGCAGTTATCTGCCATTTTAGTGGGTTTTTTTTTCTCTTTAAATAAGATGCTTAATGATGTGCTCTCTTACTAATTAAGTTGTGATAAGTCCTGGTGTACATGCAACAATTTTGAAGTCCTGATTCCACTTTGCAGGATGCAAACCTGGTGGTATTTTGGTTAATGAGTTGTCTGGTCATAACTTCTTAAAACAGGCTGTAAGTAATGTCTGTGTGAAGCATGGCATGCAGGAATGTATTGCATAAGAAATGTGTCTTACAGGCATCTTGTGTCATCATTTTTGGTTCTGTTGGTGAACTTGTTCCCCTGACTTGGATCAAGTAGGATTTCTGTGTGTGATCTGAGCATGGTGATGCTGTCTTATGCTACTGTTTATTTGAGCTGTGTTGGTAAAGAACAGGCAAACCTTCCTTTTCACCTCTGCGATGAGTGGGCCAAATTCACCTGCACTGAAGTTGCACAAGGCTGGACTGGGCTCAGCTTTTTCATAGGAAATGTGCTGATCAATGCAGAAAGTGTTTCTGTTTATTTGTCTTCCAAAAGAAAGCATGGCTTGTGCAGCATTTCATATAGTAAAAAAATCACATGTAGCCACTTGTCTTTGTGTCTGTGTGTGCTTAAAATTGCTGTGAACAATATAAGCAAATCAGGAGCCAGTGCCAGCCAATCTATGTGGATTGATATTTTTTTATTATTTTTTCCCCCCCTTCCAGGCATGAATTGAATTCTCCATATGCATGTCTCAAGCAGTTTTTAGGTTAAAAAATTTTTGTATATTGTTTTGTGTATTGTAGAGAATTGCAAGGGCATGGGAATTTGCTTGCAGGGAGCAAGCCAGGAATTCCTCTGGTAGAGAAACGATCTCTCAGCTGTTGTACCTGTTGCCTGTGCTGGGCTCAAACACCATTTAGGAAGCAACAGCAGAGGGGATGGAGTGTGTTCACCTCTCTCTGAATTTCCAGTGATTTCTGTGCCTTTCTAGATTGCAGTCAAGCAGTCTGAATCCCAGAACTCCTGAGCCTGTCAGGACATTTGCCAGCAGATGGTCCACAGAGCTGGGGGCTCATGATTGCTTTCTAAGCTTTCTCTGAGATAAAGAGAACTTCAAGTAACTTAGGATTCATAGATTCATATCTATTTCATGGTCTGGAGTTTCTGCTGAACCAGAGGACATGCTTATTGGGAATGTGAGGATTCATTAGTGCGAAATCTTGAACTCACGTGGTTGCAGATTGTAGGTGAACAGAGCTGCTGTGTGAATTGTCTGCAAATAAATTCACCGAGTGCCATTCCCAAAGCATGCATTTGAGTAATTTTCTAAATATGCTACATTACTTCATTTTATTGGATAACTACATAGGTCTAAATGACATTTTATTTCTGACTTCCAGGTTGTGGTGGGAGATAAAGTTGTTCTCATGCCAGTCAATGCAGGACAGCCTCTACACGCCAGCAACATTGAGCTTCTAGATAACCCTGGCTGCAAAGAGGTGAGTTCAGGGGGGCAGGAGGGGTAACTGCTGATCTGAGATGTGTTATAGAAAGGCTGAGGGAATTGGGATTGCTCAGCCTGGAGAAGAGAAGGCTTTGGGGTGACCTCATAGTGGCCTTGCAGTGCCTGAGCAGAGCCCACAGGAAAGATGGAGAGAGACTCTTGACAAGGGTCTGGAGTGACAGGACAAGGGGCAATGGCTTCACACTGACAGAGAGCAGGGTTAGATTGGATATGAGGAAGAAATTGTTCCCTGTGAGGGTGGTGAGGCCCTGGCACAGGGTGCCCAGAGAAGCTGTGGCTGCCCCATCCCTGGCAGTGTCCAAGGCCAGGCTGGATGGGGCTCTGAGCAAGCTGGGATAGTGGAAGGTGTCCCTGCCCCTGGCATGGGGTGGGACTGGGTGATCTTTAACATCCCTTCCAACCCAGGCCATTCTGTGATTCTGTGAGATAACCAGAACCCACCATGAGCCCAGCATGGGCTCAAAGGCAGCATTAAACACTGGTTCCAGCTTAGCCTCACAAACCCAAGATGAAATATTCTTGCTGCAGTGATGCCTGGCACTGAAAACTCTGTGAGGTTTGGTTGAGTATCTCAGACTCTGACTGACATGAGAGTAGGTCCTTGTTCAGCATCCCTTTAGGGTGTTCTTGGTGAGCTGTCAGCAAACAGAGCAGCATTTTGCCCACTCAGTCTTGTCCAATATCACCATCACTAACACTTGAGAGCTTCAGGACCTGTGTTAGGAACTGCACAGATAAATAGCTAAGCCATGTCCCCTGCCATCCTAGATGTGCTGTGGTCCTTTAGAACAATGGAATGTCTCAAAAAGAAAAGAACATCCCCTAATACTATAATTGTTTTTTGTTGTTGTTTTGTTGGTTTTTTTTCCTAAAAGGTAAATGCTGTCAACTGTAACACAAGCTGGAAAATAACTTTGTTCATGAAATTCAGTAGTTACCGAGATGATGTACTGAAAGGAGTAAGTATGATTTTTAAATTGTGTTTTGAATCCAAAAAGTCTTACTATATTTGACTGTAGCGAAATATTACCTGGTGAATAAAAGAAGAAATAAGGACTTTATGGAGATACTCAAAGTGGTATTACAGGCTTATAGATGACAATAGCTGTAATAAGACAATGTAGCTTTACACGCTGAGGTATTCATGCCTGTAGATTAATCTCTGAGATATTTTACATTTTCATTTTAAAAATAAGCTTAATTTGTCCTCACATATAACTTAATAAATCATAATCAACTGGCTATTTTTCAGTAGGTGTCAAGGTAACAATACTTTTTGAGGAAGAATTTGAAAAGGAAAATGGTATATTTGTGTAGACCCATTTAGGGGCAGTGTTTCAAGTCTTGGGGAGAGGCAGGAGGAAACAAAAATTATTCCAGCAGAAGAAATAGAGAGGAGTATTGATGTTGATTGCAGAGTAGAAGAGATGAGATAATATAATGTTAGATAAAGCTCTTCACTTTCCCTAAATAAAAAGAGAGATTATAAATTAAAAAAAAAATCAAGTTAGTAAAGTTAACTAGAATTAAAAATCACCTTTAGGTTAACTGTTGCCCACTGTTCACTGTGATGCTATGAAACAAGTTCTGCTTTCCCAAAAGGCCATGGGTCTCCTGCAGGGATGAATTGTCCCATTTGGTTTGCAGACTGAATACTCTTCACTTGGTACCTGGTCCAGCAACAGGAAACTTGGAAGTGTTTTCTTCCCATCATTTCTGCTGGCATCACTGGAGCTGTTACAAATAGAAAGTGAGTCTGGTGGCTTTGCCTACCACTTAATAGTGCTTCTTTTTCATATTTCTTTAGGGAGATGTTGTGAGGCTGTTTCATGCAGAGCAAGAGAAGTTTCTGACCTGTGATGAATATGAAAAGAAACAACACATTTTCCTCCGCACTACTTTACGTCAGTCAGCCACATCTGCAACAAGTTCTAAAGCACTGTGGGAGATAGAGGTATTTTTTTCTTCTTTTTATAAATATTTTAGGACCTGAAGGCCAGGGTTCAGTAAAAAAACTTCACCACAACATGAGTCATTCATAGGCTCCTGATATCATCACACACCTCCCTGTAACTATTATTATTTCATGAAGCGGTTTGTGTAGGATGAGCCCTGGAGAGCTGCTTTATTGCTCTGTGTGTGTGGAGAGAGGAGGCTTTCTTACTATATTTACCTGCACTAAAATGAGGAAGAGTCAAATTTCAGATTCAGACTTGACGTAAATGGTGTGATTTTATCAAAGCCAATCAAAGGACACTCCTCTATCCTGAGTTTTGAGTGTTTACATTTAACTTCATGTGCAGTACAGAAAATGGAAATCCATGGCTGGCAGGAGATCTCCCAAACATCACACAACACATCAACATTTGTTTAAAGTTAACCTGAATAAAGGTGGTGTTGTGAATGGGGGTGATTTTGAGAAGAGAACTAGCAAACATATTTTTGTTCAACTGAGAGACATTGGAAATTGGTAGGTCTCAAATCCTTGCTGTTACAATAATGTAACTCCTATACCCAAAAGTTCTTGTGTGATGAACAAACTTCGTGCATTTAGAACAGAGCTGTCAGAAAAATGGTTGATTTTTGTCTGGGTAAGGATTGGCTGGAGTAGAGTGTATTGCACTTGCAGTTATTGGAGATTCATCCTTAAAAGAGACAGACACTGCTAGATTTGAAGAAAGCAAATGACCTACAGCTCAGTCGAGGGATGAAAGAAATAACCTGGAATATTTCAGATGATATTGGTGCCATGATGATTTTTTGCCTTTTCTTTTATACCCCTTTTATACGTTTTTACAACTTCTTTATTCTTAGTGCTTTTTGCCTACATTCTTGGACTTGTTTGTTAGGCTGGGAGACTCAACATTTTAGAGGTTTTGTAGTTAGGGATCAGTGTCCCCAGGCCCCAAGGTCCTCTCCAGAACACATTTTGTAAACTAAGATAGAACCATCCAGGGGAAGGTTTCTTGGGGAGGGGGGCTCATTTAAGCCTCTCATTGGGGAATTTATGATAGATGTGCTAATTAGTAAAACCTATAATGTTATATCAGATCTTTTGTGGGGGAGTTTTGTGGTGTGCATCAAGGTGCATTCGACCTGGACATAGTGCACCTAAGGATCCTTAAAATAAATACCAAGGTAAAATCCCTTTTTCCCTTCTAACCGTGTTTGCCTCTTGATTTTAAAACCAGGAAAAGGCATCAATATGAGGATATATCACTTGAATGAAAATTTTTCAGAAGCCCCTAGTATTGTCAAAAGTAGAGCTGGTATAATTGATAAAATAATGTAAAATGGTTTGAATTTTGCTTTTAAGTAGTGCCTAGTAGTGTAGAACAGCTCTCCTTACTAACCCTCTAAATAATTCTCCTTAACACTAACTCTAAGCCTAAGCCTCAGCCTAAACCTAAGCCTAAGCCTAAACCTAAGCCTAAACCTAACCCTAGGTGGAGCTGGAAATCTGGCACTGGCCTGAGTCACACCATGTCATCTAAAAGCAAAATTTGGCTCCTCATGTTTGCAGGGAATAGAATAATGAAAGCATGGAAGGTAACAGAAGGAGTAATTCCTGGCACTTGGCAAAAAGTAAATATAACTAGTTGTTACCTGTGGTGAGCTTTGTGTAAGCACAGGATTCCTCTCGTTGGCAGGCTGTAATGGTGTAGTTTGCATATTTTTATTTGGAGTGATCTGCAGGAAATGTCAGTGATCTGAACTATGATCTTGAGGAGTGTGATTAAAATCGGAATTCTTCTTTTAGGTTGTCCACCATGACCCTTGCCGGGGAGGGGCAGGACAGTGGAATAGCTTGTTCAGATTTAAGCATTTGGCAACTGGAAACTACTTGGCTGCAGAGGTAAGAATGCCAATTAAACAAGTGTTTATGTGCTGCCTAAGTAAGTCCTGCTGGTTCACAACTGCTGTGGTGGGTGGGTCTGCAGTGCAGATCTCCAAAAAGATCTCCCACTGGGCCCCTGCTGGGTCACACTGTATTGCTGCAGCCAGAGATTGCAGAGCAAACACCACTGTTAAATGTCCACTGCATTTACACTGAAAACCCTTGGGTTCATTTATCTCTGTTCCTCTTTGCCCTTGATTTTTGGAGTGGTGTTGTGACTGTGTATTTGGTGTCATGCGAGTTCATTGTGATTATATAGGCTGGAGGCTGCTGCTATTGCACTCTTGCCTTTTGTCTAAAATTTGATTAAAAAAAGAGCTGAGGAAGTCTTTGCTCCTTGTGATGGAACAGAAGGTCCCAGAGGAGAAGGAAGATCTTGCAACTTGTCTGGTTACTGGTTTATCTGGTACTTTGTGTCAAGGCAAAAGAGTATTGTGACTCCCTAAAACAGCAGCTTAATATCTTTCAAGACTCTTTAAAACTAAAATATGGCTCTTGACAAGCTGCATACAGCAGATAATACCAAGTGTATGAAGTGGATGTTTTAATGGTTGCAAGAAGCTGTGGACTTTTTGAGTCATATCTAATCCATATTAACACAGGTCTGTGTCCAAGTTCTATCAATGGAGTTAAAAGTAGGGTTTTTTTCCACTGATTTAGTTAGGATTGCTTCTTTTGACTTATGCTTTGAAGTATGAGTGCAAATATTTACTGCAAGAAGAAAGTTATAAATCACTGTATGTGAGGGAACCCCTGAAAAAAGATTTGCTCTGATTGGGTTGAGTTAGATTTACAGCAGTGCAACTTCTGTATGCAGACAACTCCTTAGTATTCCCAGGGTGCTGCTTTCATTTTCCAGCTCCTGTCACAGCCTGCATTGAATTCAGAGGAAGAACAAACAGGAGATATCAAACCTTCATTTATTTCTAGTTATGTCAAGGCCACTATCAAGGCCACTATCAAAACATAAACAATGGACTGCTAATGATAGCTAATAATAGCTAATTTTCAAGAGGCAACCAGTACTCCCACCTAAGAGTGGGAGTATTTTCCTTTCTGCTTACAGTGGGGGATGCTCCCACTAGGAAGATTTTACTGGCTAGGCTGATGGAGAGTCAGGAAAGGGACTGAGCACCCTGATGGGCTTCCTTCTCCCACCAGGTGACCTGTCTGGGGGATTTTTTGGTGAAAAATCTTCAGGTGAAGAGGTGCCACGCTGCATTGAATGTCAAAGCTGAGCTAGGTCCTTTCTACCTCTGGAAAGGAAATCCCATCAGGCAGACTTGTAATATGGAGAATATAATTGGCAACAGTGGAGTGAGAGCTGGAAGAGCTTTTGGCTTGAACAGAGGTGATGTGCTGGGACTGGAGAGCTGCATTAGTGACTGTGTCTATGAGGTGTAAAATACCTGTGGTGGAGATATTAAAGGTACTGCTGTAATAAAACCCTGTGAACTGTATTTTGCACAGTTCATATGTCAGGCACAACACACCAGCCAGCCAGACACGTCAAAGATTTATGAACAGGCAGGCAGACACCTCGTGTGCGTGACCTAACTTTAAATCAGTTGGGCAAAGCCTACTGAACACTTACCTGTGCTCTGGCAGCACAGGGAGATTACTCATGGTATGGATTATCAACAGCATCACGCATTGCCATGACCTGATTTTGTTTAAGCCTCCATGGTAAAGATATCTAGAGTGGAATAATAAATACAAACACAAGAAGCAAATTCACAAATCTTTTAAGAATTCTGTTGTTGGCTAATGATGCAATTTCTCTTGCAGTTTGAGCTGTTGTAAATTAGGAATCATCACTGTTTATAACTGTCTTTTTTCTTACTTCATCCTCCCTTAAGTGAACTTGATGTGTGCCATGGAGGCTTCTGCAGTGGAGTCTTGCATGGCTCAAGTCTCAGACAAGGAGCAGAATTGTCCTTCACCCTGGTGCCTCCCTCTTCTCCTCTTGTACCTTGTGTGAACAGCCTGTGCCTTCTCTTTTTCTTGGAGTCTTCCTGTGTCAGATGTAACTGGTCAGTCTGATTTGGGATTTGGTGGGTCACTACTGAGCCACGCTGTGAAGGGATACCCCTGCAGCTTGTGAAGGCCAGGGGATGATATGGGGACTAAGAAAATTGAAGATACTTGCCTCAGAGAATTAAGGAATTTAAAGCTGATAAAGGTGTTTCAATACTACAGTAAGTAAATTAATTAAAAAAAAAAAAGTGAGGCAATACAGTTGTTCAGTAAAAAAACCATAGGTGAGCACTTGTAAATCTAATTGTTATAAACTTGAGAGGGTGAAGTCAGGATGTGTAAATCCTAAATTCGGTGTTCCTTAGAAGTACAATCAGTTGTCCAACTTTTGTTGCCTTTCAAAGACCTCTGATACCTCTGACTTCTGACAAAGTCTCAAGTAGTAGTATTTCCTTTAATCCTCTTTGCACTTGGCATTATTTAGCCTAATTTTAATTACTGTGCTTTGAAGTTCTTTAAGACCTACTAATACCTTAAACCAGCCTAGATCCTTCTCCCAGACTTTGGGCTGAAGGTGAGCCACCCTGAAAGACCCACTGCTGAAGTAGTCATAGTGAGAGACACTTGGTGATTCCACAAATCTGCATTGCCATTCCTCTGCTGCTCTGCACATCCTGGGTCACTCAGATGTCTGCGTGCTCTCGTGCAATTACTTAAGACACAGAAGGAATATGCTGAGGAAAGGGTTTGATGTTTGGTGGTAAGATTTGGGACATTGGATATCCGAGTAGTTGGTAATAATGTCTGACATTAGGAAACCTTCAGCCACAGGCTTAGACATTCCCAAAAAAGTGGGACCAAATACTCAGCTGAAAAAGTGGAAAGAGAAATTGTCTTCTTTGGAGACAGCAGGAGTTCTGCTATTAGTGTCATAAGGGCTTGTTTGCACCCAAAAGAGCTGAACCAGATCTTCAGCAGGAGATTTAGGCACTAAGCCACCAGCTAAGATCCAGGCTGCTGAGTTTCATTCTCAGAACAGAGTTTTATTCTCATCTTCACAGAATCAGCAGTCTTTTAGAAAAAGTTCTGCAGAAGATCCTTTTTATAGCCCTGGTTACAGCAAAATGACCCAAGTTATTTCGAAGCTTTACATTTATAAAAGAGAGGCTGCAAGGTTAGGGGAAAATTGGATGTTTCAAAGTAACAAAGATTTTCCCAAAAGTCTTTTCAGTGCATGTAGCACATGTAGAAGGCACCCAAAGCTATCTGTGTGTGTGTGTGGCAGTGAGCTTGAACAGCCTTGCAGATGCTGCAGGCTGGGACCACACAGCTGTGCCTTTCTCATGAACATACATAACCTTTTCAATATTCTAAATTGCCAAGATAAAAAAATCTCTTTGAACTGAATAGCAGCTTATCAATTGTGCTGAACCAAAACATGCACTCTTAATATTGTTCTCCCCATGTGCAGCAGCTCCAGTTCTGTGATTTCTAAACTGGGCAATTCATACTGAAACTATTAACACTTGTTGTATGAGGCTGTTAAACAGATACGTGTGCCCACACAAGAAATGCAGGATGAGGCTGTCATTTCATATTCAACTTCTCAGGGGTGGCAAAAATAATTACAAAATATATATGCATCTATCAAATCACATGCTGGTCTCAGATATTGCTGTATACAATAGATAAGCCACAGTAGGTTGCTTGTGAAACCTTGTGAGCACGTACATAATCACTGTGCAGAATTTGCAGGGAAGTCTGTGATAATTCTGTTCTTCTTAGCTGAATAGATTAGAGTTGCTAGATACCTTGGCCAAAATATGGCAGTAAATCTGGTGAGGTCTTTAACACTAGCTTTACTAAACTAAATGAATTAAGATAAGGCAGGTAAAATGGCAGCTTGAATGTTCACATTCTGTGCTTCTCCAGAATTTTGGCCATAAGCAATTACTGCTGTGGAAAACTTCACTGGCTTTCTTACAGAGCTCTCCTTCCTCTCTCTGTAAGAGTGAAAGGGCAGGGTTTAAGCTATAAAATGGGTCAGCTCTGATAAGAGTTTTGTTTCTAAACTCTGTTCTTAAAATCCCACATGAAGCATCCTTCCAGCATTAGGATTCTTTCAGCACTAAATACTCAGTGGAGTTTCGTTTGAAGGGGGGAAATAATTGAATTCAGTTGGGCTGAGCAGCACAGGGTTACATACACAAGATGAAATGACAATTAGATGGATATTAATTGAACAGGAAGTCCAGTCCAACTGGCCAAGGCTGTAATTCAGTGGTGGAGCACCGCAGTGGCAACACAGGCTTCAGAAATGTCCTTTTTCCTCAGGTATTGGATTGCAGTCCTATGAGCTAAGGTGATGTCCCTGAGGTGGTGTTGGCATGGACTCCAGGGCATGGGGAAGAGGGATTAGTCTGTGCTGGAACAGGGTCACTGAGCTAAGGCACCACAGCACGAGTGTTTTGGGTGGGTTAACAGGAGCTGCTGAAGCCTTGCAGGGCTGTCAGCTGGTTTTCACCATGCTGTGGTGTAAACCACTTGCTGAGAACTCCTGGATCAATGGCCAATAGAAGTTACCCATATTTCTCTTGTCTTTCTTGAATAATTTCTTCCCATATTATCTCACTCTACTTTTCTGTCAAAATTGCCCTGAACTGCCCCTTTCTTTTCAGAGAAGCTTATGTACATCATTCACCTTAAATTGAGACTTGCTGTTAAATTTTGCTTTTATAGTCCATGGCAGGGGGTTGGAACTAGAGGATCTCTAAGATCCCTTCCAAGCCAAATCATTCTATGATTCTGTGATTAAAAATATTAGCCTGCCATGTCATATTGTATTATATGTTATAACAATATATATTATATTGTTATATTGTTTATGATATGCATTTATGCAAATGGCCAGGGCCATACACTTCATAGTAAATTTAAGCCTGTTGCAATAATCACTTGATTTGGATCATGGTGAAGATAGCTGAGTACATGCTCAAGTTAATATTGAGAGAAAATAATCCTTTCCTGTCTTCTGAATAGTGAAGATTGTCCCACAAGAATAGAAAACAAAGCATTTAATGAGATTTTAAGAAAGATTACATAATTGTACGGGTAACAGTATCCTCTGCATTAGCTAAGATAAAAGAAATGTAAAAAGGAAATCAGTTCCTAAACTTGAGGCTATAAACCAGGATTAAACTCCTGGAGCCCTGAAGAAACTGTCTCTGTAGTTTCATGGACTTTACTTCCACTTCCTAAACTCCTGGAAAAAGGATCCTGCATAGGATGTTTTATTAAGGCATCTGAGACTGATTATTTGAAGTCCATAATTTAGGCCTTCTGCTATCCACTTGTTGGAAATTGGACTACTGATAGAGATGTTTTTTTATTTAGGAAGCAACAATGGAGCCACTGTTTGCTAGTGTAATTTTATTTTCTTTTTTGGGTGACAGGGAAACAAACCTTTGCAGAAGGACTTGTTCTTGCCCTGGTCATGCAGAGAGGGAGAACACAGTGTTAAATGCTCTGTGGTTCCTTCTGCCTTCAGAAGAGTGTGGCAAGTAACAAATAAAATAAAATAAAATAAAATAAAATAAAATAAAATAAAATAAAATAAAATAAAATAAAATAAAGAAGAAAAAATGGCCTTGTTTAACTGTAATGTGAGGCACCTTTTGCTCAGGAACAGTTTGTAAGCTGAAGAAGATGCCAGGAGATGGCAGCATCCACCAAGGCCTTCACGCACCTCACAGATTTCATTCCTTGGTACTGTGGGACCTCCTCACCTGGAGATTGCTTCAAAATCTTCCTCTGGGGCTGTTTTCTCTCAATGTCTCTTCATTAAACACAGAACTCTGATTAATTTCTATCTGTTTGGCTTGGTGCTTAAAGGCTCTCATAAGAAAAAGGTGACAGGGTGAGCTCAGCACTGTAAGCCTTATTTCTGCTTTTCACTGTCTTGTAGGAGTGTGGGTTTGTTTTAAAGCTCTGTAAGGAGTGAAGGATAATTTACAGCTATGCATGAAGAGATGGAAGAGATCCAGAGGGGATCCAGAGGAGAAGGATGGATTACTGATTTACAGAGCCAGACTGACCTGTTCTGCAGACTTGGATGTGGCTTTTTAAAGTGACAGATCTAGAAGATGTCCATTTAGCAAAACCCAGAGCTAGATTTCTCCAAGGTTTTTAAGAGTCTTGAGAATGCAGCTAAATTTCTTGACCAGACTTGTCTTGACTTTGGTGGAATCTGTCAGTGTGCAAATACCTTCATAAATCTGGATCTCAGAGGAAAGCTTTTTCCCCAAGCCAACTAATTTGTAGTCGTGACCTGTGAGAGTGTTCAGCTTTTTCAGTGCTGCCTGAAGTTGGCTGAATTTGGGCCATGTTTGTGTACATACAGGCTTTAGGAGTAAGGAAGTACACAGACATTAATGCAGTATTTATTGTCATTTAGTCATTACAAGGCCTACTTCTGTTATTAAAAATACATCTTGCATTTTGATGTCTTCCAAAACAGCAAATGTAGACATGTGGTCTGTTCTTAAGTGCATTTTTTTTTGTTTATTTTTTCAAGATCACTTGAGAAGCTTTTATTCAGTTGTATTTGTGCCTCTTTATTTGTGATGCTTGATGGAACGTTCCAAGGCTTCCCTCTTTTGTTTTTTATTGTTTTTGGGGTTTTGTTGTGCCTGTGTTTTTTGTTCAGTTGGTTTTGGTTTTTTTTTTTTAACAGTAGAAATGTCAGTTGTCTAATTCAATCATCCCTAGTTCCTCCTGTGAGGACCACTGAAAGGCATATGGGATATTAATATTTAGAACATCATTCTTGAAGAGATGAGGGTGCATTTTTTGTATAGCTCAGGTTGACATGGAGCTGCTGAAGCTCAGACTAAGGTTATGGCCCAGCATCCAAGTGACACTAAAGGATCTCTCAGACATTTTTCTTTCTCTTGACTTCCTCTGCAGACTGGGATATGGCTGAGTGGGGCTGAGCACTGGTTTCAGGTTCTCTGCCCTTGATCCCAGTAGAAGCAATGGAGTTTCCCAGTTGCCACTCCTAACATGGAGCTACTCCAGCTTATGCTGCTGGTGTGAGACCTTTAAATCAGTGCTGATTTAGGCATGGCAAAATGCTGGCCTGCCATTGCTTACACAGCAGCTGGAAAGGCCACCAAGATGATCTTTCTTCTGGTAATGAGGGTGAAAAATCAGGACAGGAAGGTGTTGGAGCTGCTTCTCGTTCCTGTTTTTGACTAGCAGGGGGGGCCTGAAGCAGACAAAAAGGTTCAGCTTTCCCAGTGCTCCCTGGAAACGTGTCTGATCTGCTAAGACACAGCATGTGAGGAAAATACAATCCTGAAAGAAAAGGCCTTTTAAGATTTTTAAACTTTCCTCAGATGATGATTAGCAGGAGCTCTGTGCTGATGCCGAGGCAGGGTTGAACGGAGTTTATCGAGGTAGAGTTGTAGCCAGTCTTTTTCTGGCAAGTTAATAAGATGGCAAAAGTCCTTTGAATGCCACTGGAAGTCTTTGAAATTGTGCAAAAGTCCTTTGGATTTATCGAAAGCTAATCAGTATGACATTAACAAAGAACAAAGAAAGCCTAATGAAGATGAAAGATTTGAAAAGTGGCTTATTTCTCTTTTGTCCTGGCTTTTCTTCCCCGAAACCCTTGCCCTTGTTGGCTGGGTAACAGGCTGTGTGTTAACAGGCTGGTTATCAAATGAAATGGGGACTGTTGGCGTGTGTTGAATTAGATCCTTTTATTCTTTGTCTGTCAGGGTTTCCTTCATAAATGCAGGTTTTAACCAAGTCATTAAAATGCTCATTTAGCTGAAATTTGGCAATCTAATTCTTCCCCTGACAAGATGCTTTAAATATCCTTTACCTAGTCAACAAAATTTGATTAAAATCAGCATGGGTGTTTCTTTCCCCAAACTCTTCTCTGTCCTTCTTAATTGGGTGTCCAAAAATAGCCTGTTTGGGTGCTTTCCATGCATTCCTCCAAGAAAATAACATTCAGTAGAAATGTGGAATTTCAAACTTCTTGGATTGTAAAGGATATCTAGCTAAGCAAAGATGCAAAAGTAAAATTAGAGCCAGGAATAGCCTGTGAGATGATGTTCTGTACAATGGTAGAACCCCAGGAAATTGCTCAGTGTGGACTTGTGGGGTTTGAAAACTCGAAGATACAATTTTGAGTAGCTTTAATGAGTAGAGATGACAGAGCCTGGAACTTCTGGTGCTCAATCTAGTGGAATCCCTCTCAGGATTAGCAGGGCACTTGCATTCTCTGAGCACCAAATACCAGAAGTAATGCACAAACACACAGAGATGAAAGTTGTCTTCCTGCTGTGCAGGCTTCACTGATTTTGTAAAGTCACAAGGTGAAAATTCAGGAAGCAGATTCCTTGCCCTTCCAAAAAGTTTTAACCAGAAATAATTAAAGGCTTTGTCTATACCTCAGTTTTCCATGTGTAAAAGCTGACTTCCATTATGAGTTTGTCACACATACTCTCTCCTGGGGGCCTGCTGCTGCTCCCACAGGATGAGGATGTTGATATATGTAATATGCATTCAGACATCTAATCTTTCCTCATACCACTGTGTACAAAGGCTGAGCCCAAAATCTGTCCAAGAGACACCAATTTTTAAGCTCAGGAGGGCCACCTGCAGCACTCACCCCTGACCTTCAGGCTCTCTCAGATACCCTGTGTAGATCACAAGTTGGGAATTTGGTTTCTTGCAGAAGAGTGCGAGTAAAGGCTATTTAAATTTAGATTTAAAAGAAGGCATTGTCTTTTCTGTAGTTGCAAATCTATCTCCAAAACCCAAAACTGTCAACCATTTTAGTCTTTAAAAATATGACCTTGTGTGGTGGTGGTGGCTTTCCCATGATATTGACTGTCCTTGTCTGCAATGTGTCATGTTCTTGCTGCATATTGGCTGCATGCACCTCCCAGTGGCATTTTTCAGGAATATTCAGTGCTGTATTTCAGCTACAATTCAGTAAATTGCAACTTCAAGACATCCAATGGCACAAAAAAGCTTGAAAACTTGTTGAGCTTTATTGAGGCCTATTTTAGCATAGCATTCTTGCTTTCTAAACACCTGCAGAAAATTTTACTTGATTTCATTAGCAGCGAGATAAAAATATTAATGTTGTTTTTTTCAAGGCTTCTTTTGTTTTGGAGGCTTATTGAAGAATGTGGAAGTGATCTTACATAAATCAGAAAAGGCAATAGATTTTGGGGTGCTGAGACTGTCACTGTGTCCTTAGGTCATTCTGTGCTGGGATATTGAAAGGGACTCAGGTGTAATATGACAAACAACACTAGATGATTTATGCCTCTTCTACCTGGAGAATATAGCATGGGATAATAGCTACTGGTCTGTTTTTCAGAAATCCTCAGCACCAACAATCTCAGCTGAAATGAAAATGAAAGTGGCAACTGCTGAGCAGAGCTGAAAATGGGGCCATGGATGTCAGCCCGAAAACTGAGTTCCATTGTGTTTGTGCTTTAACGTCAGCGTCTCAAAACTTTCTCTAAACAACGTATTTTTGGTTTTATTATTTTTGTAACAGCAGGGCCAGAAAAAGCATCATTAAGGATGTACTTGTTTTCTCACTTGAGCCTTCTGTCTCTGTCACCCTCAGTCCACAAGTGAACTATTTTGGAAATTTGAGGGCAGTCTGTTCAGTCATTTTTCAAGAAGGCAAGAAGTGTCGAGGGAGGGAGATTTTCCTAATTTCTCCTGTTATTGCTATATATATATTTTTTAAATCACCATTATGTTGAAAGCAAACAGCTGAAGGATATCAGAATTCAATTCATACTGGGTAGGCAACTGTATTCACTCAAGCCCTTCAATGAAAACCTACAGGATCAAGTCCTCAGTGCCAAGTTCTCTGTGCTGGGTCTAGTGACAAACCCGAGATGACCCAGACTTTTTCTTGCTTGCTTCAATCAGCAATATCTGAAGGTAGCATAGAAATTTAGCCTTTCTGTACTTTCTCTTCACCTGTGCTGGAAGGCCACGGTGCGTGGCTGGGACTGAGGGGCACTGCCTGCTAATTTTATCACTTTTTGATGGGAACCAAAAGCAGAGAGCTCAGCTTGGCTGCTAAAAATGGGACACCAGGATTATTTTTAGGTGTCAGGTGAACAAATGTCGTGCTGAAAGAACTGTGGAAACTTAAGAAGGAACCAAAACTATGTGAAAGCAGTTACATGTATGTATGAGTTCTAGTTTTTTGGTGTTCATCTGTCATTCCTGTTGCTGTATAGCAGTAGCAAGAGGGGCTTGGAGCTGGGAGACTGTGACAATGTCAGGGAGGAGCAAAATGCAAGATTTGAGATAGGTGTCAACATGGGGAGGAAAGCAGGCTCTCTGAGTTAGGTTTGTGATGGTAACACAGTGGCTAATCCAAAAAATGAAACGGAGACAGAATAAACCTTTGGTCATTTCTATGTGAGCATTCAAGTTGTGACACAAAGGAAAGGTATTTTCAGCAATTTGACAAAGATTTGAAAGTTTTCCTCCTTTCTTCAGGCTCGTGGTGTGGAGACGAGCAGGCTTTTTGAGGGCTTAAAGAGATATAAATTACTATTTTTAATAAAACTCTTATCAACTTAACAAAAACTCTTCACAACAGTTGTCTGTGTAATGTTAGATGAATGATAATGTGATATTGAAAAGTTCCATGGGATTCGTGCATCTTGCCCTGTGCAGTTCTCTTCTGGCTCTTCCACACTGGTAATGCCAAATTCAAGCCAAGAAAATGACAGTACTCATCTGTAAGATGTATACACATTGTAATTTTCTAAGAACAAAATTGCCTTATATAACTAATAATCTCACTCAAGCATTTTCAGCACTTTGATGGCATATCCTATGTCAGGGAACATTGGTAAATATTGATGCAAAATTGTTTCTTCATGTAAATCAAATCTTGAAAGGTTTAAATGTGCAGCCAGTGAGTGGGTGTGTATGTTTTTGTTTATTTGTGAATATATCTGCCTACATAGTCCCTCATCTTATAGACTACATATTTCCCTTGTCAAAAGTACGATCATATTGAACAGCTGTTAAATGGTAATACTTGACATTTATTATTGTATATCTTTCATCCAAGCTTCTCATATTACTTTAGTACTAACTAATGCTTGATAATCCTGATATAACATAGAAAATATTATCCCCATTCATGATGGTTAAACAGAACCACAGTGTAATTAAATAATTGTCTCTAGTGGCATTGTCACTCCTATTATTCATTCTGAGTTCACTGTCTTCCTGTAAAATCTCAGTAGACACAGAGAATGTTAATTTTTTATCTCTATCTGCCCAGTGTCAATCCTGGAAGTGATTGCGTGTGCAAGTGTGTGGGTGACTGTAACTGGCTGCATTTAGAATAGTAACTGTGCTTTCTTCATCACCCTTTTTGGTTTTGGTTATTTGAGATTCCTCTCGAGTTAACAAGCTTGATTGCAAGGTGCTCTTTCTGGAGGTGAGGACATAGCCAACTAAGTCAGCCAGAAATTGAAGCAGTAAGTCTTTTACTCTCAAACTGCTTCTAAATACTCCACTGTCCTTTCGCAGGGTGGAAACATAACAGAGAACTGAACCAAACCCTCTCTCCCAGTTATGAAATGTCTGAAAGCTATCGAGATAGTATTTAACTTCTTTTCTTTTCCAGCTTAACCCACACTACCCAGAAGGTAATAATGAAGGAAAAGCTTTGGTAAGTGGAATTTATATGTTGCATATAATCTGGGGAATGCTACATCCTTAACCCAGCATGGCCTGACAAATGGAAGCCCTTCATAGCTTTCCTTTTCCTTATGTGTTCCAGCTGCTGGGATTGTTTTCTGTATCCTGTGTAAGGGAGGATGCATCTCAGAACTGGCAATTAGAAAGTTTTCCCTCACGTGAAGGCAAATGATAAGAAACTTACTCAAATTGTGCATCAGAGTGGCATTAGTTGAAGCTGTTCTGCTTGTTATCTGACTGCAGATATGAAATGTATTCATTCTTCTCAGCTTAGATGTGTTACTTCATGGCAGCAGTCTTTGCCTGGTACAGCATCAAGAGCGTTTTAGCTAATTCTGACTAATGAGGCAAGGCCAGACATGGAGATTACAGTGTGTGAAGGAAGTGGAGTTAAAACCTTGGGGGAATCTTATTGTTAATAAGTCAACAAATATTCCAAAAAAGAATCATTCCTCCATCAAATTCATGTGATTGCCTTGGAAAGGCTGAGATCTTCTTCAAAAAAATTCAGTTTAATTTATCTCTGCTTACCTTCCGGCTTTTGTTCTTTAAGAGGACACATTTTCAGGTTTTTCTCTGCCGAGGGAAGAAATTTTTGATTTTTCATGACATGAAACCCAAGATTCTTACATAATCACATGCCCTGAGGACTGCAATTTTAATAAAAATGGAGACTTTCATAGGAGTTGGCAACATTGGTTTTCCATCTTCACTGATATTTGGCATTAGTGGTGATATTGCAATAACAGCTAGGCTGTCTACAGAAATGAGAATTCTCTCCTATGAAAGTACAGAAATTCCACCAGTTGTTTCTCTTTTGTATTAGAATGAAACTTGAGGCCTTTGGAACTTTGGAATGGAAATCAAGATCAGTTCTAGAATTCCCCAGTGAGTAGGTGTTAGGCCCTTGTCACTGAGGAACCAATCCTCAGTTGTACCACACCATACTTATTTATGGTTTAGGGTTTCCATCTGTAGCCATTTCAGTTCATCTAAATAGTTAAATATTCCCTGGACACCGTAATGATGAAGGCACAAGAGTAATCTAAACATGGATGTTAAAGGTGGCTTCACTATCAGTTTGGCTTATTCCTTCTGGCTATTGGTTTCAGCTAAAAACCCCGACCAGACAAATCACATTTGAGAAATACTTCCAATAAAAAAGTAATCAAATCTGATTGAGGATCAAAACTGATGTCTCTGTGGAAATTTACATTTATGCAGTCAGTACTTTCCTGTGTGAGATGTTTTGTGAAAGAACTTCTAGCAATTTTTGGTAACACCTCCATGTAAATCCAAGCCTACAGGCTCTGTTAGTGTGGTAGAAATCCCTTTGGATCCTTCACCCCTTTATAGTCTTGTTGGAAATGTCATGAGTCAGCAATGGCTATTTAAGCCTTCATTCTGCCCTGGAACAACCAAGTAGAGAAACTTCACATCCCTGTGCAGGAATTTCTTTTATGTTACAATGATGCAGTATATTGAATTGTCCCTCAAAAGTAGAAGAATCTTATAATATTTGGAGTTCTTTAAGGGTCAGCTATAACAGTCTTGTATCCAATAGCACATAACCTGGAGTACACAGGCTTTCCTTGCTCTGTGGTTATCATCTAGTGTTTCCTCTGCCTGGTCACTGCCTAACTGCAAAGGTATCTTCTTTTCCATCTTTTGAAGCAATTAATTTTGAAATACTGCCTGTGAAGTAAATCTGGAGGGGGGAGGTTGAAATGGACCTACCCTAGCAAAATTTGAAGTCTGAGTAGCAGGAAGATGGGAGATGAATGAACAAATCCTTGTGACTGAAGGGCTGAACCTTGAGCCTGCGTGCCCTTGAGGCCAGGAAGGCCAATGGTGTCCTGAGATGCATTTGAAAGAGCATTGCCAGCAGGTCAGGGAGTGATCCTGCCCCTCTGCCCAGCCCTGGGAGGCACAGCTGCAGTGCTGTGTCCAGTCCTGGGCTCCTCAGGGCAGGAGGGACAGGGAGCTCCTGGAGCAGGGCCAGCAGAGGCTGAGGAGATGATTTAGGGCCTGCAGCATCCCTGACAGGGAAAGGCTGAGGGAGCTGGGGCTGCTCAGCCTCGAGAGGAGCCCCAGCTGAGAGGGGCCCTCAGCCCTGTGTGTCCCTGTGTGCAGGGAGGGCTCCGAGCAGGGCCCAGGCTCTGCTCCGGGGGCCCAGCAATGGCACCAGAGCAACGGGCAGGGACTGATCCCAGGGAGTTCCACCTGGGCAGGAGGCAGAGCTTCTGTCCTGTGCAGTGCCTGAGCCCTGAACAGATTGTCCAGAGAGGCTGTGGAGTCTCCTCACTGGGGATATTCCAGACCCATCTGGACACAATCCTGTGCCCTGTGCTCTGGGATGGCCCTGCTGGAGCAGGGAGGTGGCACCAGTGACCCACTGTGGTCCCTTCAGCCTGACCCATCCTGGGACTCTTCTCTGCTAGGCTGTTGGATAAAAGGGTCACAGCTCCTTCTCTGTTGTCTGGGTTTTAAAGGCAGCACAGCCGTCTGTGCATTCTGTGGCAGCCCTTAACTCCTCAGTGTGTGCTGGGGCCGCTTGTGTTTGTTCATGGCCTGGTTTACAAGGCCTGATCCCAGTTGCTCAGGCAACTGAATTTTGGGAAGCAGCAATGGAGAAAGGTTTTCCATAATGCAGCGGTGGGCACAGACACCGAGGTTCTGCCTAAGCACATCTTTTCTGCCTTGCCCTAAGTGACTCCAGAGTCTGAAAGGGTTTTGGCTCCAGAGAACATAAATATTACTGGAAGTCACCAGGACTTTTGTTCCCAAGCATTAAAGGTACATTTGGACTGAGGTTCATTGCTTGTTTATGAGCTGCTTCTTGACAATCCAGCCAAATTATCTTGTGAAGCACTGCTTTTAATTCTGGTAAAATTTGGCCTTACAATGAGTTGATTAATATTCCCACATCTAAGCTCCAGAAGACTTTTTTTTTTAATGGGAAGACCTTTTTCTTTATTTAAGGATCTTACCAAAAAAAGGTTTCTTCATCTCTTAAAGTCTAGGAGATTGTAGTGTATCATGATTGTAGTGTATCATGTAGTGTATCAAAATGCAGTGCTCTATGTTGCAGCTCCCACTAAACCCCAAACTGGTGTATTTTATGCTGCAGATTAGTATGCTTTTCCTCTATGGAGAGAAATGTACAGCATCCAGAAGAATGCTACAAACATCAGTGAAATGTCAGGAACAGCTGGGAACCTGGCATTTGTTAGTGCCTTTGTGTTAAAGGCTGACTTTGGATGGGTACAGTCTCTCCATTTGTCTGCCTTTTCGTGAGAGAGCTAATTCTAACCAGTTCCAATCTACCTTTTATTGTTGAGATTTTTATTAGGCTTGAGACTGGTATGCATTTACTTTTCTTGTAAAGAAGTTGGGCAGTTCTACTATGGGCTGCCGGGTGCAATTTGATGTATCTCCTTTGACTTCTGTTTATCTATCTTTATGAATTCCCAGCATTCTGCAATTTTAAGTTTGCCTTCTTGCTGCCAACCCAGGAGATTTTTTTTTCCTGATAAACACTGTAAATTAATTTGTTTTGTAAAAAATTTTATTTTATTTTACCTTCCAGGAATGAAGTTTATTGAATTATACATTTCATATGGGTGATGCAGTTTAAACAAGTAGAACAGACAATCTGAAAAACATTGAAAAGAAAAGAGAAAAGAAAAATCATCAGCTTAGGAATGGCAGCTTATATAAAGCCAGCAGTCAGACCACTGGGGAGGCTGGGGGAGAAGGGGAGACACGGATGCCGGCACATTATTATTATTCTGCCGTTGCACACGGGTCTGAATCAGCTCTGGAAATGCATACATTGTTTCTTACAGAATGTCTCTGGCTCCTAACAACAGGATTGCAACGTGATGTCTCTGCTAAAAATGCGATGACTCACAAATGAGTCAACAGTGAAGGTGTTACAGGAGGCTAACTGCTGTGCTGTCTGCCAGGGCTCCTAGCAGGCAGGAGCAGGGCTGGCCATTCATTTACTCCATTTGCTCCTCATAAAGAATTTTGAAAATAATCTAACCTATGGAGTTCTGCTCACGTTACTGCTCTGTGAAAATGCTGGTTTTGTAAGAGCCTCCTAAACTGGGTTAACATATTGAGATACCACGTTGCTCTGGATTTAACAGGCATTTTCAGAACTCTGGCTGCTATTAAATTTAATTTCTGCTGAAATCTGTAGTGCAGCTTAATGTATTCATTCAGGAGCAGGGCATTATCCTTGTCTGTCTCTATGCCACAAGAGGTGTCTTCACCAATTGGAATTGTAGATTGGGTTTCTAAAAGAAAAGGTATTTTAGGTCTGTCCTGTTTTTGTATTGCTTTTAGCAGTTGAAATGAAGGCCCTTCCGTAAGCAAAACTCATGTAAATCTCTTGAATTTTAGGTACGATGCCCAGTTGAGTTAAATAAGGAAGGTTTAGGTATAGGGGATAAGGTAAATAAGGGATAGGTAGCAATTAGCAGCAAATTCTGTTAAGAGCTGTGAAAAGGGTTATCTGCTGGGCTGTAAGTCTCAAGACAAATCTGATTGTACCTGATTATTTTGTCACTAATTCCAGCATGGGATTTATCTCTCCCTACATTTGCCCTCCAAATGGAAAGCAGTATGTCTGCATTATTTTTTCTTTTAAGCTTCTTTTTAAATCATGATGCAGTGTAAATCAGTGGTGGTAGCCCAGGAGTTACAGACTTTGCTGTGGGCCTGGATCAGTATTTCTACTCCTCACCAAAAATGGTGGGTTTTCTCACTACCTAGGACTCTCTTTTTTTGAATGCTCAGCCTTTGCTTCCCTGGATGGGTCCCACCTGGAGAAGTGCCCTGGCTGTATTCTGGGGGTTTGCCCAGTTGCCTTTTCCTGGGTGTGATTATTGAGCTTTGCTGCTACAGAATCAGGCTGGGGGCTCACAGCCTTCCATGCCAGTGCACACTGAGGTTTTCTTGGGCTGAAGGAGCTGACTCTGCTCTTTGTACCACTGATACTTACACTGGGTTGTTTGGGAGGTGTGGGTCCAACTCCTGCTGGGCAGAGGCGGAGCTGAATGTGTCTCCTTCATCCTCGTGAGTGATTTAACCAGCGCACAAGAGTGAAGTGATTGCACTTTCCTCACCTTGGATATGTGTCTGATGTGACTTGTGACAGCTTGTTGCTAGTTTGTTGTAGTTTGGGACAATCAAAGCTACATACATTTTCCTTCCATGAATGTACTATTTGGTAATATTGTTTTACCCACAGTTCTCTAAACTGGCATGTAATTCACCTGGGGTTTTTTGTCTCTTATAAAGCCTTTGGAGTGCTTTCCTTGGCTGTCACTGACCATATCGCCAGCATCTCTGAAACTGTTCCGTTGGCTTCCTCTTCACACTGCTTTAAGTTGAATTTTCTTCCCTCTGCATTTGAGTTCCTTTGCAGTTCTTTTCTACTTTTCTCTTAATTGAATCCAGTTTTGCTGGCTGCATCTGCTCATATGCCAGTTTCTACCTGAGCAAATGTCATCTTGTTTTCATCTGCTTAGGAATGCAGTGCTTCTCCTGAGCTAATGTCTAATTAATTTAAACTAGCCTAGTACTTTCACTTCTTTCTACATCCTCACATGGACTCATCTGCTGATTCAATAATGGCTGAGTTAAGTGCGGATTCTGATGGCTGCTTACTAAATTTAATTTATCGTGAGAAGCTTTCTGCGTCTTGAGTGTCTGTGCATTCTCTCTCTCCCCCGCACAGAGGCATGTGCACGTGCTCTGGGACATAAACTGAGCCATAAATACAAATCCATGTTTGTTCCTATGTAATGGCAGCATTGCTGTCTCTCGTGTACCCCTTGTACACAACTTGTTTCCAGAACTGTCAGGTTGGGGGTCACTTCTCATTAGGTAGTTTTTTTTTACCATGAGTAGTGCTTAACTCCCATAACCCAGGTTGAGTTGTGAGATTCAGATTCTAAAATAATGCTGTAAGGAGAATTCTGAGGTTTGTGGGGGAGTTCAGCCTGGAACTGCTGTACAGCTCTCGTGCAGGTCTGACTTTGCTCAGCTAAGCCTGGCATTGCACTTAGCAGTGTTGCAGGCACTGTCTTGCCCTCTGTTGAAGTGGAATTTCTTTTTAGGCTAAAAACCAGATCTTGCTCCTATGTCTGCCTGCCAGCTGCTAAGCCTGGTTGGTAGGATTTCAGGCTGGTGAGCCAATTCCATTGCTCACCTGGATCTATACAACTGTTGGGGACACCAAGTGTGGGCAGGGTCAGCCCCAAACTGCTGGGTGAACTTCTCCACAGAGCTAATGGTTGGTGTGAGCTATTAAAGCACGGGAGACCTGCCTTTAACTCTGCCTCCTGCCAGCTCACCCAGCTTACACACTGCTCATGGTGTTCTGTGGTGGGGAATATCCCTTTGCCCAGCCTGGGTCAGGTGTCCTGTCCATGTTCCATCCCAGTATGGTTTCCTGTTTTGGTCTGTATTTTACCCAGAGCCCCAGGATAAAAAGATAACCATACAATTAGGAAGTGTCCCCTTTTTTTGTATACCAGTCATTTCAGTTTGGAAATTATAGTGAAGTGGGTAGTTTCTGGGAAACCCTAACTAGATTTGAATGTAAGTTGTGGAAAATATCAAGAAGTTTGGATGCTGTTCAAAACTATTCTGTGCTACTCACCTCTTTACATATCTCTTGAATTTTAAACCGATTATCCAGTTTTCTCTATTGTTATGAAGTGTAGGAAGTAGTTTTTCATTTAATATTAGACTCTGACTCACACCTGCTAAGCTCTTAGAAGGATTCTTTTATTGTTTCTATGCCTTTTCAGTCTGTGTCTCATCACGAATATGTAAAACAAAATATGTATGGAAATCACAAAAGCAATTTGCTATTTTCTCAATCCTTGTGCATTTTTCTTTAGTATTTTTTGGGCGTGAGATACAATAGGATGTGGGGACTGTCAGGTGAGTTTACTCTTGGTGCAAGTCACAGGAGATGGTTGCTCTTGTCTTACCAAGCCTTCCTCTCAAATACTAGTGGCAATACCATAATGATTAGAGGAACCTAAGAAAAATTTCTTTCTGCATTTTTTTCTGCTCTCTCTATCCTTGATGGAAGTCATGGGATGGAAAGCTGGCGTTTTTTAAGCTTGATAATGAAAAAAGGAACGTTTTAGAAGGATTCAAAAAGTACCTTGAAATGAGTTGATGACTCGTTCTTTCTTCCCTAATTTCACTCATCCTTGATTTTGTTGTTTAATCTCAATTGGCAATATGGATAATCAAAGCTTTGCCCTTGATTATCCCTTACAGTTTGGTTTTAATCAAGCTACTAATGCAAACCAGGTACAGCCTGGCCTTTTCCATTGTACAGCTCTTCCTTCGTGGTGTATTGTAAATCATTATAATAGCATTTCAGGCTTCCAGGGTTGGATTTTTTTCTCTTTTGGCTTTCCTCATTCCTCTTCTCCTTTCCCTCTGTGATGTATTTTGTATATGTGAAGGGCCCTGGGCTGCCAGTCTGTTAATTGGTTATCAGTCTTTTGTAAGATGTGTAACTCGACACCCCAGAGAGCAGCTTTTACTTACACCAGTAATTCTGTTGCTTGCTGCGTGGATAGGGGCACAGACTCCGAATGACTCCTTCAAGCCCAGAAATGTTCTCAGGAAAGGTGGCACTGGGAGTCTGTAGGCAAAGGTATGTAGGTGACTAAAGAAATGAGGATGGTGCTGCAGGGTCACAAAATTCCTGTGGACTCTGAGCAGGTGGTGGGAGGAAGATCCCACCTTAGCTCACAGGCCTTGTTTGAGTAACTGTGTCCCTCAAAGGGAACAACTCCTGCCCTTGCAGTGGGTAAAATCAGAGCTGGCTTGGACCTGGCCTCGAGTGCATTATCAGCCTGTGCTGAGATTTGTGATACAATCCAGCTGGGGCCTTGCCTGTCCCGCTTCCCATGACAAGCTGGTCCTGATGGAGCAGATATTCTGGCTCTTGCTGTTTGGAGAGTGTCCACAGGACAAGAGGAAATGGCCTCAAGCTGCTCCAGGGGAGGTTCAGGTTGGACATCAGGAATAATTTCTTCTTGGAGAGGTCTGACGGGCATTGGAAGGGGCTGTCCAGGGAGGTGCTGGGGTCCCCATCCCTGGAGGTGTTCAGGAAACAACTGGACATGGCTCGGGTTTAGTTCACAAGGTGGTGATCAGTCAGAGGCTGGACTCGATGATCTTGGAGGCCTTTTCCAACCTAAATGATTCTGTGATTCTCTGAGAGGAAAAAGCCATCAAACCTACATAGAACAACAGTGGATTTAGGCAATTACTTACTTTTTAAATCCCTTCCTTGTCTTAAAAAAAAAGTCTAATTTTCATTAATTCTCTTCTTTAAACTGTAGCCCTTTCCAGACCAGCACTGTGTAGTTGCATCTGCTGGGAGTGAGGGGGTCTGCAACTACTGCAGGTTTTTTGAAGCTGTAGGTGTCATATAAAGCATATCCAGTGCTGCAGTGCCTCTGTAGCTCGTGGCCTGCTGTTGTTCTAATGACTGCCTGAGACCCCATGGGGCAAAGTGCATCCTTTGTGTTACTCCAAAGCCAGTCATGGTAGATTCTTGCTAGAAGGTAAAAAAAAAAAAAAAAAAAAAAAAAAAAAATTCCAATTCAGATGTATTACTTGTCTGCAAGGTAATTGAAGAATTTCTAATGGGCCCTGATGCAAGCAAATAACCCTTGTGCCTAATCAGCAGAGAGACGGCGACCTTCCTGCTTCAAAGAAGAAACGCCAGGCAGGGGAGAAGATTATGTATACTTTGGTCTCTGTGCCACATGGAAATGACATCGCATCTCTCTTTGAACTGGATGCCACCACTCTTCAGAGAGCTGATTGCCTGGTTCCAAGGTAAAATAAAAAAAAAAGGAAAGGAAAAAAGGGCAAAAAATAGCGCTGCATTGACAGGGTTTCTTCCTGGCATTATGCTGGTGAGTAAAGCAGAAAAAATCAAACATGAGCAAGTATAATCTTTCTGTTAAATCTGAGGAGGATTCATGGATAAATAGGGGATGTATAAAACATGATACTGCTGCTGTGACTGGGTAAAATAATTATAAGGGTAAAACAAGTGACACTTAGAGTCTGTGAAGAGAAAAATAATGGTCTAAATATTGCACAGATCTGTGTGAGGATAGAATTGAGCTCTGTGCACTGTTTGAAAAAAATGTACTTCTAATAGATTTAACTGAATTGTTCCCAACAAAATAATGTGTGTGATGAGCTGGGCTTCTGTTTCCCTGACAGATCATGATGCCACTGAGCACATTTGTTACTCAAATGTATTCAGCAAGTGGCTTCTGGGTTTTAATTGTCAATATTTGAAATTTCAGCTGTGTAGCATAGCTGAGATTGGCTAGATAAGTCACACGGTGTTGGTTGTGACTGAATGGGCTTGCAGACACTTGGGGCTGGTTGTTATGAGGGTGGATTTTAAAGCTGGGTACCCACAAATACTGATGTATGTGGCTTTGAAGTGTGTTTGCTATGCTAAGTTCTTCCAGATAATTTGCTTACTTGAATACTCAAAAGCCCATCAGTGTGAAAGGGAGAGCGTGGATGGAGACCACAGTGAATATATTTCAAAAGTAAAATTCAGAGTTAAAATTGTAATTGATTTCTCAGCTCTGCTTTTTTGATAATACCACAGATTATCATATGGAAAGAATTTAGAAGGATCTCATATCTGCTCTTTGTTCACTTGATTTTCAGTTGAGAACTGGTACTGTAAATGCTTGCTCTGGAAGAAGGGTTTGCAGATCATAATGATGAAGCTGTGAAACCATGGTCAGCTTTACTTTCTGGCTTTTGTGCTGTGACAGCTTAAAAGGGTTCGTTATTCTGCAGAAAAAAATAATAAAAGAATTGGGTTTATTCATGAAATGTATTTCTATTCAGATGGGATTTTATAACATCTTTCTTTTAGTTTTTTTCCTTTAAAAAATATTTTACTCCTAGACTTACATAAATACTTAAACCCAGCATTCTGCATAATCCCAGGGTGCTGGTTGTTCTTGTTGCAGCTCTGCTCTGGGTGAGAAAGAAGGAGTCAAGGGAAAAGGGTACTGCAGTGTCTTTTAGGTCCACCTCCCCCTTCTATTGGTGTGGCTCCTGCTCTGCAGCCTTGTGCCACGGGGCTTGGGCAGGTGTTGCAGGGCATCCCACCTTGCCCACGTGGGCTCAGGACTGATCCATCTCTCCTGCTGTTTGCTCTGTGCCCCTTAAGGAACTCCTATGTCCGACTGAGGCACTTGTGCACTAACACTTGGGTCACCAGCACCAGCATCCCGATAGACACCGAGGAAGAGAGGCCTGTGATGCTAAAGGTAAACAAAATCCCAAACTCATTCCTGAAGCTGTCTCACTTCTGACACATGAAATGGGCATAATAATTAGGATAAAGGTAAGAGGACTGCTCACCCACTTTAAACCAACAACTGTTGCAGATTGGGACGTGCCAAACCAAAGAGGACAAGGAAGCTTTTGCCATTGTATCGGTTCCTCTGTCTGAGGTCAGAGACTTGGACTTTGCCAACGACGCCAACAAGGTTCTAGCATCAACTGTTAAAAAACTGGAGAATGGAACAATAACCCAGAATGAAAGGAGGTTAGTGAGTTTTATTTTTTCCCCTGCTAAATTTTAGTTTGGTTAATAATGGTAACACAGTCATGGGTAGGTAATACCCACATGGACACAGAGGCAACTGGGAGAGGACACTTCAGTGCTGAGAGGGCCAGCCTGGGGTTAGATTCTGCCTCTGTCAGAGCATCCTTGCTGCACCTCAGGCTGGTCCATGTATCTCCTGTGTAAAAGTGGGGTAAACAGCAATTCCCCAGCTCACTGGCCACATAAATAAATGGGTAGTTCCCTGGGCAAATGTCTTTGTCTGGATTTCCTGTGATAATCCATTTCTGAGCTATAATGTGAGGGTGCACTGCATCTGATTCTCATGTGCAGGAAAGCAGCACGACAGGGCTCTTGACTTGGTGAAGTTCACCACACTGCAAATCTGCAAAAGCCTTGGAAGGAGGTCTTAGTGTGACTGAGAAGCTGCCCCAAAAATCCCTTTACTTTCTCGTTTCTTTTTTCCCCTATTCTCTTTTTCTGTTTCACATCATTTTGATGTTTACCCCTTGTATTCATCCCCATTTCATCTGCAGCACTATTAGAATGTCTGCTCCTCACATCCGCCCCTGAATCAAGGGATTTTGCTGTACATTTGTTGTACATTGTAGCCAGATATATTCCACTGCCAGTGATGTAGTTCCCTATTTGTCTTCAGCTGCCTGTGGTTAAACTGAATATAAGACAGCATCTCTGGCAGTGTGAATTTGTAACCTCTAATACATCATATACAGCTTTTTTTTCTGAAAATGATAATTTTTGGGGATGAAACGGAATTTTTGCAATCAGTTTCCACTAGCAATTAGGCCAGATGGTTTAATATCATAACAGGCAGATTTTTAATAGCCTGGGTGTTGGTACTCAGCCTTGAAAAGCTGTGGGGCCATTTCATGATTGAGTTGACCCAGAGAGGGATACAACAGTGTCCAGGTGGGACATCCCTGTATGAACTTTGTGTCACTGGCAGTATTGTCAGGTCTTGATGTTGACAGATTGGTACAACAAACATGAAAAGTGTTTCAGAGCTGTTTCAGAACAGGGCCATTATTTGTTTGTTCTTTTGATTTCCTTTAGAAAAAACCCTAAACCGTCTTTTTCCTGTCTTATCACCTTCTTGTGTAGAGGAGTCCCAACAGTTTATTCCTCACTGCTCCATCCTACAGCTGCCTTTTCTACTTTATTTCGTGAGGGTGACACACACCTTGCTGTTTTCCACCAGTGGGCTGAGGCTTTTAGAGCTAAAGTTCACTCAGAGGGTTTAGGTGAGCAGCCCAGCTCCCTTGTGGATAATGGGAACTTTGTGTCTGGCTCCCACAGATGACTGAAAATCTCTTGGGGATCTTCCTGCCTCTTTCAAAGGTGGCAGATTTGTTAGTTATAGACAATTGTCCAAATTGAGATGATGTTGAGTTTTTCATGTAAAAGATTGCTGGTGCTGTTAAGGGAAATTCTTTGAAATCTGTGGACACCTGTGTTTCTCACTGCACGCCTGGCAAGGTGTTAGTAACAAGGAGGCAATGATGACTTTGTTTTCTTTTTTTCCCCATTTATATTCTGTCTTTTTGCATTTTCTGAAGGTGGGAGAGAAGGAATTACTACTGCCTCTGTCGTTTCTAGCACCTGCTTCTGACAAATCTTTTGTTTAGCAAAGAATGAAACAAATCCAGTTTCTTGGGTCAGTATATATAGAAAAACAGTTACATATGAATATACATATGAAAAAGTATGTATATGAAACAGTTTCATGGCTCAGTAGGGAAATCATCTAGTGGCAGAATGTTTTTATTCCTCTAGTGACTCCATCATCTTGTTTCATGGACCCATGATAAAGCATAAAAATCCTTGCTAGGCTATGTAAGTTTCTTTTTACTGCTCCTGGGCCTTGAGGCCAGCTGGTATAGATTTTGGGTCTCTGAATACTGTGTATCAATCCAGCAGCCTGTATTTTTCTGTTGTTTTCCCTCTGGTTGTTGTTTAATGCCTCGGTAAACAGCCCTGTGATTGATTTAAGCTTCTGCTGAACCAAGACTTGGAATCTGTAAGTACACGTCAAACTTAACTTTGCAGTGATGGAAGCTCCCTTGTGCCAGGTAAAGCTTGGCATAAATGTGATTTTCGTTCTTAATGAATCCTAGAAAATGTTGAGTGACTATTTATAATAATGATTTGTCTGTTCATTCTAGGTTTGTGACCAAGCTACTGGAAGATCTCATTTTCTTTGTTGCTGATGTGCCCAATAACGGGCAAGAAGTTTTGGATGTGATCATTACCAAGCCAAACCGGGAACGGCAGAAATTAATGAGGGAGCAAAATATATTGGCTCAGGTATGTCCTACTGTGTTAATAATTGTATTTGCAAACAGATTGCAGGAGAGAGTGATGTGAGAAATAGTTATTTTTGGGCAACTTGGCTTATGCCAGGTTGGGTTTATGTCTGGTTGGATTGGGTAGAAATGACACTACTTGGTCAAAGCTCATCTCTTGGCCCTTAAATCAGAGTGAAGCACAAGGGGCTGTAGAGGGCTCTTAATTTCATGTGACTCTGATAAGATTTAAGGCCATGTTTGAGAGCAAATTGTTCACGAAATTTGAGACAAACATGGAGCACGGTCCCAATCCTGCACGTGTTCCCCACACAGTGCCCTTATGGAACTCTGACTTTCTTTGTGTGAGGGCAAGCTTGCAAGTAAATAAAATTATTGTACTTTTTGAGATGTCAACTGAAAGAAATTTTAAAAATGGGGAAAAGGATGAAACTGGACAGCAGTGAGTGTTGTTCTCCTTTTTCATCATTAAATTATCCAAAGTTAAGATATGTAATTAAAACTGAAGTTGGGGATAGCAGTAAAGAGAAAGCAATGTCAGTCGAGTTGGTGGGAAATGTAAAGCTAACCCTAAATGCATAAAGCTGTGGTGTCTCAGATTGTGCCCCCACTGGTGTTTAGTCAAGGCTGTTTTGCTGATCCTGTCAGAGGACATTTCCATTGACTGCTGTAAGTTCAGCAGAAATCTGGATCTGGTTTTTACTCTCAGTGGTTTTGATTTTGAACAGATATTTGGCATCCTCAAAGCTCCTTTTAAGGACAAAGGTGAAGGATCGATGCTGAGACTTGAAGACCTGGGTGACCAGAGATATGCTCCCTACAAATACATGTTGAGATTATGTTACAGAGTTCTAAGACACTCCCAACAGGACTATAGGAAGAACCAGGTCAGTGGTACTGAGGATAATTTTCCTCCTGATTTCTATAATTGTATATCCTGGGTTTGACACGGCTCTCTGCAGTTACAAGTAGGATTCTGTGTTAATGGGGAAAGGCCTTTTTTTGTGTGTGTAGCTTAGTAGTGTGTGAATTGAAAGTTCAACAATGAATATCACAAGTTCACTTTGTACTTTTGCAGGCTCAGACTGAGACTGGGGTTCACTGCTTCATTCATGAGCTTTCTGTTATTAAAAATATGTTCTTGGAGCTTGGATTGTAAAGTGGGAAATCTGGAAAGCTGTCTGTTTCTCTTGCTTAAATATTTGTAGAGGGATGGCAGTGAGTCAGAGCAGAGGCTGTTATATCAGGTAGCCTGATTTCCCACTGCTGGAGACTCCCTGTGAGCAAGAGGTATTTTAGAACATGGACTAAAGGGACTGGAGATAAAAGCCTGAACTGCTGTGTGGCTTCTTTGTTTTCTTTCCAGTGTTTTACAGAAATATTTCTGTCCTGAAGGGAGCGAAAAGGAGGAGGGAAGACTCAGGAAAAAAGCTTCCTAATCATTATAAAAACCTTTCCGTTTTTCCTTTTTTTTTTTTTTTAAGGTTGCTATTTCTTGAATTTTCTATATATTTTCATTGATTCCTTCCTTTGGTTTATGAAAGAATAAGAAGAGTTAGTCATCCCTAATATGGAATCTGTTTCTCAGGGTACATATTTTAGGTATTCAGAAGTTCTTTTGTTCAGGCCAGTTCAGAGAGGAAAGTTTTGAGCGTTATTTTGATTGCTAACTGAGCTGCAATCTCTTTTAGAGCTCTGGTTCTAAAAGAGAAACCATTACTGCTCAGCAGGTCATCATGGGAATCTTTCCTTTTTTCAGGAATATATTGCTAAGAACTTCTGCGTCATGCAGTCCCAGATTGGTTATGATATCCTGGCAGAAGACACCATCACAGCTTTGTTGCACAACAACAGAAAACTGCTAGAGAAACACATCACAGCTAAAGAAATAGAGACATTTGTGAATTTACTCAGGAGAAATCGAGAGCCAAGGTTTGAAGTGGTCCACGTAGCATTTTGGCAGTAGCTGTGAATTGCATGCTATTCATTGCTTTGATGTCTCTTTCTCCCTGTTTTGACCTGGCAGACAAAAAGCCCACCTGGACAGAAAATATTAGAACTACCTGTAATTCTTGGTATTTAACCATATCCACATTTTAAAACTAGAGCTTACAGAAAAGAGGGCTTTTACTTTACAGGACAACTTTGAAAATTTGGTCTCAGTTCAGACTGGGGCAAAGAGAAATGAAGAGAAAGTTTAATTTCTCCCAGCTCTGCAGCTCCTCTGTGAAACTGCCACTTGTGTTGGTTTCCCTGCTAATAATCCTGGTGTAAATTATACACACATGCCAATTTTTCTAAGCTTTTATTAATATCAGTTTTTCTGCAGGTTCTGATTCCAGGTTAGGCCTGAAAAGGGCCTCGGATAGTGGAGATCCTAGAAACATGTCTCCTAGACCAGATTTTGTTCCAAATTAAAAATTCTGGCCTTGAATTTCACTCAGCTGAATTTGTTTTCTCAATAAGCTTCAGGTCAGAATATAAAAGAAATTGATTTCTTTATTTTTAAATGGAAAAATCTCTTTATTATTGAATTTTCAGTTGTAAAATTAGCAAAGTAATACAAGTATAAGAAATGAACATACTGAAGGCCAAATACTGTCCTCTGTAATTGTGAATACCATTTTCCTGGTAGCAATTAAGGATATTGCTCAAGGCCTTAGTGCTTCACTGCCTCAATTATTTTCTACATGCCTGCTTTGCCTCACTCTCTAACCTCATTGCCTCTCCAATGCTCAGCTGGGTTGGGCTTGGTCACTATGAGGAGGAAACCACAGGATCAGCTCTGTCTCTGAAGGGTCTGTGTTTACTGACAATTGCACATCACGTTTTCATGTGGTGGAGGATGTCCTGGAATTGGTGCCATAACCACATCATGCAACTGCTGTGTATCCACTTGTTTGAGGAGTTCAGGAGCAATAAATGTTTCAAAATGACCCCTTGCCAGAATGATGGAATCTGAACAGTAAAGACTTGATCTAAATTTTCGTGGAGAGTCTTGTAGATTTTTGCAGCACTGTTGGTGTGAGTGAGAATTGTGGCATTCTGCTCTAAACCACATGAGCTACAAAATTAAAAACCTTCCTGAGTTTTGCCTCCAACCAGGTGACTTCCCCAGAATTCTGTGTAATTATGTGCTGTTTGCTTAATTTTATCTTTTTGATTACTGTGCACTTTTAATTGTTGCCACAAAGCTTCATTTCAGTTATGGGTGGATTTTTTCCTAAGTCTACCCTAAAAATGCTGTCTGTATTCACCCACTACAGTTCCCAGACTTTAGTGGGGGCTGTGGTCTGTGCTAGAAGTTCAAACTGTTGGATCCTTGAATGGCTGATAGCAGATGGTCAGTTTGTACCTGGATTTCTGAGGAAGTGGAATATATGATCCGTGTGTGTGTGTGCCTGCTCACATCTGCTCCCCCACCAGCTCTTGAGCACCTTGCTCAGTTTTAGCTACATCTGCTTGAGGAGTGGTGGGCTCAGAGATCCTTAATTCCTATGAATATGGTGGAAAGAGGAAACTACATAGAGGGAAGAGGCCCTTTTTATATACCAGTGTGTCAGTGGCTGCAATATGGATTCTGTTACTGCACACACAGCAATCCCTGAAAAGAGACAAACCCATGTACCTTATAAATGTCCCAGCTGTGAGGAAAGCCTCAGCCTGAACCTTGTTAAACATCAGAAGACCTAAATCTGAGAGACAAATTCATAGGAAACTGAATTCCCTGCAAAGCTTTGTTCTTTCTGCTTTACGTGGAATGACCTCTTTGAATGCAGAGTCCTGTCTGCAGGTCCTGACAGATCTGCACTCTCCTCTGGTAGCCCAGCATTCCCTGGCAGTGTTGAAGACCAGGTTGGATGGGGCTTGGAGTAACCTGATCTAGTGAAAGGTGTGAGTTGCAAGAGTATGAAGCAGCAAAGATCATATGTTGATAAATATGATACAGAGTCCTTCTGGTCTACCCATCCTCTAGTGCTGGGTGCTAGAGATTTCTACTGCAGTTCCCCAGTAGTGGTTTAAGTCTCATGTTCTGCTGCATCTTTTGACTGCAGATTCTTGGATTATCTGTCAGACCTGTGTGTATCCAACACCACAGCAATACCAGTAACTCAGGAACTCATCTGCAAGTTTATGCTGAGCCCAGGGAATGCTGACATTCTCATCCAGACCAAGTGAGTATCTGTAATCAGAACATGCCACCTTTTTGTTGTCTGCTCTCTTAAATTCTCAGCACTTTGCTCATGGCTCCACTGTGAATGGTTTGTGTTTGCAGGCTGGTTTCAACCCAAATGGACAATCCCTTGGAATGCCCTGTCATCTCAGATGACATTGATGAAGAGGAAGTGTGGCTTTACTGGATTGACAGCAACAAGGAACCTCATGGCAAAGCCATCAGGCATCTGGCTCAGGAGGCAAAGGAGGGCACAAAAGCTGATTTAGAAGTTCTTACCTATTACAGGTAAAACTGCTTATTCAAACAGAAGAAAATGTGAAGTCTCTGAAGACCCCCAGTGCTGTTCTTATCCAGTTCATTTGCCAATCTCAAAAAAGGAAACCAGGTCAAGCCAGAAACTGAGATTAAAAGTTCATTTCAGGTTTTTCTTGTGGGAGTCATCACAGTCTCTGCTGTCTATTCCAGTAGAAAATCTTGAGTTTCATTTGCTCATCACATCTCTTTGTGTCTATTTTTTATTTTGCCTCCTACCTTTTATTTTTTGGGCTTTAATTTTAGGTTGTGCTGCCCTGGAAGCAAGGCACGCTCTGAGGACAGAGCGTCCTGAGTGTCTCAGGGATTAGAGAGGAAATGGGATCATGGAATAATGTTTTCTACTAATTGAAAACAACTAGTTTTTAATGTCAAATTGCTGCCTTGCTTAACCAAGTCACTCTTGTTATTTTTTAGGATTTAGATTTTTGATTTTAGGATTGAGAAAGGCTCACAACAGGCTTGTAACATGAGATTCTGAGGTGTGCTCTTTCATGTCCATCCGATTTCCTTGAATACCACGTTATTACCATTTTTTTTCAGGTACCAACTGAACCTCTTTGCAAGAATGTGCCTGGACCGCCAATATCTTGCCATCAACCAGATTTCTGCCCAGCTGTCAGTAGACTTGATCCTCAGGTGTATGTCTGATGAAAGCCTCCCCTATGACCTGCGAGCTTCCTTTTGTCGGCTGATGCTGCACATGCACGTGGACAGAGATCCTCAGGAGTCTGTGGTGCCTGTCAAGTATGCCAGATTGTGGACTGAAATTCCTACCAAGATCACAATTCATGAGTGAGTTGAAAGTGTTTCAAACTAAAGTACAAAAGCTCTTTGTAGGGTTAGCCTCAGAACAAAACAGTTGCAGATGTCCAATGTCCACAAAACATGTGTGTGAAAAGGTACTTTGTTGCAGAGCACAGAACTATTAATTATTGTTACTCTTGGAGACTTCCATGGGGCAGCTTTCAATCATGAAATATTTAAATTTTATTTTTCACTATGTTCTTTTATTGAACAAGCTGGGGAAGACGGAATGGCCTTTCCTCAGACCATCCGCACTCCAAGTAATCCAGTTGTGTCTCACATGACAGGTTTGCTAGGCTGGAACTTGGTTTTATACCTCAAGCTCAACAGAAAGCCACAGCTGGGAACCCACAATAAAGACACAGTTGCTGTCCAGAAACAGCTCACAGAGGCTTTGGCCTTCACTTAGTAAAGTACTTAAGCATGTGTTAAATTTAATTTTAGAGAAAGGACCATTGATTTCAGTGGAAACCCTCTCTGGCTCCACTGATTTGATGGAGCAGCAGCACTGGGGTGCTCCCAGCCAGGGAATATCTGGCTGGAGAGATAGAGGAAGAAGCACAGCAGTGCAGCAGGCAGTGTTAGTGACATTGTTGAATTGCCACAGCAAGATTTAAGGGTCCTGTCTGCCACAAGAGTGGTATTATCCTGTCTATGTTCTTCCCATTCCTTCAACCCTTCCTGCTACTGTTGGAGGGAAGGTTTGTGCATCCACTTTCCATATCTACAAAGAGCTGAACTGATAAATTTCAGAGGATCACGATCAGTTTGTTTTTTTCTTTAATGACAGCTGATCCTGACATTAGAGGTGTTTAATTTTCCTTCTTTCCGTGCCTTGTATTGTAGGTATGATTCCTTCACTGACTCTTCAAGGAATGAAATGAAGACAAAGTTTGCTCTAACAATGGAATTTGTAGAAGAGTACTTGAAAGAAGTAGTGAATCAACCCTTCCCATTTGGAGACAAAGAGAAAAATAAACTTACATTTGAGGTACTTCTCAGCTATCTGCATCCTACTTACAGCATTCCTCATTTCAGATACGTTGGCGTTGGTTTTTTCAAAATAAAGCCAGTTGCAGAATAAATGTTGGTGTAAAATAGCCTAAAGAAGCACTTGTTCCTAATTCCAGTGTTCTTGGTGATGGCTGGTACTGCAGAAAATAATGTTCTTGTCTGCTGTATTTTTCCAGCCTTTCCTTTCTTCTCCTGAGGTGATTGCATTTCAGTGGAGGGAGAGGGGATTTGTGGAGGGGGGTTGAATGGTCATATTCCTGCTCTTCCTACATTAGTGAAATAGCTTGTAAGGATTCTTCAGTATAAGTAAGTGCTGTTTCCTGTGTAGGGAAACTTTAGATAGGCCTAGATTTTCTAGATTCAAATACCAAAGAATAAAGGGGAAATGCTTACAGCTTTTACAGTTCTTCCTCCAGCCTACTTCTTTTTGTTTCTTTTGCCTCTGGTCACCTGAAATCACCTCTGTGCAAACTTATCACAGTCATCTTACTCTTCTGCTGACTTCCATCTTCCCCAAAGCTGCTGCCTCTTTAAATAATTTCCCAGAGTCTTTCTTCTTGATCTTACATATTTTCACAGATGCCATTGTATCCTCTCAAGCCTTCCTAAATACTGCCTTGGTTTTGCTGTCTGCTGTAACCTGACTGACCAATTGCTTTGTCTAATCCTGACAAACATTTAATGTCACTGGCCTCAGTCCAAAAATCAGTGGGAAGACTTGTGCTAGTTTGAATGCACTCAAGATCTGAATCTCTCTGGAAGCTGCTGTGTGAAATGCAACCGAAAACCACAAAGGCTGTCAGTACTTCCTTCATTTTTAATTTCTTTTTCTCATAGGTGGTACATCTGGCTCGAAACCTCATATACTTTGGCTTTTATAGTTTTAGTGAGCTTCTCAGACTGACCCGGACGCTGCTGGCAATTCTAGATATTGTTCAAGTTCCCATATCGTCATACTTCGAAAGGTTGAGCAAGTTTCAGGATGGAGGTGAGATAAGCTGCAAAGACTGTTATTCCAGTGGGTAATTAGCTTTTTAAGTTGGAAATAATTTATGGAACTCCACATTATTCTTTCAAGGTTCTGTATTCACACATAAGCCCACCTACAGGAATGCATTGCAGGGGACATTAAGATGATCAGTTAAAAAGGAACCTTTTTGAAAAGAGCTGCATCCTTCATGACTTGTGGGCACTGCATTGGTGCTGCTGCTCCTCTGCCTATTTGGAACTTTCAAATTTGGTTCTACACCTCAGTGCCCCTTGCACTGAACATCCTGAGGAAGTTCAAGCAGCATTTGCCTGGGCACAGGGATTATGGTGGCTTGTCTGTGGCACAGGTGTTTGTTAGTCTTCTTGGCACTTCACTGAAAGGGAGAATGACATGGTCCTGGTCCCACAATGGCAGAAGCAGCTGATGGAAGGCCAGAGGAGGCCATCCTCTGCCTGTATTTGTCAGCTTAGAATATTCTTTTTTGAGCCCAGAGCCTCTCTGAGAACCCCAGGACTATTCTGTATGTCCCACTGCCTTTTCTACCATGGTTTAATACTGGGTTGAGGAACGAGCATGCCAGGAAGGTGCTGAAACGTAGCAGTTCGGTTTTTCTGTGTGAGTGGAAGAGAGGTATGACAGTTGTGTGGGCTGAGGGTCCAGGAGACCGACTGATGGCAAATTCTGTTTTAATATGTAGCTGGTGTTGCCAGCCAGCTGGCTCACAGCACCAAAATGGATGAGCTGTCTCGTTGGAAACAATCATTTTGTGTTTTCTCTGGGAGGCCTTTTCCCAGCCTTGAGTTTTTCTAATCATCATTTTGCTCAGTCACTCCCACAGATGCCCTGCAGGAGTGTGCTGTCCTTCACAACTTTTTTCTTCTTTGAGGTTCACGTACTCTGGAGAGGTGTAGACTGTCATTGTCATCTCTAAACCAAGAAGTCATATGCTTGGTTCTCTTGATCTTCCCTCCATCACTGCCAGCAGACTTTACTGAAACCCTCTGGAAGTCTTTCCTGCAATGCAGTGCACACCAAGTCATGCTGTAGCTGGCTGCAGTCCCTCCTCAGCACTAAAGAAAAGATGCTCTGCCCAGACACTTGGAATGATGTTTTCCTTTTTTGTCCCTGAAAGACTGCATTGCAGACTCTCTTCTTAAATGGCTCTGGACACAGTTTGACTCCAGACACAATCTTGGCATATTGGCAGCATGGGACATGCAGATGTGGTTCTTCTGCTTAGTTCTCACTCTGCCCAAGCCTTTAATCCTCATTATACATCTTGTTCACTGTTTTTACTCACATTCATTACCCATAAAATCATGTTTCTTCCTTAATTCCCTTTTATTTCTGTTGAAGGCTTTCCTTTCAAGCTATATAAGAGAGGAAGGAGCCACCCATTAAGTGCAAGCAGACCTGCTCTCAGTTATATGAATTTCCTTAGCAATTCCATGCAAATCAATGAATTTGCTTTGAAATAAATGAGTGTGAAGCAATGCTGCAAATGGCACCACCATGCAAATAGAAGCTCAGTAGCTGTTTCAGCAATGCTCAACCATGTACTGGAGCCTTGTTGGAAACTTTTTGTCAGAAACCTGGTTTTGTCTCATGTTCTTTCAGCAAAAAAGGCACAGAACAAAGGTGTGATTTTTTTGATTAGCTTCAGCTTTTAAACAGATTATTGAAATTTTTTTCCTGCTTGTAGCTGTCTCCATGGCTGTTTACCTTTCAAGCACTGACCAGTTCAGCTCAGGATGTGACAATCCATGGATGTTCTTTCGGTAATTACCTGTGGATTGTTTTGGTTTGTTTGGTTGGGGTTTTCCCCTTTTTCTACTAACTCTATGTCTAGAAAGCCCATTGCTTTGGAGAGGTTTTTTGCTGGTGCAGACTGTTGTCAGTCCTGTCTGCAATCTTGCAGGAGTCTGGAGGTATTGGCTGTGCTGTCTAGACTTAAAAACAGGCATTGAAATTTTGCTGTGGCGAGACAAGGTGTTTTTATGTAGAAAAGCTGTAAGACTTCCTGGAGAGGCCTTCTACAGTGTTTGTAAAAGAAAAGGATGTCTTTGGATGGTCAGCTCTTTTCTTCAACCTCCCTTTTCCTTTCTGATTGAGAAGCTATAAACCACATAAACGGTGTGTTCACTTTGCACTCGAGACAGAATGATCCTGAATATTCAACTGCTGTGTCTGAGCACCTTGCCTTTCCTCCTGCTTTCCCTGGAGCTGCAAACTCACCTACCCATGAGCTGTAAAGACACACATGTCACAGGGATGAAGTTTAAGCAATTTAATATCTCCTATTCACTGTTTCTGAGCATCCAGCTCATAGAACTTCACGTTCAAAGAACACATTTCACATCTGAAAATCACATTACTCAAGCAAAACAGGGGAGCACTTTTCATTAAGGAGAACCACACAAGAATCAATCAGCATCACTTTAGTTGCACATTGCACCACTGAGGGGTGGTGCTGGGCTGGAACTTCTGGGCCTCTGCATGTGTTGGACTGTAGATGATCCTAAGGGTGAATCCAGAAGTAGGGGTGTTCCCTAGGTCCTGTGGAGTCTGGATCCATCTTGTCCAGGATCCACTGGGGATCCTGAGGAATGAACAGGCAAGCATAGAAACTGGTCTTGGGAATTTTTTTCCAGATCTTCCCTCACTCCGAAAGTAAGAACTGTTCACCATGCAAAGCTGTAGGTATACACTGGTTTTCAATTTTATGGTAATTATAAGACTGGACACCAAAGGCTTCCCTTCCCTTTTTACCCAGATATCCTCTCTTATAAAACTGTGTTGCTCAGAACATGTTAATTATTTTATTAGCTACCTGTCCTGGCTTCTTATTGTCTCCTTTAATTTACAATACAGGTCTCTTAGGCTGTTGAAAAGGATTAAAGTAGAAATTATCTCAGTCTAGGCTTTTTTAGATTTTGGAAAAAGTGATGGCATTTGCTAAAATTAGAATGGTCTGTCGATTTTTTCCAGCAGACGTTTTCTTATTCATAAATTCCATTAAGTATAGACAGATGGATTATTCCCTGCCCTCTTTCAGGATGGTGGGAGCCCTCTCTCCAATCAGGTAGGGGTGAGGGTGAGTTCTTGCCTTTAGAGGAGGTCAGATTCCACTCTCCCATATCCCTCCAGACTGCAGCATCCTCTCTGGCAGGTCCAACACTTACAACATTCATACCAAACCTTTGCAGAATATTGCAGGTAGATGTCCCTCCAACACATTGTTACTCTAGGGATGTGCAGGTTAACGTAGCTCCTTTTTAAAGAAAAAAATAGCTTCCTTGAGTTGCAAAAATCATTACATTCTTTAAGTAAACAAACAAAAAGGTGAGATTGTTTCTGTTGTGATTTTGTGTATATACTGGAAATGTATGGAAGTAAATGATTCATTTGGGAGTTTATAGAAGTTGTGGGGCTTTGTTTGGGTTTTTATGTTTGTTTGTCGGTTGTGTGTTTTTTAAAGCTTCCAGTCAGGGAGCACAAATGTCTAGGCATAAGCTTTAAGAACATGTATTTCATTCCTTGAGCTTAGAGCTTTGAAGTGTGGCTCTAAACTCTGGTTTTGACAAACACTGAAAGCCAGTCATGATGCCTGAGACTTGACAGTTTATTGGTATAAACAAATATGTTTAAATTTTATCAAGCATTAGGGGCGTGATCCTGTAAACCTTTTGTAGAAAAAGTGCTACTGAATACCAGCTTAGGTTCTGTATATTTTAATTTTCATCACTATCTAAGTGTAAATTTGCATAGATTGATAGTAAATGTATATTTAACGAGATTTTGTCAATAGTTATACCGATTCAGAAATGCAGTTATTTTCAGGTTCCAAGAAAAATGGCTTGAAAAGAGATTTGCCCATATGGATAAGTCATGTAATTCCTATTCTGCAGCTGTATTAGATAGAAGGTAGCCCCTCTGTAGAAGTTAAGAATTTTGGTCAGGATCTATATATGTTACATGATAAGTTTTATATTTTAATTTTCTTAAAATGTATTGATTTCTATGAGAAAATCAGTGCTGAATAAATCTGGGGACAGATGGGTTATGCTGCCTTTCCATTGACTTGTTCCAGGTCAGTAGCAACAAAAGCTTCTAACATCTGATTCTGGTAATGTGAAGTGGTAGGGAACTGGTGGGCTGGATTCCTGACTGGTTTGACCAGTCCACACTGTGAAAACTCTAGTCAGGAATTTGGGAAATATATTAACGATGGGTGGAAGAATGTGGTGAGTTTTGGCTGTGGAAAGCTTTCCTGGAGGTTTGCAGCTCAGAATTGAAACAACCAAATTTTCAACCAGCAGTCTTGAGTCTTCTTCCCTGTTTAATATTTATTTCTTAAGTACACCCACTTATGTCAGTAACACTACTTGTTAAGTAAGGAATTATATATGACAAGTGTTGAACTGTTGAGGCAAGTCTGCAAAATGGGTTGTATTTTTAGGCTTACTGGAAGTTGCATAGAGACTTAATTAACCTTTTACTTTAAGATGTCCTTTTCTAGCCTTTGCTTAAATTTGGAGCCACCTTGGTGGCTGAGGTAGTCCTTGATGTTTTCTGTGGGTTTCTCTGTCTTGGTTTGGCAAAAATTGTAAAAAGATCACAGAATCATAGCATGGATTGGGTTGGAAGGGACCTTGAAGATCATCTCATTCCACCCCTCCTGCCATGGGCAGGGACACCTTCCACTACCCCAGCTTGCTCCAAGCCCCATCCAACCTGGCCTTGGACACTGCCAGGGATGGGGCAGCCACAGCTTCTCTGGGCACCCTGTGCCAGGGCCTCAGCACCCTCACAGGGAACAATTTTTTCCTGATATCCAACCTAAACCTTCTCTTGTCAGTGTGAAGCCATTCCCCCTTGTCCTGTTGATCCTTACATTTTTTTAAATGTTAAGCCTTACTTCCTTTAGAAAGCTTAATTTTAATGCCACTGTAGTGGTTACTTTAACCAGAATTAAATTTAACGTGCATGTAGTTTTCATGTGTGACCTTATTTGATGGAGACAGATTGGGTAAAGTTGGCTAAGAAACATCTATGAGACAAGATCCTGTAAAAAGTAAGGATGTCTATTTTTGGAAATTCTTTTTATCTAGATTGCACCTTAGAAATGAATTGACTTGAAAATCTTGCAACCAACTTTTTTTTTTTTTTGTTTTGGTCAGTGTGTCTTAACTTTGAATTATTTTTGTGGATATTTGAAGCTGTTTTCTGTTTCTTTTTTTTTCCCTTTTAGATTCTAAAAAAATACATGGAGTACACAAAATATACTACCTATATCTTAAAGAGGTTTTTTTTTCCTTAAGGAGAAAATGAGGATTTCATTTAGTAGTGCTGTCATTCTGGCACCTTTCAAGAATATTATAATCTCTTGCAGTTTTAATTAAAAGGTAAAGTCATTGCTTTCCTAGTAAGTGCACCCTGCTGTATCATTCCAGAGTAAGGAGCCAATCTGCCTTGTCCAATACTGCTAATTTATTCTCTGTGAATTAAAATGCACATCCTTCTTTAGGTGCTATTTGCTCTTTCAAATAGCTGATTTTAGTCAAACCATGCAACTACGGCATATGTCAGGTCTGAAAGAGGCAGCAACATGGTAGTAGCAGCAGGTAAGCTACACATTTGCCATGCAGCCCAGTGCTGTTTAGTTACTGTTGTTTGGGAATGAGAATAATGACCTGCCAGGAAATACATCCTTGAATGTGAGCTGCAGATGTCTTGGAATGCAGTTCACAGTTCTGGGCACCTGCTTAAAAAGCTCTCAGTGGTACAAACCTGAGTTATCTGCAGAGTGTGTTTGTCCTTCAGGAGCTCTACAATTTTCCTGAGCCAGTGTCCACTGACATCAGTGGGAGTCTCTTGGTTTCCTTTGCTCAGTCTTTTTGCAAAAACAGGTTTTAAAAACCACCTATAATGAGCTTAAATTGCTCCCACCTCTGTGATTCTCACGTTAGATGTGTTGCCCACAACTGCCTGAGGAGATGCCTCTTTTTACCTGTTCAAAAAATAGTGGTGGTCAAATATCCCAGCTACTTCATGTTGTGCCTGGGTTTTTATCTTGGTGGTATGTTCCTCCTACAGACTGAAGGGACTCAAGGTTCCAGGAGGCAGAACAGAGGAGGCCTTGCCTTCTCCTGGAATCTTCAGTGCTGGTGAGGTCTGGAACTGATGCCTTCTCCAGCCACCTAGGAACAGAGACTAGACAAGAGTAAGGGAATAAAGATAGCTGTTTATTTGAAGGGCCTTCAAGGTACACCCTGGGGAGCCAGAGGCTGCCTCCAAAAATGGACCCCAAAAATGGACCCCAAGAAGGCATCACTGCCTTCTCTCTGCAAAGGAGTGCTTGTGTTTCTGTGTGTCAGGGGACTCTGGTCCAGACTTCTGCTGCTGTGACAGCTCCAGCTCCAGTTAGGTCACGTTTTCTCCCAGCCCTTTTGGCTGCAAGAAGAGGTGCACAGTGACTGGAAGCACCAGTGAGGCCACTGAGGGTTGAGAACAGGGCTGCACCTGCCTTTGCTGTGGTCCCTCTGGGTCCTGTGTGTCCAAGAAGGACCAGGTTTCACCCAAGACTATTAGAAATTACTGTTTCTCAGCCCTGCATTCATGTCTGTTACCTGCACTTTGGTCTAGTTAACAATTTGCAGTGTCTTCTTTGAGGCATACTTTGATTAGCAGGGCTAATGAGGCAGTGGCTGCCTGGCAGACTGGAGAAATAATTTATACCAGCAGTTTACAAGAAAAGAAAGGTTAGAAGAGGAAAAAGGAAAGTTAACTGTGTAAGTCACAGATATCTACAGAGAAAAAACTGCTGTTCAGTGCAAAGTATTGCCAGACCAAAGGGGAGGTCAGTCTGAGAGCTTAATTCTGTGGCATGAGCCATTTCTCTTTCCCCCTTATTCTTTCCCTGATCACAGGACCCGTGCATTAATGGGATTCCAGAGACCATTGCTCTTCTAGGAATCAATATCTGTCTTACAGATGTAACTCAGCTAGGAGGCTTGATTCCCATGGTGCTTTTTACCCTCAAGGCTAGCATGCTGATACATTTTTTTTTCCTTGGACTAATGTCCATGGCATGAAAGCCATGTTTGACACTGCTTTGTGGTTTTGGGGATAGGCAAAAACCTGCAGAATGTCTGGAGAAGGTGGTTTGGGGGAGTTTCACCATGGCTGGGCAGCTGAGAGTTTGTATATAAAAAGGAGGGGCTTGTGAATATGTTGTGGCTATGTGAAAGCTGGAGTGGCCGGATTCACTCAGGGGCTGGGTAGCAAATGCATGTGCATGGCATAATGTAAGCTTTTTCTTTTGTTTTGCCTCATTACTTCTGAGGACTATAAAATATAGAAGGGATACCTCACCATGTGTCCTTAATGCCATGCATTAGGTTTTCTGTAAGCGTTACCTGAGGTCAGCTAGTTATTGAGCGATGAAAAATGGTTTAATGAAGACATAAAGCATGATTCTTGGCCTGTTTATGGTAGGCTCTGAAGTCTTTATGAAGAAATTCTGTAGAAAACCTGTAAAAATTAATACCTCTTTCACAAACAGAGCTGTGAGGCTTTAATGCTTCTGGCAAATAATATACACCTCTAAAGAGTTTGAAATAAAATGTGTTCCTTTAGGTAGTGAAGTGCTGTTATTATATGTCCTTAAAATGGCTGTAACTTTTCATGCAGAAAAATTAAATTGCATGAAGCAATGTAGCCAAATCAGCAAAGAAATGTAGAGCTAAAGCTGCCACTGGATTCCAGATCTTTCCCTTGATATTTAGACATTGCTGCGCACATGGTTCCCTGCTGGAGGATCCCTGAGGACTGGTGGTGTTGTGTGCTTTAAGATGGCACTGAAGCTTTCTTTGGGAAGCTTTTGGTGGAGCAATAGTGTAGATCTCACTGCAATCCACAAAGCCAAGGACATTTGGAGTTTTGCTCTTGTGAATACTGTCTTAAAACCTGGTTGCACGCACCTACACTGACACATGCATTGAGACAAAGTCCTGTGTGCTGGTTTGGCTGAAATGTCAGGTGTCCTAATCAAAAGCATGCTCAGGTTTGATGACATTAGAGAGTTGTTTCTATAACTTAATAACTATGTAGGCCATGTGAGAATTGTCACATTTTTGTAAAACCTTTGATTTCTTCCCTCACATCCTTTTTTTTTTTTTTTTTTTTTTTAACAAGCAAGATTGAATAATATATTTGATTTTTATGGACAGGTTAATGAAGGTTGTTGGGGTAGTGGATGCACATACATTTGTCTTTTCTGGTCATTAACAGATTTCCTGAAGATTCGATCAGACCTTTAGTACCTGAAGGGAACCTACAAGAAAGATGGAGAGGGACTATTTACTCCAAGGGCATGGAGTGACAGGACAAGGAGAATGGCTTCAAACTGATGGAGTTTTAAAAGGGATACTGGGAAGAAATTGATCCCCTGTGAGAGTGGTGAGGCCCTGGCACAGGTTGCCCAGAGAAGCTGTGGCTGCCCCATCCCTGGCAGTGTCCAAGGCAAAGCTGGAAGGGGCTCTGAGAAACCCTGTGGAAGGTGTCCCTGCTCATGGCAAAGGGGCTAGAGCTGGGTGATCTTTAAGGTTCCTTCCAACCCAAACCAGTCTATGATTCTCTGTGGCAGCTCCCATTTAGGTACTTAGTTTCCAGAAGCATCGAGCATCCAGCTGGCCCAGTCCCTAATGAAAGCTGCTGGGTGTAAAAACCCTTTTGAAAATATGGGCACTTTAAAAATTTCTGTGCAGGGAGATGAGCACGGTGGGAAACTGTTCCAGCTAAAAATAGCTGAGCAGTTTTCAAAACGGAGTCCTAGGAATCCATCTTTCATCCCTCTGTGTTGAGGAAGACTGAACACCAATGTAAGAGCAGGCTCTGTCCCTCCATGGCCCCTAGGGACCAGATCAGGTGCCTGTAGTTAATTTTTAAATAAACAAGGCTTCATGTTGGTTCCCTGGCATCCCTTGGGGATTTCTGTGGAGCAGAGGACTGCTGGCTCTAAGGAGATCTGCCAGCCTTTGAGACTTCCACTGAGTATTCACCCTCAGCTTCTGCACAGTTCTCTGCACTGTGTGTGAAATATCCAAAATTCTGTGGGTCCTGGAGGGCAAACTGAGGATGCACCATAGCAGTGGGCTGGGAACAATTGGAAGAAAAGGCACGAATTGCCAGCTGCCTTTGACAGTTGTTTTTCTTACTGAATATGGTATTTTGTCACTTACCATCCATACTGTATTGCATAGCAGATTGTTGTTTACTTTTATATTCTGCTTTTAGAATTTTTGCAACCAGTAAATGACTTATCAAGAAAATATGTTTATGTAGAAAATGAAGTGTCAAATTATCCACTGTTTCGATTACTTGGGTGGTTGTTATTTTTTTCCCATAATTGACTCCTCTGAAAAGCCTTTCTTCTCAGAGAGGCCGCTGTGTTGTCAATCGTGCCAAATTGTATGAGATTATGTGCTACAGTTTTGTGACAGAAACTGATACTCATTAGGAAGTTGTGATCACTGTAATAAAAAGTAATGAAAAGGAGATGCACAGTTGTCTATTCAAAACATGACAAGCATTCTCTTCTTTCCTCTTCTTTCAGTGTCTGTCAATCTGCAGCTCCTTTAAATTACCACTTGTGCATAGCGAATTCACTCTTCCATTGACTAATCTTGTTGAGACTGTACATTCAATAGGAGACATTTCTAATGGGTCCACTGCTTATGGAAGGCGTTTGGCATCTGACTTGTCTTGGCAGAGGGAGGAACAGAGAAGAAGGGAAAATTGGAAAAAGATTCAAGGAGATTTTCTCGCGTAATTCTCCTCTGGTGGTCGGTCACGGCTCTGAGCACTTCAGCAGCAGTTTGCTGCTGAGAGAAGTGGTTGGTTGCACACATTAGCACCTCACAACAGTGCAAGGACTGTTCTCTCCCTGCCACGCTTCACAGCCATCTATAAATGTTCCTACCTTGACCTCGAAGAAAACAGCCCAAGACGAGGTCAGCAGGTTAAGGGTGGCAGTACCATATGGAGGCACAGCTCAGGCTTCTCTTCACTTACCTCTAGCAAAGTGCACATAAAAGTAATCAGGGTTCACATCTACTTGCTCTCCCTCCTGATTTAGCTCAGTTAAGTAGCAGAGGCAGTAAGTTAATTTTTCCTTGGTCATTGGTATTCAGGAAGCACGTTGGAGATGTGACTAAGATCAGAGCTCCCTTATTTTAGTCATTGTGTGCACATGTACTAAGAACTTAAATCTCTTTTATTGAGCCAGTGTATTTTGTCTTGCATTGTTTCAGGCTTAGCTGACAGAGAGCCAGTCCCTTTTTAAGCTGCAGTAACCTTCCTGCATGCCTTACCTCAGGGAAGCACACCCTTCCCTGCTGGGATAACTGTGTTCAAGCAAGACTGCTGCTGGCCCCTCGTGCTTGTGAGTGACAGATTTAAATCCATGATTAACACAGTCCAGGCTTCCAAGGCTCGACAGACAACACTGAGCATCACCAGTGCTGATTACTGGGGGATTTTTTGGAAGAGAACTTTCTGCCCACTTCTTTTGTACATGAAAGATCTGCATGGCTTCTTGCACAAAGTAGAGCAGCTCCTCTCAGTGTCGAGACACATCTGCTGCTTCACTGCCATCCATGAATGTGCTGCTTGACTGCTGCCTGCTCCTTGGAGAGGGCTGCATTTCATCAGCTCCCCACAAAACATAGTTGTTGAAATACCTTTCCTGAAAAGAAATGCTGAATTGCTCCAGTTGCTGCAGCATTTTAACTCTGGGAATGTTCTCCCCAAGCCTGCTCTGAATTAAGTGAAAATTATAGTCAGCATCAGGCAGTTGGTTAAAAAGTTTGATGACATCTTGTCTCCCTGCTGTTATTGACAGAAATAATGCAGTCTTGAATCACTACCCATTTCAGTTGTAAATACTGAACTGGATTAAGTAGACTTTTCTCTTACTAAAATCCTTTCCTATGCATTAATGAAATGCTGTTTGAAATGGCAGGGATAATAAGTACCACCTTAATCCTCCTTCACTTTCCTGCCTCTATCTTTTGAGATCAGTTGCATGAAGGTCAATAGTGAAGGAATATTGTGGACAGAGGGTTTATCCTTATTACTGATGCTGTTGGGAAGCAGCTTCATAGCTGCCTCTCACTGGTTTGTGTCACCTCTGACCACTGGTGTTCTGTGGGTAACAGGAAAGGACAGCAGTCATCTCATTTCTTTTTATTTCTTAGATGCTTTTCTAGGCTCCAGTATCACATTAGCTGAGTGCCTCACAGTCTTTGCTATTGCAGGCCTCTCGCTGTCCTTCCTAGAGGTGGAAAATGTGGTCTGTTCATTTATGGAGGTCATCCTGAAATGCAGAGACAGTGACTAATTCCTTTTTCATGGAAGGAGTTGAATCCCCTCCCCTGCCATGCCTGTGCAGCACTCCAGTAATAGCAGAGAAATAAGCAAGATATGGTCTAGGCAAAATCCCAGCTTTCTTTCTCCAAGAACATGAGGTCCACCCAAGATGTTGTCTGATAACCTGTCTAAAAGAAACTAACTAACTTTTTTGTTAGCTTTACACCAGGTAGACTTCAGTTTTGAAGGGTGAGCAGGAACTTTTCAAGATGAAGTGGAATTCTTCTGCCTCATTTGGGACAGACTGCAGTTGTATCTTGTTTTTGAGAAGAATATCTTCTTGACTTGTTTTAGACTTCAGTGGTTTCCTTATCATTAACCCCATGGACTGAAGTTGTTTTTTAAAGAATTCCTGAGTTTTCCAAATGCCCTCTATTTATATTTCCCTCTGCACAACTAAGCAAAAGGGATTTTGAAAGGATGTTGTGAGAGATGACGATAACTTCTCAACTGAGGTGTATGGCAGGGGTATTACAGGCCATGATGCAGCTGCCCAAGCTACAGGTCTTGTTGTGGGCTTATCTGTGAGCATTAAGGACAGAGTGAAATGGATGATGTCATTTATGTCATGGTTTGAAGATGAAGACACAAAATGTTGGTTTTACTGAAGGTGCTTTCAGAGTTGAAGGTCCTCCACGTAGTACCATAGCTTTGCACAGGTGCACTGAGTAGTGGTCAGTGCAAATAATTGTTTTAACACACTGGGAGAAAGGGGTTGGGGAGTGGGAGAGAGATATCCATCCTGTGTTATTCCCTATGTTATTTTACTTGATTTGGAAGGAAAACACACCATATTCATTTTGTGTCATGAAGGGTATTTGTGATGCCTGTGTAAGCAGCTAGAACTTTCTGTGCCTGCCTAATGTGAGGATCCAGCCTGTAGTTTGACTTCTAGGTATTTTTCCCTAACATCATGCAGAATCAGAAGTACAGTTTTTCCCTCTCTTTTGTAGGGACTGGAAGTATTCTTTTCAAAAGACCAATTCAGAGTGATTGCACACCAGACCAGATGTGGAATGGGACCTCAAACCTGACACTGATCTGCCTCATTCACTTTGAAAAAGCAAACTCTTTGTGTGTTTCCCTTTTAAAGTCAGGGCTGAAGGCATCCTCTTTCCCTACACGCAGTAGTTGAGCTATATGGATTGAAGGAAGAAGGGAATAAGAGGAGGATTTTGCCAACAAAATAAAATCCAGCCTTGGCTTTTTACAGGAGATTATTTGGGAAGAGGGTCTCTTCAGTGTGAGTAAAGCTTGGCTGTGGCATGGTGATTAAAGTGTACTAAGGAACAGACAAGAATTATTCAGGCTTCGCTCAGCAAAGCTCTGTTTCCTTCAGTCTTTTCTTTGCCTTTAGAGTAGTCTAGGTTTTGGCACTCTTCCTGTGATGAGATGCTGTCATTTCTTTCCTTTCCTCCATTCATTCCTATCTGTGCTTTGCCAGAAAGGAAACTAATTCATGTGGGTAGGTAGCACAATATTCTTATGCTTTCTTGTCCCCACCCTTGCAAGGAAATCACTGATTCACTGAGATGCTTTTCCCATCAAAATTCACTATAAAGACCAATATAATCTGTGGGAACAGATGGTTTTTCTTGGTAGATTTTGCAGTGATAGGTGCCATTGCAACCAGACTGGACAAAGGTTTTACTGCTTAAGTGTAAAATAATTTTTTCACTCATTAATAACTTACAAAGGGCACTGTGATTACAGATACCAGTTTGACCTTTAGGACAGCCTTCAAGCCTAGCATTCTCCTGGGACTTTTTTTTGAAGGGGGATGGTTGGCTGGTTGTGTCAGTTGGGTTTGGGTTGTGGCCTGTCATTTGAACTACACAAAGAGACTGATCAGACTGGCACAGCCTCATCTCTTTACTCTCTTTCAGTGTGACAAATGAAACTCCTCCCATGTGTCTGCAAATTGCAGCAATAGATGGTATTAATAAAATACCAATAAGAGTTTCCTAATGTTAAACATAGGTAATGGAATTGCTTGCCTAGGGATTCTCTGTAATACTGGATATGCAACACTCAGTTTGCAAATATTCTTAAAAACAGGTTAAACAAACCTCTTTAAGGAATTGTCTTAGATGTGGATAATACCTACAGGCAAAGGAATAGGTGAGATTTCTTTAGCTCTATTTTTTGTCATTTGTTGAACATGTTAACAGAACTCTGGAAATGTCTTGGTGTATTTACCATTTGTTGACCTGTAAGAAATGATACCTTGGAAAATCAGCGTAGAAAGTTTCTGCCTAATTGGGTGATTTGAATGAATTCAGGAACTGTGGGCTTCTTTTACAGTATGCCTCTTGAGACTGGAAAGGGATTTGACAACGTGTGTGTGTGACATCTAGGTTTGTAAACGTGCTTTACTCCTAGCAAATGTGTCTGTGTTTTTGTTTAATGCACAGGGAACAACGTCATGAGGACCATCCACGGGGTAGGAGAGATGATGACTCAAATGGTGCTGAGCAGAGGGTCTGTATTTCCCATCAGCACCCCTGACATCCAGCCAAGCATTCACCCAAGCAAGCAAGCCAGCACTGCAGACAGTGAAGATGTGATCGTAATGGACACCAAATTGAAAATCATTGAGATTTTGCAGGTAATAATGAGGGGTGAAATACGACACAGCAGTCATTTCACGGTTCTTTATTCACACAGTGGCCAGTTCTGCTACCTGCATTGTTGCTACTCACTGGGCTGCTCATTGTAGAAATAACTCTTTGATATGAGGAAGGATACTCCTCTGTGTGAGCAACTGTACAGTTGTGGTCCTCACCCTGTTGTACCAGCTTCACTTTTGAAGGAATGGGATGCTGCAGAAACTTCCTCAGTGTAACTGTGCAACGACAGAACTTGTCCTCTAATCTGCCTCACTAATGTTTCCTGAAGACAGCATGCCTGTTTCCAGTTTCTTTCACACTCATTTTACACTGGGTGGTTGCTTGATTTAAGCATTTGATCCCTCTGTTGGAGTAGTTGGATGAAGGGCGGAATTGGCCCTGGCCCCTCTGAAGTTGTGCGAGGCTGCTCACTTTTGAGGCGCATTTAACATGTTTCAGATTTCCACTGTTGGGCTGAAAACAGTCTGTGGGCTGCTGTGATTTTCTCCCAGCTGACCTGACAAGCTGTGTGACACCAGCCTGCCTCCTGAGGTGCAGTTTTCACTTTGTGCTGGTAATGAAGTGACGTGGCACACGTTTGCTCTGTATCGAATCCCAGTTTCTGTGATGCTTAGGCCCTGAAGGAATGTTTCAGTGTTTTCTATAGATTCTCTGGATTTGTTGGTACCAATGTCACTTTTGAAGGATTCCATTTGTTATGACTGCTCATAAATGATTTAGATGACTCTAATTACTTGGCATCTGAAAGGCTATCAATTGTTAGAATATACTTAATACGGCATTCTTTGGTTCCAGGACTCCTTTAGTTTAAAACTTACAGTGAAAGATAGTGTTATGAAGGTATATGACCTAAATAACACCATTCATGTGTATTGCCTCTCATTTTAATTTGTTTTTATGACTGAATTTCTCTCCATACTGCCCTGCTTTACTGGTCAATGCCTGGGAGGATGATTCCAGGACCTTGTCCTGTGCGTTCCCTGAGGGAATCACATTTTGTCTCATCCTTTCCTTTTTCACAGCACATTCAGTGAAGAGCACTCAGGATTGAAGAGCACTTAATCCTAATTTATTACTTAATCTGTGGTTTGTTAGTTAAGGATTAGTCACGTGGTCAAATTACTTCAGATAAGCAAGTTGTCATATGCTGCATGAATTGCAGTAAATGTGCATGTATATGATCCTAGCCCACAACAAATAGAAAATAATTCAGTTTCATTTAAAATGCAATGAAGAAGGATTAATTTTAATCATGTTACCTTTCATTACTGTGTTATTAGTCTCAAAGGCGAGTAAGAATATTTTAGATTTATTGTACTAACATGCATAGCAAATACAATGGTGATTAAAGCTATTCTACTCTCAGAAATATTTTGGTTGATAGTAATTTAATTCTCAACATATCATCCTATTGCTTTAAGTAAAGACTTTTTAACTTGTGATTTCTATTCTGCCCTCAGCCAGAATTAAACAGATGGTCTGATAGACTTAGTCAACTGCACATGGACTTGGGAAATTTTTATTTTTAAAAATCTTGCTTGTGCAATTCTGGGGTAACTTAATCATGGAACCAAAATAGACAAATCCTATTACAGTGGGTCTGGGAAACATGTTTGGCTTTAACTGTAGATCAAAGAAACAAGTTGCCACCATTTGCTAAGTCACCTTTCAGATCACCTGTCACCTCAGCCTTGGAAACTCAGCATATGTCTTTCATCCCCATTGGTTGTAAAACATGTTAAAAGATCTCGAAGGTGTTTGATTACCTGCTTGCATTTCCTGTTGGTAAAAAGCATCCATGGGTATAAGTGTCAGCCCTTAATTTGATACTAATGCTTCCAGCTGAGTTATTTTCCTCACTATTCCAATATAAAAGCAGCACTTCCCGCTCTGAATTAGGATTTTTCCTGTATGAGTTTCCAGTTTCACAGCTGAGGAACAAAAGGGTGTTTGTCAGGCATCTGAGAGGGTGAGCCTTGAGCCTGTTGTGCTTGCTCTCTATCCCACTCCATTCCTTGCCTTCATGGGCCAATGGAAGTCCAGCTGAAATGTGAAATAGTTGGTGTCTGCATGGGTTTGAAGGTTCTGATCTGGCTCTCAGGCAGTGACGACAAGGCAGCGTGTTGGAGCCCCTGGACACACCAGTGGTACTCAGCAATCCATAGGGCAGAGTTCAACATGTCTCAGGATGGGCAGGGCAAAGAAAGAAATCATAGAAAACTGGTGAATGTAATGGATTGCTTTTTCATAGTGGACTTTAATTAATTTACTTCACTGTTTTTTTCCTTGTAGTTTATTCTCAGTGTTAGACTGGACTACAGAATATCCTACATGCTGTCTATCTATAAGAGAGAGTTTGGGGAAAACACTGAAAATGTTGATTGCTCTACATCATCCCCACCTGACACGCCAGGGAGTGCCTCAGGTAAACCTTGCTATTTCCTTTCAATGCAAAGTAATTCTGGGTAGGCGACTGCAAACACTGAGCTTAACTGCAGCACAGAGACATGGGCTGCTGCAAGTTGAAAAGCTTGTGAAAAAATAAAAATTTTAAGGAATTCCACAATTTTTTTTTTTGCTGGCCTGTCTTCCCCTAACAAAAAGTGATTCCTTTTTCCCCACTATGATATTTTGTTCTTTTATTTGTGCTCTTCCCAAAATACTGCACGGTGGTAAATGGAGAATGGGGATGGACGAGGACAGGTGTAAGTGAGGTGAACGGGGTGTGGGAATGATTTGGCTTTCCAGGGAGTCTTCCCATGCACCCAGAAATGCTCAAAAGGTCTGTGTGAACACCTGTGAGTAGGGGAGAATTGCTCAAGTTGGAGGTGGGCACATGTATAATACAGGGGTACTAAAGTCTTAAGTAATAAGTTATATTAAAGCCATTCTGAAGCAAAATGACGGTGTGGGAAATAATTTGGTTTATGGTAAATATTCTGAAGTTCACGCATATGCTTTGCTGGGGTTGGCTCATGCAATAAAAAATGTAAAAGCTTGATGATCTGTGTCATTTGTGGGTCACTGTTGGTGGTTAGTACAGCTCCTAGCACCGTGTGGCTTTGGTTCATCACTACAATTCTCTTTCTCAGGAACAGTAATACACAATTTAGCTCTGCCCCATATCCTGTTTGTTCTCTGCTACTCTTGCAGAAAGCAAATTTTGCATAGTTGGGGAATGACTAGGTAGACCTTTACTTGATACCATCTGCTCTAAAGAGGAACAGAATTCCATTTTGCTGTGCAGATTAAATGATGATCACTGGCCTCCTTTTTTTTTTTTTAATTTTTTCTTCTGATTTTTTTACAGCAATTGTTCCTGACATAGATGAAATTGCAGCTCAGGCTGAAACCATGTTTGCTGGCAGGTATATTCTCTGAAGATTTACCTCTATGTATATTTATGTATCTTTTTGTTCACATCGATATTTCTCATGGACAATCTCTGTTTATTCTGTGCTTATTTTCGTAGCCCTGTCTCTTCCTTTGCCTGCTTGTTATTGCATAAGCCATACTTGAACAGAAATGTGCCAGGAAAGGCCTGGATTTCAGTCAAGCAAAGAGCCCAGCTGGCCTGGATGGCTGTGGGATTGGCAATGACCACCCTCTTAGTTGTAAGAGAGTTGATAGAAAGTTTTTATCATGTTCCCAAAGGCAGCTGGGGAGTGCTGTACAGGTGTATTGGGCTAAACCACACTGATTTTCTGTTTATCTTATAATGCCTCACACGGGTGCTAAAAAAAGACTCCTTTTCTGGTGTACCTTATGGCTACAGCCCCAAATTTCCTGGATCAGCAGCTTGCTGTTGACGCTCAGTATTTCTCATAGATCACAGGACCTGTTGTCATTGCACTTGGTGTCCAAACTCACTGGGAAAACCATGCCAACAGTGATCTCTCCTGTGACTCCTCAGATTGGGAGTGGACCACTTGCCATGATCTCCTGGACCACCAGAGGCCTGTAGATGACAAGTTATGCATGCAGAGTTTTGGAAGGGATTTCAGCTATGCTGTGAACAGATTTAAAAAAAAAAAAAAAACCCATGGAAAACACTCACACTGGAGAGTTATTACCATTATCACTATATTGGTTTAATTTTACGGGTATAATTATAATTATACCAGTAAAAATTAATTCCATTTAGACAAGGCCGTAGACTTTAAAGTTTTTCTTGGAGCTAAGGAGAAGGATCTGCAATGTGGGCACTGTGATCTTTCCTCTCTCAGTCCCTCATGCATTCTGAATCTTTACCAGCACAAGCAATGCCTCCAGGCCTCTCCTGAACTCCCATAATGTAAAACAACACACAGCCCTTGGCATTTGCATCTTTAAAATGAACAGAGAGACCGAATGGTTTCTTGGAAACATTATTTCTGCTTTGATATGTTAAGTGTAAATCTGCTTTCTGCCGTTCCATATTATGAATATGATTCCAGAAATATGGTGCTTTTGGCAATTCTTGCTATTTTTGATCTTATTTTTTCTTAAGTGAAATTTTAATAGCAGCTGAAAAGGGAAGGAGTGAAAAGGAAAGGGTCAAATTAATCTCTGATGACATGCAGTTTACTTCATTTAATTTGGATTGGGGATGAGCCTCGCTCGACTCATCCACGGCATAAATGAATGCTTTTGCACTATAGATTTTAATCACAATGTTTGATACATTTCATAGATACTTACTTCTGCTCCATAGTGTCCCTTCTGCTACAAGATTGCTGCAACAGCACATAACTATAGGATAGAAGTCCTTATAGAATATTTTAAAGTCATATTTATAATATCCTTCCTGCAGCGTATTTGATTTGATTTTAAGAGCTCTGTCAAGTGAAGATTGTCTGGAGAGGCATATTTGTCTCTAAAGCTTTTATTTTTTCTTACTTACTTGACTTTATTTGGTCCTTTCCCCCCATTTGTGTTGCAGAAAGGAGAAGAATGCAGTTCAGCTCGATGATGAAGGGGGCAGAACTTTCTTACGGGTCCTCATTCACCTCATCATGCACGACTACCCCCCGTTGCTCTCAGGGGCTCTGCACCTGCTATTCAAGCACTTCAGCCAGAGAGCAGAAGTTCTGCAGGCATTCAAACAGGTATGGATGGGCTGAGTGTTATCCCAGGAAACTGAATGCAGTGAGCCTTTCCAAAGGCTGCTCTGCTACTTAAATTGCTGTTTGTTTCACGACTACGTAATTTCCATAGAGGCCTAGTATCAGCTGCCTTCTTTGGCCATGTGTGCTGGTTTATTATATTATTATTATTACTATACTATTATTATTACTATATATATACACTATATAGTATATATATACTATTATTATTATATATGTATATAGTTCTGTGCCACGAGAAGTGGTTATTTCTGGCACTGCATCCATGAGGGAAAACGTAGGTCCGTGGTGAGGCTCTCACAGTGATCCCTCAGGGACAGAGCCAGTGCCTCATGTTTGGCAAGCAGTGTCCCCGTGTCAGCAGTGAGACTTTGCTGTCTTCAGGGCCACTTAGGCCGGGCATTGTTATTTTGTTATTCACCTGGTGCTTCTAATTCCAATTCAGGCGTGTTTGCACAAGGCTCCCCTGCCTGATCCAGCTATGCCCAAATAGCAGGAAGGCAGGGATCGAGCCAAGCCTGTTTTCAGCTTTTATTCTTTCCCTCTGGTGCATGTGCAGGCTCCATGTGTCTGTGGATTAGGATGGGGAGATCTGATGTCATGGGGCTGCACGGCAGAGACGCCTCTGTTACGTAACCCTTGATAACATATGTTGATAAGACCATCTGATGCTTATTTCGGGAGCTGGGTAGCGTGTTGTCTCATGGTTATGTAAGATGGGGAGGTTTCTCTCCTGTGCAAACAGATCAATAATAAAGACCTGAAAAGCTTTTGTTTAATGTTTTTGTTGTGCAGCATAATGGCCTCCCATCGGGTATTTAAAGTTAGGCTGTGCTGGTTAGTTGCATAAATAGCTGTTATTCCCAGGTAAGCAAGGACTGAGTTGCTTAACGTGTTTTTGTGAAGGATGGAAAAGGCTAATTGAGAAATAAACAAAAAACACTGTAGAGCACATGGAATAAGAATGCCTGCAGTTGAGTAGCACTCATAAATTCTGTAAAATAACAAGGTTTTGCCAAGCAAGAGAGATTATTATGGTGAAAATTGTATATTACAAAACAGTGAATATTTGCCTGGATGTGATGTGGATTTAAAAAGAACATCCATATCAGTGTTGTCAGTGACCTTAATCTTTTACATGAGTATGATTTCTTAATAGTGTTTATTAATTTACTGTAAAGACTGCTGTTAGTTTTTTGGAATATTATCTTCATTAATAATCTTGGGAGAACAGAGAGTGTTAACAAAGAAAGAAAATGTGTAGGTCATGCTAAATCAAGAACTACACATACCAGCGAAAAAAACCCCAGATAATTTGAGCAGTACAGAAAAAGGAAAAAATGAGATTAATCTTAATAAGTGGCAACCACTCAGATAGTGAGAAATTCTATGAACCTGAAAGTCAGTCTGTCAGCTATATTCAGAGAAGTTTTTCTAAGCTGGCCTAACAGTGTTAAAGTCTGTTATTTTTCAATATTTGATTATGGTGGTGTAGGAGATGATTAAAATTGCTGGCCATTCTGACTTTTCTTTGGGTGCCCTGATCCCTTGTCTTACCATCCTTTTTTTTTTTTCTTTTTCTTCTGAAGTACTGTGCTGAAGCATTAGCTATTTCTAACTATTGCTTTAATAGTAACTGTATTGATTTAATACCATGAGCATCATAATCAGTGCATCAGAGCTCACTGCACAGAACTCAAGAGCCTGTAAATCTCCTGTGCTGAAAATGTTTTCCAGTGTATTCAAGAAGGTGAGAGGATGTTGTGAATGTTGTAACTATCCTGTTTTGGGCAACTCCAGCCTCTGGCTCTGTTGAAGGTTTTTGATGAATGGGGGCTAAAAGCCTGCGTGTGCCATGTTTCAATTGCATAGGGAAGGTTGCACAAAGCACCTGGAAAGAGAGCCTTAGAATGGGAATTGTCAAGAAAATTACCCAGCCATAAGTGCTGGTGCTACTGCTGTAATAGTGTTACAATTTTCTCCATTTCCAGGTTCAGTTGCTGGTGTCCAATCAAGATGTGGATAACTACAAGCAAATCAAGGCTGATCTTGATCAGCTACGTCTGACTGTAGAAAAATCCGAATTGTGGGTTGAGAAGAGCAGCAATTATGAGAGTGGAGAGGTGGGCGACAATCAAACCAAAGGGGGAGAAGAGCCCATGGAGGTGGGTTTAAAGCCTTTGCTGTCAGAATTGTTTCAATATTGGTAGGTAGTTTAATGAACAGCTGGAAAATCATGATCTGATTAAGCAAAGTGGCAAAGCGAGAATGTGAAGTATTCTGGCTGAGCCTTAGGAACTGACAGAAAAGGAAATAACACCTCTGTTATCAGTGTGTTCAATATTCTCTCCTGCTGCTTTCAGTAACTGCATTCTTATGTCCCAGAGCTGCCTTCCTCTCTGGGTGCAAGCCACAGTGTGCAGCAGCACTCTGGGAATAATCTGGGAGTTGTGTGCTGGCAGTTGGGTTGACTTGCTGGAAGAAAAAAGGAGTAGACAGTGTCCTGCAGTTAAGGCAGAGGAGCACAATCAAACCCATGTTTTCAAACATCACAAGTAATTCCGCTCTTCACCAAACATGAGACTGACCTAAGAATGTTGAGATTTTGTAGCTGAACTGATGTTTTGGTTTCTTTGGCCCTTGTCGTACCACTTTCTCAGGATATACTCTGATTTGATGTAGAACTTGAATCTTGGACCATGAAGACTTTTTTTTTTTTTTTTTAGAGTTCCTTGTTTGGATTTTTTAAATTTTGCTTTTCAGTGCAAACTGAGGTCACCATGTAATCATTTAATTCCAGCATGAGCTTTTAAGAAAACAGAAAGTGTTGCTGTGGTTGAGGTTTGTGGCATAAGAGTAGATAGAGCAGGCCTTCCCACCAGTATTTGTTCCCATTTTCATCAGAGGAGGAGAGGAGAGATCAACAGCTGTGATTTCTGACACAGCATTGTCCTTGTTCTCTTTCCTGGTGTCAAGAAAGATGGGTAAGGAAGCCACCAGGGAAGTAGAAAGCCAAGCAGAGGTTGTGTGTTGTGAAGGCCACACATTAGGAAAAAGATGGAGCCACAGAGAAGAGAGAGGATGCTTGCAAATATCTGTGACACACACGGGGCCTTTTAGATGGAAAAGCAGATTTTTGGTGGCTTCATGCAGAGGCAGATCCAACAATTCAAGGAAGGATCCCAAATTCTTGTAACAGTGTGGGTCCTACTCTTTCTCTGATCTATCTTAGTTGATGTTCTGACACCACATCTTTAGTAGTGTCAAAACTAGGGAGGAATCTGGAGTTGGAGTTTAAGTATGTGGTATTTCCTTCTGTCTTTCCTCAAGCACAGCTCTAGTAGGAAAGAAAATGTTCCTTTATGTATTTAATGAGTGGAAAAGGTAATGGGGAAACAGAAAACAGGATTGCATCAGGATTACAAAGTTCTTTAGCTATAATACATTTTTAAAGTGTCATTTATTCCTACGGGTAGCCCTGATAGCAAGGGAACTCCAGGAAAAGGGGGCAAAACAACGTGTTTGAAACAGAGGCAACTCTCAATGGGATATTTTGAGTGGTTTTTTCCCATGAGGCACCTGTGGGTCTGTATGGATTAGCAATGCTTCAGTAGATGCACAATATTATCTCTGGCAGATCAGAGAGATTATTGTATCAGAGCAGTAATACGTAATCTGCTGGTTAGATCATCTGCTGGTAATTCCCTGAGAGCTCTGCCAGGTTACCATAGCTCAGACTCTTGTCTGTCATTTTTTTCCCCTGCTAAATTCTTCTTTAATGGCAAAGAGGTGTTTTTACCTGGCAAAAAAAGTAATATTAGATAGTCAGTACTCTCTTTGAGGCCTTAAGTCAGATGTAGGAGGTGTGATGTTGGGCAGAATCTACAACATGTGAAGCAGGTGGCAAGCTTTAAGCAGATAAAAATCCCACGAGATCTAGGCTTCCTTGGAATGGATACTGGGTATTCAGAGCTGGATGAACCTCTAGGTCTTTAGGGAATATGCTTCATTTGCCTGTGTTTAATTTTTCCCAAACATTAAAGTGCACACAAGGACTTAAATGATATTCCAGAACGCTCTTATGTTCAGCCCCAGTTTCTGTTGTCACATGAAGCCTGTTGAAAGATGTGCATAAGAGTTTAAAAATACCAAATTTTTTTTTTTGTCCAAGTCTTCCTGGGTAATTGTTTTCACCTTACTATCATAACCTGTGGGCCCTTTTTTTCTTCTTTTTTTAAGTCATATGACTCCAGAAGTGGAATTTCTAGAAAAAAGACCTCATTCTTATAAAAGTATCTAGAGTTCTCCACAGGAAAAATAGCAAATCTTATATATGTGCACGACTGCCTTGATAGGGACTGGAGATCAGAGGTGGAAAGACTACTTGGAGTTAGGTCAGACATAAATGAGGCACCAGTAGGGTTAGGAATAAATGCTGAAATTGAACTCACATAAGAGCCCTGCTTGAGAAGGGGAAATCAGATAAAGCCTGTTCACTTGGTTCTCTCTAGGAAGGGTGTTCTGGGTCTGTGTAGATACCACAGACCATGGAAAGTGTGATTTTTATTGTCTTGTCCCTGGAGGATTCTTTGGTGGTGTAGCACCAGAAACACAGCTCTGAGGAGGAGAAACAGGCTCAGTGAAAGGACTTTAAGGTGAAGCTGGAATAGTGGCACTTATGGAGTTCCTCATCTTTGCCATCTAATGAGAAAGTCCAGCGAGGTTTCAAGTGGTCTAAACTTTCAGCACCCGTAAGCACCTGGTGTTCCCTTGCTTCCTTTCTTTTCTGGTGTGTGGCACCTTGCCTTGGTTCTGGGAATGTTTGAACAAACATCATATATAGGTTGAGGTTGTGAACTGAGAATTCTGTGTGTCCCTCATTCCCCTGGTGAGGAAATAGAGCCTGTGGAGGGCAAAGCTGTGCCATGGGGACACTGACAAGGGCCTTGCACCGCTGTCCTGCTGGGATGAGGGAGACTATTCAGTGGTGGGGAACTGCTTAGATGGAATCTGGATCTCCACAGGGGGCTAGCAAGAAAGGATCTAAGACTGATGCAGTTATTATTCCTGTTATTCCAGGAATTTTACAGAGGGAGGAGGTAGCCTCTTTCAGAAAATATAATTTCCTAAAGATGGGGAACTCAGGTGAGAACCTTTCTCACTGAGATCTCTATGCCTGCCTGTCCCCTGTGGAAAAGTGTGACAGAGAATGTCTATCATGGGGCATAACGAAGCCAGATATGCAACTGAGTGTCTTTGGGATCCCAGTGGTGTGATTATCTCTGGGTAACTACATCCCTGGCATACTCTTATGGGTTCAATAAACAATTTTTTAGTTTGTTAAGGGAAAGGATAGATTCAGCAGTTTCATACTGATCAGGACTTCCAGATAAGACATATAGTTCACATGGATTATAAAACTACTTTGATGGAGGAAGAATGCTGATAAAACTAACAGGTAAATTAATCTTGGTTAACCCACAATCCCAGAACGGAGGAGGGTGGTTTAATCAGCGAAAAGCCTGAAATATCTCCCAAAGTATTGATTCAAACAGCTAGAGAGATGGCAGCCTGCATACTAACAAACCTAAACAAATAAAATCCACTCTTGTTACATAGATCAGCACGGCTGAACAGCAGTGCTGACACTCTTATAAACAGCTTCCATGGCCAAGTGGTGCAGCTGTTCTTACCTCACTGGAAATTAGGACCAGATGGGATTTATAGAACTCCTGAACTTGACCATCAGCTAAGAAAGTTCAGAGAGAGGTTTCAGGACATATAAACATTCAGCTTGGTGTGTACATGTGTGTTTTAGTGTATTTCTCTTTTCTAAAACAGTATAAAGTTTGAGGACACAATGAAACTCAGAAGTGCACCTGTTTCTTCTTTTTTTTTAATGCTGTTACACTGGTTTACATCCTTGTGGTCATACTGTGAGTCAGTCTCAAGATCTGCTACAGTTTTTCTTCATGCTTTATAACTTCAGCATCTGAAGCCCAATATTTCAGATTTTTTTTGTTTCCAGTTAAGAAAGTCTTACCACAGCTGACAGCAGAAAAGCCCCCAACACTGCCAGTATTCTTAGTGGCAGTATTTGTGTACATGTTCTCCCTTGTTTTGATTGAGAGATATGCATGGAAAGGTGCGTGGGTGTAGGCAGTTCCTTGCTGACTTGATTTCTCTTATTTATCATACCCAGCTGGGGCTTTCCAGGAGCCAGGGCCCAGAGCATACGGCGTCATGACTTGATGCTGCAGTTTAACATATGGTTCCTATTTGTTTTCAAATCTTTCCCTGCATCATCCAGAGATAGAGGCAGAAGCATCCCCTTCGTGGGAGGAACGTCTCTAATTTCCACATGCTACTTGTTCCTGTGCTGTTGAGAACTCCACCCTGCTTAACTGCAGAGCTTGTCTTAAGCTCTTTCTCCAGATTTTTTAGTGTTCACATACACAGATTTTGTAATCTTTCCAGCTGTATTACAGATTTTTGGAACGTGTGATCACTACTGAAATACACTTTTGGTCCATGTTCTCGCAGTATTTAAATTCCTTGGTGTGTCTAGTCTGCAATTTAGGGACACACTCTCAGAATGATCAGAAGCATGAAGACATAGAGGAATTGCCTCAAATGATGTTGGAAATTTGAAACAAAGGAAGGACTTGAATGTAAATCTTTTCACTCACTGCACCACTGGATAAAGAATAAACGAATCTTTCTTTATTATCTGTGTTATATCAATTCCTTATGAGCTGCTGTAATACTTTGTGACTTGCTGCTATTAAATGCAATTAGTTTGTGTTGAGGAAATTGCAATAAATCTCCACTTGTCATGTGTTCTTTCTTACAGGAGTCAAACATTTTGAGCCCAATACAGGATGGGACCAAAAAACCCCAGATAGACAGCATTAAAAGCAATAACTACAATATTGTTAAAGAGGTTAGTACAGCTGCCAAGAAACTTGCTTGGCATACCTGTTTGATTAGTAGATTTAGTAATTATTTTGAAAGAAAGTGTCTTTCTTTGGTTTTGTGTGACATGACCGGTTCTTTTCTTGCTTGCATGCTTATTTATTTGTTTGGTTTTTTGTTTCTTTTTTAATTTGTAGATTTTGATTCGACTCAGCAAACTTTGTGTTCAGAATAAAAAATGTCGGAATCAACAGCAGCGTTTACTGAAAAATATGGGTGCCCACTTGGTAGTCTTGGACCTCCTGCAGATCCCCTATGAAAAGGTTATTTTCCTAATTTTAGTGGTAGAGAACATGAACTCGAGGAAGAGAAAGGCCTTGGCAGGCCCAAGAATCAATAGGAATATTTTTTACAAGCTGATTTGTCAGCTGTGGTACAAACATGAAATGATGATGTCATTTTATACCTTAAGAATAGTGAGTTTGGGCTCAGTTTAAATACAGCTGCCTGCATGGTTTTATTTAAAATTTAATGTTTACTGCCTTGGGTACCTGGATGTCACAGTGCTGTCATTCTTGTACCCATTCTTGAAGCAGGCAAACCTTAGGACCAAAAGCTTTCACAGATCAAATCTGAAATCACTTCTTTGTTTCTGTGGTGGATGGCTCTAACCTAGTTCCTCTTGCCATTTTTTTTCACAAGATAAAGTTATTTGGTACTGATTCGGTGGAATTGAGCATGCAAATGAATGAGCTAGGTAGGCTTTGAAAGGGCACATCTTCCTAGGTCTTGTAGGAGTCACTGAGAGGAGGTGAAATCTCTGCTGGGCTGTGTTTTCCTGTGTGTTATGTTACAGACACTGGCTTCAGCTGTCATCAGTAAAATAGTGCTTGTCCATACAGGTGGTTCATCAAATCATACTTAGAATCCTTCATGAGAGGAATATAAAATGGGGATGAAACTAGGGATGCATTTGTGTGGGAGTACGTGTGTGAACACATGCACACATACATCTGTTTCTGGATGTAGCTATAGAAAAGCCAAACCTTTGCCAAGGCTTAAAATTAATGCAGAGAGACATTTATGCTTTTGTTTTGTTTTATGTCTAAATCAAGCACCTTAGCACTTTTTTAAACTAGGAAATTATAACCACATGTGAAGAAATGTTGCTTTGATTTTATTTTCCTACCTGTGACTCCCTATGGTCAAGTTGATTCAGAGTAAGCTGCTAATGGACTCTGAAGGAAGCTGCATCAGTTGCTTTTGCCAGAGGGAGAATTCCTGCTCTATAAAGGTGCAGGAGAATTGGTTTGTTCCTGGTGGAATTGATGTTGTGTGGTTTTAACAAGTATGTTTAGGTACAACCAGCTGATTTTGTTTGTCCTTTCTTCCTGCAGAGTGATGAAAAGATGAATGAAGTTATGAATCTAGCCCACACTTTCCTTCAGAATTTCTGTCGAGGAAATCCTCAGAATCAAGTTCTCCTCCACAAAAATCTCAACTTGTTCCTAACTCCAGGGGTAAGTATTTCATTTGAAGTAGAATATGATAATTGGAATTAAATTTGGGTTTGCTGAAACATCCGAGTGCTAAATAAATAATTTTACTAAATTATGCCTCCCCTCCTCTCTCCTCTCTCATTTCCCTTAGTGTTGCTTTTTATGTCATTGGCTTTAACGTTGCCATTTTAAAAGTGGAAAACAAAACCCAAGAAACCTGTGGGGTTTACTGGAAGGATCTATGAATATGTGTCACATCATTGTGTTGAACTTGACTCTGATTTTATTCATCCTGACTCACTCACTGATGGACTGTAATGTCAAGGTAGAAGATGCTGTGACTGCTGTGACCTTGCATGACAACAGAATCAGACCCAACTAATCTAAAGTTTGACCTTCTATTAAATCATTGTCTTTACAATACACTTTTATACCACAATCCCTTTGTATATATTTGTGTGTGTGTTCACAGACATATTCTTATAGAATGACACTTGTTCAGTGGATCTACTGAGCAACACATACTTTTACTAGAAGGAGCTGTGAGTATGAGGACTGCAGACCCTGGCCTGTGCACGTTAGGAACCATTTGTTCTGCTGTTTTTCATTTATGCTCTTTTGTGACATTAGTGAACAGCTCTGAGCTGACCACAGTGGGAACCAGAGCCTGGATTCCATCACATCCAACACTGACACTTAACTTGGGTGCCAAGTGTGGAGCCAGCTTGCCCTTGTATTTCTGTTCTTTTGAAGCTGATTTCCTCATCATCCATCCCAGTTACTGTCTTTTTGTGCACACTGTGGAGCAAACTCGATGTGGATTCTTTCAGATGGCATTAAACAGACACGTACACTGTAGGAGCACACCTGACCCTCAGGAGCCTTTAGTCCAAGGGAGCAGCCTGGACCAAAAGCCCCAAGGATGCACAAAGTCTGGGTGCTGTGTCCTCAGCAGCATCCCTTCTTGCTCCAGATCTGTTCCTGTTGTTCCATGCTGACACGTTTTGTGCCATAAATCAACTTCTCCTGATGGGAGAAAATCTTAGAGTCCTTGCTAGAAATTCCCTACAGAGACGGGACAGACCAGCATTTGGTTTCTTCTTCTTCAAGGAGTTGTTTATTAAGTTCTTATCAGCTACAAGGTTACAAGGAACATGGCAAGAGTAAAAAAAAGCTGCGAGTGACCTGGTATCAAGATTTTGCAGCCCTTTTAACGGCATTTTATCCAACAGAAGTTTGAAATGACAAATATTTTTACTTTTCCACCAATGCCGAGTAAATCACCTTGTAATGCAGACAGGAACTGTGGCAAATTCTACCCAGTCATGCTAAGCTGCTTCTACTGCAGAAAATGGAGGTCTTGAAGAAGGAGAAAGAAGGTTTAAAAGTACAAATATCCTCCATCTTGGAGACTTCACTATTTAACTATTTACTACATAAACAAACCCAAAACCTCTAAATTCTTCACCCTGTGACATTCTTGCATAATATTCTACTATCTAGTTCACACAGGTGTAGATTTTAATTCTTCCCAGAGTGTAGGCAATTTTCTCCATGGATAAAGGTCAAAAACAACATTGTTCAGGGGGGTTAAGTCCTTCAAAACAGGCAGAGGAATACTCTCCTCACTCTGGACTCCCACACATGCTGCTCATGGATACACAGCCCTAGGCTCCCTCTGGAGTTAACATGGAAAGAGAGATTCTCTTTGAGACCGATCAGGCTGCATGTACAGGGATTTGCCTGCTGGAAATGCCTCCTCTGTGAGCCCCAGAGGGAGCCAGAGCAGCTCAGTGTCTCACTTGGTGGCTTCATTGCAAGGTTTGGTGGTGAGTGGGACCAGTGTGGTCTCAGGTGTTTTGTATTCCAAAGCCCCTGCAGAGTGCTCCAGCAGTGCAGTGTGTGTGTGTGTGTGTGTGTGTTCACCTTCCACATGGACACAGGTTTGGTTTATGCCCACTTTAGGACTGTTTGTACTCATAGGGAAGTGTGGAGAAATCCCATCAAAACTGGAAGCTGGACCCTGAGTAATCCATTGTAGAGGATTTCTCCAGTTTCCCTTTACCAGTGAGCCTTTCTCTACTCGAGAATCCCGTGCCTCTCTCAATCTCAAAGCAAATCTGCTCTGCTCATGAGGCTGTTTTTGATCTGTTCAGCTCCTGGAAGCTGAGACCATGAGGCACATCTTCATGAATAATTACCTCCTGTGCAACGAGATCAGTGAGAGGGTGGTGCAGCACTTTGTGCACTGCATCGAGACCCACGGCCGGCACGTGGAGTACCTGCGATTCCTGCAGACCATCGTGAAAGCAGATGGCAAATATGTGAAAAAATGCCAGGACATGGTAATGACAGAGGTAAGCAAAGGCTTCACATGTTAATCACTCGTGTCTTTTGAGGCTGTTTTTCCTGCTCTTGATACCAATGAGATATAATGGCATCCTTGCTTCAGAATTTTAAGCGGCGTCACAAATAATGAATATTTTAGCAGACGTTTTTGGGAGTTTGATCTAATTTTGTAAGGCCATCTGTATAACTACTAGAAAGAAAACATGAGTGTTAGCATGGTGATACAGAGATGTCTATTTGTAGATTATGTAGCATGGAAATCTCAGAGTTACATAAACCTTCATTTTCCTGTAATGTAATTTAGGATCACTTTTACCCACTCTTGTGGCATGGGTTTGCCATATAAGAGGCTCTTACCTCTATGGATTTGTCTAAATAGTGTTGTAGACCTTTTTTTTTAGCATGTAGCAATTCTAAATTCTACTTTCTGCCTTTTTTTTGTTTTGTTTGGTTTTATTTCAGAGCATTTCTGTGAGGGTCAGTAGAGCTGCTCTAGCTTTAACTAGCTGGATTCAGAGTCTGACCCAGTGAATTCCACCAAGTGGTTTGTGGACAAATCTTTATGCCAATAAATTTCCTAGGAAAATACCTAATTGACTTTCTCTGCAATTAGGATTTGATATATTGTGAGCATGATAAATGAAGTCTTCAACTTGCAGACACTTGTGCATTTAACTGTAATTATGTTAACAGTTCCTTGAGATTAATAAGTGGGTAAAGTTGAATATGGTGAAAAGTCATGGTAGGATTAGAGTCCAAGGAACATTTTTATTTGCTTTACAGAGTGCTTTTTTTTGGATTGGTTTGGTTTTTATAAGAGATGTCTTCACAAAGAAATCAGAGATAAGCTTTAGTTTTTTGTGGTATGAACAAAACTAAATCCCACTGAAATTTTATTCCACAGCAACAAGAGAAAAAACTTCTAATTAAGAAAGTAAAGCTCCTGCCTACATGGATAACCTTTAATGAAATTCACCTCAACCTTTTCAATTTGAGTGAAGTATTTTAACATGCAATATCAATTACAAGCCTTTGATTTACATAATTCAAACACTTCTTGTGCCTTTGTGGTTTTAGATTTTTCTGCTTCCACCAAAGGCTCTTGTAGAGGGTTTTTTTTAATCATCAAACAAAATTTTTAGGTTTTTCTCAATTTAAATATATTTTGCTATTGACCTATAGCACCACAGAGATAAACTGTCATATTGCATCTTCAAGCTGACTTTATGATGAAAGTAGAAATGAACTTGGATATGGCATTCACATCATAAGTCCTGCAGGAACTTCCTGAGGGGGGAGCAACCCTGTTTTGATGAAACAGGGTAAGATAATGATCTCTTTTTCAAAAAGTAGGAAATTACAGGTAAGTAATTATGATTTCTTAGAAGAGGGTGCTGATTGTGAAACTTGAATGGCACTTGAATGGCAATCCACTCGAAAGGGAACAAATGGTTGGAACTTGCCCCAGAGTCGGGACAGTTTCTCTGTAGACAACTGAGAGGTACTTTGTGACCTTAAACAAGTGGTGTAGCTTTTCCTGTGCCTCCAGATGGGGCACATAAACAATTCCCCACAAGACAAGATGGAGTATGACTGTGCAGCTTGCCTCAGCTCCTCCTGCGTTTTCTTTCACCCACAGGAAGTGTACTGTAGCTTATTCCTGTTTGCTGGGAGTGAAGGATAAACCTCGTATTTACACCTTCTAGAAAGTGCATGCAGATGAAGGAGCACCATGGCAAGAGAATAAAATGTCATAAATGTCATAAAATACTTTGGACATCCCCAGTTGGGCTGATTCCCTTGTTCTCATCTCCTTGGTCTCCATGTCTGCAATGATATTTACCAACCTGAAAGGTTCCTTAGGGCACTTTTTCTCATTACAAGCAGGCTTTGAGGTTCCTGCAAGAACCCTGCCTGCCAGTGCAAACACTATTACAGAAGGGAAAGCAGACTTTACTTTGAGCCCTATCAATGTGGCAGCAGAGTTTCCTATTACCTGTAGTATTCTGGAGTAATATTTTGCAGAGCATCAACAGCTTCTCCAATACTGGCCAGCTTTATTATACTTTCATAGAATTCTTAACTTGCTGAAAATATGCTTTAGTGGCAGAAAATGCTGCGGGGTTATTTTGTCCTAAGCTCTTGTCCCTTTAATTTTTTTTTTTTTTCCTGTGCTGTGGATTGTCCAGAAAATGTCTGAAAAGTCATGTGTATAGAAATACTTTAGAAACCCAAAGATAAATGAGAAATAGGAATTGCAGGAAAGACTGAATTCACAATTCACTCCAGCCAAATGTCAAAGTAAAAATAAGCAAGAAATGGGGAAAGCACAAACAGAAAAGCTGTGAATTCAAAATTTGAAGTGTTGAAACCCTCGAAAGTGTAATGAAATGTTTCTTGACTTTTCATTCTGGGAGACTAATTTTAATCCCTGTTCTTGCTGCTTTCCCATTTCTTAGCAGCTCCAGCAACCTTTATGACTACCCTTGAATTGAGTAAGCTGCGATTTCATGTCACGTATGGACTGGAATAGGTCAAGTGCCTAATTCACAAAATAAGTGTGATTTTTGAGCTGCCAGGGTTTGTTCTGTACTAGGAGGGGTTTTGTGGGAGCTTATTTTCACCCACATTGAGAGTGGATTGTGCTTCTGAGGACAGGGATGGAGAGAGGATTCCAAACAGGGTTAGAGCACAACTCTTCAGTGTGATGTGCTGAGATGGGGTTGCCAGCATCCAGTGCTGCTCTGGATCCTCTTGAGATGAGCAAAACACTTGTAGCAGAGTCAAATATTTATCACATACATCAGTTTTCTGTTAAATGAAAGTGCTGGCATGACACTGACAAAGTCACGACCCACCTGCCAAATTTGCACAGGGTGGGAAGAATCCCCCTTTGTTTCCAATACTGAGCAAGGGCAGGGAAAAGCCGAGTTCAATTCTGGGTGAGCCACAGGTTTTCTCTGTGAGGCAGCGTGGAAGATTTAATCTCACTGCACCTCAAGTGCCTATCTATGAAACAGGGATAATAATGCATCCTGGCCTCCCAGCAGGAGGTGAGGACAATTAATTAACTTCACACAAACACTGAGATGGTAGGAATAATAAGGATGGCATGCTGTCTTAGGTAAAGACAGAGCTACAAAGAAATTGAACTTCAAATTCACCTTGCATTAGTGCATTCCTTGGTGAGTTATTCCAGATTTGCACTTATGTTGATAAGAGCAGAAGTTTGCCTTGAATTTTGTTTTGACATGTTGATTTGGCAAACCACGTCAGAGTAAATTTTGTTTCGTTGTTTGGGTTTTACCTAGAGAGTCTTTGCATGCTTAAAATAAGAAATTAAGAAAATCACAGAATCATTTAGGTTGGAAAAAACCTTTAAAATCATCCAAAAACGATTGCAGGGTGCTCAAAACCTTGTGATCTCTTTCCCAGCTGATAAACGGCGGTGAGGATGTGCTGATATTCTACAACGACAGGGCGTCCTTCCCCGTCCTGCTGCAGATGATGTGCTCGGAGCGGGACCGAGCCGACGAGAGCGGCCCCTTAGCCTATCACATCACCCTGGTGGAGCTGCTGGCCGCCTGCACCGAGGGCAAGAATGTGTACACAGAGATCAAGTGCAACTCACTGCTGCCCCTGGATGATATCGTGAGGGTAGTGACCCATGATGACTGCATTCCTGAGGTACGATTCACCATTCACGGCAGGAGGAAGCCGGCTTAGGGTTTTCAGAAACCCAGACAATGTTTTGTCGTTTATAATGTACTGGCAAGTTGAATATTTGCATGGGAAATGGGGTGGAAATGGGTGGTGCTTCTTAAGGTGAAGAAGTGAGAAAGGATAGACAGTATTTATTCCACAGAAAATTCCTTGTCCTTAATGATTTCTTTATCAGCTTTTCAGGCACGTTTTTTTTTTTGTTTTGGGTTTGCCCAGCCACTGTCAGAGTTTAATGCTCTGGTAACTTCTGGCCAAACTGTGAAGACCTAGCTGAGTGTTGGGTCAAGCCAGTGTTTTGCCACTGCCTGAATTTCTTGGAAATGATGGGTAAAATTCTGTCCATGCTGAAGTCAGTGGGAATTTGGGTGAAGTCCCATTTTATTAAACTCAATTGCAGTCCTGCAAATGTTTTTATTCACTGCATATGAAGGCACAATTCTGCACGTGTCATGCTAAAGTAGGACTCTGATATTACCTGGTGGAAAAATGGGGCTCAAAACAACAGAACTGGGGCCTGCAGGAGTTAAAACTCCCTCTGTGCCATGAAAATTGCCCTTGTGATCAAATGATCCTATTACTAAAAAGAATATATTTGCTTTGCCCAAAATTTCCCCATAACATTAATTTCAACAGATGGTAATTAGAAAAAAAAGCCCAAACAAATGAAACCTAAAGGTCTGATCTGAGTTTTCTCTTCACTGCATTAAACATATGCAACTATCTCATCTCCTTTGACTGTGACAAGAAATTTTCAGTGCATTTGCATATGTTTATATTTAATCTATACATTTTGGGCACTGGATATCCATTTTTATGCTGTGTGCATGCGGACTTGTTATGCCAGAGAGGAGTGCAACTGCAGTCCTCCTCCTAAGCCTTGTGCTGTCATTGCTGCAGTCCCAGTGCTCCACAACCTTTCTCTGCCATTTGGATCCCAAGTGCAAGTGCTGCATTAGGATTGTGGAAATATAGGGACTGCAGTCCCAGCTCTGCAAAAGACTTTTTATTTTATATTTGGCAAGCCTGTCACAAGGCTTCAACCCACTGCAGTCAACTGGCAAGTGCAGGGGTGTCCTGCATTTTGGCAGCCCCTGGCTTTGGAGCCAGGCCTTGCTGGTCCTGATAGCAGTTAAATACCAGAATGATTATTGGTTTGTTTTGTGGGAGTTTTGTCATTAGAGTGAGGATGTTTGCAAAACCTTTTCATTTTTCCTCCTGTGGTCTTTCAGGCATGTGTTGCCCTGCTTCTCCCTAAATCTTCAGAACCAAACATATGCATTATTATGGTTATGAATGTTGGTTAGTACTGGAAGGTTCATCTTTAATGTTCAGTATTTTTGCAGGAAGAAAACATTATGTTAATTGTTTTTACTGTTCCATTTCATAGTGATTGTGTTTTTGGTGTTTCTGCAGGTGAAAATTGCCTATGTTAATTTTGTTAACCACTGTTACGTGGACACTGAAGTGGAAATGAAAGAAATCTATGCCAGTAACCATATCTGGAAGCTATTTGAGAACTTCCTTGTTGATATGGCAAGGGTAAGCTTCACCAGGTGTTAAATATTACAAAATAGTCATGGGTGACAACTGAACTGGCAGTAACTTTTTTTTTGTGCACTTCTTTTATTTTGTTAACTATTTTTATCCAAAGTTGACAATAGGATAAGTATGGTTGGTTTGTTTAACAAACAGTCATTCCTATGTTCTTTATCATCATTTAACCTGCTAATTACTAGCAGCCTTCTCTTTCTAAAAGAGCATCTTGGAACCCATGTGCCTTTCTCTTTTCTTCCAGTGAAATAAATTGGATGTGTGTACATGGTTGAGAGCCTGTGTACATCTTTTGGGAACGTGTGTTACATGTCATTACGGTGGTGACTAAAAAACCCCCTCATCTGTAGTCTCTTCCTTTATTCTGTTGTTACAGTGAGGATCAGGGATCAAGATCTCCTTTGGCTCATGTTCCTTCTTTAGTCTCTGTTTTTGTGTTTTATTCTCCTGTCACTGCATTCTCATTGCTGATGTGAAAGGCAGGGGTAGAGCTGTGGTCCCTCAGAATACTGATTCAAATATAAATTACAGCTGCGAGGTGACAGGGCACAGTCACAGGCACAAGCCTGCCATTCCTGTGGTCCTCAGTGAGCCTCACGGTGTCAGTACTTGTTGAATTAAATTTTAAGTTACAAGTTGAATCAAACTTCCTTTCCCAGGGATTTTGAAGGCAGAAAACAAGAAAAATCTTACGACTTCCACAGGGATTAAATATAATAGTCGAGCCATGAGGGGAAGCTAGTGTGATGTAATGATTATAGCCTGCACTACATATCCTTTTCTAGGAGGTTAATGCTTCTTGTAATTATAAATAATTACGATATTAATGGCAAGCAATGATGTTGCTCTTTCTGCTCAAGAAGTAGAACCACGAGTTTTTGGGGTTTTCCCAGTCCATGGTCCATTACATTTTATAATATTTAAGTTCTTACTCCTTGCATTCTTCATTTTGTTGAAATGAAGAAAAAAAGGTAAAGAATCTGTTTGGTCCTGCAGCAGACATTGACCCCAAAGTAATAGTGGGCCACAAAATAATTCCTGTGAGACCTGTTGGGAGAAAATATCATGAATTCTGGCTAAAAGAAGAAGGAATGCAAAGACTTGTGCTGTACAATAGGCACTGGGACTTGTTAATTTCTCTGTGAAACAGAAACCTTATAAGTGATCAAGTTTTTTTATTTTGTGGGGTTTTTTGTGGGGTTTTTTCCTTTTTTTTTTTTCCTTCCCTGGGAGCAGGTTAAGGCAGGGATGTTTGTGGGGTTTTTTTTTTGGTGGTAGCCATTTTCAGCAGTAATTAGTTTTCTACAAATCCTGTGTTCTTGCTGTTTTGTCTCTGTGGTTGTGTTACACAGTGAAAACCCCTCTGGACAAAACAACCTGGGTTGAAAATTAAGATGAGAAACATCCTTGGAGGAGCGTTCTGACTTTTAACCTTACTGGTTTTACCTCAAGAAGTGTTTTCTTCTATTTAATTCCCTTTCTGGGTTGCCCTTTCCTGATGTGTCCTGACCCTGACTTTCCAAACAGACTATCCTTCCTCCCTAGCCCTTGAATGTGGCCAATTTTCTGTGCCTCTGGGCTAGAAGCTGACAAGTAGAAAGAGGGCTCTGTCCAGGTTTCCTCGCATGGGCCTGGAGACAAACTGCACTGTGCTAAATGCTGGAGGCTTGTCCTGATGCTGGTGACCACTGAACTTGTTTTCAAATACCCCTCTCCTAAGAGAAATTAGACCCCAGGTCATCAGAGGTGAGGAGGGAATGATTAATGCTGCATTTTGTGTGCGGGTGCTGTTGGCACCGAATGGCAAAATGAAGGTTTATTCTGCACTCCTGCAAGTGTGTCAGAGGTGCTCTGGCCTGTCCTGCTCTCCAGCTGTGGATAGCCATATTTTCCAGGTTATGGAGTGTATTTGTTCAGATTTGGTGCTCTGGGGCCCCGGCAGAGCCCATGTGTTATAAATGCATCAGCGTTCTGTAGCTATCAGGACAGTTAGAATGCTGTCAGCCTCATGAAAGATGTTACAATAGCTTTCAAAGCATTTAGAAAAAGAGCCCTTTGATCCTCTGTGTTCCAGTGAGCTAAAAAGAATGCTTTTGCATGGGGGAAGGGGAAATGCTTTTCTTTTAGCTGTTACAAATGCCTGTCAGTGGGTGAGTTTGTGAGCTTTGAGTCTGTTATTGGAGAGCACCTAGGTGAAAGACAGTGTTATCCTCAGGTTGGATTCTTTCTGTTTTAGATATATATTAAAAAAAAAAAAAAAAGAAGTAACTGATTTTTTTTTTATTATTATCTGTCTCTGGATTGAGGAAGGAAATATTTAGTCCCCAGCTGTCATTTTCCTTTCAACAACGTGATACATTGCAAAGCAGGCACGAGGCGGATCTGTGTATAAACTGGGTTTGCCAAAAGCCGTTGTGCTTTCAAAGACACCCTGTTTCTCCAGCTTCTGCCAACCTACTTTCTGCTGGGTGTGACTTCCAGCCTTGTGCTGAGCAGAGTGGGTGCTGCTGAAGGAAAGGCTTCCCTTTCCTGCGTGTGGCCCAGCCTGTGTAAGTCAGCAGCTGTAGTCTGAGCAGGATTAAAGAAAAGAGCTGGGATCTGACAGCTGTAAAGTCATCCTGGCTTTCTCTGCAGAATTTTTGAAGTATTATTCATGTGAGTTTCGGTCCCAAAGCCTCTTAAGGGGTTTTTAAACACTGCTTTCTCAATCCTCATCTCCATTTCATGCATTTGAGGGTTTTTTTTCTTCCATGGAGGAAGATCTTTCAGTCCCCAAAGGGCAGAGGGGTAAGAACAAATGAGAGGATTTCCAAATTCCTTCTGTGCTGGGAATTTTTCAGGCTGGTATTGGAGCAGAGTGGCGTTCCCACATATGGCTCTGCTTTTCAGGCAGCTGAAGGGGAAAGCTTAAAAGTGTTTTGGAATTTAGTTTTGGTGATTTCTGCATTCACTGTGCTTGCACTGCACAGCTCCCTGTCTTCCTATTGGGATTGCAAGTGCTGAGCTCAGAGCTACTGGTTCCAGCCAAAATTGGCATGCAGATTAATTAAATGCAAAAGAACTTCCAGAGGTTTTTAGTCCTATGATCTCTTTTTTAAAAAAAACAATTTAAACAAGTTTTGATTCTTAACAGAATCATTTACCTTCATGAGGACTGGGGGTGGTGGTGGTGTCACACTTTTCCCAAAACGGAAGGGCTGACGAGTTTGCTGTTTCATTTTAGCCACTGTTGCTTCTCTGACCAAAATCTTTCCTGGGCTGATAAAAAATGCACTCTGTGGAGGCATGACTAGTTTATCTGACACATCTTAGATAAGCAGACAAGCAAACTCCTCAAGATGCCTCATTTGTCTAGGTCTCAAGTTACCTTTGGTTATTCCTCTGCCTACTACATGACAACGCTTCTGTGCCAGACCCAAGGTGCTTCTGTGTCCCCCTGAGCTCAATCACACCCTGCACACAGATGCTTTTGGATGTCATGTCAGTAAACTTCCTTAAAACATTCCTGGTGAAATTGCTGTCTTGTGGTGACAGTGGCAGTGTGTAATTAGGGAGAATCTTTGCCCTGTGTGAGATTCAGGTGCTGTGGATTATTCCTCTGCTTCTGTCACCAACTTTTCCCCGTGACCTTAAGCAATTCACTCAGCTTCTCTGGACTCCCCATCCCTGAAGAGATGCAATGGTACATGTGTACCACTCAGGTTTGGGATTATGTGTTAAATGCACAGATGGCAATGAAGAGGCTACCCCTGGAGTCTGTATACAAAATAAATTCTGCTTTTGCATAGATTCCCTAGAACATTGCGGTCGTCTCTGCCTTGCGTAGGTGAAAGAGAAAACAGCTCTGCCTTCTTTTCTTGTTAAACATGACTACAGCTGCTTATCTAAAGGCTGTTGAAGAGGTAGTATGACTTCAGTCTGTATTCCTAATTTGTCCAGTCTTGCCTTTCTCACTGCTTTTGGCTCTCTGTAGACTCCTTTCAGTACTGTGTACACTGACACATGCAAAGTCAACATGACTCTGTATAGATGTTCACAAGTGTTGAAGAAAATTAAAGGAAATACTGAAGGACATAATCCACCCCAGTAATTTTTCCCTTTCTTTAAGTGTGACATCTTTACGCAGCAACAAACTTTAAGTGTCGTACCAAAGGGAGTCTTCAGGAACCTTTTGTACAAATCTTCCCACTTCCTCCCACCATTTAATCATCCTTCTGTGCTCCAGAGATGTCCTGGTATCATCCATTCCCTTCTTTCATTGTTTTAGCTTGGCTTCTGTATTTTCCCCATGTGGCTTCCCAAAGAAATGCTGCCTCTCTTCCACTACCATCCTAAAGCCTGTTGGTATTGAGTGTGCTGTTTCCCTTCTTTCCCTCCTTTTAAACATTTTTCCTGCAAATGAGTTTCACCTTTGCCACCCAGTTGTGGTGATTAATTGTTGAGAGAAGCTAAATGTTGTATGGAATCTTTCTAACCTCAGTTGTTTATGTCTCATCTGTCTCTGAAGCATCTTCCAACCAGCCCTGCAATGGGAGGAAGGGTCCATTTTCTTCTTGAATCTGTCTAAATGTGTAAGTGGCTTGCAGTGTGCTGATTTAGGGGGATCTTTTCTTCATGGTGTGGGAAGGAATAGGCAGGCAGCCAGAAAGAACTAGTTCAGAAGAGAAGGGTATTGAAAAGACAATGTGGACCTCCAAGAAGAAAGATAAGCTATGACAAATCCAGCTTGAACTCTTAACATAGTTATCTCTGATAGATACTATATAAAAATCTTTCATTTTTACATTAAGAAGAAATATCAGATGTGTTGTAATAAGTACAAAATAATGAAGCTTGCTCATTGGGGAGGACTAAATCTCATTGTTTCCTCCTCCTTCCCTGCAGGTTTGTAACACAACCACAGATCGTAAACACGCAGACACATCTCTGGAGAAATATGTCACTGAGCCTGTCATGAACATTGTGAGTGGCTTCTTCAATTCACCATTTTCAGATAACAGCACCAGCCTCCAGGTAAGGAGAAGAGGCACAGACAAATAAGTTATTCAGACTGTTAATGAGATGTCTTCTGCTACCTGCATAGGAATGCTGTCTCTTTTCATCCTCCTTTAATTTCTCTGTCCCCTCTCACGCCACTGACTACCAGCTTAATCCCTCTTTAAAACACTTACTCTTCATTTTAATCACTTACATCTCTGAACCAGTAGACAGCTCAGTGTGGTCAGAGTTACTTCTGGCTCTTGTGAATTCATTGGAGGGGGTATCCTTGCAGAAAAATCTTGATGTGAGGGAAAATTCTGTATCCTATGACAGAAGGGACATACGCCTGAGAATGGGAAAGACTCCTCTGTCCTTCTGGTCTGTACTGTGTTTGCTTGATATCAGTGGCAGTCTGAGGAAAAATTGCATGATTTGGCCTTTTTAGAGCAGCATTGATTTCTGCTCTGCCAGACCTAAAGATCAAAGAGAATTTAATGGAGCTATAACTTGAGTCTACAAGCTAAAACCCCCTTGGTTTATGTTGTGTCAAACCCTAGGGCAGCTGTGAGGAGATCCTTAAAGGTAAAATTCCGTGTTTGTTTTTGTTTTCAGACACACCAGCCTGTTTTTATTCAGCTGCTTCAGTCTGCTTTTAGAATTTACAACTGTACCTGGCCAAACCCAACGCAGAAAGCCTCGGTGGAGTCCTGTATCAAGACTTTGGCTGAAGTGGGTAGGTGCCAGGTTTTACTTTGATTATTGCTCTTCGTGTTTAAAGATCAGACTTGAGGTTTAACAGTTTTTATTTGACTCTACCATCCTGAAACTGTGATAGCGCTGATTTCAGAAATCCCACTTTCTGAGGCTAAATTCTTCCTTCTTTTATAACCCATTCAAATCTGCCCCATCAAATAGGGTTGTTAGCATGAAACTGGTAGGGCAGAGGGATGTGGTTGCTAAGTGAGTGGTGGTTGAGCTTTCAGCCATCAATTTTAATTTGATGGTTGAAATTCTTGATGATTTCAACTTTTTAATATTAAGCAAGTTATGATATTAAATCACAACATAAGCAAAGTTGTCCCTGTTCAAATAAATTTTTTAAAACTTCTTATCCTACCTTAAAAAATATTCTTCACCAGAACATAGCTAAGACTGAGAGAAGTTCATTAAGTTAAATTTCTGTAAATACAATTTTAAAGTCTTCTGCCATGACAGAATAAAGGATTATTCAATATGGTTTCCAAAAGTCAGTGATACTGATTGCTTGTAGAATAAGATTCTGCTCAGTGTGAATGAGAGCTGAGTAGAGGCAGAGATACATAGAAACTGGCTAAATTCTATTGTTGATACATTTATTAAAAAGTATTAATGAATAATGATAAAACAATCTGAGAGGGTCCCAGAGCCATCTGCAGCACTGTAACAATCCACTCTAAATTTAGATTTTTGGAATAGTTTTACAGAAGTATCATTTAACATTTTAGCCAAAACATCTCATTAACTTTCTGTGTGAATATGAATAAGCAGTTACCTAAAAATTTAGCAGCCTTCAATTGTTTTATTTGTTGTGCAAATGATTTAATTATGGATCCATCTGGCAAGAGAACTTCGCAAGTTGAAGACATTTTATTTCCTTTGTGCTACAGCTACTACAGTCTCACCTAAAGCTCCATCTCTACAAATCCTTGTTTGTGTGTTTAACATTTATGTCCTTGCTCTTCTCTGGCATTTCTGGAAACAGTCATCAATAAATTACTTCCTTTGGGAGTCTGGGGAAAGGGGGAGAAGTAGGGCAGGTGAGAGTATGTTTGAGACCAACCATGCCCTCTGTGTGCTTGTAGACAGCTCAATGTCTTCATTTCTGTAGAGCTGCATCTAAAATCAAATTCTAGCTCAGAGAGGTTGTTGTGTTATCTCATCAAGATGAGGCTGCTTGGAGACATCTGAGCGTGGGTTTATTTTCCATTTGGCTACGTGCCCACAGCACACAGCTGATTCTAGCATGAAAAATTCCCAGCAAATTCCAGCAATCCACAGCTCTGCTGATTGCCAGATGAGTCAGGCCAGGCTCTCACTGGGCTTTCTCTTCTCCCAAGGAGCATGTGCTAGGACAAAAGAAATGGCCTCAAGTTGCACCAGGGGAGGTTTAGGTTGGGTGTTAGGAAAAATTTCTTCATGGAAAGGGTTGTCAAGCTCTGGAACAGGCTGCCCTGGAAAGTGGTTGAGTCATCATCCCTGGAGGTCTTTAAAAAATGTGTAGATGTGGCACTTAGAGACTTGGTGTAGTGGTGGACGTGGCACTGTCAGGTTACTGCTTGGACTCTATCTTAAAGGTCTTTTCCAACCTAAATTATTCTATGATTCTGCCCTGATGAGACAGCCAAGCTGAATTTGTCCCCACAGCAGCTTGAGAGGGAAACCATGGGTCACCCTGAGGGGGTGGCAGATGCAGCTTCATGCCAGGTGTGCCAGCATGTGAGAGGGCTGGTGGGCTTTGGTGGGCTTTGGTGGGCAGTCTTCTGGGTGCCTCTTGTTTCTGGGGGCCCCAGGAACAGCTGATGTCTGGAGTTTGCTTCAGATATGTGACTTTGTTCCCTATTAGTGGAATTTAATTCCTACCTCCACTACAGTCCTTTCTTTCATTGTTTTCTTTTTTTTTCTGGAGATGGTTTACAGTTGGTTTTGTTTTTTTTTTTTTCTAAAGTAAGCTCCTGGGCTGTCCTATGGGTCCAACTTCCTTCTTGCTTCTCTGGCTTCCCACCCATGGGCCCTCAGCCATGCCTTGGGCAGTCTCAGGCGTGGCAGAGTGGAGCTGAGCTGCCAGTGAAGGGCATCACTCCATGTCCTCCTCTGGGACTTCCCTGCAGCAGCAGCAGCAGGAGCAGCCAGGCTGGGAACCCCTGGGGTGCCACGGGCTGGCAGCCTCAGAGCAGCTCCCTGAAAGCACACAGCATCCCCATTGCTGATTTCCTTGCCCATATCATAACAACTGTTTGGGGATTCATCACTAATAGCAATATCTAGTGTGGTAAAATTGTGTCGTGTTAGACAATTGCCACACGTTTTTATTGAGTGTTTTATTCTGACAGTGCAGAAAGGGAGAGTCAGGGAAGAGGTGAGGGGGATTTCCCTAAAGAGCAAGTGGGCTGGAGAAGAAGTGGAGTTTTTGACAGACATCCCTGTGCAAAATTTGTCTGGCCAGCATCCAGATTAATGGATAAATGGATAAATCTGGATAAAATCTGAGATTTTAACTGTGGGTGGTACTCAGTGCTTTTAAGGATGGTGGCAAACATGTCTTGCCTGGGTTAATGGAGTAGGCCTGCTCTTCTCTGTGGAAATATTTGGAAAAAACTGCCCCAGCTGGGGATACCAGAGGTTTTTACAGCCAAGGCCCTTCTGTGATTGCAGTGGGTGCCTGATGCCTTTCTGTCAGTTGTTCCTCTGCCCAAAAAGATGCTTCACTTTGAGAAGCCAGATGCATATTCCATAATACAAACATAGCAGCCTTCTTGTGCCTCTTTTGCTGGCTGTGTATGTGGACCCTTTCTTCGCTCTTCTGTCTTGAGAGTCTGACGGCTTTAATGTTTGGGCCTTCATGTTTCACAGCAGGGCTTTAAAAAACCTCTAAAAAGATTTTGCATTTATCAGAGAGATGCAGCATTGGACAGATTTACAGCAGGGACCAAAGACTTCTGATGGAAAATAAGCGTAATATAGACCTAAAAGAACAAACATGATTTTTTTTTTTGTTGTTGGTGTGTCATTGCCCTGCACTTAAAAATGAATCTCAGGGGGAAGAAAGATCATACACAGATTTCCCAAGATATCAAAGATCCATACAATGACACACTTTTAAAAGATCCACTTCAGAGCAAGTTTGAGCAACACACACTCTGCTCAGTGCTTCCTTGGTTTGGTGCTGTCAGGTGGATGCAAGCACTGCCTCAAGAGCTTAACATCACTACATTTGCCTTCTGATGAGCACAATAAGAATGTGCATTACCTTCCAGGTCAACAAAAGGATATGTTGCAGAAGCTTATTTCTTATAACCCTGGTACTTCAACTCCACTTCACCACCAGGGAAAAACTGTATAAGCTTTACAAGCCTCACTTGCTGCTTTGTCTCCCAGCAGTTTCCTGCCTCCAGTTCAGCAGGAAGCACAGAGCCTTGTTCCTCTTCTTCAGCTGACCCTTCTGTGACTCCAGATTTGGAGCACAGATACCAGTGTGCACCAGGATTTTATTGCCCAGGAAACATTTGGCTGCTTGACATGAACAGAAACACTTGTGAAATTATATATATATGTATATATATATAAATGTGACTTGTTCACATGGATTTCTGAAGCAGGTTATCACACTGGTGAGAATGAACACATACATATATCACTTTAGCCTTTTTTATTACACAGGACTGAGCTTTTGCTTGAAAATACAGTCCAAAATATGAGTGATTAAAACAGCTCCCATCTCCCTGGTAAAATAGCAACAAATGAAAAATGCTTAAGAGGTCCCCAGACGTTTGTGAAAACAGAGGAAATAAGGCATCTAACCATTTAATTTATTTCAAATGAATTCATTATCAAAGGACTTTCAGTTCATGCATTTTATGATCTTTGCAAGGCTGAGAAGAGTGGAGGCCAGTCTCAAAGTCTGCATTTTTAACCAGCTACTGTCTTTCTGTAAAGATTGGGGAATATCACCTGTCCTCACAACCAAAGATCGTATATCTCAAATTGCATATCCTAAATGGTACTGAAGCAGAGTCTTTCCTGAGCAATCCTTCAGGACCCATGCAAAGAACTGTCTTTGCTTCTTAATTAAGCAGAGATTCTTGTATCTTCACCACTGAGCATCAGTTTTCTCTTCTGTTGTAAGGGCAAATGCAGTTGTCTTATGCTCTTGTCTCTGTAGTATCCATTAGTTTTCTCCCTCATGTTTTTAAAAATTGAATCTTTCCTCTGGTACTGTGTCCATCCCAAGGATGTGGTCTGTCTGTGCCTGTGCTGTGACCACCAGTAATGAAATAATTAGAATTTCCCAGATGAATAAACAGTGCCAGGTAGGAACCTGCATTTTGTTACACTATGTCTCTTGGCAGACCCTTTAAAAAAAAAAATCTGTTAGCAAGCCAAATTGCATTAGTCACTATCAGATTATGTTCTAGGATGTTGTGCAGGAGAAGCAAAAGGAGAATTCTTGTTTCCATCCTACAGAATCTGAGGTGAGCCCTGTAAGATTGCTGTTTCCTAAGTTCAAAGCTGGAACAGGTACAGAGGAAGCACTGCTGTGGTGGTCAGGGGAAAGGAGAACTGTGTTAGGGGAGGGGAATTCAGAACCCCCACGTGTTTTGCCTAGCAAAACACAGACCTGTGTTGTTGCTCTTTGAAAGTACTTAAGAAGATAAACAGTCACAGAGATGGTTAAGCTGAAGGACAGTGCTGACCCAAAACCAACTGGACATAAATTACTCTAGGTTGTAAATAACCTAAATAAATTTAGATTGTAAATCAGAGGATTGGAACCAACTTTGGAAGGATGTCCTTGGTCAGTGGGCTGAGAGAAAGTGGAGGGAGGAGGGATGGCAGATAAGCTGCCTTCATTTTAAATGGGACTCAATAAATTTTGCCAAAGATATTAAAGAGCATGGGTTGTCTGTAACAGAGAGCAGATGGTCTGAAGGTGTAGTGAAGTCCTTTCTAGTTGAGTATTTATTCCCTAATTTGAAGTCACCAATACTTCCTTGTACAGAATCCAAAAAAACCTGTCCTCTGGTTCTTCTTGACCATGCTTTTGTGCCCTCTAAAGCCCTTTACTTTTCCCAGACAAACTACAAATAGGAAACATTAAACATAAAATCTAGGTCACATTTTATTGCTTCTTTGGAATTATTATGCGTATTTTAATGTCCATATAGATGAATTTTCATATAACAATTTTTTTCAGTCCTGAAAATACGTTTATTTCACTTCCCATTTGAATTTTAAAATCTTTTTTCCATTTTATAAAAAGCTAGACCTTCATTTTCAATTTTTAGTTCAAATAAAATAATTATCCTGTTGTTACTTTTTTGACAGCAAGAAGAATACATTTCAGATGAAGCACATATTTTATTCTATTTTAACTGTTTGTGTTTCCCTAATTGCAAGAAAAATTCAATGATGATCTTTTTACAGGCTGATAAATATTTTAGTGCAGATTTTCTGTTGGAAAAAAAACATCCAAGTGAAGGGTACAAGATTGGCAGGTTTGTGTCTTGTCTACACAAAGCTTTTATTTCCCTTAAAAAGTCTTGCTGTCGCTAGCATTAGTGTCTCTCCATCCAAATGCATTTGTTAAGCAGTCAGTAAATGATTAAGGAGCTGGAGGGACTGATTTATGGAACGAAATTAATTGAACTAAATATGCATCGCTCCGTTACGTGACAACTGGGAAGTGTGGGAGAACCTGATAGAGCTGTCTGCGACTACCAGGGGGTGTAAACTGTGAGCAGAGCAAAGGATTCACAGGCAGGGGCAGCTGGGGCTTCCCCCTGACCCAGACTGCCCATCCCACTCCTCCTCGAGGGGCTTTTAGGGATGAAATGCCTGCGTGTCCCCCTGAAAACCCCCACCAGGGATGCTTCAGGGTTAATTAGCTGTGAAGCCAGCACACACTGGTGTATTCTGTACATACTGCAAAAGCTAATGGAGTGAAATTTAAAATTAGGGAGCAGTAGGTGGAAATAGCGAGAACAGCGAGGTTCCTTATGGCAAGATAGATTATTCTGAAGAATAGGCTTCCAAGGAAAATTACAGGCAAGGGCCACTTCCTGGAAATCCTGAGGAATAAATTGGTCCTCAGACTCAGGCAGCAGCACAGTGAAAGGATGGTGCTTCAGGAGGCATTCCTGAAATAGGTCCAATTGCTGTGCTTCTGTGAAGAGAACTCCATGCAGGTAATTTAACAAAATAGCACCTGCACCCATTTCAGCCTCTCTGGGAGCAGCTGGACTGTGCTCCTGGGACTTTGCTGGAGCCTCGCTCGTTCATCGAGAGCAGCTTCATTTTTACCTGCTTGATTCTTGACATGGATAATGCCCTTTTCTTTTGAGTCTTTGAGTACTTTTTCATTGTTTAAGCAGTAAGGGGAAGAAAGCTGCTGATCACTGGATGCCCACAGAACCATCCAGCACAGGGCAGAGCATTTTGCTGTGACCTGGCTGAATTTGTGGCACCCTGTTTCATACCATTGCCACAGGTTGCGTTTGCTTGGTTCCTCTTGGCTCTCTTGCTGAGAGATAACTGGGAGCAGCGGATTGAGAGTCAGGAGTTTAAAGGATTTTGCAGAAATCCCATCTCCTCTGACACTGGCAAAATGGTGTTGTGTACTCAGGGTGTAATTAGCCCCGTGCACAGTGGCCTAGGTGGGAACTGGGCACTGTATAAACGTGGGACACGGCCTCCACTGCAAGGCAGAATTTACCTGTGCTGAAGATATCACAGAAACACACAATATTCTGAGCTGCAAGGGACCCACAAGGATCATTGAGTCCATCCTGGTAAGTATCCTGCTGGATACTTGCCTACAGACAGCCACATAGCTTTTCCCCAAGTTCACTAGTCAGATGAAAGATAGAATTTTACCCCCTCTTGGCTCCTTTGTCTACCAGCTCTAACTGTACTTTGCAAGTTTGAGTGCTGTCCAAAAGTATTTCTAAGTGGAACAAAAATAAACATGCTTTTAAATATTTTATGTTGATACTTTAAGGGAGATTGACACATTTTGAAGAGGAAAGCAGCCTACAACACCTAAATTAAAAATAAATATTTATGTTCACATTTGTTCATCAGCTTTCCAAAATGTAAAAATATGTTTCATGTTGTTTTAAATAATGAAATGTGAAACAAATGAAAGATAAACTTTCTACAAGCTGAAAAGAAATAAGAAGACAAAGGCTTTGTTTATAGCTTAGACTTCAACAGTGCCCTTTGACAACCAATACAAATCTTAATTACAAATGGAATTATACATGTAAGAACTGTTCAAAACAAAGGAGTATTTTTTTTTGTCTCTCTGGTTTTCTTTGTGATAGTTTTAATTAGCTGCAACTCTTTGAACAGTCATAGTCCTTGACTGCTCCTCAGACACTGATGGAAGTTGTTAAATTCAAATGGCATCTGTAGGACTGCAGAAGTCTGGGTTTTCCTCTGAACAGTGTGCTCCCCATTGCTAAATTTATTCTTCGATGTATCAGGATTCTGCATACATTCCACTTAATTGAGAAGTGAGCATTGTCCAGTAGCATTCCAGTGATTGACATTAGGACACAATAAATTGGATTAATAGGCTGCAACACCCTATCCACACCGGCAGAACTTTAATGGACTTCTCTAGTAAAGTAGGCAGCAACAGGGCAAATGTGTTTTTAAAAACAGCCCAGTCGAATTATATGGAAAAACAATCATTAGAAATAATGGCCAGCCATACATGGCATTTTCCACATGTTAATCAGGAGCCTGCCTTCAAAACAAATGGAAAGTGGAAAGGAAAAGTCAATTTGTGTCTTCCCAGCTTAACCTAAATTTTTTTTTTCCAATTCCCTGTGGCCAACCATTTAAAAGAAAGTGCCTACCAGAAATGAAATTAGAGAACTCTCTTCCACACCAATGGAACAGGCTGATCCATGGGGGGAAGCCCCATTCCTGTATCAGAATCCAACCTAGCAGTGGGAAGAGAGGAGGGTGCCCTGAAGCTGCGGGATCCATTAAAGGGAAGAGAGTCCCCCTGACAGAGAGCCCTTGCCACAGTCTCTGAGGCTGGGGGCTGAGGTGTCACAGCCAGATTTAGGATTGTAATAAAAGCTGTCATTTAAATCTAGTCCTGAGGGGAAGAGAAAGTTTGTGCCTGGGCTCTGTGACTCACTGTGCTTGGCAGCACTGCAGCCTTCATTCATCAGGGCTGCGTGGTACCTCTCTGCCTGCACGTCCTCCCTGGGGCTGGAGGCACGGGCTGGTTGGGACACAGGGGCTTCTGCTGACCTCACAGGTTCAGCACCTAAAGCTGTGTGTGCTTCTGAGCTGGGAGGGAGAGGTGCAATATTTTTGATGCCTTCCCTCACTGTGGAAGGTGTGTTAGTGCGGAATGGTGGGGAAATGCCTCAGAGAAATGTTGTGCAGAACTGCAATTTGGGCTAATGGCTTTCTAAAATTCAGCTTGTTTCAATAAGGAAAACCGAGTAATTACTTATTATTGGTCATTATTACAAATGGGTTAGAACTGCTCCATTTTACTTCTAAGTTTTTGTTAAATATAAGCTGTGCCACAGAAATTAAGTGAAATGTCATGAAATACAGAGCCTAATCACTGGAACATGACCTGATCTTTCAGAGATATTGATGTATTGATGATAGAATCACAGAATGGTTTGGGTTGAAAAGGACCTTAAAGCCCATCCAGTTCCACCCCCTGCCAAGGGCAGGGACACCTTCCACTATCCCAGGTTGCTCCAAGCCCCATCCAGCCTGGCCTTGGACACTGCCAGGGGTGGGGCAAACCCTTGTTTATTGGTTGAATTTCAGACTACTCATGCTGAACCAGAGAACAATGTCACTCTGATCTCCAGTGGAATGGAGAGGAGCAGCTAACACAGACATTTGACTGGGGGAGAGGGCAGATACCTTCTAACATTGCCTTTCAAACTTCCCTTTCAAACAACAGTTCAGGATGCAACAGTAGTTTATAGTGGGTGCCCTGTAAGAATTCCTGCAAGTCTCTCCTTATTTTTTTTATTCCGATACTCTCTACTGTAATTTCTTGCCTCTTAAGTGTAAAAAAAAAAAAAAAATTAGCATTTTTTAGCTATTGGTTAAATTTTTTAAACTATCCGTTAGACTATCATGTTTATTAACTACTGGATATATTGCAGTGGCATCCAGGAGCCATCCAGGAATCCAGGGTTTAGCAACCCTAGCAGTACAGGAAACCCAGAGAGAAGAGGAGACAGTCTTTTTCAAATTTAATTTGTATGCACTTGGTTGCTCAAGGTCTTCTCAAGAGAAATACACAATAAAGCAACAGAGGGTACTTGGGATAAATTGGATAAATGTGCATATGTCCACTAGAAAGAAAACTTTCAGAATTTGCTTCTGAATAGAGTAAAACTGTTGAAATAGTAACACATACTCCTTTTGTTATGCTTATTAATTAATATCTCTGGATTTTTTTCAAGTTAGTCAAAAAATTATTCTGTTTTAAAAAATAAATGTCTGTGTCTATGAAAATATATACTGGAAATGATCCTCATCTCATTTAAAGTAGTATAGCTTGCTTTCTTTAACTAGATTAGGCTGATTTCTATCACTTAGATATCCTTATTTTTAAGTGTTCTTATTTTTAGGGTCCTTCTTTTTAAAACCCGTTGAAGTGCTATCACCCTGCCCCTTAACTTCAACAGGATCAGGCTTTTGCATGCCATGATTTCTGTAAGATTTTCAACTTTTTGCCACTGTAAATGTCTTGGTCTTTTTCTTCCTATTAAAGCAAAGAACCGTGGGATTGCGATTCCGGTGGATCTGGACAGCCAGGTGAACACCTTGTTCATGAAGAGTCACTCCAACATGGTGCAGAGGGCAGCCATGGGGTGGAGGATGTCAGCCCGCAGTGGACCCCGCTTCAAAGAAGCTCTTGGCGGGCCTGCCTGGGATTACAGGAATATCATAGAGAAGCTACAGGTACAGAAATAGCAAATGGCTTGGGCAGCAGTGGGAGTGCAGTAATCTCACATGTGCCAGATATGGAAAACACCAGAGACAGGCCCAGTGCGTTTTTGTGCTGGATGAGAGGAGCCACTGCACTTCGGTGTGGGGGAGGCCGAAGGCTCAGCTCTTCTCTGGTGTCTGGTCGAAGCAGGGCCTTTTGATTTGGGATCAGCATTCAGCTCCTACAGGAGTCAGAGAGGAGTAGGAGGTATCACAGAATGAGCTGAGCTGGAAGGGTCCCATGAGGATCATCGAGTCCATCTCCTGGCCCTGCTCAGGACACCCAACAATCCCACCCTGTGCATCCCTGAGAGCGGTGTCCAAATGCTCCTGGAGCTCTGGCAGCCTTGGGGCCATGCCCATTCCCTGGGGAGCCTGTTCAGTGCCCCAGCACCCTCTGGGGGAAAAACCTTTTCCTGATATCCAGCCTACCCCTCCCTGACACAGCTCCAGCCATTCCCTGGGTCCTGTCCCTGGTCACACAGAGCAGAGATCAGGGCCTGCCCCTCCCCTTCCCCAGGTGAGGAAGCTGCAGAACTGCTGTGAGCTCTGACCTCAGTCTCCTCTTCTCCAGCTGAACAGACCAAGGGCCCTCAGCCACTCCTGGTGTGGCTTCACCTCCAGGCCCTTTACCATCTTCATGTCCCTCCTTTGGACACTTACACTGTAGTGTCCAAAACTGCACACAATACTCAAGTTGTGTTCTCCTCAAAGTGCTCCACAGAGCAGCATCTCCTTTCTGCCTTTTTATGCCACATGTCCTGTTCTGGCTGCAGAGGAGGCACTGGAAGTTTTAGGAGCTGCTCTGTCATGCTTGTGTCACTGGAGATTGCCATGAGATGGAGATCACCTTGTGCATATAGAGCCTAAACAGCATCAGGGGTTTATGACCTGAGAAAACAGTAGGACCCAGACAAATAGAGGGGCCCTAAACACCCAGGACACAACACCTGAGGTGACACATTAACTGTGTGATGAGCACTGTTTTTCCAGCACACCATATCATCCTGACTGTTGCCACAGGTTTTGTGAGCAGTACTGCAGAGAAATTTTAAAGAGAATAACAATGGGCACCTTCTCCCCCTTGCCCTGCATGAGGAGTGGCATGAAGAAAGCCTTGAGGTGGCTTTACAAGCACCTGGGTTGCCCAGGGCTCTTGCAGCTGGGCATCACACTGGGTCAAAGCAGTGCATCGCACCGAACTGTGCGACTCCACAGCGATGCCGTTGTAGTTCCCTTGCAGTTATGGATGTTCTCCTGTCTTGGCCAGGACGTGGTGTCCTCCTTGGAGCAGCAGTTCACCCCCATGATGCAGGCTGAATTCTCGGTGCTGGTTGATGTGCTGCACAGCCCAGAGCTCCTGTTTCCTGAGGGCAGCGATGCCAGGATAAGATGCGGTGCTTTCATGTCCAAGTAAGTGGCGTGCAGAGGGTCCTGTTTGCTTCTTTGGGGAAGATGGCAGGGTTTTAACATTTTCAACAGCACTTACCTCTGGCTTTCAGCAGAGATTTAAGCATGCAGGTATCCAACTTCACTGTTGAAAGCTTAAAGTGAGGTCTTTTGCTCCATATTTTATATTTCTCAGCAGTTTTGTTGTCTGGAGAGCACAGAGAGAGAGGCTGCTTGCCTTACCTGCTAGAAATGGGGTGTTAGTGGCTTGTTAAAATTGTGGCAGGCTCAACCTACTTCTGTTTTCTTAGTGGGCTACTTTTGCTATTACATTTCTCCAAATCTACAGCAGGAAACCTAGATTTTCCATAGTAGCATTTTCAAGAATTCATAATGAAGCAGTGGGCTGCTCAAGGCTCGTGGGTTTTTTGTTGGATTTTTTTTTGGTACAGCAAATAGATATTTTTATTTTAAACTGCCAACAGCTCTTTGAAAATACATTTCACTGGGACCCCTATCTGGTCTTGAATTATTACTTGTTTTATTTGCAGTCTGTGCATTGGAATAGAGTCTTGCAAATTTTTTATTAGTCCTCAAGTGAGATGCCCTCCCCGCCCTTGAGAAACTATAATTTAAACAGAGATAACTTGGGGGAAATGAATGCATTTGGCAGCTCTCCTGATTCCTTGGCTATTTGCATATTCTGCAGAGGTAGCATTATAACAATATACTTTATATGTTTGGAAAAATTAAGAAGAAAAATTAAATTTTGAGGTTGTCCCACTTCATGCCTGCTGTCCAAACTCTTGTTCGAAGCCAGCATCAAAATGCAAAAAAAATCAAACCTGTCCAAGGCCTTCAGACTTCCTCTTTTCCTATTTTCACAAACATTTCTACAGCAATGTGTGACCCAGTGCAGGGACCTGTGCACAGATCTGTTCTGCACAAAGACAGAAAGGCTGCTTCTGGTATCAGCTTCAGCTGACTGAAATCCAAACTGCTGTCACAGTCATAGCTGGAGACAGAAATGTACCTTGTTTTCTGGCTTGTCAAGTGGCTGTGTGAATGAACAACAATTATGTTTCATCCAAATGTCCATATTTCTGAACGCTTCCATGTAAGGTTTTTTGGACATCCTTTTGGCTGAATACCATTTGCTAATCATATCATAAATACATTATAACCACCATAGAAGTTGGAGGGTGTAAAGGTTGTAGCTTCTAAAGTTAGCAAGATGCATGGTGAACACTGGTTACTTTTAAATAAAGGTTCAAACAAGTTACCTTTAAATAAAGAAAGGATGAAATAGCAGGTCTGGATCTTAATCTAGAAGCCCTCATAAAAAGTAGATGTAGAATCTGCCTTCTGTATGGGCAGTAAGATATGCAAATTGACACAAAAATCTCCCAACACCTTGAAAATCCCATTTCCTTTTTAATTATGATTTCTCTTGACCACTTTTATTTCCTTTCCTTGAGGAAAAAATATAGCGATAGCCAATTTTCACATAAAGAAATTGTAGTATGGCTTAGCAACAATGTGCAATGCTCTTTAATATTTTACTCTCAGGTTGATTAATCACACAAAGAAGCTAATGGAGAAAGAAGAAAAGCTCTGCATTAAAATCCTTCAGACATTACGAGAAATGCTTGACAAGAAAACCAACTTTGCAGAAGAGGTACTGCTACCACTTTAATATTAAATATAGAACTAACAGCACGGTATTAAAATGTTGGCTGTGGGACAGTAACAGAATCTGACATGGTTTCAGTTTTGTGCATGTTTTAGCGATAACTTGGTGTCTTAGGAACAGTGAGGCAAGGGAGGAAGTTGGTTTGGAACAAAACAAACTCTCTGCCTTACATAGTTTTGTGTGAGGGACTTGATAAGAGTCAAGGCAAGCAAGATGAAATGCACTTGCAGTAGCAAGTATTACTATGTACAGTTATTATATCTTGGATATTCTCTATTTCTGGAGATTAGTCTTCATTTGTCACAGCCAACTTTACCATAAAATCAGTGGAAATATAGGGATTTTTAATTGCAATTGTACAGTTTTTCCCTGCTGCCTGTGGTGCCAGACTTTTGTACTCCACACGCTTTTTAATGCTCCCAAATGTGTGAAAGGAAATCTGCAATGTTTAAGCAGAGCTGCCAATTTTGGGAAGAAGTGACATAGTCTGTACTCTGTAAGTGTCTAATTATTTCTTGCATTCCTCTCTCCCCTCATTGCCCACTTTTCTCTTGCAAAGCCAAGTCTTTCAAATGCCTCTTTAATTTTGCCTGTTCTTTTGGCTATCAGTAGGCAGATTCAGATTTAGATGTCAGCTGTCCCTGTTCTTTCTGAGCCTGATCCCAGTGCCTTTTGTGTAATTTCCTCTTATCCGTATTTCTGGGTATTCCCCAAATCCTTTCAGCATTATTCACCCTTAAATATGAATCATAGAGCTATCATCTAATCTCTCAGTGCTGACATCAGCCCTGCCCTGTGCAAAAATAACCAGTGTAAGCAGAGAAAACCAACATCATCTTCACCTCCTGCTTGAAGAAAACTGTGGTTAGGCATGGGTAGACAAGTTCTTTTTTAATGTCAGGAAAGAATTTTTCACAGGGGAAGCAGATATTACTATTCTTTATTATTATTATTCATACTTACTCTGATAGCATAACACCACTGGTTCACATGGAAAAAATAATTTGCTTTTGTAAATGACCTTTGCCAAACCTCTCCAAAATAATTTCATGACCCACCATAAGTTAACCTCATCTCAGGATTACAGGGGAGGAAAAAAGGCAACACTTTTAAAGTAGTACTTGAAAGAAGCAGGAAGATTTGCTTGTTTTAGTTGCTCCTTGTACCCTGTTGTGGGTGCTGATAAAGGGAGATGGAGTTAAGGGAGGGAGTTGCCATCAGAGGGAATGTGCTCCATCGGTGTGTGGGGGCTCTGCTTTTCAGGAGTGGGTAAAGGAGGTGTATTCCCAAATCCCTCATGTGACCTCCACCACCTTGGGGGTGCAGGGTGGGTGGAGAAGCTCTTTCTAAACAGAATTTCTCCCTTGTGTTTCCTCTGGAGTCCCGTTGGTTTTACACTGAGGAACGTGATGAATCAGTGCAAACAAATACTTGAATAAACAAGCTTGGAAATGCTTTGCAAGTGCTTCTGTGGCTTGCTACTCTTATGAGTCATTGTTCAATGCCATGGACTTCAGAACAGTAAAAATAGCACAATGAGTAGCCTCATGTGCGTGTTTCCCATCTTTTTTTGAGCTGTGATCTCACACTCAACTATGGTATGCAGATACTAAAAAAAAAAAAAAAAAAAGTAGTAAATACAAGATGGTCATAACCAGAACAAAGCTGCAAAGGGATGTGGGACATTTTGACAGGAAGCCTGAGTTTGCTAATCACCCATCACAATGTATTTTCTGTGATAAACCCGAAAGAAATGGTAAACCTCCAGTTTCTGCAGACTTTCTCACAATGAGAAAGAAGGGTGAAATAAAATTTCCTCCTCTCTCTTCACTTTAATTCCCACCACTAAGCACCTTCTGCTTTGTCTTTCATGTGACCACTGGAAGGTGGCCTATGTCATTTGCTGAAGGAATAGGAGGCAAAATAGGACTAGGGGCTTATTTCATTGATTTTATACCTATTTCTGCATCCACTATGTCAGCTCTATTGTTGCACCTCCCCTTGGTGGTGAGTTTCTGGTCTCTGGTGCTCTCCTGACTCCATCCTTGGATTTCCCTGCAGTCAGCCTCTGAGGCAGCACTTGCTTGTGCTTTGTCCTGCTTAGCACCACAGCATCTAATCATGCTGAGAGTCAAAAGTTGATTTTCAGAAGTTTGATTTAAGGTATATAAATGACACATAAAACCTCCTGGCCATTGATTGGCTTTCATAAGTAATTGTGGGTGATTATTGCAATCTCCTGGGAGTTCTGCATTAAGTCCTAGCCCTGTTTGTATTGATTAGGTCACTAACTGGAGTGAAACCTGATCTACAGCCCCTCTCTTCCAGAACAACGTTAAAACACTTGGGGGAAGCAGTGTGTGGAGGGGCCTCACGTTGCCTCTGTTCAGATAGCTGCTGTAGTATCTAAATGTATTCATCTAAAAGCCTGCTTCAGACTGACTGTTTGGGAAGAAAAGCAGGAGGGACAGAAAGGCCTGTGCTTGGACTAGATCTGCCCCATCTCTATTTGGGTTTATAATTGCTGGCCATTTTTATGGCCATTTTAAAAAACCAGAAGGATCTTGGACTAGGATTTTTGAATTTTTTTAGGCATATCTTTTTAAGTTTCACCATAGTGCTAGATATCAGTTTAATTTCTGTGTAAATGTTGCCTCTAGACCTATTTACACACCTCAGTTTGAATCTGAGTAACATTTCCAAAAGCACCTGAGACACGTAGACTGATGTGTGCTCACTTTGCAAATGATTGGAGCAGTTTAAAATCTTAGCATTACCTTGCTGCCCTGCTTGAAGTGTCTGTCCATACAACAGAGCTGATAGGCCAGGGAGGGTGGTCCAGCAGCTTCAAAGAGGGTTCAGAAGCTTAAATTAAAGCCTTCTCAGTGAATTGGATGAAGGTGTTGAACTCTTGACCTAATTGTGCTCATACGGCGACTTCTTGCCTCGCTGCAGCTTCTGGCATGGCAATGCCTTAGGTATGGACAACCTTCTGATTTCCCAACTGTTCATAAATCAGGTCAGCACCTCTGGAGGAAAAATATCCTCTCTGATACCATGTATATATTACATCTGATCAGATGTGCTAAGGGATGCTAGGGCATTACAGAATGTGGCAGAATCCAGGCCTGTGTGCCCTTCCCTATGGCAGCTCCTCCGAGAAACACTGCTGTAAATGAATGGAGCCCTTCAGGAAGGGGTGCCTGTGCTGCAGAACACACACCTTATACTTTTTCTCACTGTTTTAGGTGTTGAACTACAGTATAAATAATTGAAAACTGCATTTTTAAGTGTCAGTAGAACAAAGACTCTGTAAGCTGCTTAATTGTCAGAAATAAGTAGTTGCACTTTTTGCCTTTTTTGGAAAAACTCATGAAAAATGTTCATTTCCTCCTAGACATTTGCACTAGTTCATGATTCAAAATCATAGAAGTAGCTTTGTGGCCTTTTTTTTTTTTTTGCAGGGTTAATGTTTCTGCATTCCACTTTGGGTATGAAATGTAAGCTGTCCTCTCCCCTCTGTCTGCAGCAACACCACCAAATATACACGTGCAAAAACCAGTACAGCTTTGGTGGAAATACAAATGTATTTTATTCCTGTAAAGATGTGGTCCCAGATATGGCCACTGCTGGCTCTTGGTCATTTGGTGCCAGAAGAACTGAATCTTTTCATGTGGAGTCCAGTGAGTTTGACAAAAGCTATAGTGCCAGTTTATTATTATATTTATCTACCAGTCAAGCTGAAGCCAGTGGGAGCTGCAAATCTTGTTCTGCTGGGGTAAATGGCCTCAATAGGTTTCAGAAGCCAGGAGATTTTGTTGGGAGCCACTACAGTGTCCCAGCATTGCAGCTCGTTGAACCACAGACATTCTCAGCTTAAGCTGCATTCTGTTCTACAGCCTCATCTTTTCAAGATGATTTGACTTATTTGCATGTGCAAATTAGGCAGCATTCAGATAAACTGCATTTGTAGGTTAAAAAAAAAAAAGAGGAAGAAAAAGAGAGTAATTCTGTAAACGTGTTGTTTACTGAATGTATCATACCTCAAAAGAATGCATATTTTAAATGGGAGAGTGGGATCCAAATTCCTTTATTTGTGTTACTACTCACATTTTGGGTTAGTGGCACTGCAGGCATTTTGAAGAATTGCATTTAATTTTTTCCTGTTTCTGCTGTCAGTTTTATTTGTGCTGATGTATAAAAATACCTGTGCAGTGGCCTGTTTTTCCCTGTTGTCAACAGGCCATTTTCCTCACTAAGCTCAGTGTGGCTGTGAGGTAGGTAGGGGTTCAGAAACACCATAGGGAACATGTACGCTCAGTGTTGTTTATACTGAATTTTTTTAAAATATCACTTATATATTTTAGCTGGTAAAGGACACTTTTGCAGGATCCTGCATTAAAAACTCTCTTCTTAGGAAGCCAGTTCACAGGGAGGGACTGGAGGTGCAGGGAGGAAGAATGTTTTGTTAGCTCCAGCAGTGCCAGCCTGATTGTGACCAGCGCTTCTGGTATGGTCAAAAAGCTGCTGTTGTGGCTTTGGCATGGGAGTTAAATGATGCATTGTGCTGGTTTTGGCCAAAATCTAGCAATGTATCCTCTGGGAGAAAAACAGGTTACAACCGCCCTTCCCCCCACCAGGTTCGGGAAAAAATTCCTCGAAGGAAAGTGAAGGAGATAAAACCTATTTATTAACAAACACACAGGAAAAGGATAATAATGCTAAATAGTAAAATGCCTCGCTATAGAGAGAAAACCTGGGAAGAAATTAGAGTCCCCTTGTAGGTGTGGTCCCTCCTTCTCGGAGCTGGCGTGGGGGGTGGCCTTAGGCCCCCTCCGGGCCTGAAGAGAAGTTCTCCTGATGTGTTCTGATGTTGTTGAAACAGTGCAGAAGAGGAAAAAAGGAAAAAAACCAAAGTCCCAGGAAACACGATGGAGAAAAAGGGAAGGAAAAAAAACCCCCAAAAATCTGGCTGAAGAAACAGGCAGGGTGCTCCCTCCGTGCTCCTGCAGCCCAAGAATGCAGAGGAGTCTCTATCTCTGTGTCCTTGGGAACTGCTTTGAAAAGTTCATTTGGTTTTTTTCCTCCCCTCTCAAGCTCAGTTTAAAGGCACAAAATTAATTTTTTGGCATAGAGCCGTGATAGGGGATCCACATCATAGAGTCACCCCAAGACATGCATGAAAGCTCAAACACAAATGGGACAAACCCCTTGGTCTTGGAGATGCTTTGTGCGAAGGTGGTGATGAGCTGCAGAACCAAAGCCTCCACCAATTCATTGCAGCAGAGGATTCAAGCTTTGCTGTTGCCCTGAATCCTCTGAGCCAGTAATTGCAGTGGCAGGAGCACCAGAGCTTTCAGATATGCAAGACTAAACACTGGATGTGGTCAGAACCTTAAAGCGTGGTAATTTCTCATTAGACCCACGCACTGACATTTCACAAAGAGAGAAAACCTACAGAAAAACAAACGAGCACAGTTTCACTTTCCCCCCTCTAGGCTTCAAGCTGGGATAATTAAGCAAAGGGATACCAGGAGGCATGTGATGGTGTTGTTTGTTCTAGCCAGGTGTTGTCAGAGCCTTGGGCCATCAGCTACTGTTGTGTTTTTACTACTGCACATTTCTGGGGCTGTGACAGGCAGCATCAACCAGAATATTCTGAATTAGCATCTCTTATCTTTGGGGTACCCCTTATCCCTCCTGTGATGTGCATTGCTCTGGACTGAAGGACAATGCTGCTGGACAGCCCCCAGATACTCTGCTGGATTTTCAATCACGCACATTTGTTGCTGGTGCAAAAACTTGTGAGAACTTGATATATGAAAAGTGTGACTTATTTTTAAGGGGAGATTTTTTTTTTCTGTAAGTAACAGGCCCTAGAGATTTGCTCCAGCTTTGGGCTGTCACCTGCTTGTGTCACCTTCAGGAGTCTGTTCAGAGCCACTGTGCTTGGGCCAGTTGTGAGGTGCTTTCAGGGGTCTGTGCCATGGGTAGTTTCAGGCAGGGTGCATTGCTCTTGTTGAGCTGGACAAGAACTTGAAACTCAAAGTTGTGTGTCAAGGACAGATAATTTGGGAGACTTGGCCCTCCTGACCCCCTACAAAATGCAGATCCTGGTCTAGTGAAGGGCAGGAGCAGTTTAATCTGCAGGGGCAGTGAACCCAGGCCTGACTACACTGCAGTCATGATTTTGCCCTCTCTTTAATATGTATAATTGTTAACTCACCGTGATGCAAATAAAGTATCTCCAGAGACCTAAAGGTACTTCTGTCTCAGGTGATAGTTCAGTGAGCAATGGTGTTCACTACTCACTGGTATTATTCTTTTCCCTGGTTATTTTTCCTTTGTTTGTTTGTTTGTTCTTCAAGTCACAAACAAATCTAATGGCAGGATGCCCAGGCTGTAAAAACACATAGTTGTAAAGACATTTCATCCAAAAAACTGTAGTCTCTCAGCAGCTCATATTTATCAAATTTTAAGAATATGGTATGCTGTTATCCAGTTTTCTTTCAGAAATATTAAGCCCCAAATCCTGATTGATAAATTATTTTGCAACTTGTATCATCTGCCCTTCTCACACACATAATCTCTCCTCTAAAGGAGCATCTGATGCTGTAAAATATTTTTTGTAGCTACTGATTTAGATAGCATCAACCAAACCAATCAAACTGGAGTAGCTTGTTCCATGGTCTGAACTTCAAATGACCCATTTCTGCTCTGGAATTCTCCCTTTACACAGTGTATGGGACATAGAGGGTTTGCCCTTCTTATTTCACATTAATTCCTTCCTATGGATGTGATTTTAAGAAGAGCAAACCAGCAAGAAAAAATCATAACTGCATGCAAACTGTTTGACATCCTTCTCTATTGATACTGCTATTTGTTAAAAAGAAATAAAAAAGAGTGCAAGAGAAGAGAGCTGTTTAATAAATGAAACTGTTAGAGCTCTGAAGATGATCCATCTCACCTTACTCAGGTACAATATTCATGGACCTGATCAGGATCCTTTTTGTGAACAACAGCAACTGGATTTTATTTGTGTTGTTGTTTGGAATACAGGTGAGATGAATCTCACTAAAGACTTCAGTTAACTTTAATCTAGAAGTTAAATTCCATGCTCACTATAGCTCTTTGAATCAAATTCGACATCATGAAGGCATCAGGATCAAGGTCTTCTTCCTGACTGGTTTTATTTCTTTATTTTAAACTATGAATAAAGCAGATTTTTAGTAATTTAGTGGAAGGTTCTAGCAGATCCTAGATTGGCAAGGGACTGGGTAAATGACCAAAGATACGTTGTAAGTTAATATGTAAAATGAGTCAACAGTTTATCAAATGGTTCATGTCTCCAGGTGTGTGGAGTTTTGTGTGAGGATGGATTCATATGCATAAATATAAATATAAATATAAATATAAATAATAAATAATAAATATAAATATTTATTTTAGGTTATTTATTCCTTCTCTTTTTCTTTTACCTCCATAGTGGAGTTATATTAGAAGATAAATGTTAGAATGTTCATTCAGTGTCTTAGCATATTGTTTTGTTTTTAATGGAGTAGATGTTCTTGCTTAGACTATAAAGCAACTGATATGTGTAAATCCTCTCAGAGTTACTTAACAGGAGGAAAAAAAATAATTCCCATGGCCACCCTAATTTTAGTGATTGGTGGTTGTTCAAAGTGCCCAGTTGACATCCCAAGGGGCCTTTGTGCTTATTTGCAGACCAGGAGCAAATCAAATGGGTGCAACTGGGGTTTCCACACCCTGGGAGCAGCTGCACTGAGGTGGGAAGGGAATCCAGAGGAACACGTGAGAGAAACAAACTGCAGGCACCCTGAAGTTTGGGATGGTTGCAAGATTTTTTTGGGAGTCTGGAGAATAAAACCGCATAAACTGTTTTCTTGACTATGATTCTGGAGGATGTTTCTCCCCACACACTTCCCACTCCCTTTTCAGAATGAATTCCTATACGAAAAGGCCCCATTTATGAGCAGTTTCAGTGCCACTGCCAGGTAATGGTTATAATTCTTGCTGGGGAGCACAGAGAGTGCTGCAGTATCGCAGAGACCACAGTGTGGCAACTGTGGACTTTTCAGAAACGTTCCTGTCTGTGGGAGCAGGTCAGCTGCTGCTGCTGCACAGCTCAATTCCCACAGCAGCCAAATGTCTGCAGTAGTCGTGGAGGGGGCGAGAGAAAATGTCTCCTTTGGTTTTGATTTTCCTTGGAAGGGGAAAAGGGTTCTTTCGTTTTCTGGGTGGGTTTTTTTTTTCGTTGTTGCCGTTGTTGTTGTTGACTGTCACAAATTTGCTGCTGCTTTATTTAATATGTTTGAGCAACAGCCCTGTTTGTACTTTGCAGTTGCACCAGAGATAGCAGTGAGCAGAATTCAATGCCTTGTATTAAGGATGGCCAATGAATATTTATGATAGACCTAGGGAGCCAGTAATAAAAATGAAATCGGCATGATGCCACTAGATCCAAATCTTTGATCTCTGTTTTAAGAGAAAATACAATAAAGCAGGGGATAATGGACTCATTATAATGGAATGGTTAGTTATGGTTACTTAGGGCAGCGTGAATAGGTGGCATTACATAAACTGGTCTAGTCCAAGATTTACGATCCAGAAATGTGTTTCAGGCACTGAGTTTCTACAGAAAGCATCAGTTTATGATATTGTTTTGGTTTAGTTGGTCCAAGCACAAAGAATAAAAATACCTCCCTTTCAGGTACCAGGATGGGGCATGCTCTTGCCTTACCAGGGAAAGCAAAAGCACTAAGAACCAGCAAGGCCCTTCTACTCGACCTCTTTCTATGCTTCTGCTCCTCATCCATCAAGCTGTGAGCAGGTAGAGGGAGGGCTGGGCATTGCAGAGGGGTGGAAATCAGATTCCACTCCCTGCCCAGGCTGTCTTGCCAGATACCAGGTGTGAGAGGACACTTGGGGTCGTCAGGAGAGAGGGGACAGCTGCCGGTTTGGCACCACCAGGAGCACCCAAGGGTGGTGGCTGGAGATGTGTGCCACAGCTGGATGCACCCACCTCCAGCAGGAGCAGGGAGAATCTCCTGCAGTGTGCTGAGACAGCTCCCGGGAAGCCTAATGAAGGAGCTGCTATTTGACAGGGACAGGGAGCAGGAGCAAGTGAGCTATTTTTCTTTTTAATGGTCGCAATTACTTGCTTAACACCCCTGCCACACCAAGCAAGGCGCAGAGGAGGGTTGATTCCAGGCCATAGATGAAAGCTGATCCCGAGGTCTCTGTCTAGCCAGGCAGGAGGAGGAAATGGAAACTCACTGTTTTCTGATTCGTTTCAAACTGATGTAATTTCTAAGGGACTTCATCACTAATGACATCTGGCAAGGGATTAGTCTGTAATGTGGCCCATCTCCTCCTTCTCCCCCTTTTCAAGAAAAAGAAAATATATGCTATATTGAACTTCAGAAAACAGCTATTAAGCAACCACAGTAACTGCTTCTGATAGGATTTTTTTTTTTTTGTCTGATGAGGATTTTACCCAGCATGTTTGGCCTTGGAGGAGTGCCTGGATGGTATTGCCAGCTGGAATTGTCAGAGCTGCTTTGTCTTCTGTCCCAGGAAAACAGAAGCCTGGCGGGCAGTCACTCTCGCTCTTATTTCATATCCCTGCTTAGTCAGAGTTGCCAGCCCCAAGCACTGAAAACCCTGAGTCAGGCCACAAACAAATCACGAGATTTGGCTTGAAAATCATGAGATTTTTTAATTACAAGTAGTTTATTTGGGATTTCTCTGAATCTTTAGAGTGTCTGTTCTTTCCAATTTTATTGTACAAATCCCAGAGTTCCAAGTATGCTTTGTTGAATTATGCATGTGTTTATTTACTGAAACAAAAGCCAGGTTCATTTATGGTTACCTGACCTCTGGAGTTCATGGGGAAAAGACCAGAACACCTAAACGATGTGTGATGACCAGGCTGCTCAAAGAGGGGCCTGCTCTGGAGCTGCTCATTGCCCTGAGGATTGATTATGAGCTTCATTTTCTCAGTGTCACTTTGACCCGAAGGCTTTTTGCAGAGAGCCTGGAAGTGTTCCTTGCCATGAACACTTTGTGCAGGTTGTGCCCTGTTTGCCTCGCACCAGCTGTTCCTGGGCACCACGTGAGGCCCCATTAAAGCCTTTGCTCCCCATGTTCACACGTGGGGATCCTTTCTGCTGCCAGGGGTGGCAGCCAGAGGCACTGCTGGCCCTCGGCTGGGGGACAGGGAAATGTGCTCAGGGGGTTGGGACCGGTGTCAGTAACTCCAGGTACTGAGCTGTCACTGGGGGTTGGGGACAGGGCCTTGTCACTCCGAAAATTCCTTTTGGCAGCCTTGCCCAAAACATTGTGTCCCCAGTTACTGAGTGGTTACACTAGGAAAGTCTCCTTATACTTCTTTTTCCTGCAAGCTTTTTACCCTTACCCCCTCGTTTTGTTTTTTTTTTTTTAACTACTTTTCTCCTCTTTCTTGCAAAAAACTTGATTTTTTGACTCCTTAGCTGTCTACAGTAGCATTTGTGTCCCACTAGCCCTCCATCCAGCAGGGCTGGATGCCAGTCTGCCTGTCTCTGCCGCAGAAGAAATTTAGATAACCTTGACTCTCAGGTCTTTCAGTTTTAAGACTCCTTACTGCTTCCAGGGGAACAACAAGCTTCCCTTGAACCAGGTGTTTTCTCAGCTGTGACCAGTTAGAGGTTCCCAGCTCTAAGGTTCCTCCCAGGCCACTCTACTGGGTGCAGTTTAGCATTTTAAGAAACCAAACTCTTCTAAATATACAAATATTTGACTGCGGCTCTCTAAAAATGAAAATCTTTGCATTTAAACAAATGCTGGAAGCCCTGCACATCGTTGGGAAGTTCTTCTTTTACAGTTTTTTCAAGGGGGTTAAAAATGTTCCTGGAGAATAGACTGTGCAGCCTGAGTATTCTTAATTTTGCAAGGAGACCCACATTAAGTAGGTTGCTTTTGTGAGGATGTAACAGTGGTAATTCACTGTTAGCAATAAAGTGCGTGCTGGTCAGTAAATTCACCCTGGATGGCAGAGAGGATTGTTCTGCTTACACGTCACAGTCTTTATTGAATTTGTCCTGGTTGTTGCTGGCACTTTGTGTAGTCATGATAATTCTCACAATAAAACCAACCATAAGGACTTAGAAGGGGCCGCTTGAAAAATGGAAGTTGAACCATTTCTTCTTTTCCTTCATATTTCAGTATTCTTACAGCAAATAACATCATGCCTGGGAAAACCTCAGATTTTATTGTTTGACTTGGGATTTTTGTTCTGCGTGTGGAAATGTTTCCATGAAGAACAAAACCCAAACAGCCCAAAACATCAGTTACAGCAGCAAGTTTAGGAGATTACTTGGGGTTGGGGTGTGCTTAGACAGAAATGAGTAATTTGTATTGCAGGAACCTGGGCAAAGTGGTACCTATTTGTGCCCGTGTAGGGCACCAGGTGAGAGCAGTGCTGGCTGTGTGTGGGCACAGGGCTGGGAGGTGGCAGCTGAACTGGCTCCTTTGGAGTCCCACCTGATGCTCAGCGAGGCTGCTGACAAGGGTTTGCTGTCCCTGGTGTGGTCTGCAGGGAGTCACCTGACTTAGATGAAGCTGTTTCTATGAAGAGATTATTTCCATACCTGTGATACTGAAAGAGCTTGTTTTAACTCAGTAGCAAATTCTAGCACTCTAAATGCAGGTCTTTTACTTCCTTTTTTTTTTTTTTTTTTTTTCCCAAAAGTAAAAAACCCCAGAAAGTCAACTATTTGATATATACTTTAATTCATCATGTATTTAACGTAACTTTTAAACTCTAAACAATTTGAAACTAAAGAAACAATTCCTTTGCCTCTTTAAACTATCTCTTTCCTATTTTTGCACATAATTTTTCCCTTTTTCTCTATTTTTCCCCCTGATTTTTAGCTGAAGAAAGATTTTATTTGGGAGCAGGAAAGGAAATAATGCTGGAATAATGTTTTCTTTTGATCTGTCCCACAGTTTACGGCTTCTGTGTCTTAAGTTCAGTACTTTGATCACTATCTGTCTGTTCTGCTGCTAAGCCCTATGCAGTGTGATTTCACTGTTGAGCCAGCTGGTTCTTGCCCCCTGCAAGAACCGTGAGGCAGTAAAAATCAGAGTAAATTAAAAGAGTTTTCTCAAGCCTCTTCTGCATGATTCTCAACTCTGAATTTCGCAGCTGAAAAGCGGCTGCCTCCTCGCCCCTGCCGATGCCGTGCCCGTCCAGCTCCATCTTCCAGCAGGGGCCTCCAGAGCCACAGGAGGTGGCAAAGCAGCACCAGGCAGCTGCAGCCCTGCACAAAGGGGCTCTTTCACACGCGTTCCTGCTAGGAAAGCACATGTGCAGCTAAAACAAGTTCCACTGCCCATCTGACTTGAGCAACAGCCACCCTGGGGAAGCTGTCTTTTCTTTTTTTTTTTTTCCCTGAGATTGGTCAACAGATATATTGCCCCTAATGCTTGTTTCTGACTCGGTGAGCGCTGTGTTTAGGCTCAGAACTTTGGTAATTCTAGATTTTTTTTGTGGTGAGGAAGGTTGCTGAAGGACAAGGGAGGGGAACTGACGTCCCCCCGGCAGGCTGCTCGAGCACAGGGTACTTCTAAGTAGCAGCAGCACCACCATGGGCACAGGGTACTTTTAAGTAGCACAAGCTCACTCCCATTTCGGGCTTCTCTCCAGAGGACTGAGTGACTCACCTTGAGAGAAGGTCTCTCTGAAAGTGGAAGCAGGACTTTGCTTATGACAGTGCAGAACCTCTCAGGTTGGCAGGGTGCCCGTTTTCTCCTCCCTAAATCAAGGAGCATGCTCCTGGGCTTTGTGAATGAAAGATTTGTTGGGGGAAAAATGGCATGAAGGCTTGAAAAAAATTTAATTTATTAAGCTTGGCTTACTATATAAATTCTTATTCTGAAGTTGGCTTCTACTGGAAAAAAAACATCCTTTTAGAAATTTGCTGAAATGTTGGCATACACGAAAAGAGTCGCTTCTTGAGTTGTACAGACTCCAGAGATTCTTCCTGCTGTGTTGGCCAACTCGATTTGCAATGCCTGTTCTCCTAAAAGAGGATTTCTGGGTCAAGGTGGCTCCAAAAATCTGCAGCCCAAGGGGGTGATCCAACAAAAGACAAAGCAGAGGAGCTGTTATGGAACATCCTCCCCTACAGACGTGCCTGTGGCACACAGGCACTGCTGCCCGGTGTGGGTGTGTTCCAGCTTCCAAGGCAGCGAGGCGGATATTGGTAGGAGACCTGGGACATGTGTTAACCCCACACTTCTTGCAGCGCCTGGCTATGGTCCGTGGCTGTCATACCTGTGGAAATGTTTATATCTGTCATACCTGTGGGGATGCAGACCTGCAGATGGGGTGACACTGGGAGGGACCCCTTGCCTGGAGGGCATCTGGCCCTCGTCTTTGACACGGAGAGGAGCACGTTTTATCCCCAACAGCCAATATATATCCAATTATTACAAAACACCATCTGCCTTGTTTGTAGAAAATCCCTCCAGATGACAATGGAGTCATTTCAAAACCCACCTGGACGCCTTCCTTTGCCACCAAGGCGGGGGGGGGGTTGGACTGGACGAGCTCCAGCGGTCCCTTCCAGCCCTAACAATCCAGGGATTGTGTGAGCGGTTAAGTGCGGTGAGCACGCACTGGGCAGGAGAGGCTGGTCCCCAGCCGTGCCCACAGGTGCCAGGAGGGTGATTTGGGTGAGAGCCGGGGGCAGGACGGAGCAGGAGGGCGCAGGACGGAGCAGGAGGGCGCAGGACAGAGTAGGACGGGGCAGAGCGGTGCCCCGGGGCCGCTCCCGCAGGGCAGCGCGCTGTGCCGGGGGGATGCGGGGATGCGGGCGAGTGCAAGGCGCCGGCTTCCACCTTTAGAGCCGGCCCCCGTGCTGTAATCGCCTTTGCCCGGGCAGCGATTTAATGAGCTGTTTGGGCATGTGACCGCGGCGCATGTGAGCGAGCGGGGCCGCCGGGGGAGGCGCGGGCGCTGTTATGTAATGGGCGCAGTGTCTGGCTCCGTGCGGCGGCCCCGAGCCCGCGGGGAGCGGAGAAATGGCTCCCGAGCTTCCCGCGGGGCCGCATTTGCATGGAGCGCGCATCCCCTGCGCCGCCCGGGGGAGCCGGGAATTGCGCCTTATGTAACGCGGCGGGAGCGGCGCCGGGGGACGCACGGAGCCCCCGCTCCTTCCCCGCTCCCCCTGCTCCCTCCCCGCTGCCCCCGCTCCTTCCCCGCTCCCCCTGCTCCCTCCCCGCTGCCCCCGCTCCTTCCCCGCTCCCCCCGCGCCTTCCCCGCTGCCCCCGCTCCTTCCTCGCTCTTCCCCTGCGCCTTCCCCGCTGCCTCCGCTCCTTCCCCGCTGCCCCCGCCTCGCCGCAAGAGCACCGAGCCGCGTTTTGGTTCTGCACTTGGCCCTCCCCCGCTTTGCCGCCGCCTCCAAAGGGGCTCTGCCGGCAGCAGAGGTGCCTCCCCGCGTGTGGGGATGGGGGGTTTGGCAGAGGATGCTGGAGCGCAGGCACTAAGGTTTGGGCGTGCAGGTGGCCTGTGAGGAGTTTCCGTAAATTATTCTGTGTGTGACTCCCCCGTGGCATTGCACAGGGGTGCCTCTGTGAAGCTGCAGGTGTTCTTGCCATCAGCCTCTCACCTTTTATCCAGTTCTCTGCAAAAAACAAAAAAAGGTCTTTTGACTGCGGGGAGGAAAAAAACCCCCACCAAATGTGGAGCATCTGGGGCAGCTTTAAGTTTAAGCAACAATTGTTATTGATAACCAGCTGAGGAGCAAATTGACATAACAGAGCGAGCTGAAAGACAGAGAAGTGTTTCCCCCATCCCCACCCTGCAGCATTCACCATTTCTCCAAAGTACCATTTGAAATCCCATCCTTCCTCCTCTGATGGAAGCTAATGTTCATTGTCTTGCCCTTGAAAAGAATAATAGTGCTGCCCAGGAGCTGTGAAGAAACCAAACCCTCTGAAATTTTGAGCTGTATTAAATCTCCCCTACTTTCTAAGGGCCAGAATATACTGCTTACAGGCAGTCTGATTGCATGGCAGTCAAAACATTTTCCTCTTAAACATTTCCCCTGCCACCACTACAGTAAGAAAATAGCCCTTTCTAAAGCTGTGCTTGCAACAAACTCCAATGCTGTTTGATAAGAGCAGGTGTACTGCTTGTGCATCTGGGGAATATTCAACAAATAATATCACTTTATATGATACACATTCTATTATCCTGTATTTATTGTATTTCCAAGAGGAAGTTATTGTTGGAGTTGTTTTTGTAATAATAAGCATCACAAAAAGGGGGTTTTTTTTGGTGGTTAAGAGGTTTTTGTCTTCCCTTCTGTTGCTGTTTCTCTATTCTTTCACCTCACCTCTCTATACGCAGCAGACCCATGTTTAAATATACATTGTTATGTATAGTTACATAACCTTGTCTTGCAAAGAGCTGAAAAATGATCCCTGGCTTTATCTTCTGACTGTTTTTTTAAAAGTAACAGGTTTTGTGTATAATTTAGCACAGGCAAAAGACAGAGGGAGGCATGCTGCTGCTACATAAGGATCGTTTTCCACAAATCAGAAGAAAAATAATAGAAATTATACCCCAACAAATATCATATGCTGTGCTTTTGCTAGCCAGTGAGTCTTAAAACCAGAGAGTATAAATGTGTTTGCTAACGAGTGGATACTGAGTTGATTTAATGAGTTGGTGATGCAGTTGGTGACTGCTCATTATCATCAGAGAATTTAACTTGCTGCGGCAACTCAGAAAATAAATGAGTACAGCTCAGACTGGACTGTGCTGTGAGCAAAATGAGAACTTTTCCTCACTGTAGCATTAGGAGTCTTTGGTTTTTCCTGCTTCAGATCAGCCATGCCGAGCTGTATTTCAGGTCCTTCAGCCATCCATTGCTGACCCTCCCAAGGATAGATATGGAAGTGGTGCCAGACCCTGCCTCTCATGAGCAGAGGGAGTGCCCAGACAGGTAAACAGATTCAGAGGTCTTGACAGCTGGAGATTAACAACAGGCCTCCTCTCAGAATAAAGGGCCATTCTTCTCCCAGGCTGTGGAGAGGGAATATTAGGACTCTGGTTATCATCTAACAGGCATTACAGAAGATAAAGGAGCTCCAAAGGTGTGGAAAGCTCTGACTGCAGCCTGAGCAGGTCAGGTTGCTTGTGAACAAAAGCATGCCAGGAGTCCTGCTTGACTCTGCCAGTGCTAAAAGTGTTTGACTGGTCAAATGGAAACACCTTATTCAGGTACCACTTACGGAAAGAAAACAGCAAAACTCTTCCCATTCTGCAGCCTACATTTTGTAGAGCTTCATTCCTTAAATACCAGTGTGCCCTCAGAGCTGTGGGTTACTAGATACTGCAGAAGCACAGCACATAAAGAATGACATTTGTTTTATTTTGGAGTTGTTAGAAAATCAGTGTCCCTGTAGGGTATAAATACAGTAGAAGAGGGTTTGTGTGTCTGCGCTTCAAGACAAAAGTTCTTTATCCTTAAAATATACAGTTACAGAGAAAAATAATTATTTTTTTCCCTCCTTGGTGCAGAGTTTTAGAATCTGGTTCTGATTGCTCGTGCTTTGCTGCTATTGCCTAATTTTTACACGATGCTGGAACTCAGAGATGTATTCAGTGAAACTTTAAAACTGTGTTGAGTGTTGGAAATGTTCACCTGTTTGAAAAAAAAAAAAAAAAGAAAGCCAGCCTACAGAGAGTTTTAAAAATAGCCCAAGTCCTCCTGGAATTCAATTACAGATGCCTGCCAGCTGCTTCCCCTGCCCAGGACACGCATTTCTAGTTTCTCTGTTCCTCTGGATGTTCCTTGCAGGGGAACAGCCCGTGTGACATGACTGATGAACAGAGAGACTGGAGAGAGAGGTGCTGGGGTACGGCCCCCTGCCATCCCTGCATCCCACCTGCTGCTTGGGCTGTCCTTTCATAGTCACGATTGGAGCTGTGCGATTGTTGTACAATGTGGATGCCGGCTGTGCGGCCACTGCTGGGACTGGCACTTTATTCTCATGCTATGTGCAATGACTTTTTCAAAAGCTTTTTATTTAGCCCCTGTAGCACTGCGTCTTAACAAAAAAAAAAAAAAAAACATTATAAGAATCCCATCTTCTTGGATCTGTATTCTGGCTGAGTTCACAGGCACACATTATGTCCCCCATTTGCTAAAACACCGAAGTGCAGACCCTGAGCTAAACTGCAGGCTTCATTTCCCCTGGAAATATATGCAGATTGTGATATATTTGCCCATAAGTGCCCATGCTGGATTCTCCCATAATATGGACCTTGCCCTTAAGGAATTGTTTCCAAACTTGTGGTGCAGGATCAAAATAAAAAAAAAATTAAAAAAAGGCAAAACACCAAAACTGTGCTTATTAAATTACATGGACTGTCTTTTGTTGAGTATCATCTTTTTTTTTTGGTCTGGTTGCAGATGATTCAGCTGTCCAGTTGCAGGAGAACATTTTCCAGCAGTGTAGTTTGGGTGTAATCCTCTTTCTGGTATTGTCCTGTTTTCCCCCCATAGGCTTTGTGTGTGTGCCCATCTGTGTGTGGCAGTGACAGGAGCTTTCCACCCAGTCTGGCTGGCTGCAGGATCTCACTGGTTCTGTGCTGCCTTGCTCTCTTGGGTATCGTTTGACTCTTTGATTGGGAAGAATATGGTTTGAGGGTTTGTAGCAGAAATTCATTTACTAATTCATAGGGGAGGGAAGTGGGGGAGGAGAGGGAAGGGAAATAATTCTTTGGTACAGAACAACAATCCTCCAAGGACATAGTTACAGTATTTCTTGTTAAAGTACAACGTGTTTGTTTTCAAATGGTGTAGAAAATGCAGTGATTCTGTGGCTTAGGCTGTTGCCTACTTAGCACACAGCTATGCTGCAGATACAGCTGTTCTGAGCTCAGCAGTCCCTGCTTGATGTCTGGTCCCGCTGATTTCAGGAGACAATTCTTATTCACAGGTCTTCACATAATATGACATGGCTGCCTGAGAGCTGGAGACATGAACGCCTTGTTTGATTTGAGATTTCTCAGTGATTTTTAATTTTGGTGCAGAGATCCCAGCAGAACTGATTTTAATTAAGAACGTGATCCATAGCTCTTAGATTTAATGATGGGATGTGCCTGCTTACAGTGTGCAGTGCTGCCCTGCCTTAGGGATCTCTAGGCTAGCTCCAAATTAACCTATTTCACAAATTAGTTTCACAAGCAGAATTTTGCAGCTTCCCTGTCTGGTGTTGTCTGGTTTTGTGTTTTCTGAGGTTCCTCTCCATAGTGATGCATGGATGCACCCACAGCCTCTTATGAACTGAGGTCAGATTTGGTGTTAAAATCAAGCAGTTCTTTGCTGTTTGATATGTAGATTCTTTTTCATCCTAAGATTTTAAGTTAGGCTAAAGGTCAATGCTTCCAAATTTCATTTTTAGAGGAGGCTGATACCTGTGTGATAAAAGTGATGAAGCTGATGTCTGAGAAGCAGAAGTGCACACAGCAAGTCACTGGAGCTGACAGATTTCAAAGGGCTGGTTGTGTAAGCCACTAGCTTGGATGGTTTGATGTAATGCTGTTTCCAGACACTGTGGGGATTGCATGTGCCAGTGCTGGGTGTTGCCAGACAGAAACCACAGCAATTCACCCTCAACATAATTACCACCTACAGCAAGGCTAGCAGCTTTTAAATGAGGAGGAGTGGGATTCTTTATCTAGGAAAACACCAAGGAGTTTATGTCTTTCTGTAAATCCACTTAATCTCTTCATTAGAAGGGCAAGGAATAGTGACAAACCTCAGCCAACACTGTGCATAATGAAGTATTTTTTAAATACTCCCTTTGATGTTAAACTGTAGCACAGGCAGAATCCAGAAAAATCAGGTGGCGTTTCTTGCAGTTCATACAGCATTAGCAGTGGTTTTGGATATGCAGCATAGCTCTGTTACACAGGAGGTTGTAATGTGCATTTTGAATACTTCATTTCCCTCTCTCTGGATATTAAAATTAATAATATTGTAAGTATAGCTCTAGCCACTTACAGGCCTCTTCTGGATGGTTGTTTACTTAAAATATGCAGCAACATTGTTAGAGGGGAAAATGCCAAGTTAAAAATTTGTATTTAATTCTTTACTTCCTTTTCTTACCTACTTTACTAATTCCTCTCATTAATAGATTAAGAAACAAGTTGTCTAACAACCATAGGGGTTGTTTGTGTGTGGATGTGGGGGGATTGTATCCTTCATGGAGTGCAGACATGCAAAACCAGATGCTTAGGATTTGATTGTTTTGCTGTGCTGGTAGGAGTCACAGATCAGGGGAATGTAAGGTGGCTTCCGTTGCACCTGATCCAAATCCCATTAAAGGCAGTAAAAAGATTTCTAATGTTATTAGAGCCGTGATGGGATCACTCCAGCTACACTTTCCTTGTTCCCTTGCTGCTGGCGTTGCCTGCTCAGTGTTCCCAGTGGGATCAGTCACAACAAGCAGGAAGTTTTGCACCCTTGCCCACCAGGAAACTGGTGTTTACTGGTTTAAAGGTTTCCCAGTCACTGCACCTGCTCCTGACCATTACAAAACTCGGGTAGCTGTAGTAGAAATGCTGACGGGGAGAGCTGCAAGGGGACCTGAGCACCCACAGTGCTCTGAAATGAGCCAAGTGGGCCCTTGGCGCTGTGTTATTCAAAATCTGCCTACTTGCTTTGCAGATAGAATCAATTACTTTGCCATTTATATGATCTGTATTATTCCTTCTTGTAGCTGTGGGCACAAAGAAAGCCTGATATTGAAAAAGTGGTCTCTTGTGGCTCACATCTAGGGTTTCAGTCATTTGGATGAGCCCCTTTTGATTTGTGCCCCAAAGGCTGAAAGATGGTTCTGTGCTGGCGAAAACTCAGGGTGCCTTCAGTGGAAAATTCATTACAGTGTAGGGGAATGCACCCACTGCCAGAAATATTTGACAGAGCATGAAAGGAGTCCACTTTGCTCTGATAGGTATGTCTGCAAAAAGCTGGAGGGGTACCTGCTATTTGCTTATGAAACATTGCAGGTATGCACATCTGTGCTCAGCTGAGTCTCACGAGCTGAATGCCCCCCTCTGCATCCCACGTCAGCTCCAACTTCTTCATTGCTCCTTAGCCTGTAACTTGCAGCTCTCCCAGCACATTGTTCTGCTGTCCTGCCTCATGGAAGGGTTTGGCCATCACAGCTTTGCAATAAATACATCTATAATCTTGTTGAAGCATCTTAATTAATGTAAGAACCAGCTATGAGCACTGCTTTTGATCCGTGTGAGCTCCTGGCTGTGGAATATTTGAAATGATCATAAATCTCCTTGGGATGGATTTTTCATCCCCTGAAACATAACCCCAGCCTCACCTGCACCTGCACTACTTCTGTGTGTAATTCAATACCAGAAGCAGGAGAAAGCATCTCGAGTGATTTCCTGTGAACCTTTGCTCGAGGTGAAGGAGGAGACAGATGCATTCCCTGCCTGAAAAATGGTTGGCTTGGCTGTTGATCAATAGATCAGATAGTTTGGTGTGAGGGAGTGAATCTCTTTTGCCACTATTAGAGTGGTATGAAGCAGATTTTCTTTTCTCATTGCGACTGTCTGTGTGACAGGTGCAGTGGTAGTTAGGCCAAGAGATGGGCTTGCAGTTGGAAAGCTACAAAATCTCTGGCCTCTCTTGAGGCTGAGGGCATTTAGTAGGCACACAGCTCACTGCCCAGCAGGCACAGCCAGCATCTCCCCACAAAGACCCAGTGCTCTTGGAAGGATGTGGGAATACCTTGTAATATCTCATGTGAAAGCTCTGTCCTTCAGTGCAATGGGTGTGGGTGATACCATCAACGCTGTGTTAGTATTTACAGAGTGGCTTGCGCTGTCAAAGGGAAAATTTAAAATAATTGCGGGTTTTTGACTCTGACTGCGTCTCCCTCTGCCTGTGCTGTATTGGCTCAAGTTTGGAGTCCTAATTTAGGTAAAACTTTAGGCAGGAGGACAATATTCTGAGGCAAGCTGCCTGCTTGCAGGTCACATTATCATCAGTGCGAGCCAGGGACCACAGCATCTTTCAGAAGCACACTGTAAATTAAGGCCTAACAGATCTGGCCATGTCCCCGTAATCCTACTTTTGTCTTTTACCTTAGGCTAGAAGATTTATATTTGTATGTCACAAAGCAGATCATAATGGTTATCTCGGAGCTCATTGTTATTTTGCAGTGTTTTTATGAGGCCGGTAGCCTAATGCTGCAAAGTTGTTTGTAATGTTAAGCTTCTACACCTAAAGCAGTGAGGTATCCATGGTAACCGTCTTGCCTGTACACAGTCCCTCGGCAGCCTTTTCACACAGGTCAGAGCACGCACATTCCCAGAAACTGACTCAATTTAGGCTGCCTTAAACATCAGGGAATTTTAAAAAGACACTGGCTCTGACTTATTTCTTTTTTCCCTTTGGTAATAGAATTTCGTTTTAATTAGCCATTCAAGCATTCTGCTAGTGAAAACAAAATAAAACACCTTTGCCACTGTAAATATGTCTATTGCTCAGACCTATTCAAATTAAACCTAAGTCTTGTGCTAAAAAATGTTAAGGGCTTTGCAGCAAGCAAATTCCAAATTAAAGTTTCTGCTTAACACTGCAGAAACATCCTGCTGTGAAAGTTTACAATAGCATTTTTTTCATCTAGGTCCTCTGTCAGTACTTGGTATACTCATTTTCCTTTGACTTCTCTTGTAGCTGAGTCCAAGATTAAAGTCTGAAAATTACCCTTCTTCCTTCCCCATCTCCTTGTTGATTTGCAGAATACATGTTCATTAAGATGAGTTTCTCTTCTTATCTATAATGATTTTTTGCAGTTGTCTGAGGTTCTTATCTGCATATACTGAAGCCTGAGGAAAATTCTCTGCAGAACCAGATGCCATGCTTGGAACTTTTTTCATCTCCCAGTTTGCTTCTGTCTTAAACTTTTCCTGTCCTGTTTTTTTGGACATCATTTTGCTTCATCTTGGTTTGTTCTGTCAGTTCCAATGCTTTTGCTTTAGTGAATCATCAGGTGTGTTTCTGCTGAGAGTTTGGCTTAGTGACTCAAGTGTGGAGGAGAAGGAAAAGGCTCAACTTTAAGGCTCAACTTTTAACCAGATGCTTCTTTCCCAAATGCTCACTTGCCCTTTCCCAGTCTCCTCCAGAGCTGCTTTGTTAAACAAGAGGCACGATTACCAGAGTTACTGAGGGGCAAAAGCTACAAATCAAGTGTCACATGGATTATAATGTGTCCTTGTACAGCCAGGGGACAGGGAGGAAAAAGGCAAATTCAGAGGGGACAAGGAGGAAGAAAAAAGATGGAGGACAGCAAAGCAGGAGAGACAAAATCCAGATCCTCTCCTGCATCATCCCTTCTGCACTATATAAATCTGTCAAGCTTTTGGCTGAGTCTCAGCAGCTCATGGTGCCACAGTTAGAATACTAATACTTGCTTTTCTACATACAGGGAATTTTAGGCTAGAAAGGGACATTAAGTGTGTAGGTGGAGGCATCTGGGTGACACTCAGTCCTTTGCAGTCAAAAAGCCATTTCATCATCAAGTGGGCCCACAGGGAGACAGAAAGGCACTAATATATATAGGAAACCAATCTATGTAACAAAGCCTTTACAAAATGGTAATTAATTAAAGGAACTAAATAATGGTGACGTTCTGGTCAGTGTTATTTAGGGCTAAATGAGGGATCTGGTGTTCATGGGCTGTCATCAGAACTGAGAAGTCTGATGCTGTGGCTGTCTCTGCCATGCGGATGCATTCTTTGGTGTCTTAGAGGATGAGGTACTTTGGACTTTGCTAGTACAAAGCAGAAAGGTCTTCTGTGGGAGTGAGAAGGAGAATTTGGGGTCACCTGGCTGAGCAAGTGAGTGTGTGTTCCCCGGTGCACACCCGCAGGATGCCTCACTGGGGAAGGGAGCCTAGGGCTTCTCTTTAAGAAGCTGCCTTTTGTTCAAAAGCTGAAGTGCTTCTACCTGCCATTGTTTTTTATATAAATCAGTAATATTTTGCTAAGGATATTTATCAGATAGATGAAATGCAGACCTTTTTCACGTCAGGATTTTAGTAATATGTTTTCTTGCTATGGCGGTTCTGTGTTTAGCCTGTTGTAATCGGGGTTCCAGCTGATATTTTGGGTGACTGTAGTGCTCTGCATCAGACATTTCATATAAACTGTTTTTCTCTTGAATCTACATTGGGTTGCACTGTTCTTTGGATCCAATACAAATAGACTTGGTACACTTAATGTTCTCTTTTGAACACATGTGGATTGCTAAAGAGGGTCAGACCAGAGGATTAAGAGTGTTTCTTGCTGTGTGGCCATCACCAGATGCCTCAGAAGGTCTAAGAACCCCCACTGCAGGCAGACTTCAAGTTTTCTATTCTTCCTGAAGTCTTGGGATAATCCTTAACAGTAAGATCATAAATCTGTGGGCCCTAAAGCAAGAGATTTTGTCTTCTTTCCCATAGTTGTTTTTTTAACATTTGCTATTGTAACTGGTTTTACTTGTTGTCTATAGAAATGCCCAAATCCTCTTCTGAGTCTTGCTGAATTCTTGGCCTTGGTGACTTCCCATGGCCATCTGATTATGTGTGGGCTAACAATTACTTCTTTATCACTTTTTCATTGACCCTCTTTACATAATGTTGGGGCCCACTTTTGGGGTGGGAGAAGAAACAGGAATTCCCAACCTCCCCATCTCAACCCCATTAAAGCTTTGCTGTACTTTTGCCATCTCTTTTCCAAGGTGAGACATCTCAATCTGTAATAGCAGAGTTTTTCCATACCTTTGTGTGCTCCCAGCACCTCTCTGAGCCTTCTAGGAAATGGCAACCTGCAGAAAACACAAGACTTAGATGAAACTCTGTCACTGATCTAACTTGGAGCACTAATTTTGGCTATACCATTTCCCATCCTGCTCCATGTTTTCACAAGGTTTTTTTTCTGCATTCAGAACAGAGAATTTTACCAGTAATCAGAATAGCCTGAGCAGTCAGTTCTGTAGCCCCTAAAACTGTTGGTGGGTTTTGTTTTGTGTTCATTAAAAGCACTGACTTGCTGCCATGCCCGTGCAGTTTAATTCCCACTTACTGGAACTGTACAGCTCATCTTGGTTTCCATAGTGCTACTGAGCCCTGATGTTGGGATGTTGCATGGCATGTATCAGGGAAATGTCAGGAGTGGGGATTTCAGTACCCTTGAAACACAGGAGAAAAACATTGCTGTTACAGGACTTCCTGAGCTGGTTTCCTGCAGGCTCCCAGTCAATCTGTGCCTTACTTAACACCTCTAAAGAAGTATATGACATTGTATTTCCATAGCTACATGCTGTGCATGTAGGAACATTCCAGTGATAATATATTTCTCCTTGGAAGCAATAGGCATTTAGGCATTATAATGGCAACAGCTTCATAATAAATACATGCTAAAATCTGCTGTGATGAAATAGCTAATGCACATGTGCTGCAGTCTTATCTGGGACATAAATAACTCAGCAATTTTCACAAATATTAAATATAAAGGGGCAATTTAATATTATGGGTGAACAGCTTGTGTATTAAATTTTATATAAACATGAATCTGCCTTTTAGTAGTGGGAATTTGAAAAGCTGAGACAGGCTCATGAAAATGTGACTTCATCTCCCCCATGTCTATACCTTTGAACAGCTGATTCAATTTCAAGCAAATTTTGGTCATTTTTTCAATCAGTTGTAGAGTGGCTTCAATGTTATTTTTTTTCTGTTCAACATAGAAGATAACTTTTTCCTGATCTTGGGAAATTTAGCATTTAGAAATTGTTGTTGCTCCTGAAATAAGATGACAGCTAAGAAGCTATTGAGCCTCTGGTGTGACAGCCAATGTACCTCTGAAAGTTATTAAAAACAAAATGTTACTCTCTTAACAACGTTTCAGTTTCATGCAGCAAGTTTGGCTAATAGAAATAGTTTATGAACCTTCTGCTGCAGTGTTGCACAAAGTCAGAATTATTTCCATGGCAGTCTTCAAAGGATGTTATTGAGTTTATTTGTTTGAACTGATGAAATTTTAGACTCCAAGGGCGAAAAGCTAATATTGGGCTCTAATTTAAAAGGGAGGATTGAGAACTGCTTTGGAAACAGAGAGGTTTTTCCTAGTGAAAGTTGCCTTCAAAAATCAGAATGTCTGACTGTCATTGGAAGAGAAGCTCTGTCAAAAAGTTCAGATATGCTAGGAAAGACTAGCTCCAACACCAACTCACTGCAGCTTTGTGAATCAGTGGGTAAAATCCAGGATAATCCCTGAAGGAGCCTGGAGAGGTGCTTGGCCTGCTCACTAATTAATGACATTAATGAGAGGTGAGGTAGCCTGGCCTAGCCCAGGCTCTGAACCAGGACATGACTCCTGATTCCTGAGGAATAAACCTACCAAAGGCCTTTTTTCCAGCTCCTGAGGGGCTCAGTGCTGGGGAGGGATATCTTAGGGCCCAGCTCTTCTCTGTGGCAGCACAGCCTTTGCCAGGGCAGGAACAAGAGCTTAGATCTTGAATGATGTTTGAGTCACAAGATTATCCATTTCTCATACTTGATCAAGGTGTCCCTTCCTTCTAGCATGGCCTTACCTCCTAATTCTGTATTGCCATTAATTCTCAGTGACCTGGGACTGGATTTGGTGTTTGAGGAAGAGGAGATAGCTCCTTGTGGTGACAGCCATGTGTCAGCAATTATGTCCTTGCTGAGAGTCAGCAGCAAGGATCTGACAAAAATCAACAAATCTGCCAGAGGAGGTTGCTTAATATTTATTTGATATTTGCCACCTCTGGCAATCAAAGTCATGAGTCAGGCTCCTAGAAATGATGAAACTACTTTGGTTTGGTTTCTTAGCAATCAAAACCCTATCCACATATTTTAGGGGTTTTTTTCTTTTTTTTTTTTCAGGCCCTCTGGCTCTGGCCACACAGATTTCACATTTCCAAGTACTATTCCCAGGACCAGGAGCAGTAGAAATTAGCGTGGTGGTGGGGTGGTTGTTTTTGTTCTGGACTTTTTTTGTAATTCTCATTTTTTTGGAATTCTCATGCAAGCACAAAACTTTAGGGGCTGAACTTCAGGTGCCAGCTATCATGAAAAGGATTATACAGTTGGGAAAGTTGACATGAATAGAAAATTCCCAATCAATTTGACTGGAAATTTATTCAAGCTGCTACTACTGCTGCTGCTTCTTTTTTTTTTTTTTTTTTAACTGGGGAACATGAATTATAAATATTTTCAAATTATCCCTGTCAAAATGGATAGCTAATAAAGCGCTAGACTTGTAGTGTTGTCTAACTTTGCTCTACTTTTCTGTTTGTCTGAAATGCCACCTAATTTCGTAGATGCAGTGAAATCAGTGCAGGAGCTGGCTTTGTTCCAGGTGGGAATTGTTCTCCTCTGCTTAGAAAAGGAGGATGTTTTGTTTTCCCTGCCGTGCTGTGCAGCACAGGGCGAAGGGACAATCTGCCCATCACTGCAGTCACCACTTAGGACATCTCCTGCTGTATCCTGACCCCACGCATATTATTTTTTGGAGCTGATTTTTGCTGGTTTTCCAGCAAGGTGGATTCTAAGGTAGTGTTTCCACACACCACTGATAACACTTCAAATATTGCTGCTGCCCTGAACTGCTGCAGGATTGGTTCCCTTCCACCGTTCCTGTTTTGCTGCATGGGTGGAGGCTGCTGGAATATGTTTTGACCAGCTGTTTCCCTCAGCAGTGGCCACAAGTATATTTGAAGGCTGACATACACACAGTTTTTTTCCCCTTACTGCCTGAAATCCAGGAAATCAGCAACAATTTGGTATCTGTTTCCGTCTAAGAATGCAAGAGGCGTTTCTCAGAAGGGTCAGGTGCGTTGATCATTTTGTCAGGCTGGCTCTCAGGGCACTCTGGATGCAGGGCTGCTGATCATTGTCCAAAGCACATCTTTAAATCATGGAAAGACAGAATCTGGCAGTTCTGTGTGTTGAATATAGTGGTGTTCAGGTAGAGGTGAGTGGCACTGGAGGAAAAAATGTTTGGTTTTGACGTGGTCTTGGGATTGTTTTAAGACAATTCATATGCCCCTTAATTATTTTGCAAGAATGCTGAGAATTAGTTTCTTTTAATATCACTTTAAAAAAAACCAATATAGACATATAGACCACTCCTAACAGAATAATTCATATTAACTGTGAATGTTTCTATTTGTTGGAGAAAGTGACACAGTTTAATGACATGTACACAGCAAAACTACAAACCACTGAGAACCAATGAGAAGTACTCGTTCAGTGTTGTGCTAGTACTACCCACAACTTGTGTCAAATTCAAAGAAAAATTTCCGGAAGCCTGTAACCTGCAAAATAATTCTGATAACCTGGTTTATGAAATGCATAGGTTCATGCAAAGGTAAGCAATGACACAAGTACAGATTCTGAATTTCTGAAGTGTCATCATCAGTCTTTAGGGTGACCTCACTGTGGCCTTGCAGTGCCTGAAGGGAGCCCACAGGAAAGATGGAGAGAGACTCTTGACAAGGGCCTGGAGTGACAGGACAAGGGGCATTGGCTTCACACTGACAGAGAGCAGGTTTAGATGAGATATCAGGAAGAAATTGTTACCTGTGAGGGTGCTGAGGCCCTGGCACAGGTTGCCCAGAGAAGCTGTGGCTGCCCCATCCCTGGCAGTGTCCAAGGCCAGGCTGGATGGGGCTCTGAGCAACCTGGGATAGTGGAAGGTGTCCCTGCCCCATGGCAGGGGGTGGGACTGGATGGGCTTTAAGGTTCCTTCCAACCCAAACCAGTCTATCATTCTATGATTTTGTGATCTTTACTAGTAGACAAGGAAGAAGTTGAGAAATCAGTGGAACTGGTGGCTGGTAAAAATGAGCAGAAAACTGAAATATAGAAATGCCTCCTGAGCCAATTTTAAAGCCCCAAGCCAGGTGAAGATTCTGCTGTATCTGATCCAAAACAGGGTAGGCACTGCATCTGCAGAGCAACCCTTAGCTAGTAATCAGTATCTGTAATGCTCTGGCTTTGAAGTTTAACATAATAGCAATATGACAAAAGACAATAATGTCATAAAATTGGTGTTTGGCCACTTCTATTATTTTGCCTTGCTACCTGTTTTGAATTGCTCATAAAATGTCAAAGCACAGTAGTGCTCATAAGTATGCATCTGGAAATTAAGTGTCTGTTTTGGTAAATATTCACATTAGGGCACTTAGGGGTAATTTTTTTTCTTGCAGAGCATGAGGAGTTCCACACAGAAATCCTGTTAACAAATAATAGGATTTGTGTACACTACTCCCTGTGCATCACTTTGAAAGTTTACCCCCTGCAGCATAAGAGTTAGATAATTTTAGTCTTTGAAAATTGTGCTTCTCAGATCTGGTCTTTTCCTACAGTCTGTTATTGATGGTGCACTCATAAATGCTTCTGAATAATCGTGATCAAATCATACATTGTTTTCTTTCAGTGCTGGAGAACTTGAGTTATTGTGTGTCTCAGTGCTTTGTCTTGTACCGGAGGAAGTCTGAAAGGAAAAATTACAGAGGTGCAAACATGACCTGGTTTGTAAGTGCACAGTTTATATGCACAAGTGACAGATATAAACAATAATATTTGCCCACAGCAAAGACCTGTTCTCTCTCTCTATAAATGCATATATACATATCTAGAGATCTGATACTTGAACAAAAAAAAAGACATTCAGCAGCTACTAATACTTTATGGTCCAATAGAAAAATTATATAATTACGAATTCAAACTGTATTTTTCAAAGTGTTTTCTTTTCAGTCTAAGTCTGAGTGCCCCAATGCTGAGGTTTTCACTAACCCAAACAATTTTTCTCTCCTGCTGTATTCCTAGTGGAGACACTTTTTAGAGGTGCTGCCAAAAAAATCTTTCTCTTAATATGACGCTTTACTGAGTTTCTTCAGGGTGCAAAATTGGACAGTTATCAGGCAGAACCTGTGGGGTTTTTTGCAGTGTATCCAGTATTCTTTTCCCTATCCATATTGAAAATGGACTGGCAATAGCAGTTGTTTTGCAATAGTTTGGCACTTCAGCTTCCAGCTTTCTACGGAACCTGGAACTGCAAAGGAAAGGAGAATTAAAAGACTGCTTGAAAAATGAACTCCTTCTTAGAACAATTGTAGTTTTGGTTTTAGAGAAGGTCGTGCTTGGTTTTATTTATCTGAACCTGTTTATGCATCTCTGCATTAGTTACAGTCTCAAATTTATCAGTTAGTATTTGTGATGTAGGCAATTTGTATTGAGACAAGTGGGATTCCTCCCAGTTTTGTGTAGGATTGAACAATGGCACATTTTAAATGTGGGGTGTCTCTGCCTAATGAGAGACAGCTGAGAGGTGTGGGTGGCCAGCTCTGCTCTCCTAAGAGAACTGTGTCATAAAGTCTGGTGCATATTTTGGGTTGTTTTTTAATTTTTAGACTTGGATAAAACACTTTTGCCTGGCAAAGTGTGTCTGCTCCTTCTCCTACTTAAGTTGCTGGCGAATCTCCTGTTGATTTTAGTGGAAGCAGAACTGGACAGCAGCTGGACCCAACTTCATATTTAAAAGTGCTTTTTTCCCTGGGGTGAATAAATTCCCCAGTGTGCAAATAACTCTGCTGTTGGGTGTCATATTTTATTGGTGAAAATATATCACTTTCAACTATCAGTTGGCTATGAAAACATCTTGTTGTAAAAAGATCAAAACCAAGAAAAAGCTCACTCTGTGTAAAAACAAACAAACAACTCCCCAAAACAAACAACTTTGCCCAATTCGTGAGCCCCCTGGAAGTTGCTGGCATCATGAAAACAGAAATTTTCCACTTTGTGGACATAATAGGAGTCAAGACTCCAGGGCTGGCTTCCAAGCCTGTGCTTGTGCAACACCATGCGTGTGGTAGCCGTGGCCTCAGCTGATCCCTTCTGGAGATGGGGAGATTTCTGTGTCATCTTGCATTTCAAGAGCAGGTTGAATCATAATTTAAAGGGTTATAAAACTGTATCTTCACAGAAGCCACTTGCACAAAACTCCTTCTCCCACCATGTTTTGTCTCCAAGAGAAATAAGGGAACAAAACGGGTGAAAAGCAGCAACAACAACAACAAGACAACAACCAAAAAAATCATCCTGAAGCAGGCACTCAGACCAAGCAGAATAGAAATTTCATTTATAAATAATGACAAGGAACATGTAGAAGTAGGTGTCTTTTAAACAGCCTTCATAGAAAGCCAGGCTTCTAACCTCATCTATATTTACTACAGGAAAAGGTGGCATGATGTCTTCATAGATTATGTGAGATGACATATTTTTGTCACCCAGCTCGTTCTCCTAATGTAGACCACAAGATCTTCAAATAGTTTCTGTCTGAGAAGCCACCTAGTCGTGGTTTAGTAACTGCCAGCAGTACAGACTATCACACCTCTTCTTAAGCTGTTCCAATAGCTAAATGCCACTACTGTTATATAAAATAAAAATAAAATTCATAACCCACAAACTGAATTACCCAGCTGCCTCTCCCTCTTTTCTAGCTGAATTTCTCCATTTTCAGCTTCTCACCAGCATGTCTTGCACCTTTTATCTTTAGACTGAAGTCATCCATTATATCAGATTTCTTATGTAGATAGTCAGAAACAGAGTTCATGCTTAGACTGATAAACTCAGTAGATTGAAAGCCTTGAATTTCTGATGAAAAGGCTTGTTTTATTCTGTAATCACTCTCATGGAGCTTCTCCAAACCTGATCCAATTTGTCAGCATTCTTCTTGAACTGTGGACACCAACTTGTGATGTGGTATTGCTACAGTAACGTGCCCCTGCATGTGAATAAGTAAGAGTCTCACAAATCCCACCTAACAGCTCTTGTTACCCTTTGCAGAACTGTGGGATTTGGGCAGTTGTCACTGTACTGATTTTTCTCCTAGGCCTTTCATTCTTCCCTGAAGTCATGACCTCCTAGAACAGAATCCTCCATTTTTTTGTGTGGTCTGTATTTTATTGTTGTTAAGACATACAGAGGTTTGGGCATAATGACACTCATATTGTTTGCTTCTAGTCAGTTTAATAAATGATGCCTAAATTATTAGCGGTGAATTGACCTCAGCTCGCTTTTTCTTGTGTGTCCTTTCCAAACACAATTAATAATTATTTTCTGTATTATTTCATTTCATTAAGAAAAGCCCCAAATGAGGCAGACAATACATACTTCATGAGTTTGCCCATTAGAAGCCCATACATTTGTTTATGATTTCTTGCTTTAAATTGCACATTGAATTCTGTCAGTCACTGAGTTGTTAAGCTATTTGATAACTATCCTTCTGGGCTTACTTAATCAAAAATTTTGCCCTACAGGATTGTGTCGCTCTGCACAGTTTATCAAACTTTACCAGAACGATATTTTCATTAATAGCAAAAAGCAGCAGATAATCTAATTCAGAAGTTTCAGAAAGTCTGTTTTGGCGAACCTGTATTGAGGCAATTATTACAACATGATGTCACTATTAAAACTGCCATCAGTATTTAGTGGCTTCCTTTAATTGTGTGTTAATGGAATGCAAAATCAGCCATTCCTTTGCCTTTCCCAGAACTGATATCGAATTCACGGCAGAGGGCTGGATTGCATTAAAAAGTGTATGAAGTACTCCCAGGTACTTTTGGAAAAGCATCATTGCATGTGAGATGTCTCACAGTTCTCAGGGATTTTGTCTCTTCCAAACTTTCTGAAAACCTGTATTAGCAGACCAGAGATTCCCAACAGCTCCTCTTTTATACTTGGCTACAAGTTACTCAAATATGAAGATTTAATAAGCCTAATTTTCATGCCTCTTCCTGGATTAATGCTGAAATATGCTCACAACGTCATCCACTGTATCACAGAAATACTGGTTGGATGTCGCTGCCTTTTCTGTGTGATCACTGATAATCTCAGCATTTCCACTTCATTAATTTAATATAGAGTGAGAACCAGAAGGGATCACCAGACTCTCTAGTTCAGCCTCCAGAACGTCATAAGTATAATTCCGATTCCTTAAGGAGTGTGCAGAGTTATTTAAGGTAGGACAGATAAGTTTTGGTGGTGTAATAGGGAGAAGCTGGTGCTGATGCAGGTATCCATGATAAGCTTTAGGTACCTCTCTGAGCCATTGCTTCCTGGCACATCCTTATGTGGAACCAGCCTTTTGCAGGCTCAGAGAAGGCAAGTGAATAAACCATTGTGTTAAGGCATTTAAATCAAGTTTAAAGACCAACAAGTATAATGAAATACGGACTGAGAAAACGTAATTTGTTTGTGTCTACATGTTCCTACTGGAATAATTATTCCCTATTGGAAACTTTTGCCTGTCAATCCCTAGCTATTTAAAACTGCAACAACAATATCCAGTTGTTGCTTTCTTGTGTCCTCAGTCTTTATCCTAGCTTTTGTTAGAGACAATGCAGTGGTATTCATCAGCAACAATAAGACTGTTATGTTTCATTGTGTTTTTTCCAAAGCTATACAATGTTCTAGCCATTATGGAAGGGTTGCAGTCAGCTGAGTGATGTTTACATGCCACTTCCATACCCTAATAAGAGGTATAAAAGAAAGTGTATTGTAGCCAGCAGGGGAGAGATTCAGCTTGGAAGGCGGGGACTTCTGCCTCATGTAGAAACGCAGATAGCACTGCACTGCCTAGCATGCTTTTATTTTTGGCCTTTCCTTTAGTGCCACGAGTGTCAGTAGTAGCTGCTGCAAACTGCTTATTCATGCTGCTGCTGTGATCATTTGCTTTTGGGCAGTATTAATTTTGTGGCTGTGCTAAGTTAGGAATCCATTTCCAAGGACATCAATGGCGTGGCTGTCTCGCTTGTCCTGGCAGCAGCCGGTCTAGTCCCTGTGATGGGGCTGCTCTTGACTGTGTTTGTTGGCATTCCCATAAAAGCATTCCCACACACCTACACCAGCGGGATCAGCACTTTTTCTGGAAGCAGGGTCTTTCCAGCTTTTTCTAGGATGGTGCCTCACAGTCACATGCTGGAGGTGACTGGCGTTTCTGATACATTCCTCGGGCGTTTCTCTGTGCATTTCTCAGCCACGGTTAGTGTGGCTGGGCTCTTCTGCTCTTTGTAGTGGCAGCTCATTTCACAAGACTCATGGAAGTCATATGGCTGCCTGAGGTCATCACAGAGAGGATGAGGATCCCGAATTTGCACATATGTGGGTTGAGCCTGGGGGTGCATTTCTGACACAGCTGTCAGGCAAAGAGGAGGTTCCGCCACATTTCTGCTTTTCAAACAAGGCATCCTTGACTCTTGACACTTTGGCTTCTGGGAACTATAACTGTTTCTGGATTCATGGGAGGTCCTAATAATTAAGACTTCTTGGAGGAAGAAATAAAATCTGTGCCTTAGTTTGGATGTGGGTGGAGCAGAATTCGCCTTTCAGTAGCCAATTAGAGAAACATCTTCATATCATCCCTGGTGTCTTTAAGGTAATGAGGCAGGAGGAAGATCTGAGATGTGCTAGCAGTTGCTTGCTTCCAGGTAATCAGACCCCAGTGCTAAATCACTCACTTTATTAGTCAAAAGCTATTTTGTGGTTTTAAACATTCTTCTTGGTAAAATAAGGGCTGTTTTGGTTGAACAATAAAGCTTGTGACCACAGGTAGTATTCTTAACTATATATAGATGGCTTTTGGTGTTTCTTCCTGTGACTGCCCTGTGACTGTTTATATAATTTACCATTAGTCATCAGCAGACTGCATAGGTTGCTGGTTGAGGAGGTTGACTCAAACTGAGTGGTTAGCCAGGTGCTATTGCAAATGCTGGCCTTTCTGATGAAAAGATCGTGTCTCAAGGCAGTGCCCTTTCTGGATTGGGTCCTAGTCAGGAGTTTGGAAGGGTTTCTGCTCTGTGATCCCATTTGTGCGACACAGTTGTATGATTCTGTTATATATACGCCTGGGAAAGCTTGAAAAGGGACTTCAGCCTTCTTCTAAGTCCATGTTTATCAGTTATCTGGTGGGAGCTCTTTTCCCATCAATAATACGTTTTTCTTCTTCAGGAGATGAGGAGAATGAGGTTCACAATGCTGGATTTTGGTCCCAGCTAGAGACAGGATGTTGAGCAGGAGGAGCTTATGCTCTTACCCATCTTAAAATTGCTTATGAGCTTGGTTACTGTACCCTGTCCATGCACTCCGGGTTAGACCCCATCACAGCCAGGCTAGGAAGGACTCTGTCTCTGGGTCAGTTCCTCAGAGACTTCAGCTTCTTTGCCTTCCTCTGGATTAAGCTCACCTGGAAAACCCACCCAATAAATTCCCTGTACGTGACGCTTCTTATTTTTCTTGCAGACGTATTTATAGCTTTTGATATTTTACTGTAGACCTTGTACTTTCCTTGGCTGTTTGAGGATATTCTCTACAGACTGTTATCAAATGAAAACACCAAAATGTGAGAACTAGGGAAGAATGGCTGGTTGGTGTTGTCAGGCAACACACAAAATGCTGCATTTTGGCACTTGTTTCAGGTGGGCAAGGCCGTTGTCCTCAAGGCCCATGAAGCAGTGAAGCCCTGCTGTGGTGTGTAGTTGCCACTGGAAATACTGCCAAGTTAACAGAGAAGTGGGAGTGTGAGAGTGCCTGGAACTTGCTTCCCCACTGCCTGCTGTCTGTGGTGGCCACAGAGATGTTTTGATTGAAAAGCTGACTGCTGCACTAATGTGCAGGCACTGGCAAACTGCTGAATGCTGAGAGTGCTTCTAGGGCACATATTTTTTAGAATTTTTTTTCATTAAAACCAGCAGTTTAGTAAAAGTAAGGAAAGAATTCTTCAATTTTACTGCCAAACTCTTAAAATGACCAATTTTCCCCTTCTGTGTTGAGCATTGGAGACCTTACTTATTCCTGTTTATGAAATCTGAGGTTACACATACGCCTACAGCTGTTGTGTCACCTTCTGCCTCTGTAAAGCTGAGTGTTGACTGCAGGTGTTCTGTGGAGACTGAAGGCAAAATAAAAATGCCAGGTAATTGGTACCCCCAACTCTCAATCCAGCGTGTCTCGTGTTGCAGAACACAAGTGAAATGAAAGGGAAGATCTTCAGAGAGCTGCATGCAAATTTTGACTGGTTGTGGTTTTGGAAGTCAAGGAACAAGGAGATACAGAGAATGCTTTTTAAGCTGCTCTATCAAATGTCATATCTCTGTTTTAATATTTTATGTGATGTGGCTTCTTTCAGATGATCAGCTGGATTATCTGAGATCAGAGAAAAGGGAGTGGTACTACTCAGCTGCAGAAAATAGGAAGAAAGTGCTGCCATGGCAGGGTAGGGCACAGACACACTGACTGCAGAGCACTGGCTATTTGTGGAGCTTCTTTCAATATGCACATCTCACAGATAGCCAGTCAGAATTACTGAGGTGGAGGTGTTTTATTTATAATCAATAAGTTTAAAACAAACTTCAAAAAAAGTTTATACAACGCTATTTTAGAATTTTCCCCCCGGAATTTGTTAGATAAGACCATTAGATGTTTGTTTTCTGGACGACTTTCCTATTTGTGTGCTTACTAATTATAATGGAAAGACCTACTAAATTATGTATCTGTGTTAAACAGCTTGCTTTTCAAACAAAGGAAATTGGCCACAACTCTCATTTCTTCTATTTTTATCTTTCTCTTAAAGGGCAACACTTTAAGGAAAATCCTCCTGTATCGGTACTTTAAAGGGGAATATGGAAGTGGTATGAATGGGCCCCTGTCTGCCAGCTACAGCAAAACTGCACAAGTGGGAGGTAAATCAACACACATCATTTCAAGAGAGCAAAATTAGCAGCACCATTTTTTCTAATAGGCACATTGGACATGCTCCAGGCATTCAGTTGGTAAATAAATCAAACATGTTCTGTAACCACTTAGAAGAGAGGTAGTGTCAGACTCTTCCTATTTTTAAGTTGCACACACTTGTCTCAGATTGTACCGAAGTAGGTACCAGGAAATCCTCACCCAGAAATTCAGCAAAGCACAAAACTTTTGAAGAGAGACGATGTTCTTTCTGGAAACTAAAAAATTTTTGGCGTCCCAGATCCTTTATTGATATATGGAAGAGATCTAAGGAAAAGCTTCTCACAAAAATACTGGTTAGACAACGGAACAGATTTTCCTGAGAGGTTGTAGGATGTGTCAGTTCTTGTTACAGCTTTGCTGGACAAGACTCTGATGAACCTGTCCTATCTTCCTCTGGGAAGGAAGTTTCAGTAGATGATCTCTGTAGGTCCATTATAATTTTTTGTATCGTTCTGCTGTAGAAGCCACAGGAAGTTACTGCAGGGTGCTTTCTAGGAAAACCCATAATAAGGGATGTCATAGGAAGTGAGGCAGGAGCTGTATAGAGCCAGGTCAAAACTGCATGTTGCATTTTCAGTGCACACTGAAGGCATGCCCAGATTTGTCAGCTTTTCCAGATGTTACCCAGCTGTTCCTCCTTAACTATTTCAATGTAGACACTGGAAATCTTTACAGTCTTAATATCCTATACACCGAATTTCACTCCCTAACAAACAAGAGACTGAAGTTTTACTGTTTTTTTAGTTCTCTCTAAAAAGTGTGTGTGTGTATGGCTTCATCACAAAGTGTGAAGCATTTTAATCAGTTTAATCAAAGTAGTATTGGCTGATTAAAGCAGTACTGTATTTTTACTAATGAAGTAGGCGCAGTTGCATCTTTAGAGAAGTAAGTATAGCAGGAAAGATGATCATCTGTGATAATAAAAGGTGGTTGATTTAATGAGCTAATACAATTTAGCAAAATTTCTTCAACCCACACCTTTAATTGGGATTAACTCAAGTCTGTGTTGTTAAAGAACGTCATGATGATGATGATGATGATGATGACCTAGGAGCTGGCAAAAGCATTTGGCTGGAAGGGCAAACCCATAACCGGGGTGGATTTACCAGGACACAATTTTTTGTATAGATTAGGCCTGAGATTGAAGATTTAAAATTGGTTTAAAAAGTGGTTTCAGAGCACTGACCCTATTCACAGTTTAGTGTATGCAGCAGTGGAATTAAAAAAGGGTTCAGTGAACAAATCAGTGTCATTTCCAACTTATTTATTGTCTGAATATCATGACAGAACAATGGCTTGGGGATTTGTTTTATTTCTTATTCTTAGAGCCCAACATTGCAGTGTCATACAAAAATCTTGTTTTTATCGAAGGGAATTTTGCCTGACAGAATTTCAAAATGAAATTTATTATGTTGCTATTGTGTGCTTTATCACTACTGATAGGTTCATTTTCATACATGTGTGAGAAGCAAACATGAGTGGTATTTGTGTATTTGTTTAATTGGCAGGTGGATTTTCGGGACAAGATGCGGATAAGTCTGGGGTGACCATGTCTGATATCCAGTGCCTCCTGGACAAAGAAGGTGCCTCAGAACTGGTCATAGATGTGATAGTGAACACCAGAAATGACAGGATTTTCTCAGAAGGCATTCTGCTTGGTATTGCACTGCTCGAAGGTGGAAATACGCAAACACAGGTACTTATTTAATGTGCTTATTCACATATTGATTCTCAGATGCATGTGGTCTGGAGACAAATAAAGAGAACCTTTTTCCTGTGAGTCCTGTGAAAAATTTGTCACTAAAATATGTACCACTGTAATACAAATGTAAATATGCCCTACTGCTGTGCAGTATCTCACAGTGGAGGATCTTCAGTAGAAGGAAATGTTTTTCAGCTTCCCTTTCTGTTTAGCACTCTGCTGCTTTTAATCTGGTCATTGCCATGTGAGCATTATCCCCAGTTATCTGATGTCAATCTTTGTAAAATTAAAAATTATAATACTTCTAAGTTTATAATGACAAATTATTTTCTGGAAACCTTCAGAGACATTTATCAAAATCTCCAAATAGAAAAAAAAAAAGGTCATTTAGGAAGACCAGTATCCCAGTCCACATAAAATATCTGCTTTAAACTATGGATTCTAGGTTTTTTTGTGAATTATATCCCTCTCACCCAGATTTAGCCAAACCAGATGATTGAGGGAAGAGAGAGAATTGATATGATGAGGGAAGGCTGGGAGAATTGGGATTGTTTGTAAAATGTTGCAAATGGTACTCAGCCTCCTTGACAGTTATACTGAGGGACTGGAATTAATAACCTAAAATAATATTTAATGTTAAACTCTGTCTGTAGCACAAAAAAAGGAACATAATCCAAGCTATAATATTACATATTAGATGCTCCATGCTTCCTCTTGTTGTTACATAATAAGTTACTTTTCACTGTTATTTGTAGATGGAATATTATGACTCTTGTAAGCCTGGAGAAATGGGGAGTGTCACAAAGTAATTTAACTTCAAGTACAATATTGTGACATTTCAAAGACTGCAAATAGCACTGTTCACCATTTTACCCAAATTTTAAGATGTTATAATCAATCTTTGTTACCAGCCTTGTATATCACTTCGTGAAAGAACTGGTCAGGCAGTGGCCAACATTTGTTCTGTGTAAGTGAAGTAATTAGTCATCATTTGTTTCACAAAAGAAATAGTGTATTTTTGTATCTCTTCTTCCTTAGAAGGTTGATATCTAAAGAATTTTTTTTTTCTTTGCAGTATTCGACTTACCAGCAGCTAAAGGAGCAGAAAAAGTCAGAAAGGTTCTTTAAAGTGCTGTATGATCGCATGAAAGCTGCTCAGCAGGAGATCCGATCCACAGTGACAGTGAACACTATTGATTTGGGGAGCAAAAAGAAAGAGGATGACAGTGACCTCACCATATCTGTTCCCAAAAAGAGAGGTAAGGAGGCACCCCTGTGAAAGAGGGGAGCAGGGCATTGTATTGACACCACATCTACTGCACCACTGACGCTCTGTTGGGTTGATCAATAAACTTTAGTACTAATCACTGCCAATTTGCATCTTTTGTCTGATGTTCTGTTAATTATAGTCCATCTCAGGTCGGCTACAAGGAATTAGCTTTAATTAAATCAGTGAAGCTCTGCCAGTTTGCATCAATGAAAGGTGTAGGACCGTATTTTTCGAGGAGCAGAAGCAGAGGCTGCTGCTAATGGGGATATTTCACAAGAGCAAGCACAGGAACTGATTTCCCACCCTGTGGTCTTCCCATTGTTCTCATCATTTATTGTATATGGGAGAGAAATAGTAGGGCTTTTTGTGTTAATGTTCTGTTTCACTCTGGTTTGTGGTTTATTTGGAACGTGCTATCCCTGCATGAATGTTGCTTTGATATTCTTTGTGAGTTGCCTAGAGGTCTTTGAAAAGTTAGGCACCAACAAAGAAAAAGTTGCATTCATTATTATTGTTTTCTTATTGTTTAATCAAGTGGGGAGAAAGACTTTCAAAAATGAAGGAAAATTATCTTCTTTGCAGTTAAGGATTCAACCCTGCATCTGAAAGAGGGAATGAAAGGGCAGTTAACAGAAGCATCTTCTGCCACCTCCAAGGCTTACTCTGTGTACAGAAGAGAAATGGACCCAGAAATAGATCTGATGGGCTCGGGAGCAGATGCTGCAAATGCAGAAGAGAAGTCTGCAGAAGAAGCAATCATGAGCCCTGCCATTGCAATCATGCAGCCAATACTGAGATTTCTTCAGCTGCTCTGTGAGAACCACAACCGAGAGCTCCAGGTAAAGTGCTTTGAGCTGAGCTTTTATAGGGGTGTTATTAGAGGGGCTGCACCTTCAAAAGGGAAGAAAAACACACCTGTGCCTGGCTCCTGTTACAGAATAGGAGTGTCTGAAATGTTGGGGTTTTTTGGTCCAAGGGATAAAATAACCCTATTCAAGAGCCATTTGGGTGCTGTGGTGGAGGATCACGTGGTGGAGGATCACGTCCCCAACCTCAGAATTGGTTGGGGATCTCAGCACAGCCACATGGAACTGAGTAGGGTCTAAATGTCCCTGTTAGTAATGTTCCTTTGCACAATTGGTGGAACACTTACCACAGATTTGAAGAGCCCAGGAAGTCTCCGGGCACTGCCCTTTTCCCAAAGTATTGCAGTTGAAGGCTTTAAGATCCTACTTGTGTCCCTGCTATCAGTTCTTTTGGTAGGAATTACTGTCCCCATAGCAACCTCTGCAAAATATATTTTCAGCAGTGCCGTGGCCAGGAGCCTCCCTTGCAGCAGTGGCTGGGGTGGTTTGAGCTGAGCTCCTGTTCTGCCAAGGACCAGCCATAATGTGTCACCAGACCACCAGACCTGCTCAGCTGTGGGGCAGCAGCTTCCAAGAGAAGGGCTGTAATGGGTGCATGGGAGCATAAAAAAGACATTTAAGGCCAGTGCAGATGTTTGCCAAGTTCACTTTCCTAAGCCCTCCTTGCTCTGTGATTTAATCAGACAAGAGTTCTCAGCTGCTGCATTAAGGCCTAATATATTTTCTATAGTAGTGCAGTGTACTTCAGTACCTGAGACACAGTGGTCATATGGTCATAAATTGTATCCTCCAATGTTTTCATGAAAAAAGACTTTGTTTGCCTTGACTCTCTTCCTTTTCTTTTTTTTTTTTTTCTTTTTTTCATGTTCCTTTCCTCCATCCACCAGAATTTTTTAAGACATCAAAACAATAAAACAAATTACAACCTCGTTTGTGAGACCCTTCAGTTTTTGGACTGCATCTGTGGGAGCACCACAGGTGGGCTGGGCTTACTGGGGCTTTATATCAATGAGAGGAATGTGGCACTTGTCAACCAGACCCTGGAAAGCTTGACGGAATATTGCCAGGGCCCGTGCCATGAAAACCAGGTAGGGTTCAAGAGCTCTGGATGCAGAAGGCTGTATCTGAATGTTGGTGTGTGGGTGCTCATCACAAACCTTTCAGTGTTCCTGATAACATAAATGCACTTCTAGCTGCTGTGACTAGACTTAACACGCTTCAAGCTTTCATAAGGCCTGAGTGACCCTTTTAAGTTAGAACTCAAAATAGACTCTTCCTGTACCACCTCTTCTTTCTCTGAGGGTTTGCAGTCCTTTTGGAGAGAGTTTCGTGGTTTATGTTGTTGTGTCTGTGGCTTAAGCCTTGCTTTGTGAGACTGGATTTTGAGTCACAGTTTTGGAAGTGCATTGCACACACAGACTTGTGTTCATTTTCATACATTTTGCCCTTGCTGGTGTTTGTACACATTGCTAACATTTACTGTCCTTATTTCACATAACTGCCACAAAGTTGAACTTGCCATCCTGCCCTACCACCTAGCAGCATCTTTAATTATGGTATCAGTAGTGAAATGGATGAGACTAAACACCACGCTTCTGGTCTCCTGTGCTTTGCTCACTGCAGTCTTTTGAAGTCACACAGCTGTGACTTTTGGTAAAAGTCTCTTTGGTGCCGTGCTGAAGAAGTGTAGCAAGGTAAAGGATGTGGTTACATGCTGCCATATTTGATCTGAAGAGAGCTGCAGTGAAGTTGTCATAGTGGATGAAACTGCAGAATTTTTGCCATGGATTAGCAGTGGGAAAATTGTGGTGAGCAAAATTACAGAAGCAATCTGTTGTCTATGCTAGAAATAGCTGAAGAAACACATGCAATATTAATGCTTCTTCATTAACGTGCACCAATGAAATGTAATGTGCTGTTACTGCCATTGCTGGTAATCAGCTGCCTTTACTTAATATTTTTAAAACAAACAAAAATCCTTTAGTGGACTAAATTTTGAACGGTCTTATTCAATCCACTTATGAATGGGAAAAGCAACTGTAAAAAAAGCATAGCTACAGGACTGGAGATGAACAAAAATGTTACAAGTTAATGTGTTCTCCAACAAATTTATGTGAGAAGCACTGGAGGAACACTGATATGGAAGGGAATGATGAATTACACTTTATTACTTAGACCTATCTGCTGGAAAGTCACTCAGGATTTTAGTTACACTTGTTTATACCAGCTGCAAGTCTAATTCAATATATTTCAGGGGCAAATGCTCCATGCTCTCATTTTCATTTTTCCTCCTCTCTCTGTGTTTCTGGAAGACTTTTCCTTTCCTAGTGGCCTATAAACCTGCCACAGTAAAGTGCCTTAGGCTCTATGCACAAGGCCTAGAAGGTCCAGAACTCCACCTGTAAAGGCATTTGGGAAGTACCATTGATCACAAACACAACTTTGAATTCCATATCCAGAAACACCCTTCTGTGCAGGACATGTCCAGATGCATGGAGAGAACCTTGATTTTCATGAGAAAGTGCTATAACAGCAATATTAATGCTGGCTGCTGAGGGCAAATGAAGAATCTGAGCGTGCAAATTTGGTTGTGCCTGCAGTCGAGCTTGTCTTTTATGTCTGAGGCTGGCATGTGCTCAGCTGAATCTGGCAGTGCTCCTGAGGGCTGCTGTCTGTAACTTGTACCACTTGGTGCCAAGCCCTGTGGGATTCGCTGGGAGCAGATTTTAGCTTGCACCACCTTTTTTCCAGCTGGGTGTTTCACTACCTGCAGTGTGTGGGTTAGTTCTGTACACACAAGTCTCCCCCAGCACTTCTTGTGGTGTGTTCTCAGGCTGTTGTGCTTTGGCTGAAAGGTTCATTGCTGTTGCAAGGTGTTCTACGTTCTGGGTCCTTCTTTTGGAAATTTGCTGATGTGCATATTCTCTCCCTCCCTCTGGCTGTATCTTTTCCCTTCCTCCCTCCTGCCCCTGCCCCATTCCCTTCTCTTCTCTTATTTTGCAGACGTGCATAGCCACCCATGAGTCTAATGGGATTGATATTATAATTGCTCTCATCTTGAATGACATAAACCCTCTTGGCAAATACTGCATGGACTTGGTGCTTCAGCTCAAGGTACAGTATATGTAAATTTGTTTATTTGAATTTGGGTAACAACAGAAGACATACCTGTGTGAGAGCTCTAGGCAGCCTGACATTTACTTAATCTTACCATAGCACAACATACTCAGAAGCCTTTGGAAAAAAAAAAGCTTGCAAATGAGTTCATCTCAACTTCTGAATCCTTATCAGGCCGTCTGCCACAGGCTTTTTGACCCACTGCTGTGTTTGGGACTATGTCCTCAGCTTTTTCTTTAAAAAAATCCTATCAATCAGACGTGACACAGCTAGCATGAAAAGTCTGTATTGTGGATTTAAAATCTCTTAAGATCGATAAATAGCCACACTGTACAGGCATGCAACAAGTCAGGCATTCTCTCTAAATACTGGACTCTTCAAAATTATTTGAGAAGGAAATACTGTGAAAAAGAATAATGCATCAGGTGACTTGCAATGTCAAATAAAGTTGAAAACAAGGTTCAAGTAAATTGTACTTTATTTCCCTTCTCAGTGTCCTCGGAGGGGAGACAAAAAGTGTAGAGTGTGAGGGCAAAGCCTAGAGCAGGAGGGCTTGTAATGTAATTTTGTTCTGTATTCTGGGGAGAGTTGGACAGGCTCGTAGATAAGTTTCTGCTGCCTGTGTGCCAGTGCATGCAGAGGGGAGCTCTGCAGCTCTACTGTCTGCCAAGCAGGGTAGAATCTGTCCAGGAGGAGCCCTGGATTGTTGCCTTTTCTTGCCTCCCAAATTAAGTATTTCCATTGCAGATGGTCTGTTTCCTCCCCAAACCAGCAAATACTTTGTGGTAGCTGCATTGCATCATATTGGCAGCATTATGCATGTCTAATAAAATAATTAATATAGCTATATATCATGTACAGTGAAACATTGAATCAACAGTGCCTTACATATGATTTTAATAACTGTAATTACATTTTTGAATGGCAATATAATTCAGGCCCCCCTCTAGCAAAACACTTAGGCAGACATTTAACTTTGAACATGCAGACAGTTCTTTTGAAGTCCAAATTTCAGTCTCTGTAAAGATGTAGCTGCGTTCGCTCCAGTGCCATTTTGATTTGCCATTGTTGTGAGGCTAGCAAATGCTTGTAGAGGAGCTTTCCTGTGTAGTAACCAAAAATGGAGTTCACAGACAGTTCTGCAAGGACCAGTGAGACTGTCAGGTCTGTGCTCAGACTCACTCAAGTAGCAAACATCGTGGTGAATGGTAGCAGAGGTTCAAACTGTGGAAATGGTTCGGATTGTACAGAATCACAGAGTCATTTGTTTTAGTAGGGACGTCCTGAGGTCATCTCGTCCAAGCCCCCTGCTCAAGCAGGGTCAGCTAGAGCAGGTTTCCCAGGACCATGTCCAGCTGAGTATCTCCCCAACTGGAGACTCCACAACCATTTTGGGCAGCCTATGCCACTGTTTGATCCCTGTCACAGTATAAAAGTGTTTTCTTGTGTTTAGATAGAATTTCAAGGGTGTTTTATTTTGTCTCTTGCCCTCTTACTGGACACTGCTGAGAGGGGTCTGGCACCCTCTTTTACATTTCCTCCCACCAGGTATTTATACTCATTGATAAGATCCATCTGTACTCCAGGCTGAACAGTCACAACTTTCAGTGGCTCCTTGTATGAAAAATGCTCCATTCCCTTCATCATTTTTATGGCTTTTTGCTAGACTCTCATTCCATTATGTCCATATCATTCTTGTACTGGAGCTGGACACGTTGCTGGGCAAGATGTGATCTCAAGAACTGGATCCAAATTAAGAAGCTGCCGTTTTTGATTTTGAGTGGCAACACATTGAAATAATAAAGCACTGAATTTACCAAGTAATGTTTAACATTGACACACACATTGTCAGTGTTCACAGGCAACTTTGAAGTCGCAAATACATAAATTTTGCAGTGACAATACAGAATTCAAAATATGTAGGCCCATACATTTACACTTACAAACAAGCTCAGACACTGTTTTCAGGGGACATTGTATGTTGAACTTACACCCCCCCAACCAAAGGAAAGGCAGTGCAGAGTTGTATTTTCCCATGCCATCTTAGTTTAGCTTGTTTTGCACATAGTTTTTGATGTGGTATTTAATTACATCTTCATGGATTATATTTTCCAGTGGACTCCCAAATCATTTAGTGAGCAGAGCAGACAGTGTTCACTGAGTGCACAGATGGCCAATGTTCTATTCTGCCTCTTTTTAATTTTGAGTGTGACCCCCCAACCTTCCTTACTGACTAGTGTGTAAGCCCTGGCACACAGTGACATCTCAGTATCTGCCACATCTGTGACAGGATGAGGAGACATTGTCAGTCTAAGGGTACAGAGAGTCTAATACAAGTGCCTTCTTTTTTTTCCTCATAGCTGTATCTAGTTGCTTCACTCATTAATTTATTTGTCCAACATTTTTATCAGGAGATGAGATGGGAGACCAGGTAAAGGTGAAGTGAAGAGTAGAAGTGCTTTGGGCTGTCCTGTTTTTTAGCACCTGGAAACTGATTTTTCACAGTACTAATGTGTTATGAACTTTGTGCTGTATTTTCCAAGTGATGGACTTCTTTTTCTCGCTGATATCTGGGATTAGAAATCAGATCCAAATGTGCAGAGAGTGAGGAATAAGTAGTCAAATAACCATCTCAAATGCCTGCTGTAATTCTAGGCCATGACATGGCACTTTTGCTGAGGCAGGAGCAAGAAGCTGGCTGTTGATGGCACAAAGTCCTACCTACCCTCTACCTTTCCCAGCTTCCTGGAGGCTGCAGCAGGCTTCTGTCCATCCCCAGGGTTGTCTGCACTGGGAAATAGGTTCAAAATCCTCCTCACCCCTGAGTGAGTGGACTGATCCCTTCTTCCTGTTTCCTTCCTTTCCTTACCAAGCTACCTGGGAGCCTGTCATGGCCCCTTCCCTCCTCCTCAGTTTGAGATCCTACCAATGCTACCACAACTGACCTGGTCACTACTGTAAGGGAAAGCTGCAGCAGAAGAGGAAGCATCCTGCTTTTCAGAGCAGCATCCTGTTAGGAATCCTCATCAAAATGCTGTCCTCTCCCTCCACCTGTTCTCGTTCACTGTGCACATTAAACTTCTGCAGTGTTGGTTGCAAGGTAAAGAGTCTGACTAGGCCTTCCCCATGGATGGTCCTGATTTGACTGGGAAGCAAAAGGAAAGGGACGTGGCAAAATTCATATGGAGTGCTGTTCTCCTTGAGCCAGTCCCAGTTAGGTCTTTTCTTCTCCTCTGTTGTTCTTTGTCCTTATCTCATTCCTGTGTTGGCAAGCCAAGGCTCCTCTGTCCTGGCTTCTCTCTCAGCTCCCAGTCTCTTCTCTCCCAGAAGTTTCTAATTCCCCAGTTATGTACAAGTCTTCATTCTAAGCTACTCTCCTTCCAGTTACCTTCAGTCTCATCCTTCAGTGTTTAATCCTCAGCTTAACACAGCCCTGAGCAAGCTGCTTTGAGCAGGGGCTGGACTGCTGGAACCTTAGTCCAGAGGGCAGCCTTTAGTGTGTGGTTCTGTGATCCAACCTGCACAGCTTTGTGATTCTGTGCTCACCAAGAGTAATCCCTGTGGGCTTTTAGCTGTGGAATTAGTGTGTTTCTGCCCTCTAGAACTCAAATTGTAATTTACAAAATGCTTCCAAGATGGACAAGTTTGGATGGGAGACTTTGTGTGATTGTTCTATTGGCCTCTAGTGCTCCGTATTTTCAGCTCCGTCATCAAAACTTTGGGATGCAAAGGCTGCTTAAAACACAAGTTGCTTGAACATGTAGGGAATAACATCTTTCTTTTTGCCCCAGTCCCAAAAGCAGCTGAACCCTTTTCCTCTGAAACTGCTCATGCCAATTGTCTGAGGCACACCCCCCTCACTGGAGAAATTTCAGTTGCAATTGTTGATAATAGCAATTAGCAGCTGAGAATGAGGTTGTAGGGTGGGTTGGGAGTTTTCCTGGCCCCTACCTCTTCCCTTGGGACTGCCTCCTGCTTCCAAGTGTTCCAACAGCTCAATCTGTAATAGGGGATGATGAGGGGATGCTGTGACAGGTCAGCCAAGGCAACCCTGCTCTGCCAGAAAGCAGCCAGACCTCCAGAACCGTTCTTCCTCTCCACTTCACCACAGCTGATTTAACTGGAAGACAGACAGGTCTCTGAAGTCTGAGGCAGCACTGGGCTGCTGCTGCTAAAGCTCATGCTGTGTAATCCTTAGGAGAGGTCTTGGTGAAAAGCAGCCAGTTGACAAAGCAAAGGTTGTCTTTATATATTCCCGCAGGAATATTTATTAGTGAAACAGAATCTCAGAAGCTTATGAAAACAGTTTATTTTACAGCCTTTCAAATAATAACCAGTTGGACTTCATAAAAACCAAAGGGGAAGGAAACCTGCCTGAATGATAAAACCTTTTGTGTAATATGTTTTGTAATTGCCTCTGTTGAGCCTTGTTTTAACAGAAAGCCAAGGCAAAAATTGCTAGGTGGGCAATAAGGGAAGGAAATGGAATTTAATTTCTTGTGCACAGTCTGCAGCAACACTTTGTATTTAAGTCAAATATTTTTCAGTGTTTGAAATTTTCCTTCCAGTATAGAGTGCAGAGTTAGTGTTACAGTATGCTGACATTAAGAAAAAACCCTATTAAATATGTCAGTAAAATAAAAGATGCAAGTGGTTGAAAATCTTATCCTCTAAAAAGTGGTCCTCATAATCTCAATTAAAACAAATGCAGGGGTCATTAATCCATGAAAGAGATTTAAAATTTGCATTAATTTGGTTTTGTATCTCTAGAACAATGCCTCCAAGCTTTTGCTGGCTATTATGGAAAGCAGGCAAGACAGTGAGAATGCGGAAAGAATCCTTTTCAACATGAGACCAAGAGAACTGGTGAGAAAACTTGTGAATATTCATAAATCTTTCAGCTGAAAAAAAATCTGTCATTAAAACATTTTAAAAATGATCTGTATCTAAGCTGAGAAGTGTTGGCAGCGTATGGTGGCACAATGTATCAGGATAGTACTAATTCACAAAAAGTACTTTAAAAGGATCAAGCATGCATGATTTCAGTCTTTACGACTTCATTATTTTTATCCGTTCCAAGCACTTTTCTGTAATTGTTTCCTAACTAAATTATCATATTCTGGTAGACTGTCTTCAAGTGCAGTTTGTCAGGGGCTGGCAAATTAAGCTTGTACAGTTTGTGAAGCAGTGCTAACAGAAATGTGTGTGTAGACATAGAATTTATTTAATATACATGTATGTTATATATTTATGTTCCACAAACAAAGAGAGTTCCAGACAGTTGTTGCTGTGTTTTGGAGCAACCCTGATGTTTGTGGAGGTCTCCAGGAACTTTAAATGGGTTGGAAACCTGGAGAAGTCGTTTCCAATACAACTTGACCGTGTAACAACAGAGACTGAGAGATCTGGGAATTCTTGAAGGATTCTGGGGAAGTACCTGGAAGCATCATCCCTGCCCTTAGGCAGAGCCCAGTGCCTGCTGGTTTCAGAAAAATCATCACTTAGCAGGATGAGGCCATCCCTAGGGTACAACTGCAGGTTTCTCTTGTGTGGGGAACCCTATGCTGGTCCTGTAAAAGGCTTTTGAATATTTGGAATTTCCCCAGCACTCTGCCCAGATCTTCCTTTCCTTTTTGGTTTAGGTGTGTTTTTTTCCTGTAAAATTGTGTTGCTGCCCGTTCTGGCCAGAGGAAGATCATGGCTGCACTCTAAGTGCCACACAACACTCCCTGCCATATGTAGACCAGCCTTTAGAAGCATTTGTGAAAATACCTGCTCACAAAGGCTCAGCATTCCTGTTCCTTTCTCATGGCTGCTGATGAAAAATGTAGCAGTTTGGAGCTTCATAAATCCTTCAAGCTTGTCTTTGTTCCCAAAGTGTTTCTCAGGCTGCTCGCTCCTCTTGCAGAACTGCAGGGCACCCATCCAGGCTGGAGCTGAACAAAGTGGCTGTGTTCAAACACAGTGTGTTTTTTCCCCAAGAAGCACATTTATTTCATCTCTCCCTGGCTGGGTTTGTGTTTCAGGTGGATGTGATGAAGAATGCCTACAACCAAGGTCTGGAATGTGACCACGAGGAGGAGAACGGAGATGATGGCATCTCCCCAAAAGATGTTGGCCATAATATCTATATTTTGGCACATCAGGTATGCCTTATTTATTTTGTGACAGCTTCCAGAAAAGCATTATGTGGTTAAACTCCACATTTTCACAGGTGGAGCAATGCACCTCAGTGGTAAGAGAGGAGGGTCAATGTTTTTACTGATAAAAACCAAATCTTGGTTGCAAATGTGACAGTGGGTTAATAAGATTCAATGGCAAGGCACACTCGATTGTTTACTGCATGCAGGACTGGCTCAGCCAACACTGTCAGGGAGACCCTCCTGTTGAGTCAGGATGTTAAGGAAGGATCCCCTTGCATTCTAAACTCCTTCTGAGAGCAGAGTTTAGGCGCAGCTGGATCCAGACTTACTCCCAGCCTTGCCCAACAGTTTATGTCTAAAGGATTATCTGCACACAATCAATCCTTTCTATTGTTTAGCCATCAAGATTTTGGAGTTTAGCATGCTATTAACCACTTACCAAGAGTCTCTTGTGGTAAGGAATCTCTCAGTCTTGAGGAGCAGCCTTGAGAGGCATCCCCTGCTCAAGGGGAGATCCCGAATATGTTGGTCCTCCCATTGAGGAGAAATTTCACACAAATTGTTCTTTGTGTGAGATAACAATGTAGTGCAAAACAGTGACTGTCCACTTAACTTTGTCTTCTTTTAACATTAACAGATCACTTGTATCAATCAAATCATAAATTGTGTTACCATTATTGGTGTATTTTAAATAGTGCCTTCAGTTGTGATATCAAGCGAACTTGATTTCAGAAGATTCCTATTATTTTAGATATATGACTTTGCCAATAAGAATAATTGGGCCTTTTCACTGCTTTCTCCTTTTGAGTTATGCTGTAGTGCCCTCAAGCTTTTTCTGATCACTTTTACTTCTCTACTGGTAAAGGTAGAATGTACACTGAAGGTTGTTATTTAATGGGCTATTTATTCTTCAGAGTAGCTGGTGTCAAAAATAGTTTATCTTTCAATTATGTTCCGAGTATTGTAAAGTTTTTTGTAATTGAAAAAGTAAGGACCACTAACTTCTTGGTTATATCATAAAATACAGCATTTGGTATTTCATATAAGGGCCAAATTTAAAAAAAAAATGTTTTTCCCTAAGTAAGAAGAAATAAACAGATGGGGATAGGGAGTGTTCTTCATTCATTATGTTTATTAAGTGTTAGGAATTGAATACTCGGTGGAAAAAAAAGAAAACAAAGCAATCTATAGTTACAGTGGTATTATGCAATGTTTCTTTCAAGCAAGGAATGCAAAAAAACAGTTACTGAGTTATGCTGGTGTGCTTGCAGCACATTTAAGTAAGTGAGTATTGTTATTATGTTGTTGGTGGTGTGGTTGCCCGTGTTTGGCTCTCATGCTGTGTGTGGGGCTGTACATAAGATACCCATCAGAGATGACAGTATTTTCAGAAAGCATCTGCAGCTCCTTACCTTGTAGGACTATTTACTCCTTGTCTGAATGCTTGTAATGAAAATTTAAATGCCTGCCAAATGGAAATGTCAGTATTTTCTGTCTTCTGCCTACAGTTTGTGTTAAATTACTTAACAGGGTCTGTGACATGGAAAATACCATTTGGGGGAGTGGAATATAGGCCTAAAGCTGTATATGAAGTGACTGCTGGGGTCATTTTACACAAGAGGTCACTGCCAGGGGTACACTTGCTGGCTGAGGTGAAGGTTAAGGTCTGTCCCTGGGTTCATATCCACGGTGCTGGGGAGGTCCATGATGCCACTCCACAGCTATTCCTGATCATAGCTGGCGTTTTGGTTGCATAAGGGTGGATATTTTTACAGCAATTTACTGAGCTCCTTCCTGTTCTGTAAAATTAAATGTCATGATTGGCTCGGTATGCTGTAAAAATATCCATCTTTTTACAACAAAAAAAAAAAAAGAAAAAAGAAAAAAGGACTGTTTTCTTTTTCTTGCATTTCTGTAACATAGTACGTGTGTTTACAATAGCTTTGCACCCATGTCAGGCCCCATATCAAAACAAACCAATGCAAGGGCAGGCAGTTTGGGGCCTTTCTGTGTCCTCTGCTGATGAAAAGCTACAATTCTTGGCACAGGCCTGCTGATCTTTGACCCCAAACTTTTTCCATGTGTGCCCTTTTGCTCGCCCTGGGATGGGCAGGATACGAGCAGGGACCCTCCTCAGTAAGGCTATTGTTGCTGGGTTCCTTTGCTGGCTTCAGTCTCCAAACACCCTCTGCTTTGCTGTCAGTGGCTTTTTGGTGTCTGGGCCTTCTGCTTGGCTTAGCTGACCTGATTTACATAATATTCCTTTGCTGTGGCAGTTCACCTGACTTACCTTTTTTCTACAACCAGTGTGGCTCTTCAGTGACTTTCCTTACACTTCCTGGTGACCACTTGCTCTAGCTACAGCTTTTTGGGCCCTCTGTAATTGCAGAATCAAGACTGAGAGTTCCCCTTTTTGCTGTTCCAGCCCTCAAACACAGACAGTTTATTTTGGGGAGCTCCGACTTTCAGTTTTTGTCGTTGCACTCCTCAGGGCAATGCTGGGTTCTGCATTTTGCCACCACTACATCCTTCCTTGCCCTTCCTGTGGTTGATCTTACCAGAAGCAAGGGGCATTCTTGTAAATGTTTGATCCACTGTGCATAGAAAGTTGTAGCTGTGTCACAAGCAAGGCTGAGATTTCTGTAAATTGTCCTTACAGCCCTGCCAGCCCCTGCCCTAGATGTGCACTTGTACGTGGTGCACACACAGAGGGGTGTGGGCACAGCAGCCCTGTCATGCCGGTGATCACATGTCTTCCACATGTTTCACTGTCCTCCCTTTCCTTTATTTCTTCATCTTCCTCCAGCCTGCCACGTGCCATGGCTGTGCTGCTTCCCCTGCACTGACCCCGGGGCTGTCTGGACACTGCTGTTCCTCGCTTTTCCTGCTCCTCAATGAGCAGAGGGGAGAAGGGAGTGCCACTGGGAGGAAGCAGAACTGAGCTGTCCACGAGGAGCAGCCCTGAGCTGCAGCCCTACTCTGCAGCCTGGCTTTGGGGCTCCTTGCAGATGCAGCTCTTCTACAGCTGCTTGTGGAGCAGTGACACGAGCTGGTGCTTGAGGTCACATCGTCAAAAAAGGAAAAATAAGCCTGTTCTTGGTGGGTAGAAAGGGTTCACGAGTCTCTTGAAAATCAACGGAGGAGATTCTGTTTTCTTCCTCTAGTTCAAATGTGATGCTCAGAGCTGAGCCTTGACCTTGCTAATTCCTTGCAGTAGTCTCAGGTGAGTGCCAGAGGTGTGTTATGGACAGTTCCATCACCTCTGACACCGCTTCTCTTCCAGCCTCAGTCAATAGGCATGGTATTTTTATTGCTGTCCTCTTAAGAGATTGTGTTAAAGCAGGTCACACTTTGTTTTGCAAAGTTAGTAAGGCTGTCCATGAAGAGACTTCATCTTGATGTGATGTCCCTGTAGGAAATTCCAAAAGCTTTTGACACAGTGGCACAAAAAAAAGTTTCATTCTTGCTCCTTAGCTGCAGAAGCATTAGTGTAGGAGAATCAAATTTTTAAATGGTTACACAAAGAAAGAAATTATAAAAGGCTAAAGAAATCCTCTGGCTTTTCAGATGACTGCTTGAGCTGACTGCCTGTTAGTCATAACAAAGTATTTCAGAAGTTTGTAAACTAAAACACAGCACTTCATTGGCAGTATTTCCATGAGGTTCATGATCCCTTTGATTTACTATGAAGCAAGATAAGGCACTGGTTATAACCAGAGGCTCCCATAGTCTGCATGCATATATATATATATATATATATATATATATGTATGTATGTATATGTATATTTGTACTTCTGTTAACAGAAAATACTTTGGAGTGTTTGTGTTTTTCAGCTCATGCAAACTGTCTAAATCAGGCATGGAGCCCAAGCTAATCCACTGTACCTTTCAGCAGGGGCTTTATTCATGAGGGTCACAAGAACGTGAAATAACTTTACATAGCTTTTTGTCAGCTTGCAGCATGGCAAGAGTGCACTTTCATCTGCCTGTAGAGCTGTGGAGACGTGGCCTTGATCTGGAAGGATGTGAGTGGGGAGGGAGTAAGGGAGCAAATTGTAACAAAACTTTCAGATTTCCAATGCCTTATGAACTCCTCTGCCCGGTTCCCAAGGCTGTGGCAGAAGTGTAGGGGTGCTGACCCAGCGTGCCACCCCTTTTGTGATGCATGTTCCGTGGTCTCAGGCCAGCAAAATGTTTTCCCAGTTTTAAGTTTATGCTTAAATACACTGTTGGAGAGGGAGCACAGGTCTTGGAATTCCACAACACCTTTGTCACTTCCAGGTAAATAGAAGATTATTTGTTTGTTTGTTTGTTTGTAATGAGATTAAGCTAAAATATTATTTAAATCCCAACCAAGTAAACTACTTATTTATATACAATTGCCTGGTGCCATCAAGACTTAATGAAAAATATTTCCTGACCCCATGAGGTTAGAAGAATTATCACTGTCTGATATTAGTGCAGTGAAGACAAGTTTGAACCAGGCTATCTTCTGATAGACTAACACAGTTGGAAATGCCCTTCCATTTATAAGTTCTTAAAATAAACCAAGGAAAACGAGGTGGATCTGCTGTGAAGTGTAAGGTTCTCACTGCAGGCACTGCTAAGGACACACATCTTCCACTCTGGTGCTAATTTTAAATGGGCTGAGCGAAATAAGTCATTCAGCCTTATATGTTTGTTAGTCTATTAATAACAGAATCAAGATTTTTTTATCAAACTTGGCAGGCATTATCAAACTAATGTCTTACAGCCATGTTTACTTCATTGCTTAGTAGTCTAGACAGATAAAGGTTATTTGCTAACTAAGCAATAAAAATGGCAATAATTGATGGCATGGATTTATAGTTTGGGAGTAGGGATACACAACCATCTATTTTTAAAAGTTACTATTTTTGACATTTGAAATAGGAGAGGTTTGATAATGAGACTTGGATATGATACATTCATTAAGGATAAAGTAAAGGCAGTTTTAAAAAATTTAGCTATCCAAATAGGAAAAATTCTGAGAAGCACAAAGCCTTTTGTTTCTGTGGGTCTCTCTTTAGTCTGTCTTTCTGTAACTTTAAGCAGATTTGAGTACACCCAGGGCTGGGACCACCTTTACTTTCCACATCAGTGCTGTGCCTACAGCTGCATGGTTCTGGGACTCTCACCTGCTCCAGCAGAACAAAGAAATGACAGTAATAATAATAATTGTTTCAGAAATTTTAAAAGACTTAATCGTACTCTTTACAGGATTTTGGAGCAGTTAAAAGCCCTCATTAATTTTATGTGCCCCTTTTTCAGTCGGTGGTATTATCTGGTGTTACAGGTAAAGGCACCAAGGCAGAAGCAGGCACAGACAGCAATGAGCTGTCACAGGAAGCAAATCTGGCTTGTTTGATCCCCAGTGCTTTGCTTTGACTGCCACATTGGCTTCCCTCCTATGCTCACTCCATCCCAGCTACTTCGCTAATGTGGAAAATTGGCATTTATTGGGTAGTGCATAATCACTGAGCACATTAGTACCCCAAAAGTCTTCTAGAGACGTGCTAATGTGTGTTTTTCAAATAAGCTTTCCTGTGCTGCTAATATTACGGGTTGCTGAGGCAAGAAAAGTTTTCATAAGGTAACAGATGCAAATGTGTGCATGTGTGTGAGGGAGGTATTGTAAGGCTTAAGGGTTTTTTTGTGGGTGGTTATTTTTGGTGTTGTAGCTTGGAGCAGTTCCTGGATTTCCTTCACTTTGCTGTATTTTAACTTTTAGACAGATTCACTTAGACCTCAGTCCTTCTTTTCCCTTGAGTTTGTGTGTTCATGGATAAAATAAAAGACAATTATTAAAACATGTACTATAAGCCAAAGGTGGATTCTCGTACTCATCCATTTGTCTTCACCTGAATATAATCTGAGCCAGGTCAGGGGATTCCATGGCAAGACCTTGCTTAAAATGATGGGTGCAGATCTTCCATGGTTTTACGTGTGAGGAAACAAGTAACATTGTAAATGGAGGCCTCCAATTGTGGAATAGGATCCCTGCTTGTGACTTCTCCAAAGCTTTTTGAACTGAGTGGGTTGTCCCTGGCTCACTAAACGCTGTTCTGCACGAAATGTGATTGTGGTCAGGTGTAAATTCAGGGTGAAATTTGACTTTTTAAAAAGAAATGTCGGTGAAGAAGGCAGAAATAATTTGCTCAATAATGTGCATCAACAAGCACCTTCTCTAAGACACAGCGGAGAAGCACCTCAAAGGCTGCTTAGGATAGGGAGCTGGTGGGACCAGTTACAGCCCAGTAGTCTGCAGTGGGCATGATCTGGCTGAAACTGTAATATCATGGTTTTACCATGGAAATAAGATGAACAGAAGACAAGTGGGAAAGTCTTGCAAGAACTCCTTTATCCTTGATAGTGGTGTTGCCATTACTGGCCTGTAACATTTGCCTAAAAGAAATCTCCCTGTCCCTGTGGGAGCTGGGAGTTCCCAGAGCATTTTGCTCTAAAAGATAGGTTCATCCAATTGGGAAGCAGCTTTGAGCTCAGGCAAGGATCCTCCAGAAGAGCTGATGTCTGGGGACCACACTGGTTCAGTAAACTTTTCAAGCTTGCTGAGTTCTTTCTGCTCACCCTCTGCCTCAGGTAGTTGCATGTCTGTCTTTACAAAACATTAGGTTGTGCCTAGGTTCTGATGACAAAGATTTTCAGTTGATTCGGTTTTGTGAGTGAAATGTCTTGGTTCATTTAAATTTTTACACATCTCTGACTGGTATGCTCTGAAAAAACAAGAAGTGTTTTAGTGTTTGAGACTAGGATTTTGGAAAAAAGACCACTGGTTATATTGAGTGAAAATATAGTTGGCTCACCTTTTGTTTAGCAGTGACCATTGTCAAATAGTGGAGCTGATGTGGACAGGAAGCAGTTGGCAGGTATTGTTGGAGGTTGTCCTCCCAAGTACCAGATGACAAACAGAGAAAAACATTGTACATACTTAAATAAATAGGACAAGCTTTTGAGGCCAGAAGATGATGGACTCTATCCTGTAGGATAAACCTGTCCTTCAGGTTGAATAGCTGTGAGTTTGTGCAATAAGGATGCTCTCTTTCTGCAGGACAGGTAAAATTTTTCAAGCTAAAGGATGTAATTTTTTGCAAGGCTATGCTGAGCTTTGCAGTTTTTTGGTGGTTTTTTGTTTCTCTGTCCTTAACAGAGAAACTCTTGCTGATAGCAGTGCCAAAACAAGGGGCTAATGGGAACCAGTCCCAGGAACCGTGACTGTCAGGGGACTTGTAAGCTTGGCTGCCAGACCTGAAACTTTTCATGGAACTTTTATGCTCCACATGTTGTTTTGTAGTTATCATCCTGATGAGACAGGCTATGGCATCAAAATGACAACGGCTAATTAAATGTCAGGAGAATCAGAAGCTGTTGCAAGGCTTTTACACTGAGATTGCCAAGATTGAAACAGAAGCCAGTGACGCACATCACCCTCCTTGTGGCTCATTAGGTTGGGATATAACTCCACGTTCAGCCAGCTGCAGTGTAGGGAGACAGTATGGAGGCTGCCATGAGGGCTTGACACTAATGAGCACCTGAAAGCTTAAATAAACCTCTGTGGCTGATGTTAGGTCTCAGGTTATAACCTTGGCAACTTGTCCTTTGATGTTGTCTTTTCCTCCCCTTCTCCTTGGAATCATTCACCTCAGAATCCTGTTCTGGCTTTCATAAGGATCTACATGGGAACCTCTGTTTTCCATCTGGTGTTGTGTTGACTTAAGCTGCTAAGGGCTGCTAGGATTCAAGCTAGAGCTTTTTATTGTAGGATGGCCACAAAAGTTTTAGCTTATTTTAATTCTCCTGGTTCTACTTCTCTAGAACAAGATGAAGTGTCTATTCTACATATGTGTGTGATTTATTATATGTAATGTTAACGAGGGATATATCCTGTTTGACTGTGGCAACTGTGCATTTCACTAGTGCACAGGTGGCCTCAATATTTCTGCTTTGTGGGTTTCTTCTTCTATCTTTAACTTCTGTAATCCTTGTGTTTTGTGGTTTACAAGATTTTTTGTCATTGGGAAATATGTTGAATTGGTGTCAGGGCCCAAACGTTACACCAGAAGAAATATCCTTTCTTTGTCAAATGTCTGCATTGTGAAATCTTCACATTAGTCTGTGGTTTTACTCTGAAAATTGGCTGTGAGACAATGAAATACTGTTCAAGACATTCTCTGCTCTCAGGCTCTGCTTGCAGCCCTGTCCTAGCAATAACCACACTACCTTTTTATTGCTGTCTGAAGCAGCATGAGGTGGACAGAGGGACTTCAGTCCGCCTTTGGTTCTCTGTCACCCGTGGGCCAGTTGCTTCACTTCCCACATGAAGAATTGGTCTTCATTTAGCTGTATCCACAGCTGGTCTACGTGGGAATGCCTCCAATCAAAGTAGGCAAGCAATACTGATTTATACTGATTTATACTGATTTATACAGATTTATACTAGTAGAGAACTTGCCCTGTTGCCCTCAAACCATGCTCTTACCCTGGGGCTGCCTGCTTGCGTTTGGCATGCATTAAGAGTGATGATATATGGGTCACAGGGAGGATGGCTTGACTTTAAACTTGTAGATTGAAATTGCTTGGAGAAATGTTATGTAGAATTAAGCATAATTTTCCTTGGAAACTGAGTAAACTCAACCCAGAAGCCGTTGAGAGGCAATAAATGTCGGACCACACAGTGCCATCTTTCCATAGCCACCTTTCAAAGCAGACTGCATGGTCAGCCACCCCTGAGTGCTGTGTGCACATTTCACTGGCTCAGAAATGTATGTAATGTAGCTATTTTGTTCAAATTGCTGCAAACTCCCCTCATTAATGAAGTTGAATTACACGAAGTGTTGAGTTCTTGCTCTGGAGACAGAGCTGGAACTTTTCCATTAGAGGTAACCTTCAGGTGAACCAAGGTGCACCTTTTTCTTTTAAGTACAGCCCAACTAAAACATTTTACCCTGAGCTGGGGGTTTGGTTTGAGGGGAAGTGAGGGTAACCTTGGAAATACCATGGAAGTGAAATCTGGTCTCACTTAATAGTATCAGAGCAGTTCTAATAGGCTTCAGATATCTGCATTGTGAAATCCTACACCTTAATTAAAATCAGGGGGGGCATCTTCTCTAACAAAGACATACTTTTTTATGTTCAGTAGTCATTGAAGTAATTACAGGTTAACAAAAATAAAGAGCATTAAACAGAATGTCAAAATATGTCTGTTCTTCACAGTTGCTCCGTTTTAACTCTCATCTCCTCTGATGTCACAATTTAATTAGGTATCTCAGTCACCATAGAGTTTTCCAGACAAGATCTGAATTTGTAATCTACAAATAGGCAGAGCTCAGTTGCCATCCTCTGTATTTCATTCAACACAGTGCAGAAAAGTGAAAATGAGGTTCACCTTGCACTTTCTCTGAGGCAGCTTTATGAGATACTGAATAAAAGTGTCCAGCTGTGAAATTTAGTTTTAACGGCTGATTATGCTTTTCTACACCGAAAGTGAGGTGATCAGTTACTTATGATCACCTTCAGACCTGCACACAGATAAGCATCTAATCAACCTGGGGTTAAAGAAGCCTTTTCTCTCCCTTTTTCTATGGGCAAGGATTTCAGAGTTTGTTTTACAAATGATGATCTGTGGTAGCCTTAAATGAACTTCATTTGGAAAATCTTTCCAGCTTTTTCTGTCTTTGAGTCTGCAGAACACGACTTAGCTTCTAGTTGGTTGGGTAAAGCAGCATTATTTGTGAATGTCTGATAAGGAGAGAGAGGAAATTTTTACTCCCACCAGGAACTGTTACTTCATAGGTGCCAGGTGAAAGTGCTCTCCTGAGGAAAATAGCCATAATACAGAGTTGGAAAGAGCAACTCATCATTTTACATTCTCTTCTCTCTGGTCCTGTGCTCCTAATTTTATTTTTTTTAGGGATGTTTTTCTCTGCTGATTGGAAAGGGAGGCAGAGGTTCAACAGCATGGTCAAAAACATTGGAAAATCTCACCCTTGTAATTGTTTGAGGAGCGTCATCTCTCAGCTCCTGTCCATCTCCACACTTGTATACTGCCCTGTTTTGTACCCTACAATGTACATACATCAGGCCCCAGCAGATAGCAGGAAATCCATGTCTGCTGTGAATTCAACAGATTGCAGCTTCAGCTGTTTGCTTGCTGCTTCAGTCTCGTACGTTTTTGACTCTGAATGAGCAAGTTATGCTTTTCTGTGTGTTGAGAAACTGTGTGTTGAGAAGGTGAGATGTGAACAGGACTGGCTAAGAACAGGCTTTTTAATTTGACATGGATGTAACTTGAATCACAGAGTCTGAGCCATGGTTCCAGACTGCAGCTGAGGACTTAAGCCTCTTTAATGTGCCTCACTGAAGACAGGGAGATGGCTTATCCCAGCCTCTGCAGGGGCAGTGTGCTGTGGCTGCCTTCCAAGCCACACCTGCCTGTGGCAGAGCTGGTGATGATGTCAGGTTGGGTTGGTGAAGTGCATCCAGCCGGAGGGGTCACAGTGTGCCAAAGAAACCATGACACTACCCTACAAATAGGAGAGACACGATGAGTTTGGGTAGATCCTGAAGAAGAGGATGAGTCCATTCTGGAAGGATCAACCCACGAGGAATTTTCTGCTCATGGTGCCAGAGGAAGGAATGTTGAGTGCCAGTCAACGTCTCCTGGGCTTAAGCCTCACAGAAGGAAGTGTGTCCGTACTTAAAAGCTTGAAACTGTGGATCCCCTCACCACATTGCCCCCAAAGTAAGAGTCATCAGCAGTTCCTCCTTTTGTTTGTGCTAGCCTGCCTTTTCTAGAGAAGCCACATAGGAGACAGAAGAAGATAGCTGGCAGAGAGTCACGTTCTGCAGAGAAGAGAAACATAGAAAGTGAAGGGCTTGGGAGCAAAAGGATTTTAAAAGTTCCTGAAAAGGGTGTGCCTTTCACAGCTCTTTTATCTCAGGTGTATTTATGCATTTTGGATGTATATAAAGTGCTGGTGGCTTTTAGAGGTGAATGGTTCTCTTGCTGTGTGCATTTGGGATCCATATATCTGCTGGTTTGGGCCTTTCCCAGACTGTGTCTATACAACATTGGTGCCAGCTTTTTTGTCTGCCTTTGATGGAAGTAGCATGTGGCTGGGATCTTCTTCCTGTTATGCTCTGAAGAAGACTGTTTGCAGAAACTCTGCTCTCCTTTTCTTTCTTTTCCATTGAACTTTCTCACTACCTCCCTATAATCACATCTGACACTTCCATCATCTGATCTCCTTCCATTCTGTTCTTTGCAAAATTTTGCTTACAGTAATCACAGGAGGCAGTTTCTGAGTGCAGTTGTGCCATCCTGTTGGAATATTCTGTGTTGCACGCTGCTGTCCACAGCCTATGTCCAGTATGGCCAGTGTACACCAAAATCCAAGTGTGCCTGTGTGTGCATTGGGCTGGCTTGACTCAAGCAGTCACTGCTGCCCGTGACAGTTTACACGTAGCCTGTGGAGATGTTTCACATCCACCCACCTCTAATTAATTTTGTTTGGTTGCAATGCATTTTGTCTGACCTGAACTTCCCCACACACGTGTACACTTCTTTTTTTTTTTTTTTGGGGGGGATTCAGCTTTGCCTGCAAAAGAAAGTAGAAAGGAGGCAAGTGGAAGTAAAGTTCGTTGAAATATTCACAAGTCATTTTGTCTTCTGCTGGTTTTCATCAGGGTAAAAAAGAACAGCAAAACCACAACAAAAATAGCAATGAAATTACTATGGGGGGCTGCAAACATAATAGTGATAAAGTTCACTTAGCTGTGGTGGTTTCTTTTATGTGATAATACTGAGGTGTTTTATTTCTCCCCTGTGAGGTAGATCACTATTAGCCGCAATTTGTAGTGTGCCCCATGTGGAGGCTGGGGAGGAGAGTTGGTGCCTCAGAGGTTACACGAGGCCATGGAAGACCCAGCAACAGAATCCAAAGCGTCTGGACCACCCAGGGACCTGCTCATGTACCACAAGCCATCAGGGAAAGATTAACTCTGAACCCTTTTGGTTGCTCTGTACGGTATAATTGTCTAAATGAAATCAATGAATACTTGATTTGAGAGTCTCCCATTGCTCCATCCCTGCTGTTCCTAATGTTTGTTAACAGATTGCTTTGTGGCAGAGTGCAAAGGTGCCGCTCTATAAAACTGTAATGACTTCTGGAAAGGAAGTTGCCCTGTGTATTGCAGAAAGCACCATTCAGTTTTGATTGGAACATGGGGAGCTGAGAAGTTGTTATTGCTTTTAGTGCAGCTACTTGGAATAAAAATTTCTGCTCAGTTATGGTTAAGATGACATTTCCTTTTTCCCTGCTTTTTTCTCTCCTTGTTTACCGATGGAGTTGGAATGTTCTCATTTGCCCTGGGCAGGGAGCTGGCGTGTGGCAAGGTCCTGGCACGTCAAAGAAGAGGAGCTCCTTTTCTGTCTCCTCTGCTCCTCTGTCTGTCACCCATCCTGTTTGCTACTGCCTTGACTTTTCTCTTGGCTGTTTTCTGTCGGTCCATGGGGGTTTTCTTGTCAGTCCCTGGCCAGCTTTTTTATCCTTTCTTGCTCTCCAAGCACAAAATGAAGTGTTTGGTGAGATGACTGGGTTATCCCTGGTGAGGGGGTTTGGTGGTGCCAGATCTCACACTGCCTGGCTCTGGGAGCCAAGGGGACTGAAGAGGACAAAAGAGGAAGAGATTGAAGCTGTAAATGAGCCCCAGCTGCACGAGCCTGTTGGCACAGCAAGGTGAGACTCATCTGAGCATTATTTTGCTGTTGCTGCAAGTTACATTTTGTCACAATTTCCCCTGGTGAAAGACCACTGGTCTTTGAGCTGGCAACCCACACTGCAGGATGTGTGGTTACTGACAGGGAAGGGGTGAAGATAATTTACAGCAGATTTCTCAGATGTCACGCCTTGGGCATCAGGTACAAACACTCTTGCCTCACTTTCCCCAAGGGCTGTAGTTCATTAACTTTTGCAGGCCTGTGGAGTGGCCTCCCTGCCTGACAGGCTCGAGGGGGCTGGCTGGCACCCCAGAGAGGGAGTGAGGCAAGGGCAGAGGGGGCTCTGTGCAGTGTGACAGCTTACAGGCATGTCCACACCCAGTTCCCTCCCCAAAACAAGCCCCAGTCCCCAGCACTGCCTGACCCAGTGCCCTTCCCCTGCCAGGAGTGCCCCGTGTGCCACGTATCTCCTCATCACATGCCAGCCTTGCTGCTGCCTTACAGCTGCAAGAAGAACTGAGAGAATTGGAACAAGGATAATAATTCTTTCAAGAATTTTGTTTCCATGTTTTTTAGATGTTTGTAATACTTCTTCATAGTAATACTGTGAATGTAAATTGTATCAAGGCACAGGAGCTATTTGTGCTATTTGTGTCATTCTTTCTGCTTCTCAGCCAGTTATCCAGTGCTTTTTGTACTGTTCCATCAACCTTTCCTAGGAAATCAGTGTAACGTGTTTGACACTTTGCCTGTGAACTGACTCTTCCATGAAAACCCTGACTGCCTACAGGACACTAAACCTCACTCATGTAGATCCCTTTATACCATTCTAGTCATAAAACATCACCTTTACCCCCCATGTTTGGCAGTTTTAAAATGCTGGGGAGTGAAATAAATCTCTCAGAATTTGTGGGTCTCCAACCTCATGTCTCTAGCTTCTATTTCTTATACTTTTTTTCTTGTATTTCTTGTCCTCTTGGGGGCTTCAGCAAAGCCTGGTGTAATCAGCAGGAATTTTGACAACCATCTCAGCTGTGTACTGGGTAAGACCTCATGCCTTTGATGAGAATGTGAGAGGCCCCTGCAGTTTACAAGTTACCACCACGGACTGACACATCCTTATTAAAATATGGCGTGGCTCTGTGTTTTACAGAAATATTGAAAAGTGGAGAGAAACTTCCTCTTTTCTAAGCAGTTTTTCCACATGCACACATATATTCACACACTGGTATTTTGGCAAACCAATCTACTATACCACGTCAGTGAGTTAATGATAGGCTGATGAAATGAATGTTCACAGCTTTAAATCAGTCTTTTCTTTAAGAGCATTTAAATAACTTCATTTTTGTTCAAGGTAATCTTGACTATAAAACTACAGGCCTGCAGGAAACCCATCTATTAATTGCAAAAGGTGGATCTGCTGTGGTTTTCCACACTGCTGATCATATATGGCATCCCAGATGAGTAGCGGATCTGATTTTATAGTCATGTTGTGTCAGGAGTTTAGACTGAGTATTACTTGTAATTCTGTCATTTATCTCTACTGTTTCTTTATTAATGTCTTCAACATTCTTGGTCTGTCCTCAATCTTTCACATTTTGTACTGATGCTTTATTACAGTGTTTCCCAAATTTTTTAAGTAAAAATCTTTCAAGATGAACAGCAGTCCTTCCTCAGGAGCTGACTGAAAGCCAAATGATCTTTATTCATATAGCTATTGCCTTGCACATCCCTTCTTTGGAAATCACTGTTCCATTATATGCTGTTGCTTCCTTGTCCCTACATGCTTTGCTGAACAGTAAAATACAGTGCTGACATTTAAAATATTGTCACTGGCATGGCTGATGTGTGAATGAGTGAGTGAGTGAGTGAGTTTTCTCCTCAATAGTGATTTTTCTGGGGCTCTTTGCAAATTCAGGCTCTAGTGATGGTTACTTTTTTGTATCAGTTACACTCGCCCTGTATTTTTGAGGTGCATTTTTGAGCCTTGCTTTGTGAACATAAATGGGACTGTTCTTCTCATTATAGTTGCTCTCAGCCACCTCCATCCCATGTCTTGTCCTCCAGCTGCCCCGAAAGATTTGTGCAGCACACTGGATATAACACTTTACTGCATCACAGCAGTTAAATATGAAAAAAAATATCCCTCAGAGCTTGCACGGCCTTTACACGCCACGCACAAACCGTCACCTAGGGTGTATTATAAACTTGGATAAGCTTTCTGTATTTTAGGTTCACAGTTTGCCAGTGCATTGTTATTTTCATTGCTGTGTCTTTGATCTCACAAAAAGCTCTGCCCTGGTCAAGGCATCTGTTGACACAGTCCCCCTGGCCCACGTGGGCCTTTGAGCTCATTATGGGGCGAAGGAAGGCTCATGAAAGCAGAGCTTCAGAAAACACCGCGGTTGCCAAATAACAGCATTCCTAAAGCTGTTCTGTGTCACACTGTGGGCCTCTGCTTTGGATCTGAGCTCTCTCTGATTGCTGTCCACAATGTTCTTTCATCAATGTAGCCGTGGCAATACAGAAATATTAGCAGTAGTTATTGTTGTGTCGACGTAGAGGAATCCATCCTGTGTAGGAACTGCAATATGAGCAGGAAATTGATGGGCCCTTTGCCCTGAGGTTACTGTCTGAAGGTCTAGAGTACACAGAGGGTAAGTGGTATTGAGAGATTTGGAAGCTGAGAGAAATGAAGTTATGAGTGAAGAAGATTCAGCTTCAGCAGCTGAAGATTGTTGGTGCCTTTAGGTAGGTTCCCTGTCTGAAATGTGCTGCAGTTCCTCCAGCTTGCTCAGCAATCCCTTGTTGTTTCTGACTGTCTTTTCTGGCAGTCGAGGGGCTGGCACAGAAAATCCTGGCTTGTTCTTCCAGTCACTTTGTCCAGTGGCTGTGCTGGAAAGCCTCATCTGTGCAGTGCTAGGTTCTGTTCACGCGTCAGCACGAGACCGTCACAGCCTGAAAGCACAGCCTCAGAAAGCACAGTGCAGACCACCAAATACACACTGTTTTTGTTAAAGACTGTGGCTGCTGTTCATGTGAAACCTGCTAGCAAAATATGCTCAATCTCTAATCTCCAGGAGGCTCTGAACACCCTGTTCTAGCCAGTCCCATTAGAACACGAGAGGCTGAGATGGGTTTTCCCTTCTAGTCCATGTGATAAGGGAACTTCTGTTACTGATACTTATCAAGAGAGACTTTTACAGTAAAAGTTATGGACAGTTCAAAGCCTATCAGGAAGGAAGCAATACCTAGAGTTTTCATATGGTTTACAAATGGCATTTCCAATTCTGTATACGAGTATGAAGTATGAATATAGAAAGAAAATTCTATGTTCAAGTATGAATATAGAAAGTTTTTTGTGGTACTAATGGAAAATTGCTGCATCTATAGCATGTCCCTTTCTCCAAACTGGCATAGTTTTAATAAGAACAACTATCCGTATGTCCTTGACTTGTCATTTGTTAGAAAACTCAAAATCTTAATGGTTCACATTGGAGAAATAAAGGTCAAGATACAGGCAAAGTTCCTCTGTATTACAGAAGATAATAAAAGGGGAATATATTTGCTTCTGGTTATGCTAATTCATCACTCCAAGCACAGAGTGATTGCATTCTGTCTAGTCAGTGCTCTTCTTCGTATCTTAAAGAAGAGATATAGCCAAAGTAAAGGGCATTTGGAGATAGACAGGGAAAATAATTGAGTCACAGGGAGTCTTCTGTTTGAGGAGGGATGGGAGAGATAGGGATTGTTTTAATTTAAAGAAGAGACAAATAAAAGAGAACGTGACAGTAGTGTACAGAATGATGAATGATACCGAGAAGGTGAACTGGGCGCTCTTGCTTGCCCTTTCTTAAGTACAGAAGCAGAGGGACATCCAATAAAGCAGGAAGGCAAAAGTAATAACACTGTTGAAAGGGCATTTTTAAACACTGCCTTGTTTCCACTGGCTCATCTTCTTTCTCCATGATTCTAGAGCATGTCTTGAGGGGCATGCAAAGACCTCTAGGAGATGAATTCAAGTTGTCTTGCTGAGCAGTTGTTGTGGTCATGCTGCAAAGGCTGCTGGCTGGATCAGGTTATTTGGCTTGTGTGAAGGCAAGGAACTAGTCAAATAGTCTTAAAGTACCTTTTTAGTTTCAAAAATAAGTGGAAGTTTAGGTAAAGACATTAATATGTATAATGATACTATCCATGCATTTGCTAGATAGAGTAAAAAAGTAACTATTCAGGACAGAAATCTGCTACAGCTGGAAGGAATATTCCTCTGGAGTTAACCCCCATGTCATTTCTTTGCTGGTCTCCCTGAATATCTGCTCATGACCCTTTTATAAAATGCTGATGTTGTGCCACATTGGCTCGGGCTCTGCTGTCAGGACCAAGCAGACTTCTGTCCCCAAGGAAGTTGTTGGCAGCACATTTATTCTTCCCGAATATCCCTTTCTTCTTACTTTTGGGTGTTCCATTTTTTTTTCATCTCTATTTAATAAGTTTGTATTGAGATCCAGAAGAAAATTTATTTTGATCAGTAGATTCTAGGGAACTTCAGTAAATGGACTAAATTGTGTATGTACCTCTCCCCTGCCTTGTTGTTAAAAAAAGGGAGATAATGGGACTTGCAGATTCCAAATGAGTGAGATCACGTTCTGGTTAGATTATTACAGTATCTGTTTGGATCCATTGTTACTTTTAGACTTAATCCCTGTCAGTCTTTTTGTAGCTGTGCAATTATTTTATAATTCCTCACCAGGCTGTGCTATTTCATGTAGTACAATCCTGGTCCACCTGTGGTGATCATTGCTTCAAAGCCCAGGTTCCTGTGGTCATTTTGAGTGCGTGCCTGCCTCATTTCTCATGGTCTGTTGTGGTAATGTCAGCTGTGGTGATTCAGCCCTGGATCACATCTGCAAGGTGGCTTTCCCTTTCCTTTCCTTTCCTTTCCTTTCCTTTCCTTTCCTTTCCTTTCCTTTCCTTTCCTTTCCTTTCCTTTCCTTTCCTTTCCTTTCCTTTCCTTTCCTTTCCTTTCCTTTCCTTTCCTTTCCTTTCCTTTCCTTTCCTTCCCTTCCCTTCCCTTCCCTTCCCTTCCCTTCCCTTCCCTTCCCTTCCCTTCCCTTCCCTTCCCTTCCCTTCCCTTCCCTTCCCTTCCCTTCCCTTCCCTTCCCTTCCCTTCCCTTCCCTTCCCTTCCCTTCCCTTCCCTTCCCTTCCCTTCCCTTCCCTTCCCTTCCCTTCCCTTCCCTTCCCTTCCCTTCCCTCCCTTCCCTTCCCTTCCCTTCCCTTCCCTTCCCTTCCCTTCCCTTCCCTTCCCTTCCCTTCCCTTCCCTTCCCTGCCCTTCCCTTCCCTTCCCTTCCCTTCCCTTCCCTTCCCTTCCCTTCCCTTCCCTTCCCTTCCCTTCCCTTCCCTTCCCTTCCCTCTCCTGTCCTTCTGCAGTTTTTCCCATCTTAAAACAGGTGAAACCCCTCAGCTATTCTGGATGGAAACCGTTCACTATGACGTAGGGAAAATGGAAGTTTTAGTAATTTCCTTATGCCTTATAATTAAGTCTTTGTTTCTCACTCACCTACAGGACATCATGAATGCATTTGCCAACATTTTTGTTTCTAAAATTTGTACAGCAATGGAGCATTTAAAATATCTACAATTCAACATCGAACAGATGTATTTTGTTGATCATGTGAAGTGTATAATTTGTAAAAGTTTGTAGGAGATATGTATTGGTGTGTTTGTGTGTATGTAGATATTTGCTGTGTATATGAACTGTACAGTTAAAGATGTATTTGCCTGGCACTGCAGTCCAGCTCCCTCAGAAATCCTTACAGCCCTGGAATACCAACCTACAACCTAGTTTAGCCATTTGCAGTCACTGAGAAAAATTAATTGTAAATGTAATTTAGTACTCAGAGGTATGCAAATTTTATGTCTAAACTCAAGTGAAAAGAAGCATTCAGTCTAATTTTTTGGCATTTGTCAAAAGCCCTCCAAAAACCATCCAGGCTGCAGGCTAAGCTGCCTTTCATAAATCTCAACTGAAGACTTGCTGCTGACTTCTTAAGACTAAATTATTTCTATTGTTCTCAAGTAATTACATTTTTGTTGTTATCTGTGGAAAGAGCCCCACTGGGTTGAGCATGTAAGTATATGGGAATGGGGGGAAGGAGGATTTGTGTTAGTTAAGTGGAGATGATAAAGCTGAAAACATAGCAGCAGGACATAAATCAGATTTTTCTTCTTTTTCTAGCTGGCTTGTCACAATAAAACATTGCAACAGATGCTGAAGCCAGGGTCAGATCCAGATGAAGGAGATGAAGCCTTGAGGTTTTATGCCAAACATACGGCACAGATAGAGGTAAAGGATTGCTGTCCAGAAGATGGACTGTGAGACAAGGCTGCATTTTGCATGTGGTGTATCTCCTCTTTTTAAGCTTCCAAACAGTGTGGATTATTTATGAGGAGAAGGTTGAATAATATGCTTTTGGCTGTGGGAGAAAAAGGAATACACCTGTATTAGAAGTGGCTCCAAACCATCATTTCACAGTAGCTTTCCTGTGTGTTACCAAACGTGTTTTGTTAGCGAAATAATGACTGTGGATAGTAGCTGTGTCATGAAGTCAAGAATGATCTTGTATGGTACATCACTCAAATAAATAATCATGAGTTCCAAAGCCACTGATGCTGGCTGATCAAATTAAAAGTCTGGCTGGAGTACAGAGAGGTTTTGAAGTGGTGTAGACATTCAAAATGGCTTTTGTTTAAAATACCAAGGCTTGGCCTGGTTCAGTTCTGCTCTCTGTTTTAAACTTTACACCTGCCATGGGTTGGATTTAGATAGAGGTCCACAGAGGTATCCCACCACAGGATAGATGGAAGCTCCATGGCCTTGGCTGTCCAGAGGGCAGCTCAGTGCTCCTCTTAATGTATTTTAATACACTGGGTGCTGCTGAGATCTCTCTTAGCAATTATCAGCCAGTTTATCTGGGTAGGTCATAAATTTAGGCACTAAACAAGCACTGTGGTCAACTTTTATGTGGCCAATAGCTTCTTCTGGAAAAGTGAAACCCAACCCAGCATTGCTGCTACACAAAGCAGATAATTGCTTGTCTTTGAAAGCAGTCCTAGACCTGCTTGGTGTTTCAGATATTATCTCCCCTATATTAAGGCATCTCATTTGTTTGATTTGAAATTCAAATGGTGGTGGTTTTTTATTTTCACCAGTGGCTGTACAGAGGCATGGTTGTAGGAGTCGAAGTAAGTTTTCTACCCATTTCTGTATTTTTAGTAATGCAGAGTCCACGATTAGAATGGGGAAGCAGTTTTGATGGCAGTGTGGTGAGATGAAATAAAATCTAGCTCACTCACCAGTAACCTGGTAGCTCCTGAAATGCAAACAGTTCAAAACCTTGGGTTTTGTTAAGTAAAAAGATAAAGACTGACAAGATATGAGTGCTGCCTGAGTAACAAAGTGCTATTTTTGTATGTTCACCTTCACAATTTATCCCATCATAGAAATAGATTCAAGATCAAAAAATAATTTTGTAATCAGAGCAGAAAGCCCCTGAACTTCTCCACTTTTCCCTGGGAGAGATTTGTTTCAATTTATGGCAAAACTGAAGTGTTCTGAATTAGAACATTTTTTATATTTGGGGAAGTCTGGACCTAGATTTTTCTTGAGTCCTCTATTTGCCACCTTATTGAGGCAGGCTTTTGAAAATAAAAACAGCTTTGCTTTACTCTCTTTTGGGATTGATTGGTCCAACTTTATTGTAATGTTCAAATAATTAATGCATTAATTTGTAAAAAAAAGAATTTTGTAATCAGAGCAGAAAGCCCCTGAACTTCTCCACTTTTCTCTGGGAGAGATTTGTTTCAATTTATGGCAAAACTGAAGCGTTCTGAATTAGAACATTTTTTATATTTGGGGAAGTCTGGACCTAGATTTTTCTTTAGTTCTCTATTTGCCACCTTGTTGAGGCAGGCTTTTGAAAATAAAAACAGCTTTACTCTGTTTTGGGATTGATTGATCCAACTTTATTGCAATATTCAAATAATTAATGCATTAATTTGTAAATAAAAGGGGAGCTGTGAACAAGAAAAGATATGGCAAAATGATTGGATAGTCACTGACACTGACAAAAATGTGCGTTTTATTTATAGATTGTTCGCCACGACAGAACAATGGAAAAGATTGTCTTTCCTGTCCCCAATATTTGCGAATTCCTCACTCGGGAATCCAAAAGTCGGGTATTCAACACAACTGAGAGAGATGAACAAGGGAGCAAAGTCAATGACTTTTTCCAGCAGACTGAGGATCTGTACAACGAGATGAAATGGCAAAAGAAAATTAGGAGTAAGTACTGTAATTTTAAAAAAATAGCCTCATTATGCTAAAATCTTGCTTTTAAACTTTCAAATATTTTCATTTTAATGATACACTTTTCTCTGTTCACTCTGATGCTACAACAGGCAAAACTGTTCTGGGCTTGAGAGTGTAGGTCAGCTGAGACACTTGCATGCCACCATAAAAGAAGTGTAATATGGAGCAGTTATTAATATGTTCAAGATGATGTCCAGAAGTTAAATTGAGGGACAGACAAACTGGGTGTAGTTGTACTCATCTTGATAGCATTGCACCTAATTAAGCCAAGGCCCCTAGTATTTAACAAAAACATGTGTAGCTGCATATTTGAGGTTTGCAGATTCCTGAAAGACCAGTAAAAGGCTTGTAAATGTCAGTCACTTAAAAACATCTCTCACCAGAACCTCAGCTGCTTTAAATATGCCTGACTCCCATGGAGTCAGTCCCCCTCTGCCAGTTCCCATCAGCCTGGCGTGGCTGGGATGCAGGGTGTCCCAGCTGGCCCAACTGGTGCACATCCCGTGATACTGGGGAGGCACATGTGTGGCCTTGAGCTGCTTGGTCAAGATCATGGGGGAGAGGTCAGAGCAGGGACACCAAGAGGAGGGGCAGGGAAGCCCCACCAGCTACCCTGAATGTCTTTAGCTCACTGGTGGGCAGTGCTTGGCAGGAATGGGGCTGTTGCCAATGCTCCCAGATCAGGAGGATCCTGCCAGCTCAGCCACTGTCAACTCTGCCCTTGGCTTCTGGAGCAGAAAGTTGTATTTTATATATCATAGAATCACAGAATGGTTTGGGTTGGGAGGGACCTTAAGGATCACACAGTTCCCACCCCCTGCCATGGGCAGGGACACCTTCCACTATCCCAGGTCACTCAGAGCCCCATCCAGCCTGGCCTTGGACACTGCCAGGGATGGGGCAGCCACAGCTTCTCTGGGCAACCTGTGCCAGGGCCTCAGCACCCTCACAGGGAACAATTTCTTCCTAATACCCAATCTAAACCTACCCTTAGTTTGAAGCCATCCCCCCTTGTCCTGTCACTCCAGGCCCTTGTCAAGAGTCTCTCTCCATCTTTCCTGTGGGCTCCCTTCAGGCATTGGAAGGCTGCATTATGTCACCCCAAAGCCTTCTCTTCTCCAGGCTGAACATACATAAAAATGCCTGAAAGTGATCACTTCATTCACTGCTAAAATGCAGATGCTCTTGGAGTGTCACACATCATCTGCTCACAGCAATGGATCAGGGAGGAAGGAAGGAATAGGGTCTAGAGCAGCAGGATGGTCAGAGCAATGTGGGAGCATGCTGAACGTGATGGAAACATGGATGTCATGGCAATTTTTCATATGGCAGTTCCCAGGCTGTAATTTTGAGCAGCAGCAAGTCTTCAGCATGAATCCCATCAACCCAAGCCTGCTTCTCTTGGTGGCACCCTAAAAACTTAGTAGTGACAAACTCACCCAGAATAGAAATTGAAAAATACATGATTACAGAATCTGCAGTCTATTTGGGAATAAAAGTCATTGTATTGTAGAAAAATTACTTCAGTAAAAAAAAATCATATCTGGGGGTTTTTCTTTAGAAACACAAATAAAAGAGCCAACCCAACAATTAGATAGACCAGACCTGCCTAATGCTATAAACAAAAAAAATTGGTTTATTTTTATTCAGAACAGAAATTTCTCAATTCCTTTCATCAGTGGAATAGCCCACAAGTCTCCGTGTTGGGTTTTCTTTATTATTTGAAAAGATAATGCAGGTTGAAGCTGGGTTCATTCTTTAGCCAAGTGTCTGTTAGCATGAGGTCTGTGCTGCTTAAATTGACAGATGTCATTTTTGCAATGGTTCCAAATGCTTAAATCTCAGCAGTCAGCAACAAAAGGTTATCACAGTGAAATCTGAATATTTACCTAATTGCCATTAAAGACTATTCAGACTAAAGCCTGAGACAGCCATGTGCAGTTGAAGAAGTCTGTTGTTTATAAAAACTTTGCTGGGTACTCTGCATACTGCAGGAAGTTTCCAGTACTTTAAAATCTAATTAATAGGGATGCATCATGTTTGAAACCTCTCTGACCAGAGATCTTTTTACACTATTGCACAGAGGATCTTGTTTCAAATGTTCATTTAAACGTGTTTTAGTGCATTCATATATATGAAGTGCTTGGCTGAGTCTTAGCACACTCTGATCTTGTTCCTGGCCTTCTTGCTGAACTGTGTATGTGACTCTGGACACAAAACCAGCCCTGTTTTGCACTGTTTCCCTTTTTAGTCTTTTCTAGCTAGGCTGTAGATTCTTAGAGATAAGGACTATTTCTGTGTGTTTGTACAGCACTTCACATATGGAGATCATGGCTTGTTTGAGTCCTTTTAAGCAGGAGCACAGAGCTGTTTGTCAGCAGGTGACCATGGGCTTCTGAGCATCACGCAGGAAATAGTCAGCTTTTGTAGAACCAAAACCCAGGCAGACCAAATTTTGCCTGCTTCCCAAGCAGATCAAAATGTTTTTAGTTAGACAGAGGTGGGGAAAATACTGCAGTTCTGAAACCATGCCTACTCCATCGTTCTCTGCATATGTCATCAGTGCACTTGGTCCAAATAGGTCATCTGGATGACCCATTCTGGGTATTCTGGGTGACTGGTATTCAGAGTGCTAAAATCTATTTGTTTGCCTGATTTTGTGTCCCCATGCACAGAGGCTGCAGTTTCAGATGCAGCTGAAGACTCCTTTGCAAAATATCCAGGCCTAAAATCTTCCCAGAGGCGAAACTCCGGTGTATAATAAACTGTATTGTGATCTTTGGATTAAAAGCTCTGCTTGAAACTATGTATTGGGACAAACCTATGTTTAATATTTGGCCATTTTAGTTAAGTTTAAAGATCTGCATATTTTCTAATTACATTAATATTTTCTAAATACATTCATCTGTATTTAGTTCCCTTGGGGCCATTGCTGATTGAGTTTCTGCTTGCTTTCAGTTCACTGATTGCTGCTTTTTTCCCCTTTCTAGATAATCCAGCGCTGTTCTGGTTCTCCAGACACATCTCTCTCTGGGGGAGCATTTCCTTCAACCTTGCTGTATTCATCAATTTAGCAGTTGCTTTGTTCTACCCTTTTGGAGATGATGGAGATGAAGGCAAGTACAGTTTGGTTTTATTTTTTGTTTTAATTGTAGATGCTTTCATTTCTAAGGTAACAAAGAAAGCTGCATTTTCAGGTGCAGTCGTATCTGGAAGCCATTTAGTGTCTCCTAAGTAGGTACCAGATGCTGTATGGAATGTGGTGGTGGATCTGTGTGTCACGTGGCCCACACAATGCAGAGTAGAATGGACAGAGCATAAGCTGAAGATTATCTAGATGATCTCAGCTGATTTTTTTATATTGCCATATTACAGTGTCCTACTGCACACATTTAGCTGCAGCTTCTGAACTGAAGGAGGATTCCTGGCAGCAGAGGGACAGAGATTCCTTAAGCCTGACCAAAATGAATGACTTGCAGTCCTGAAAACATATGGAAGAGAATTATTTGCAAACTATCTTGTTGGCTTTTGACTGTGTTGTTTATTGGGATAAAAGGGCGTCACTGCTGCAGAGGATAAATGCATTATGTAAAAATACTCTTAAAACTTATGATTCTGTCTCTGCTTCATCCCATGTGACAGGAAATATTTAATGAAATTTATTATTTGCTATAAATGCAGCAGACTAGCAGGAGGCCTCTTTGAAGCCCAAACAAGCTTAATTAGGATAAAAGAGACTAAATAGTTCCGAATACTGGTAATGGGAGCAGAGCCATTCACCTCTGGGCCTTTGATTTGTGGCCAGTGAGTAATGTGACTGAAAGTCACCTCTGTCTGATGGCATGTGAACTGGGCTGGTGGAAGCAGGCCAGCTTCTAGTAGATACATGTGCTTTTCACAAACACCACAGCTGGCACCGGCAAACATTCCTGCTGGCTGGCAGAACAGAAAGGCAGCAGATTAAAATATATTGGCACGGGGAGCACGCTGCCCTCGCAGCCCACGGGGTGGTCCCTGCAGGTCACAGCACAGGCAGCTCCACAGCCTCGTGGAGTGAAGCAGAGTTTGCAGGGCTGTGCTCTGGAGAAGGGAAGCATCTTGTCCACAGTGCTTTGTAAACTGGGGAGTCACTCTTAGAGCCCACAAAGGATGAGAGGAGAAGTAAAGGGTTAAAAATAAACCTTTTAAGCTACTAAATTTTAGCTAATTTATACTCGTGGAAATCCTCTAGTCTGCAATCAGTAGGTATTAATACTTATTCTGAACTGCAGATTTATATGGCATTAGTTTAAGTGGCCCCAGTAATCCAGTGATAGCGTATTTCAGGATTCCAGCTCCTGGTGCTTGTAAAGCCAAAGCGACTCCTGACCAATAAGGAATAGGTGTGGCCAGATCGGATCAGCAGGTCGTGAGGCAGCCTCCTTCCTTCCAGCCTCCCCCTCCACCAAAGCCTGATCCAACAGCTGGAATTTGTCTGCCATTTTTCCCCTTCCCTCTGTGTAAATCCACCTCTACTCACCTGTCTGAGGTGCCTGGGCTGATCTAATCGTGCCAAAATGCTGCCTTTTAGTAGGTACCTGCAGTTCTTAGGTAATACGATGTAAGCAAAACTGCTCCAGCTGAAGACTGTGCCTGAAGGAACCCTAAAAGAAAGAAAGGAGACAAGAGTATGTAGTGACAGGACGAGGGGGAATGGCTTCAAGCTGACAGAGAGTGGGTTTGGATTGGATATTAGGAAGGAATTGTTCCCTGTGAGGGTGGTGAGGCCCTGGCACAGGGTGCCCAGAGAAGCTGTGGCTGCCCCATCCCTGGCAGTGTCCGAGGCCAAGTTGGATGGGGCTCTGAGCTACCTGGGATAGTGGAAGGTGTCCCTGCCCATGGCAGGGGATGGAATTGGATGATCTTTAAGGTCTCCTCCAACCCAAACCATGATTCTGTGAAGACTCCTTGCCTCCAGGGTGCCTGTCTGCACATGGTACTGGTGTGGGTCCTGCAATGTGAAATTGCTGGACCTGCAGCAGGGAGGAAGGAAAACTGATTTGTGAAAGAACCACAGAGAACTTTGGCCTTACCTTTCAGATCGCCTTGGAAGTCATTTTTTAGGATCCATTAAAAGTTTCCAAATCTTGTTGGCAAAGAAACTCTCTGACAGAGCTGACCTTGAATCTCCTGCCAGGGATAGAAACACTCCTGAACTTTGCAAAAGTTCGGATGCCATCTGAATGTTGAGGCTAGGGCCTCATCTCATTGTTTTCTAATCCCAGCGATGCTGCTCAGCTGTGTATCCGTTGCCAAAGAGATAGCATGATTTCTATTGTGAGTCTAGCTAAATTTTCTATTCCCTTCTCCGCCGTCACTGACCTCTCAGTTCATCCCACAACAATAGAAGTCAGTGTACAAGTGTGACGGCGCCCTGAGATCTGAATGTGCTTTTTATATCGCAGCAACACGGTGTGTTTCCAGGCCTTCAAGCAGAAGGGAGAGGGAAAACAGGGGCACGGCTCAAAAGGCGGGGAGCGCCCGGAGGCAGCATCTTGCAGAGCAGCGGGGCCGGGCTGTGCCGCGCCCGGGAGCCGAGCGCTGCGGGCACTGCAGATGCTGCCCGGCCCTGCTGCCTCTGTGCCCGGTGCCCCTGTGCCCTGCACGGGCCGAGGCTGCCGCCGAAACACCCGCAGCCCTTCGGGAGGGAGCTGCTTTTTCGGGAGCCGGCGCTGGAAACGTGGCACTGCAGCGCGCTGCCACTCGCTGTGCTGCCCCCAGGAGCGGCTATTTCTGTAGCTGAGCAATCATGGAATCGGGCCGGAGGAGCCCTAATGATCCCTGCAGAAGGGAGTTGATTAGTGGCTTGCTCCGGGAGAAGGGTAAACTGCTCCGTCTCTGAGCACTCCCTGGATTTTAATGGAAATTTCATTAGCTGCTCGTATTATTACCTGTGCAAAAAGCAACAATGCTCTGAGAATAATAGCTCCTGCTGCAATTAGGGCAAGCCGTGGTCAGCAGTTGTGATGCATTAATCACGCCTTTGTTAGCCCTACTGGCAAAGGAATTGATCTTTTGGATCCGATTCTTGGTGAAAAATGGAGTCTCCAAAGATGCCTTTCTCAAATCTCCCTTTCTCCTCTGTACAGGCACGCTCTCACCGTTGTTTTCCGTGCTCCTCTGGATAGCAGTGGCGTTTTGCACAGCAATGCTCTTTTTCATCTCCAAGCCTGTTGGCATTCGACCCTTTTTGGTGTCTGTTATTCTCAGGTCTATATATACTATAGGGCTCGGTCCTACCTTGATACTCCTTGGTGCTGCTAATGTAAGTACTTCAAAAGCCAGCAGAATTTCCCTTTCAGCAGAAGGAAAGATATTAAAAACCCCTTTGATTAGAACTGTGCAAAAACTTCTTTTTCTGGTTCATTGGTTAAGCCAAAAAAATAAATCATTTCCAGTCATCCTGAAACAGCAGTGTCAGCAAAGTGGGAAGCTGAGAAAAAAAGCTAGTTTAGTTTTGTGCATATGCAAATATTTTAAAAACAAAAACAATATGAAATTTAAAGAAATATTGCTGCAAAAGGGCAATCAAATCTACAGTTTCTCATGTTAAAATGATAATTTTCTCTACCAGTACACTCAGCACTATTGACACAGATTTGTGAAATGTTTCTGAGACCTTAAATATATTTTCAGGAAGAAAAGAGTTTTCAAAATTAAAATTTCTCTCGGCCCTTTGCCAGATCTCTTAACTTAGACATGAATAAGTTTGCATGCTTACTGAGCTTGGTAAGATACACAGCCGTGCTCACAAGTCATCTATTTAAATTTCTGCCTGACTGCTACAGCTCTAATGCACCCCAGCACGAAGTATTGGGCTGTTTGCCACCAGTTCTGTGTGTGAGAATTTCACACACTGAAAAACACCCAGACATGTAGTCAAAGGTAAAGGCAAGTAAGCAGCGCTTGCCCACAACAAATTTGAGAACAAAGGAGTCGTGTTGAGTCCTCATTCCTTGTCCTGGGCTGCCAAGGAGATGAGGTGAGACCCTTTCCTGTTCACTTCTGCACTGCTGCTTGTGTGCAGGCAAAGCTTGGGAGCCATGGAGAATCTGACACTGTTGTTTAAATGCTACACTTCAAAAATGTCCTCAGTTCTGAGGGGTTTTTTTAGGGATTTTATGTTGAAGAACACGTTCTGGAGGAAATAGATCTCACACACCCCCACACACGCTTTCTGTTGTGTTACTATTGTTCTCCTGGTAGTAGCATGCCTAGCTGCTCTGACATAGTCTTGGGTCTAAACTCAAAACTGTTGGGAGCTCACTCCCCAGCTGGTTTTTAATGCCTCGTGACATTAATCCTGCCCACCTATTCACTAATGCTATAGGAATAATCACAATGTAATGAGGCACAGTGCAGTGTTGGAGAGGTGATGTGCTTCCCCTCACCCTCGTGGGCTCATTCCCAGTGTGCTGGATTTCTCTCACCTCACTCCAGCTATCTCAAGGTTATGCATTTAGTCAAACCAACCTATCTAGACAGCAACCCAAACCATAAATACCAGGATTTTTCTGATGGCATAAACCTAGCTTTTGTTCCCCTCCACAGCTCTGTAACAAAATCGTGTTCCTGGTGAGCTTTGTGGGGAACCGTGGGACTTTCACCCGTGGCTACAGAGCGGTCATCATGGACATGGCTTTTCTCTACCACGTGGCCTATGTCCTGGTCTGCATGCTGGGCCTCTGCGTGCACGAGTTCTTCTATAGCTTCCTGGTGAGTACGTGCTGCTGTGGAGGGGAAAACTTTGCAAAAATAGAAAATACCGTTACCCATGCAGCTGTCTTCAATTTCTTCCTGACAATCAAGCCAAATCATGTGTATTTTTAGCATGCCGTTGTGTTGCTGCCCCTTAGGAGCTGCTGTTTTTATTAGAACCTGTTTCTGTTAGGACTTATTTTATCTCTTTTAGAGCTGAAAGTTTGCTCCTTTCTTCTCAGACAATCATCACCCTGCCCACTCCTTTCTCCCAGCTTTCTCCCTACCCTGTGTCCATCGTTCCTGTATCTTCTGTCAGTCCAGTGTCCAGTGGTCCAGTGGTGTGGGGGGGGAATGATGCCTCAGGTTTTAACTTCTATATTTTTCAAATGCTGTACTGCTTAGTGTGTAACTCTGAAGTTTCGTGTGGCCTGTTAGCTGCTGCTCTCTCATGCTGGTTAGATATAACAAAGCCTCTCCAGGTTTGCTTTCCAAGGACACCTCGATTGTCCCAGGCCCAAAATGTGTAAAATAAAAGCCTCTGAAGAGGAGAGGCAAACTTTGGGTAATTACATTATGAACTGAAGTTATAATTGGAGAATTAACCCTGATATGCAAATAGGCCAAACTTATAAAAGTGTGAAGAAAGAACCTGTGACCCAGGGTCCATCTTGGGTGGAGGCTTTTGACTGCCCAAGGTGTACCTTTTAAGGCCCTTCAAATAAATACCTATTTTTATTCTCTTATTCTTTTCTATCCTCTGTTATTAGGTAGCCACTCCAGGCATCAATACCTGTACCAAAGGATCCCATTCCTCATCCCCAATACATTTTTAACAAACTACTTGGGAAATGGGGATGGCATGCCTCTGGTGTAGCAGGAAGATTCATCACTTGAAATGTATCCCACTTCATTTTCTTTGTTGCCATTACCCAGATGGAATGCCTTTTAATAACGTGGTACAGGTGCAGTGAAAATGAATCACACAAAATTATGCTAAACTCCATTAACTGCTCCTTCATGCTGAGTAGCAGTAAAAGGTGTTTCACTCCTTGTTTGCTAATTCTTTTTGCTCTATAGTGGAACATGTGAAACTTGTAGGGAGACTGACTAAACTGTGGTCGTTTACATGGGTTCACTTTCCTGTTGTATTTTTTCTCAGCTTCCTGAATAGTGGTGAACTCTCAGCATTTCAAAGATGTGTTAAGCACTCTACAATTTTCAGCAGTTTAGTGCTAACTCAGGTAGAGCTCCTGTTGAAGTCGGACTTTCCAGATCTTGACGTTAAAGTCTGCTTCAAAGTTTGGGCAGATTTCAAAGGAGGCAAGATTGTGGCTGTAGCTGCAGGACCCTCTTCAAATGGATCCAACTCTCCTGCTTAAAAAATGCACAAATTATTGGCTGTTCCTCCAATGAGTTAGGTGATCTCTATTTCAAAATGCTTTGCAAAGTGTCAAGCAGCTTAAGAAACATTTTATGTACTTACTTTTTTCAGTGACTGCTATTGACCAATGTCCATGATTCATGGACATTATCCACATTCCCAGGTTGCTTCCAGGTGTTCAGTCAGTAGTGGATGTGGTCTAAACTCTCATATTTGTTCATAACTGTCCCACTCTTTCTTCCTTTATTATTAATCCTTTCACAAGGCTGTGGATTTCAGATCTTATAAATTGTGGCTAATATCTTCTTCTGTGGAGCATTTTGATAAATCATAAGTGTGTCACATTATATCTGTAATCTGAGTGTTTTGAAGTAGAAATACATACATTATAGATAAGGTCCAAAGCACTATAGAACATCAAGAAAATCGTTAAGAGAAAAAAAAGGTTACAGGTTCTTGTAAAGCTCCTGTCACATTTAATTGCTAGTTTAGGCTTTTGACATTTAAAGCAATATTATCTTAATACATACTTTTCTTTAAAGTTAAATACCAGGAAAGCATATAGTGCAGGGTAGGGAAGAATAGAAGTTTCTAATCTTATGCAAACAGTGCCATGAATTTAAGTTTGTCCTAAAAAGAGGAGGCCCCAATCCTTGTCCATGTGACATTTACATGATGCCATGAGCTTGAAGAAAGTTTACAAATGTGTAATTACTTACATGTATGAGTGCATTTTTGAGTTGCAGTCTGTGCATGTTTGTCAGATGGGAGAGAACATGAAAAATCAGTTTGTAGATTTAGATCCATAGTATGAAGACACTTCTTAAATTTTAATCTAGCCTGGTTTTAAACATGGGGAAAAAATGGATCTTGATGGTAGGTGTTGTCCATCTCTAGGTCAGGCTCAAATATACTTTGTGGCTTTGGATTTTGCTATAATTAATTTTAAAATTTAAAGTTCTGTGCTAGATTTCTTCCTCCATAAGCATGCCCAGCTCCCACTGAAATCGATGTGAGTTTATGAAGCTGAGAATGTGGAACATGGCTCGATACATGTTTCAATAGTTCAGATTGTTTTCCTATGTAGCATCTATATATTGCCTCATCTGTATTCATTTTTCCTCTACTCTGTGCCTTCCCCAGCTGTTTGATCTGGTGTACAGGGAGGAGACATTGCTAAATGTGATAAAAAGTGTTACCCGGAATGGCCGTTCAATTATCCTCACTGCAGTGCTAGCACTCATCCTGGTTTATCTCTTCTCCATCATTGGCTTCCTCTTCCTGAAAGATGACTTCATCATGGAGGTTGACAGGTTGAAAATCAGGACCCCTGCTGAAGGTATTGTTTTTTATATTAAAATTTCCTTCCAACATATCCCTTTTTCTGTCTGCCTAACCTAACTTTTCATCTAAGGACGTGAAATTTCTTTATTTGTGCCTGTGTGAGAGCAGAACTAATTCTATACACCTTAGAACTCCATTAAGTCTCTGTGTAAAATTTAATGTGTATAGGGTTGTTTTAGTCTGGGCTTATTTGATTAAATACTAAAATCTAACACATTTGATTTATTATGTTTGCTTCACAAACTCGTGATAACATTAAAAAAAAAAAATCTGTATTTCCTAAGTATTGGGAAAAGCAGCCCAGAGTGGATTGTATTGGTTCTCATCCCACCTTAAAAGCAGCTCATAGTAATTTCTGTGTATTGTGTGAGGCATGTGGTCTTAACATGTTCAGTAGCTGTATTCATTTCATTGCTTTTTAAGCTTCATCCAGCAGAAATTTGTTACAGAATCCACACTTCTACTGACAGGAGCATCTTTTAAATGCAGTGTGTATTTCATGATCATCATCAGTGTGTAATCCTGGCTTCAGTAAAGTCATTTGGAGGTTTGGAACCAGTTTTAAAATGGCCAGGATTTCAGCTTGCTGGAATGAGAGGCTTTAGCAAAGTGAATAGAGAGTTACATACTTGCTTTGCTAAAAAAGAGCCAGGTCTGGTCTGTTGAGAGCTTTGTGTGTGCTGCCAACCAGCCTGCTGGGAGCATGGGCAGGGGAGTAACTGGCTGCACAGAAATACCTGAGAATAGCCAGTGATTAAATTCCTAGAGGCATGATTTTCCCAAATGCTGAGCTCTTCAGACCTGTACACAAGCACAGAACTGGCAGAGCCCAGCCGGGGCTGTGTGCACTCGGTGTTTGCCAGCCTTTTCCTGAAGTTTTTTTTTCAGGATTTAAAGCTCACAAACAAGGCAAAGGTCATTAAAGACTCATGGGCCTGGTGTACTTCTACAGCTGCTTAGAAACCATATGAAAAAACCAGAACCTGACAGATTTCTTTAACATACCATGATTTTTTTTTTTTTTTTTTTTTTTGCCACTGATAATCCATTATGGACTAAATTGGCTTTTATGTGACTTACCATTCATTTTTGGGACAGAACTTAAGGTGCAAGGTCTCACTTTGAAAGGTAGTTGTGGCCATCTTAATAAAACAGGCTACACGCAGCTCTGCTCTGATCCAGGGCAGCAGCTCCTGTGTGCTTGTGTTGCTTCTGTTGAGTTCTTGGCAGATTTTTGTGGTGTGGGTATGTTCTTGCTGGCTTCATACATTGCCATTTCTGATCAAAAACTCATCAAGAAAATATGCTGACTGCATGTTGATGGAACATTATGCTTCCCAGGACAAGTGCTTTAAATTTTTTCTTTATAAAGTAGCAGAAAGAGTAAGTCAGAGTGCATGTTTTCTGCATTACATATACTGTCTTAGGCTGTTATTTTGTTGTATAGTTTTGCCTTCATTTTTTTCTCCTTAAACCTTTTTGTATCTCTAATTTGAAATGCAGAAAATTGTTGAAGGTGCACAAGATAAAATTGGTTTGATAAAATCAAGCTGATGTACACATTTACCACTTCGGGAATGTTAAATTAGTGTTTTACACAAACCCATACATATTTACAAATGAGTACCAAACTGTGTTATAATCCTTGAAAACCCTTAAATATTCTACATTCAGGATAACTGAACATCAGCTTGGTGTCCTTCTTGTCAGCTTTTGTGAATAATTTATCTAATGGTTTTAAAAACTGACATTATTTTCATATCTGACAGTTGTTTCTCGCTTTGAATATATTTTGTTCTCACCAGAAGCAGCCGCATTTGATGTAGATTCATTAATTTCAGGAGATGAAATGGAAATAGCTGTGATGTACAGTAAATATAAAACTGTGTTTTTGTTCATTGTGATTGCTTTGAGCTGTTGAGGGAGACTCTTTTGAGGAGGAAGGAATTGCTGGTGTAATTTGTTCTGTTTTTTCTTCTTAACTCTCCAACCCAGTGATTCGCTCCTGGAAAATAATGATTTAAAACTTAATATCGATGTAGCACCTGTCTTTTTGTCAACATCCTGCTTTTTCCACAGGTATTGGTGAAGTTCCCACTACAACCCTGACAGCAATGATGGGAGCCTGTGCAAAAGAGAACTGTTCCACGAGCATCCCACCTCTTAACCCTGGTTAGTACAGACGTTCCCTCAGACCGATGATCACTCACAACCGAGGCATCCCTGGAAAAGTTCAAGGCCAGGTTGGATGGGGCTTGGAGCAGGCTGCTCTAGTGGAAGGTGTCCCTGTCCGTGGCAGAGGGCTGGAATGAGATGATCTTTAAGGTCCCTTCCAACCCAAACCACTCTGTGATCCTCTGATTTGTGTGTTGCTGTTGCAGGCACTTCTGCCGGTGTGAGAAGTGACGATCATTGTTGTGAGTCAGAAGTGCTCAACTTCTGCAAGGCTTAGAGCTTAGTTGGCAGCTTTGCTCTTAATGGGAGTGCTTCCCACACCTGATTTCCAAATGCACTGACATTAATTTTGTTATTAAAAGAGCTTGCTGAATCATTATGCTTGAACGTACAGGTTGCTTCTTGCCAAGTGACTTAGCTGAGAGAAGAAGCTTGCTGCTTGTCTGCAGCATCCTCACCTGCACACACTGAGCCACTGTTAGATCCAGTTAGGGCCACAGAAATTCATTTTCGTGACATAACATATCTATCAGCAAGCTTTTGGGTATTTTTTCTACATGCATCTGGGCCAAGGCTGTTTTGTAGCCAGAAGACCTAAGAATCCATATCAAGGCCCACAAGTCTGTCTGTCTGCCACTCTTTCCATGTCTGGTTTGATGCCTTAGGTTTTAACTTTTATATTTTTCAAATTCTGTACTGCTTAGAGTGTAACTCTGAAGTTCCTTGTAGCCTGTAATTTCTGCTCTCTTGTGCTGGGCAGACACAACAAAGCCTCTCCAGGCTTTGCCTTCAAGGACAGCCAGGCTGTTCTGGGCCCAAAATGTGTAAACCAAAGACTCTAAAGGGGAGGCAAGCTGAGGGGAATTACATCATTAAACTGGGGCTTTAATTGGAGAATGAACTGTGATATGCAAACCTATAAAGGTGTGAAGAACTCGTGACCTGTTGTCCATCTCAGGGTCCATCTTGGCAGTGGCCTCTGGCTCCCCAGGGGGTACCTTGAAGGCCCTTCAATAAATACCTACCTTTATTCCCTTACCCTGTCAAGTCTCTGTTTCTGGGAGGCCTCTTAAGGCATCAGGTTGAGGTGGCTGGGTTTGATGTGTTGTGGCCTTTGCAGTGGAGGTGTGTGCACCATGGATGGTCTGCAGGCTTCAAATATTTATTGCCACAGTTGCCTGTGGTTGCTGGGGGCTGAAACTGAGGGCACAAACGGTCCCTTCCTGTGTGCCAATATAATGCTGTTTCATAAGCTTTATTTTTCCACAACTAAGTTTTGAGTTTTTAGGATCAAAGGCTCCAGGGAGAGGGCTATAAAAGCAGGATTTTTCTCCCCAGCTGGTGTGTAAACAGGCCTCATAAACAACATGGGAAGCTGTCTGGCTAGATAGAGAAAACAGTCTAAGAGCTATTGGCAAAGTTGCTGCATTCAAAGAGTAATCAATCAGTCAAAGAGATGCAGTGTGGCTTTTGCCAAGCTCTTTAAATGATAGAAATCTCACATTTCTCACTGTTTGGGTACTGCTGCTTTAAAATCAAACCATAATGAAAGAGGGCTGTACAAAACACCTAAGTGCACTCTTACATAATCTTTAAGAAATTTCACTTATCCAGTGCCTTTACTGGTGCCAGTACCCACCAACATTCAGGAAGAACCATTTTGCTCACCTTAGCCACCTGGTCAGAAGAATTATTCTATTTTCTGCCTTTTCCTGGGACAGATTTCCCCTCTGGCAAAAGTGTAAGTGTGGTGGAATGCAAAGACATGAGTTCACCATCCCTGGAAGTGTTCAAAAGGGGTGAGGATGTGGCACTTGGGATGTGGTTTAGTGGAGAGCATGGCAGGGTTAGGTGAGGGGTTGGACTCAGTCTCAGAGGTCTTTTCCAGCTTTAATGGTGCTAAGATTCTATGAGATTTGGGGAGTTTCACATTGTAGCCACCAGAGAAGTCCACAGCTGTGTGTGGGAAAGAGAAAATGTTCTCAGTGGTACCTCAGGTCCTGAGTGAGGCATGAATTATGTTGCTTTTCAGATCAGATCCCTGCTGATAATTTCTTCTGATGGGACTCTGCTTCTTCCTTGGGTTTCACTGGTGGAGCCTGTGCTCAGTCATTGCTCTGACTGGTGAGGGAGTTCCCTGGGAGCCAGTGTGCTGTGCCCAGAGAGCCTCCCCTCTCTGCAGCCTGCTGCTCACTGCTGCTCTGGGCTGGCAGCATCCAAACACTTCACCTCAGCTGCCTCGGATTCTCCCTCTCTCCACTCCAAAGACATTTCCGTATCACTTAAGTCTGTGCCTGGTGAAGTGAATCACTTAAAGGAACTTCACATCCTACAGGATGCATCTCCTCATCCTCTGTAGCCCATAAAGACCTGTGCAAGAAAGGTGCACAGATACCTGTTTGTAAAGGGGGCATTTCCAAAGACTCCTTCCACTGCCAGGCCTGGTCCTTCTCTGTGCAAGTTCTGCTGGATCCCTGGGGGCACAGGTGTGTCACCTGATGTGCTTGTGTGGCCCAGGTAGCTGTGGGCCATCAGATGAGGATTTCTGAAGTGAATCTTATTATCCCTCCTCCTGCCCCATAATTAAGATTGTGGGGTGGGCTTAGTGCTTAACCAGCTTCACCTTTAATTTCAATTTAAGCAGAAGACAGCCTGTCTAATGCTGCCCAGACCCTCACCAGCCACTCCCCAGGGTGGAACTGCTTGCAAATAACCCCCCCGACCCTCAACTGGTGTCAATACTGGGTCCTTAACAACAATCCACTCTACAGATCCACTCCTTTCTTTCAAGTATGGGCACTGTTAGTGACTAGAGGGGCTGAGCCTGTGCTGTGAATGCTCTTGAGCATTGAAGACAGAGCAGCTGAGGCAGAACATGTGCCTGGGGGGTTGCCTGGCTCCCAGGTTGAAGGCAGCCCTTGTTGCTCCACATCTTGGAGTGGAAATAGAACAGAAAAAATGATGTCTGTACACTCCCCACAGCCTACATTGCTGCACTGGAGGTTTCTGCCAACTTTGGGCTGTCTGGTTCTTTGGTAAAGATCTTGCAACCTGAGCTTGTTTTTCTGGGAGCTTTTCTGAGATGCTGACACTGCATTGCAAGATGTGCAAGGTGATGTATCTTGTTTCTCTGGAACCTGGCTTGCTCTGAATTAGCATCTCATGGACAGGGAGAGTTGGGTGTTAGGGCTGCTGGTAGATAATTCCCTCTCCAGTTCTCAGCCTTGGTTCACCACAATCTGATCATCTGCTGCTTCCAGCACCTGAGTCTGGTCTTGTGAACTGTGAAAATATTGTAGTTACCTAAAGGAAATCAAAGACATGACTTTTTTCAAGGATTTTAATTTATTTTGTGGATGGTCTCCTTCTCAAGCACAGCTCAAAAAAAAAAAAAAAGGGTGGAGTATTGTTTGAAAGGTGGGAATAATGACAGGATACAACAGCAAAGATTAGTTGGTATGAATAAAATCACTGTACTAGTAAAAAAAATCCACATATGACAGGATAAAAAAAGTTTCTTGTTTCAATCCTTTCAGTTTCAGTATTTAAGCAGTTATTTTTAAATCCAGGATTATTTGTGGGAGTAGTGTCTGTAACGACCATATAGTTTAACAGGGAAGTCTGTCCTAATGTCTGCTTTTGCTTTTCTTTTTACTCAAAGTTCCTTCAGTAGGGAGTTCTTTCTCATTTAATTTTCCTGTGGAGCAGAAGCAGTGGTGGCAAAAGCAGCAGACACCAGCGCTGTCCTGCCCATCGCAGCCGGGACGCCTGCACCGCAATTTGGGAACCCAAATCCAAAATTAAATTTAAATCCAAATTACTTGTCTGCAGTGTGAGTGCTTGCAGTCAATTCAATGTATCAGAGTCTATCTCAGCGCCCCAGATGTGGTGGTTTGGGGCTGTTAAATATGTGTTTCAGTCAACTCTCACAGCGGGATGTTGTTGTTTATTAAACTATGTTACAATGAGCGCACAGAGCAAACAGAGTGTGAATTGCTGCCTGCCCCGCCTGAGCAAGAGTGTCCCTAAAGAGAAAGGAAAGCAGGAGGAATGGCAATCACAGCCCTGACCCTTCAGCCCAAGCCAGCAGGACGCAGGGAACAGCTCAGGCAGAGCTCTTCAAAGGGCGGCTGTGGATGCAGGGAGCGTGTGGTGCAGGGACTCTGGCCAAGGCGGACAAAGTCCCCCTGGGGCTGGTGTTCCAGCCCAGCTCCTCTGCACGTTCAAATATCTCCTGCACAATAGTCCCCTCTGTGGCTCGGCCAAAACCACGCCGCAGCTCTGCAGCACAGATAAGAACGGAATCCAAGTTTTCAAGCTGAGGTCAGGGGGAGCCTTTCATTTAATGTCTGTCAGACCTGTGCCTGGGCACGTGTGCTGGTGGAAAGATCACGGACAGATTGACTCGAACAAAAGCCAGCCCCTCCTTAATGGTCTGAAATGCTAACATGACTTGGCTTGTGCATGAGTAGGTAGAGGAATGATTTCACAGGAAGACAATCCTTTTACAAATGTGCTTCTCATTCTCTGTTTCTATTGCTTCTTGTCTGTGCTGCGTTTTTAGGGGGCCCACTGGAAAAGCAGTGGGAGGACTGCAAGGAGAAGGGGTGCTACCATCAGCAGAGATGGCAGCTCTGGGTCATTAACAGCTCTGGTGGGAGCCCTGCTTGTGATTTTCTCCATCTCTCTTCAGGCTAAGTGTGCCTGATGTGCCTAAGTATGTCACCAGCAGCGATGTGCACATGGGTGGGGATGATCAATGGGGTTCTGGATGAGAAATACGAGAGGCAGATGTGTCTTGCAGTAGCTTTCTCTAACACAGAATTGTAGCTTTTTTTGATGAGTGGTTGTTTGATGCTGTGGTGCCTGTTTGCAGGTGAAGAAGAGGAGGATGGAATAGAAAGGACCTGTGACACCCTGCTCATGTGCATTGTGACCGTGTTAAACCAAGGCCTGCGGAATGGTGGTGGTGTGGGAGACGTGCTCAGAAAGCCTTCCAAAGACGTGAGTGTTTTGGCTGAGGAAATGCATTACTCCCTGTGCATCTCATGAATGCCAAAGTCAATTTTTGGAGGTTGTAGACAGTGTTTGTATCTAGTCTGATCTCATGTCACACAGTTGATTTATCCATGTAATTTTTAGATCCCAGATGGGATATTTAATAGAAAGAGCTAAGCTTGGTGTGATGATGATGGTACTTGAAGAAAGGATCTCTTGGTAGTTGTTTGCCACTTCTGGAAAAATGCAGAATATCATAACCTTCAAAGCACTGCTAAGAAGTCAGCCCTGGGAGGCACATCTGGAGGGCTCTGTCCAGTCCTGGGCTCCTCAGCACAGGAGGGACAGGGAGCTCCTGGAGCAGGGCCAGCAGAGGCTGAGGAGATGATTTAGGGCCTGGAGCATCCCTGACAGGGAAAGGCTGAGGAAGCTGGGGCTGCTCAGCCTCGAGAGGAGCCCCAGCTGAGAGGGGCCCTCAGCCCTGTGTGTCCCTGTGTGCAGGGAGGGCTCCGAGCAGGGCCCAGGCTCTGCTCCGGGGGCCCAGCAATGGCACCAGAGCCACGGGCAGGGACTGATCCCAGGAAGTTCCACCTGGACATTTTAGCTAATATTCAGCGTGGCATCTGCCCTGGAATAGGTCCTGTTGTTTACTTGTACTCAACCAGCATGAAGGTCAAAGCAGAATTTCATATATTGTGGCATATATTCTCTTCCAGAAGTTTCCTCAGAAATTCAGTTCATTTAAGGACCTCCCGTAATATTTGGGTGGTTTCATGCATTTTTATTTAGGTTCAAAAAAGAACATCACAAATAAAGGCAATCTAGCGGCACTTTGCTTGATGAGCCACACCATATGTGTTATAAATAAATTCAGGATAAAGTAGGATCTGAGCAGGGCTTGCAAGAGTCCAGAGACAGCTCGAATCTGGATGGAAGAGCTCCCTGTGCTCGTAGTAGGAGTCTATATCCTGTCTCACAGACCGGGAGGTTCTGCAGGAGCCAAAGTTTATCCCCAGTGGAGTCTGTAAGCACTTACAGACTTTGAAAGTGACCCTTTGAAATTGACCCTTGCCACTTAGCAGCTCTTTAATGCAAATTACATTGAAGCACTCCACAAAGGGTAGTGCTATTATCCCCATGAAAGTGTGGGAAACTGAGCGATTGGGTGACTTCAGGTCTCTTATCATGGTGAAGAAAAGGACTTGGGTTTTATGCCTCCATACACATAGATAGTCCCTCCCTAGTCCCGTGAGTAAGGCTAGCAGAATTTGGCATATGAAAAGAAAGATCTGTAGCTTTGCTTGAGCTAATGTGAAAATGTTGTTTAATATTTTAGATTTGTGCTATTTTTATACCTTCTTGCAACCTTGTTATTGCAGGAGCCCTTGTTTGCTGCACGAGTTGTTTATGATCTTCTGTTTTACTTCATTGTCATAATTATTGTTCTCAACCTGATCTTTGGAGTCATCATTGACACATTTGCTGATCTCAGGAGTGAAAAGCAGAAAAAGGAGGAGATACTAAAGACCACCTGTTTCATTTGTGGTAGGTGTTACTGATCTCTTGAGATACTTGAGGGTGAAAGGAATGAAAATGAACTATTCCTCAATAAATAAAGCTTGGAGCCCGGGCATGGTTATCTTCTACAAGGAAAGTCTGTAAAAATGCCAGAGTTTGATTCCAAATTTATTCCCTCTCAGTAGGAAAAAGATTTGGTTTATGAATCAAAAGCTAGCTTTGCTGAGAGGTGGCTTCCCAGTCTCCACCCAGAATCCGAGGTGGAAGAGCTGTGTCTCACACTTGCATCATCACCACTAATGGAGATGGGGCAGCTGCTGACTCTGTTTCACAGAGTGCTGCAGATGAAAGTGCAGCTTCTATTTCACAGCACAGGGCATTCCAGAAGGGAAGCATCAGCAAGAACTGCCGATTTCAGAAGGTGATATGAAGCAGGGAACAAAAGAATTCGGTGGAAATCATCCCTACAAAGCCCACGGATAAATCACCCTTATTTTGAAGTTCACTCTCAAAGAGGGGCAGGCCTTCACTCCCCGGGGGACTTCAGAAATACCTGCTTTTTTGTAGGCTGTTGTACTGACAGGGCTGAATGCTGTGCAGAGCACAATGTCTTTAGTGTCTGTGGATGGGAAATGCAGGGAGGAGAGTGATAACATGGAGGCAAACATTGGTGATTCCTCTCCTTCCTCACTTCTGGTATTCTTCTTCTGAGATCTGGCCCATTACAGGGAAAAATAAAAAAAAATCTTACGGCTTCAGCTCTGTAAAGACTATGTGACAACAGAGCTGCAGAGACTCACCCTCTCTGCCAGGTTTAAGCCCACAAACAATGCTACTGAAGCTTAAGTGGGACTGTTTATATGCTTGATGCTAAAAGTGTGCATAAATCTTTGGAAGATCAGGACCTGGACTGCACACTGTGTGCTTCCCAGTATACATCTAGGAAGAGCCAGAGCCAACACTTGTAAAGCACTTTATAGCCCTCAGCATAGAAGGCACTGTAAAATGGTAATATATTTATTATATTGTTATTTTTATTAAGAGGAAATATCACAAAAGAGAATAAATGCTGCGTTGAAAGACTTCTGTCAGGAATGCCTTCTGGCCTGGTATTTCTTGCGTGGCAGTTATGGCTTTTAAATTAAGATCCTTCAAATTTATGGTCCTTTAAATTAAGTTAGGTTCCTTTCTCTAACATATTTAACAGATTTGCGTATTTTTATGTTGAAGTTTATTTTTTGGCTTTACGGTCTTCTCATTTTGCAGGACTGGAGAGAGACAAATTTGATAACAAGACAGTTTCGTTTGAGGAGCATATAAAGGCAGAACACAACATGTGGCATTATTTGTACTTTATAGTTCTTGTCAAAGTTAAAGATCCAACTGAATACACTGGCCCGGAGAGCTACGTGGCACAAATGATCGTGGTAAGTCAATTTGGGCATGTGCTTTATGCAACTGAGAGATGCTCCTTGCAGCTAGGGCAGAGAATATCTTTCTTTTCTCCTCTCTCTGAACAATAGGAGGCATCGATTTGTATTTTTAAAGATCTTTTCACGTGTCTTAGTCTGTGACAAAACCCGGTCTTGCACATAATGAAAAAGATGAAGGTGCAGGCCGCAGTCTCCAGTTTGGCGTCGGCGCTCTCATGCTCTGTGGGTTCTGCTGCCTCATTAGCCAAAGCTGGGGCAGGAGAGCATGCATCATAACATCTGCTGCTGCTCCGGCTTTGTCCAGTGTCTCTGGGCTGCTGTCCAGAAAAATAACATCTCCTGCTGAGCACTGAAATGCAGGGTCAGTGCTCAGGGCTGGTGCTTTTCTCCTATGGCTGCTCTGAGCAAGCTAGTGAAAAGACCAAGCAGAGCAGCCAGAGGGATTTGAAGAGCCACAGGAACTGCCTTGGGAAGCAGTGAGAGTACTTGGATTCAGAGAGAGAAATGTGATGATGCTGGGCCAGAGAGGTGTTCCATGACATTGTTTCCAGCCTGCTGCCGAAGAGGGTTCGCTCTGGTGAGTGAGAAGGATGGATTATCAAGGCTGCCTGGCATTGGGCTTCATTTTTGAGGAATGCTGCCTGCCTGCTGGGATATTCTGGTGCAGCGTTTTCTTCCCGTGGACTTGCTGGCAGGTATTGCAGTGCTCAGGGCCTGTGCCAGGCTCTGTGGTTGCAGAGCTGGCATATGCTGAATCCCGCAGGAGGCTGTAACCAAATGCGCATCAGGCTTCGCTGTTTATGCATTTCTGGAGCCACATTTCTTATCAAGGCTATCGCTCTGTTATCCCTCATCAGGCTTTGGATTGGACATACTACCCAGCCTCATTACTGAGGTGCTGGGTGGCCTTTTAGTCCCCAGTTTTTAGCCAAGGAGAGGATTCTTCTCCTTTCACTTCAGCTGTCGTCAGGTCAGGCGCCAGGTTTCGATCGATCCCAGCTCCTTTCTGCCTTGTCAGTGCAGGAAGCTGAGTTATTTATCCTGCCTTCAGATGGATGTCCAGGATAGCTGGGCTGACTCACCTTTCTCACTCCATTGAGAGCCTAAATGGTTAGTTTAGACAAGATGCCTAATTGGGAGCAGGCTAAAATTAGAGTTGACTCCCAAGCACTGTGCAGGCTTACGCAGAGCTTACCTTGAAGAACTCACATTAGTGGAAATGGTTGTGTTTAGACAGGAGTGTGTGCTTCATTGCTGCAGTTAAATTGAGCTTTTGTAAGTGCTGTTGCCCGTAGAAGGGAAAGTGCTGTGGCAGGTGATGGTAATTCAGTGCTCAGGTACAGAGGAACAGCCTATTTCCATCAATTTTGAACCATCAGTCTCATTGCCCAGCACAGAGCATGGTAGGCAGTGATGGATCTACACTTCTGCAGGGTGGTGGGCGAGGTAGAAAACCTAAAACAAATCCTTGTAGACTCTGTTGCATTACGAGAAATTGTTGATAGTGGCAAATTGTCCTGTTACACATGGAAATGTTTTAGCTTATCTCAGAAATACACTTTAATTTGTGGAATCAGACTTTGGGGCTTGTCTCATTCGTTCAATCTTCCTCTTCCTCTCCCTGCAATGGTTGTAAGATTTTAAACCTTGTGGTATGTATGTTAAGTATTAATGTTTAATTCCAAGAGATGCATTAATATTCACAGTAAGTGTATTCGTCCTGTGGCAGCAGTGGTTTGACTTTTCTGATGTGTAATTCACTAATGTATTTCACTTCTGCATTAATGGCTGGAACCCCTGTTGGAATACCTAAAATACTAACAGAAAAGCACCAAAAACTCACCTGATCTCAAGCACTGAACTGATTTCTCAAAGCCCCTGTTCCTCTGTGGCAGAGCGCTGGTTGTTTAAGTGGTTAGCAGTAATCCAGATTCTGGGATTATTAAACTCTCTTTTTCCACGAGTATATATAAAGTTCAAGGTTATTTTGGATCATGGAGAGTTACCTATGGACTAGAAGTGTAAAGCTTACATGGAATGAAAGTATAAATGGTGGAGTGGGAGAAAAAAGGATAAATAAATGTTTGAATGCACTACAAGTGTCTGGTATGAGATTAGTAGTTGTGTCTTTGTGTAGTTTAAATTTCTAGAATGAAATCCAGGGATAATGTGCTGCATAGCAGAAGCAATTGGAACTTCTTAAGTGAACAAAAAAAGGGACACTTTCTCTTGGAGCCAGAGTATTTACAGTATATCACATGCTACAAAGAAATTAAAATAATCTGGCTGGAGGAATGGAGTATGATATTCGACTGGAAGAAGAGATTTTGAGATACAGCTTTGCTCCAGACCAAAAGGAGAGTCAAAAGGAAAACTCTCAGAGGCAGTTTTGCAGCTGTCAAGCATATGAGCTGCTGTAGCAAATGCGTGTGGTGTGTCCCAAACACAGCCTGATAGTGATGAATTACACCATAGGCACGTGAGATGTGCTGCATTCCGTGCACTAATTAAGCCTGAGTATGGCTTTTGTCATGAAGACAGAGAGAAGCTGATTCAGACTCTGTGACAGCCTGAAAGCTGAGTGACCATCTTTGTGATGCTCAGAGGGGTGACCGAGTCCTGGGTAAGACAGCACATCCTGGTTAGAATGTGGCAGAAAAGAGGCTTGAAACTGCCCTTTCACAAGGGGCTTGCCAGTGGAATTGACTCATTGCTGAAAAAGGCTTGTTGGGGGTGTATGGGATGGCAGGAAATATTTATAAATATAGGGTGTTTGGAATAACAGGGCAGTGTCGGGACCTCTTTGAAAAGGACAAGGTGGAATGAGATTTTATACTTCATACTATACAGAATATGGCTGAAAAAACTCTGTGAATCATACTCCTGGAAGAACTCTCTTCATTCTATTAGTTTTTGTTATGATTAGGAATGCCTTCTATGGCTGCTTCTGTAGCTTTAGTGGATTCTGTGGAATTTAATGGCATTCTGTGTTTTCACAGCCAGATCACTTAAAGAGAACTTGTACCCAAATCCAGTCTTCAAGGCTCAGATCCATCCTTCAATACACATAGGTCAAAATTTTGGAGTATGCTGCAGTAACTTTAATGGAAAGTAGAGTTTAGCTCCAGGTACCATCCTCACTACCCCTACAGCTGCAGCGAGGAACCAATTTATTATCTGCATTTGCCTATTCCTGTCTTGCAAAGTATTGCAAATAGTAACATTGGAATAATTATCAGTATTAACTAAGCACCAGGAAAAGCATCAGTTTCTGATAGTCTCTTTTCTCCATTGCCCAGCCTCATCAGAGCCCCAAAAATATGACTGTCTACATTGTGACTCTCCGTCTTTTCTGTGTATCATTTGTCCAGCAAACAGTGAAGCATCTGATTTGAAGGCTTGCTGATAGCACAACAGATAAAAAGCCAGGAATGCTGTGGTTTCCTTGTTTTGGAATATTATTTGACAGGCTGGGTGCCAAAATGGATGGGAGTTATTTACACATCACAGTTCACTTCTCAAGAAGTGGGAAGAAACAACGTGGATGATTTTGTACACACCCCACACTCAAATGCAAGATTCTTGCAGGTTTCCAAGTTCACTTGTATTTCTGTTCCAGGGGTGGTTTGTTTCAAGGCATTCCCGTTGTCTTGCTTGTTTTTGGTCTCAGAAGACCTTGGGGTAGAGCATTTCTTTTGCTTTCCTGCTCTTCACTGTGGACATTGTCTCTGCAAACTCCTGATGTTCCCCGTGATTTTGATTTTCCCAGCAGCTCCCTGTTTGCTTTAGTGCTTAGCATACTGCTCTGAGCAGTGATAGAAGTAGTCAGGAGCTATCCAGCTTTCATAAAGAAAGGTATTAATTTTTCTGTATTTTTTTCTTTTTAGAAAAAAGCATTGAGCATAAAATGTATTCTAAAGCAACATGCAGTTCATGCACCTCGAGCTTTATGGAGATGTTGGTGGGAATAAAGCACATCAGCTCTTCCAGCACTGCCCTTTCTTCTTGCACACTATCTTTTATCAGTTATTGGGTGAAATATTAATGAATATTAAAACAGGGCACTAGGTTTTTGTATTTGTTTGCTCTCCAGGCCTCTTTTATGAAGTCAGACAGGTATTATACAATATCTGAAGAGACAGAAACTTTGAAAAGCTGGCTGCATGCCTTGTGTTTGCACTGAGAACCTGCATGAATGATTCCCCTATTGAATTTTCATTCCTGTAGAAAAAAACCCTGTTTATCTAACCCATTTGACCAGAAACACCATCCCTAGCAAACCCAGAGATGCACATAACTTGTATTACATCAATACAGCAATCTTTGAATGTTCCTTGTGTCCATTTGTCAGAGGAGACAGTTTAATGTGATAACTGGAACAATGAAGGTTAATGTCCAAACTTTTGTACTTAGCTTTTCAGAGGTGTAATTTGTACACACATATTTCACCCGAGCTTTGGTAGCTGTAAATAGATATACGGAGGTTAAAAAAAAAAAGACATGATTAGCTGCTGAATTTTTTGCAGTTCAACAGAGCTATGAATTAGCTTATGATTTGTACCTCCATTCATTTGCAAAAATAAAAGGCTATTGGCATAGTAATTAAATTAATTATTTTGCCCATTGGAAGAATGAAAGTTTTTAGCAAACGAAGCCCTGAAAGTTTCATTCTCGCGTGCTCTGTCCACAGTTCTTAGCAAGTTTCATTATGGCTTTTATCAGCATTAGTGCTACCTGTCATAACTACATAATCACAGCACCTAATTATATTATTACTTATTTACCCTAATTATGTAATTGGATGTAATTGGTGCAATTATGTAACTCCTCAGTCAGCTGAAAAATGCTGTAAAACCAGCCTATGCTCCTAAGAGTAAAGGATACTGCCATGAATTGAACCATCTCTCTAAAGCAAGGCAGTCTTTGCTGGGAAATTAAAGGTTCTGTTCTCCTGTTCTCCATTATGGTCATTGGGACCATGAACCTTTTATTCCCATCGATGTGGCAGGGAGGAAGCAGTAGAGACAGGTTGAGCAACACCAGCCTGAAATTCTGGACAATTATCTTCTGATTCAGTTCTTTTAAAAGCACTTTTGTGGCACAGCAATGGCCTGGCATTGGTCGCGTGACAAAATATTGTAACGGCTTTATTTTAAATATTTTGAAGGTGTCAGCTTTATTATTATTTTTATTTTAAATTATTAAATAAAGTAGGTATTAAGCCATGTCACGAGGAAAAATGAATTCCCCTTTTGAAACATTCTGATTGTTTTGCTTGCTGTTTTTAAATAGTGAAGTTTGAAAATTCAGCTGAATTTAGTGCTCCTTTGAGCTGGTGCTGCTGTTTCTGTTCTTCCTACCTCCAGCCTCATGGTTTTGCCTTCTTTTCTATTAGATACCCAGAAGTGGGTGTTAGATTGAAAAGCAGCGCTGGGAACAATGCCAAATGAGCCATTGAGAAGCCTCACAATAGTTGTCATTCTGCCCATGCTGTGTGCTGGGCAGCGCCAGCCCTTTCCCCTCAGCATCCTCCTCTCTCCTGCCTTGCTGCCCTGCGCTCTGCCGTGTTCCCACCTCGGGAGGGGAGGTGTGATGTGAGCCATGGCAGCTCCTGGCTGCTCCCAGGGGTCAGCTTGTGGCCAGAGCCGCTCCATGAGGCTGTGCCCCCCTGGTACAGGAGCAGGGCGAGGGGACAAGCTCCCTCCTGGAGCCAGAGCTGCTTGCGTACGGCCCCTGGCACACCCTGCCAAGGGGCTTTTATTTCATCTTGGCCAAGCCCAGCAGACGTAGCTGACTGTCAAAACAGCCAAGGTGTGAGCCAAGGGCGCCTATGGAGCCCGACAGCTGTGGGTCAGGAGGCTGCCTGCCCGTCCCCTCACACCTTGGAGAGGTTGCTCCAGGGTAACTCCGTGAGCAAAAGGCATTTCACTGATGCCAGACCCTGGTGTGGTCCCCTGACGTCTGACAGAGTCAGTGGCCATCCCTGAGCAGGCCACGTGGAGCTTCTAGGGGAGGCAGCTCCGAGGGAAATTCAGGCAGGAGAGGTGGAGACAGTGAAAAAAGCGCTGTACAGAAAGGGGAAGGGCATGCTGACAGCATGGGGGTTTGTGGAACAAGCTGTTCTTTACTGCTGTCAATTTTTGTCAAAGAGTGTAATAAAATAATATGTACTAAGAGGGCTGTTGACCTCTGCTCTTAAAATAAAGCTCCTTTGGAGAAGGAAGAAAAAAGTTCTGACATCCAAAATTCTTCTATTCTGTTATCCATCACCCTTTTGAATTTTGGAGGTAAAAGTTTTCTCTGCTAGTTCTGTAGATATTCTTATTAGATCCAAGGATCACGAAACACCATATGGGTAGAGAGAATGACCTAAAGCAGAGAAATGTCAATCCAAGGTAGCATAAATGCTGCAGAATGGGCACTTGGGATCTCAGGAAGACACTCCGTGTGCTTTTCACATGCACTCTGGTGATTCATCCCAGACAATTCCAGGAGTTTCCTCCCCCAGATGTCTGTCCACCATACCCTTCTGCTGCAGTGAAAGCAGAGGGGGGAGGACCAGGGACGTGTTTGTTCCCTCCTGAGCTGCTGCAGTTCACAGCCAAGAGTACTAATGTGAAAATTGATGGCCACTGAAGTCACTCCCGTCTGAACTGCACTGGTTGAGGAGAGGACACGGCACTGGTTCTGCTGCCTCTGTGTAGGAGGGATAATATCAGCAGGGAGGAAGGGCACCAGCTGATTGGGGTGACCCCTTCAGCTGCTGCACCTGAATCTGCCAGGGACAGTGAGCTACAACTCCCAAACTGGCTCACTATAAATAAACTGTATTTTTGAGGCTTCTTCATTATCATAAATTCTAGTTCAGCGTGAACTTTCTGATCTGGCAACTCACAGGCTTGAAAATCCTTACAGGACTCGTGCACACAAATGTTGTGCTGGAGCGGGGCATGGAGTTTATAGCTTTTGGGAAGCTAATAATGCTCCCATTGTTAGGGCTGGGTTATTTTACTTTTTAAGACTGGCTTTGCTCCAAAAACTAGCAGAATTTATTGAAGCCACACTTGCAAGGATGAGATGTATGTACATATCATTAAGCAATGCAACTTTTTCTTAATTACTTTTAAAAGGCTGATAGGATGCGTGTCACGTTATGAGTAATTACTTACCATGGCAGTAACACCGAGAGCACAAAAGCCGGCTGCTAAATAAGATCTGAGGTCTCGCAGGCAGGCTCATTTCCTGGGAAATGCAGTGTGGGTTTTGTCTGCAGTTGGGTTTTCATAAAATAAGCAATTAAAGAAATACACCTAAATAGATGATTTACAGCTCCCCTTTTTTTTTTTTTTTTTTTGTTGTGCTCAAAATAGGAGAGCAAGTGAGAATGCAGCTCTCTGTGTCCTTCCACGTGGACATGGGCCCTGTGGGGAGTCCAGGGCTTTGGATTAGGTGCACCAGGTCCCAGAGAAAGTCCTTTTTCTGCATCAAGGCCTGCCCCAAATCCTCAGAGGATCTCAGAGTGATCACTGTTGTCTGATATAGTCACTAAAATAGAGCTGAAACTGGGCTTTGCACAGGTCCAACCACTGCTTGGGTATATGAGGGGAGGTCCCTCTACCCTCATACATCCAAGTGTTATCCAGATTTTATATGTACAGAATAAATTGAGGCACTGTTCTTTCTGCTGCCAGGTATTGAGTTATTTTTCTATTGTTGCTTTTCTTGTTGCTCAAAAATAATGTTCATTTCTGTGGGAAGACCATTGCTATTTTTGCTTCTCTGTACAATTTTGCCTCTATGCTATTATCTCATTAAAGTGCTGAACACCTCCCTCTCCACTTCATAAAATAAGCAATCACAGTAACGTGCCTAATTAGCTGCTTTCCTGCTCATTTGTGTTTCTCAAAGCATGAAAAGTTAGCATCACGTGAGGACTTTGCATCTTTACACAAAGCTCCTATTCTTCAAGAGAGCTGAGCATCTTCTTTTCTACTTGAAGGGCTCCGCATCTTCCAGCAATGGGCTCTTTGGTCTGCCATAAATAATTTGGTTGGCCTGCTTAGCTCAGTGATGCATGAGACGTGGGTAAATAAAGGGAAAGGTGGGCTTCATTTGGTACCTGCTTGCAAAAGCTTGAGGTTTCAGTGGTTTTATGTTTATACACATCCTTTTCAGACAGGCTAAATTAATTATCCTGCTGCTGCTTGAACGGGAAGCCATGGATGTGATCCTGCCTCCTTAGAAATGATGTCATTAGCTGGAGTAGGAGAGAGCTTGGTATCAAGGGCAGGTGCTGCAGCACAGGCAGGTTTGGTGATGACCTTCATCCCCCAGCTGACTCGGGGAGGGAATGGCCATGGCACAGAGCCCTTGTCTCTGCTCAGCCCCTCACATTCTTGTTAACTTCTAAAGCACCAACACAACCCCATCTATTCCCCTCTTTCCTTTGAAATCTCTTCTGTGTACACAGCTGTTATGTAATTTCAAGTTACAGAGCGGAGCCTAAAACTCCTCAGAAGTGTATTCATTGATATTTGGGGTTTTTTTCCCCCCTGAGATCCAGAATCAGTGGTTTGATGCTATCCAGATCTAGTCTTTTTGGCCCCTGTGATATTGCGGCTCGCTTGTAAGCTTAGCTTGATTTCCTCTGTATGTTCAGGTTTTGGCCACCTGTCTATTTAGGCTTCAAAGATTTTGCTACAAAGATGGGTTCTGCCTTGATACTACACTGTAGTCACAGCCTCCTTGTCCTCCTTCCAACTTCTACTCGTTCAGTTTGCAAATTAAAATAAATGAGCCGAGTTGGGTTCCTGTTTGTTTGTTTGCTTGCTGCTGGCCTTAAAAACTCGAGGAGGGGTCTGGACACGAGGCTCTGTTCCTTGAAACTTGCACATCCCAGGAACAGGGAGTGGAGGTGTTCCAGCTGGAGCGCCCTTGAGCCGAGCAGCGCTGCTGGCAGGACACGGGCTGCGGTTCCCTGCTGGAATCCGCTCTCGCCTCGACCTGCCAGAGACTGGAGCTGTTAACTTTCCAGGCAGCCTGCAAAAGCCATCTTTTATCCCTTTGTTAAAGAAGCCTGTGGCTTGAGATGGAGCTGTGTGTGGGCAGACCTTCAGCCTGTGACTCCAAGTGATGGAAAGCGACGCTCTCCAAGGCACTGGATAGGCACCTACTGTTGCACTTAAAATCCGGGCAGTGGCAGAGCCCTGCTTCTCCTGGGACTGGCTGCACAGGGCTCTGCCAGAGAAAGCTGGACCTTAACTGGGATCACAGCTAGTGATAAGAAGTTGAGCCCCAGAGGAACAATGTGATGAGCAGATCCCGAAACATGTCAGCTGAATTAATTTGATTTTGCTGGATGGGGGAAGAAGCAACAGACACAAAACACTTCAGTGCTGTTTGAGAATATTATTGCAACATTTGAAAAGAATTATTGCTCTTTGTATTACAGTGGTACTAAGCCTCTGGCTGCTTGAATGGGAAAGAGACTGAAAAATTGTCCACAGCGAAGGCAGATAACTGCAGATGCTGAGGAAGGGAAGGACTACAGGGCTCCTCAAAGACATGAGGGCAGTCAGTAAAAGAACAGGGAGATGAGTCTGTTGCCTTACCAGGAATTCCATTTGAAAGTAAATAAGCCTAAAGTTGCTGGGACTCAAAACACAGCAGTGAGATTCTGCAAGATGCAAACCAGGGAAAGGCTACAAAAAATGCAGTTCTGCTTCTGACCTCTCACTGTGCAGAGACAGCAAGATTTGGGGGAATTTGGTGCAACACTGGCATGAGTTTGATTTACAAGGTGCTACAGATAGGATGAAGTTACTTTGCTGAATCTGTCAGAGGAGGAAAAATCCACTGGCCCGTGTTACTCTGCATGGATAAGTTTCTGAATTTGTGTAACTTTGGTCTCATTGTGCCATTTATCTTTTGGGATCAGCTTTATGAGATTTGTGTCAGGCTTTTCTATTTGGTTGCAAGGCTGCTTTGCAGGATCTTCTCTCTTTTTTGTGTGGTGGATGTGTGTATGATAAAAAGCTAAGATTGCATCATCTTTAATAAAAGAGAAGATGTATAGCCTAAAGAAATCAGATTAGTTGTAGAGAAAGAAATCAATCAGGTTGGCAAATTGCATCTGTGGGACAAAGTGCAAAATGTTTGTTTCATACAGTATTTATTGAACAAATTTGTTGAGAAGATGGTTAAAAATGCTCTACAAGAAAAAAAAGGGGAACCATTTTGTTCAATTTAAATGACATTGATGTATTTTTTACATCATGAATTCTTGCAATATTACCAACAACAATCCCTGATAAAGTACTTTACACAATTGCCTCACAGGGCATTTTGAGATAAAAGTATATATCGGAGATTGTAAATTGGCTGCATCCAATTTATATATAATGGAACCCACTACAGCCATCCTCCAAAATTCAATAGATCAGGAATCACATTACACTTCTGTGAGTTTGGGCTAGTAGGAGCTCTAAAGAGCCTCCAAAACAAACAGGCAACTTTAAATCATGTTTAATGAACCCTGTGTATTTTATACACATGTGATTAAAATGTTTTGTTTCTGTTTTTCATTTTGCTGGGTGTTGCTGAAGGAAAATCTTAAGTTCGGGCCTGTGAAACCAATCATCTGCTTGTTCTCAAGAGAAAATTCAGTTTAACTGAACAGAGCAAACCATTTAAAATGCTGGACTGGAAAAAAAAAAAAAAGAAAAAGCAGATTTGTACAGAGGATCCATTTTAATATTTCCTAGCAAAAGCACTAAATGAAAATGTAGTGTAGGCAGATAAAGGGTCACAAAGTACCATGGTGCTTTTTTCTTTTATTGATCTATGCCTGCAGCCTTGAAAACAACCCATGGTAGACACAAACCTGAACGAGTAGAGGGCCCAGTTTTGCTGGTTTCCACCTATTTCCTGAAGGGAATGAAAATGCTTTGTGCTTCCATCCCAGGGGTAGGTGGCACCCTGTGGGCTCTGCTGCAGCCAGACCTGCCATGGGGCCAATCCTTGGCCATCATGCCTGCATGGGCAAGGAGCTGTTCTTGCTGTGCTGAGGAATCCACAGGCAAGCCTTGGAGCAGGGCAAGGGGTCAGAGAGCAGGTTGGTAGTGTTCAAGCCCATAGGGCTGGAAGGTGGCCATTGCTTGGTGTTGTTTTTGTCAAGAGATGCTTCACAGAGAAACTTAGATCTTAATCCTCTCCTCTGGGTGGTACTGGAGTATGCGCATTTATGATCTTCCAGGTCTTTTCCAACCTTAATGATTCCATGATTTTGTGCATGTGTAAGGTATGTGCATGACTGTATCATTGCTTAAGAAAACTGTTGTGTGGTGATAGTCAATAATTCTTACTGATTTTCAAAGAAAGTGTTGTTCTTTCAGTTGTCCTTTCATAGTGCCCCATGTGCAAAATACATCAGAGTGAAAATGGGCCCGAAGCAGGAACATTCAGATCAGGATTCAGAATGCCTTGGCTCTGGCAGTACCCTAAACCAGAACAATTGCTCTGCAATCAGCAGAGCTCTGCCTGTGTAAAGCTGAGAACAAGGTCAAGTCCTGAGCCTCTGAAAAACGAGTCTCCAGCTGAGTCTTTGTATTTCCCAAAGATTCTGTTACACCAAATTGAAGCTAAAGCCAGGAAATGGACAGTACTTGCAAAATACAAGGTGACAGGACCAGAGAATTAAAGCTAAATGTGGAAAAAAACCCCCAAAACATGAATTTCAACAAATATGCCCCTGAATCCTGTACTACAAAAGCTAGGAAGTAGAGGCTGTGGTTTGGAGTTTACCATGGAGTTAGACCCTGATCCATTGGATCAAACCAGCAGGCACATTGACAAAAGCAGGTCAGCATTTGTGGTGTCCTCACCAGCTGGGTGGTACGTGTGTGTCTAAGGAGGAGACATCATCTGTGGCCTGGTACTGCAGGGGACGTTTCTTTCCATTGCAGTGGGATTTGTGCCACTGGCTTTTGTCTGGAGTTCAGTACCTGGAGTTTGCTGCTGGCGTGTTTTGTGAAGGAAAATCAATATGAAAAGAGGAACGGGGGAAGCGGGGGCTTCAGCCTGCTGGTGTGGGAGTGGGAACGGCAAGGGGCCGGAGAGGCATCGGAATTCTGGTCACTCCAAACAAAGCCAACGGGAAGCAGCAATGCCTCTGCCTGGCTCAGCGGGGTCCTGGCCCGCAGGCCAAGGGTGAACTCACTGAGATGCTGTGGGGAGCAGCAGGGGGAGCAGACAGAGGAACAGGTTAAGGCTGGAGGCATTTTGGTGGCGGAGCTGGGGCTGCGTGGGCAGTGGGCCCCTCTGCTGTGCACCCCCAGTGTGAGGGCACAGACACAGACCTGCCACGTTCCCCTGCCCCGGCTGAGCTTCCCACACGGACACAGCTGGAGCCGAAACAGAGCCTCCCAGGCTGCCATTACAAGGTCCTTTCTTTAAGGACATGTGCACTTAATGTCAGAATATTGAAACCATACCCACGTGAATAAAGTTAGTAAGCCAGTGATTCATTGCTGTTTCAAACCTCTATCTAGCCACAGTAAATTTCTGCTCGGTAGTGACAGTCTGTGTCCACATGCAGGCTATGATTTACAGTTCTGTGTTTTGTATCAACAACATCTGTTTAACAAAAGAAGAAAAAAAAAAAGCCAAGAACATTTATTTTCTAACCTCTGTACCAGATGTTTCGTTATGCACAAGATCCAGGGATTATATCAGAAATAATTTAATTATTTTAAATGAATAATCTGAAGTGTTTTTCCTAAAGTATGTCTCGTAACCACTAACAACATGAAAACATAGGAATGTGGAAAAATAAACTCATGTTTTACACAAATCTCTAATTGTATCTATTTTAAGGGTGCAAATATTACGGACCAAGCCCTAGCTGTTGATGGTAGTGTTGGGATTCTTGAAGATTTGCACAGGACAATATCAATTATCAGGGTTATGAGGGAGATAAGGCGGCAGAGAGCAATTGAAACAGAAGGAAGCAACAGCTGAGAAATGAGCCATGGGGAGGGGACAACATGAAAAGCAGACGTCTTGCAGGAGAGCAAGGTTGTGTCCCACAGGAGGGGCGAGGCACAAGCTGAGGCTCTCCAAGCACACAGGAGTGGTGCCGTGGCTCTCCCATGGGTCCCCTGTGGTCTCTGCATGCCTGCACATCCCCGGGTTCCACCTGGACTGTGGCTGGAATGTGCCATCTCAGAGATAAAGCTGCATAGCTGAGTTTCTACTTTCCCCCTTGCAGGGCAGAGCTGCTGAAGTGGGATCCCTTCCCGTGTGGCTGCTCTCTGGCTGCTGCAGCCCGGGTCAGGGTGGCCTTTTCCTCTCTAGGGACGTGCTGTGACTCAGGGGCCTGCTGTTGGCACGTGGCTTGCCCACAGCAGCAGTGTGAGAGCACGTTCAAACTTACGGCCCTGACTGGAAAACATCAGTTTCATGATAGTTTCCATCTTTTGGAGGTAAATGCCAAGTCCCTTAGGTGTGTTTGATAAGCAGAAATATTGTGGTGCTTGTCCTTTACAGAGCTTCAATTTGAGTGTCGAAACTGCCCCACAGACCGTCAGAGAAAATTCTTTGCAATTTGGGGTTTATTATCATTCCTCACCATAATTTTTGCAGGGGTATCATAAGTGGGAACGCTGATACAGAAACACTGAGGCATTTATAACTGCCTGCCCTGGATATCAGTCTTGAAGAACTCACAATTACTCAGAATTACGGTGATAGATTCTGTTGCAGCCCTCGAAAATATTCAGCCAAGTTAAAATGAAAGTAAATGTATCAACGACACTGCTAAAGCAGACAGTGGGTCTGTGTTGTGGTTTCAGCCTTCTTTCCAGGGGTAACAGGTTTTTCTGTTTTTCTGTGAGCTGTGAGAGCTGTAGCATGTATCAATCCAGTGTAGACCCAGCCAAACCTATTCGTTTTCTTGTTGCATAAAGATTTATCTGTAATTGCCAAGGTTTATTTTTATTTTCTTTGAATTACTGTTGTGGATGCATATAGATGCATAACAATTCCTAATTTCCCTCCCTATATTCTTGTACAGCACAGATTGCTTATCAAATGCAGTCTTAACATTAAAGTGTCAAACAGGATTTGCAGAAAGCTATTTGGGTTTGTAGTTTAGGATGAATGTTTATCAAATTGTGGATTAGCTGAATCATGCACTGAACCAAATTATTATTGTCTGTGATTAAATCACAAAGTGGTTATTGCCCTGTGTCATCTAAAGCAAACGATAGCTTAAATCTTTAAAATCCCTTTTTAGGGATTTTTTAGGTGGCTATAGGAGCTACATAACTCTGGACTTTTAGGACCAGACTCTGCCCCTAGACAAAAAATATAAAAGCTTTCAAAAGGTCGTTTGGACTGATCCCTCTCTGCTTATATGGGCAGCATATTGGGGAAGGGAGTGGATGGATTTATTTGCATTTCAGACATACAGAATAGTTCTCAGTAAATAGATCTCTTTGTACCCAGTGCTAAAGTATTTATTCAAGGTGCTGGCCCAGAAAAGAGGAGGGAACTGTTCATTCTCATGCCTGAAAGGGCAGGGGCTGCCTGCTGGAGAGCAGTGATGCCCAGTTTGTTTGCCCTCATGCTGAGGGCACAGAGGACTGGCAGTGCCACTCCTGAGCCCTGGAGGCCATGGGGTGGCCAGCGGGGTCTATGCTCAGCACCAGGGCAGCAGAGTTTTACCACCCTAATGGGCACTTGAGGGGCTACAATCTCTCTAAAGAGGCTCAGTCTTCCTAAAGCTGAAGGAGCCTTTTTTGGTGGCTGCTGCTGTGGTTGCTGCGTGCCCACAAAGGTGTGTTCCAGGACAGCCCAGCTCAGCACGTGAAGCTGCTGGTAGCAAATTTTCCTGGTGATTGATGTCCGTGCTCCTCTTGTGCACCCTTCAGCAACCTTCTAGCTGAGGAGCAGGAGGCCTTCCAGCACCCCTGTTTTCTCAGCCCTGCTGTTAGGGCCCAGCCCTGGTGATGACAGTCACCAAGGAGAGAAGGATCCTTGCAGAACCGTGGGCTGGGGGACACGGAGGCTGCTGCCCTGCCCTGGAGCGTGCAGCAGGGCAGGTCACAGTCCAGGAGGAGTCATGAGCAGTAATCACCACTTCTCTTGGTGAACAGATAGGAGGGAAGTCCTGAAAGGGTTGTTTTCATGTTGCAACAAGGGGTCACGGGGTGGAAAGGGCTGAGAGTCACTGCATTAGAGTGCTCTGGAGAAATGAGAGTCTGGCACAGCTGACGGCAGCGTGGCACCCGCAGCCCGTGGCAGTGGCACCGGCTGAAAGTATGCATTAGGCTGCCTTTGCTCCTCTACTTCATCCCCCTTGTCCTACTCTTTGACCTATTTTCTCTCACTGTTATCTAGTAATCTATTTTTTAAAGGCTCAGCCCAGTCTTTCCTGCTGGTTGCAGCTGATCCATCTCGCTGCTAGCCTGTGAAACCAGCACCTCCTAAAGAAACATCCCTCTGCCAATTACTCCGAAGGCATGGATTCAGCTCAGCGTGAGAGCTTGATTGAAGCCAGTTGGCTGTGCCAACAGGACAGGGATGGCTCAAGAGAGGCTTCGTACAAAGTATAGGAACTCTAAACAGATTTCTTCAGTCTTTTCCCCATCCATGCTCAACCGACCAGCAAAGTCAGAAAAATGGCAATATTTTACCGAAGGGAGGACTTATCCCACAGCTCTGCCATCCCCCTGGAAAGCCCACAGAAGGGAAGGAGAGAGTTGCACAGAAAACTGCAGGAGGCAGACGCAGACTTCAGCTCTGAGCCCGCCTCTGCGAGACGCAGGGTTTGAGGTTTTTCAGTGAGCACAAGGAGCAAATCCTCTAAGCCCTGTGATTTCTCAGGCATGTGCCCTCACCGTGGGCACCTCGAGGACGTGTACCCAGAGCACTTGCACAGAGGTCTGGCCCTGGGGGAGCTGTGCCTGTGGCTGGAGCCCCGCCAGGCGAGGGGGAGGACAGAGGGAGCGAGCGCTGGATCGCCGCACCGAATGTCTGCTCTGCTCGTGTGCAGTCTCTCTGGCCCAGAGCCTTTTGGCTCGCCCCACCTGCCTTTTTTCCCTTTTTTTTCCCTTTCCCCCAGCTGAACTGGCGGAGAGGAGGCTGCAGCTCCTTTCTGTCCCTGCAGCTTTCCTGTCTGGCTGACGCTGTGCCCTGGACACAGATGTCTGCTTAAATATGGATCCTGTGAGGCACAAGTTATGCTTGCGGGAAGAGTGTGGAGCAGGAAGATGCTGTGATCCGTAGGTGGGCTGTGAATTGCTGCTGTCCTGTGCAAGAATGAAATAACAATAACAACTAACAACATACTGCCTTAAACCGTGGTTGTTTAGAAAGTAGATTTCAGTACTTTTTCACAATTAATTACTTGTCCAGGCAGCTACTTCTTTCAAAAGCGTCCCGTCCACATAGCTCACCCTCTGTGAGCTCATTAATGCTCGAGCTGTGTCACCTCGGGCTAACCTGGTGGCTGTTGATTGAGTCCCGTGACAGCTGTTTGCAGAGGTTTGCCCTGCTCCCTGCCAGCAGCCTGCCTTCCTCCTCCAAATTGCCTCTCAGTTCCAGGCAGGGTTCAAATTTCTGAGTGAACGCTATCCTGGGCAAAATGGTTGGATTTCTAAGAGTAATGAGTAAGGTGTGACAGATAACATCCTGCACACCCCCAGGAGTGCTCCTGCACGTTACAGCTTGAAGGTGTTGGTCAAGGTGAACCCTGGACCGAGCCCATAAACATTTAAATCCCAGAACAAATGTTTGGGATTGTACAAACATGTTAATGACCTCCAGTTAATTGGCAAGCAAGTACCTTGAAGTAAAAATAGCTTTCCCATTGCTGAGCAGTCACAAGAGTGCGTGTCCCCCCATGAACACTGAGATTTTTGGCCAAGGAGCCTTGTCCAGCTTGCCGTCTGGATCCTGGCAGGTTTGTGATCCAAAGTTTGTTGTTCCCAGCACCAATTGCTGTTTGTATGTGGTATAGACTCAGCAAACAGAGCTGTCTACCACAGCTAATTTTCATGCTGCCCTGTATTAAAGTTCTGCAGTTCGTAATGCAATGAAAAAGTAAGATCATATTGACTGGCAAAAGCGTGAGGTTCAGCAAGGGAAAGTACCTGCTGTGTGCACTATAAAGGAACTATCACTGAAAGCTAGATAAGTATTTTTAACCTAAAGACAGCTTGGCAGGCTATAATGTGTCTCCTACTGAATTTTGAATCTTTCTGATCCTTTGCATGACAAAAATACACAGCTGGACTGATTTCACTAGGTGTGTATTGCAGCTGAGAAGCAAGGGGCCTGCACCTAACACAGCTCTTGGGACTCCAAGTGGGACCTGTGGGCAGGTGTTTGACCTGTTGCCTCTGTGCCACCTAAAAAAGTCAGCAGCATCTTTTCATGAGGTCTCCAGTCCATGCAAACCATCAGCTTCTCTTAGAACATGGATCAAGTCGCTTGATCCTCCACAATACTTTGGGGGGAGAAAAGGCCCAGATTTTCCTGATCTGTAACTAAAACCACACCTGGGTTTCTTTCCTGGAAGAGATTATCACAGCATTTCTAGGAAGGCAAAAACTGGGCACACGTGAATGAGCAGAGTCTGTCGCTGAAGTCCCGTGACTCTGGGGCTCGTGGTGGCTGAGATGAGCTGGCACGTGGTGCAGGGTGCTTCCAGCTGCAGGGCCACATCTGCTCCGTGTGCTCCACAGCGGCGTGTGGCAGCGGCTGAGGTGCCTGCTGCGTGTTCCATCCCTGCCTCCAGCTGCTCCCAGCCATCCCTCTCTCCAGGCAGTGTAATGTCATGCTGAGGAGGAGGGAAGCAGGTGACACTGGGAGCCTCAGGAGAACCAGGATGTCTGGCATCCGTATGGATTCCTCTGGATGCTGCAGTGTGGTGCAGGGTCAGCCCACAAAGATCTTTCCAAAGCAGCCAGCGGTCTCTGCCTTGTGTCCTGGAGGAGTGAGGGAGTGGCAGATGGAAAGAACAAAACTAGCAAAGTGCATTTCACAATCCTGGCAGCAGTACTCGGCCAGCAGAGGAACCACAATGGTGGAGTCTCAGATTGCGCTCCCTGTGCAGCCTGGCTTTGGGAACTTTGGTGTTGTTGTGAGCCTTGAAAGGGCTCCTGTTCCCTCAGCTGGCTCCTATGGCCTTGCATTTGGTATCTTCAGGTGCTTCAAGCAAGAGGAGCTGTAATGGGTGCAGATACCAGAGCTTTCCAGGAAACATTCAGGTACAAGTGCAGCTCTGTTTGCTGTAGCTGCCTTGAATTAAAGTTCTGTGCCTGTAGTGGCAGACAAATTTGCTGGCAAACATTTTGCAAAAAAAAAAAAAAAAAAAAAAAAAAGGCATCGATCCAGAAAGGCACTGTGCACAAACTAAGCTTGGTATAAATGAGTACACCTGTGCTCGACACCAGGCACGTGATGAATGCTCTGCTAGACCCTAGCCAAAATAAATCTAAAATAAATATCGGCGCATACTGGTGGAAGATGAATGCTGGTCTTGTAAGCAGGAGCGCATGTGGCAGAAACAGGAGCCTCCCTCTCGGCGTGTCAGCTGGGGATATCCACAGGGAGGGTCACGTGCACTCCTCTCGAGCTCACCAGCAGAGCTGGTGAAAACAGGTTTTGATTTGAATGAGTTATGACCCATTGAAAATGGCATCATGCGTAACCACAGTAAATTGTCATAATGAGATCACGAGGCTCACAAGAAGTGAGCGGCGAGCAAAGAGGCCTCGTTCCACCAGCGCCCACGGCTGACAGCCCAGGGCTGCAAAATGCAACCTCGGGGCATGCTCCAGCTCCCTGGGCATCTTTGTTGATTTAGTGACAGGACCAAGGGTTGCACAGCCAGACAAAAACTCATTGGAAGTTTTGAGTTAAAAAGCAGAAAAAAAGCTATAATTCATACAGATTTGCATTTAGTCTTATCCAGGGTAGCAGAGGGGACTGGGCTAACACAAAGAGTGGACAAACATGAATACTGTAAGTGCTGCCATGCTTACCCAGGCTTAGCTTGGATGTTTCTAAATCATGTTGCTGTAGGTGGGGAGGGTTTGGTGATCAGGGCAGAACACTACAGAGTTGAAAGGAAATCTTGCTGGAAGCACGATAAAGCCTTGGTGTATCCCCAGCTCACAGCTCTGCCAGGCCAGCCCTCCTGGACCTGCTCAGGTACGGCTGCCCTGGGCTGTAAATGCTGCAGAATCCTCACTGCCTTCTCTACTTTCATAGGAAAAATAGAGGCAAAGGCTAAGACTATGATCAGTTTGATGGACACAAAACTTCACCAAATACCTGGACAACATAAGTAGCAGAGCTCCTGCCTTCCAGGTGTAGTCTTGTAGGTGGACTTTTGGAAAGAGCTCCTTTCCATTCCTCCTGACACAGTGCTATTTGTGTGGGGCCATTTGCAGCTCAGGGGACTGGGAGGAAACACACTTTAGCTCATTCTGCTTCTCTTCCCAAGCTGTTGAGTGCACACGTCCAGAGAGGCCCATTGCAAATCCCGTGCACAGGAGCCACATCCTTTGTCTCCCTGTGAGGTGCAGGGCAGAGGTGCATGCATGTAACACTGCCTGCTGCAGGACCTGTTCTGTTCCCGTTGTCTCAGGGCAAAGCAGCTCTCTCTCCACGTGGCTGCCACTCCTCCTAGTCTTGCACCCTTCCGTCTCCTCCATCTGTTAAGCTCTGCACACAAATATCTGTGCCCCTGAGCCATGGAGACAATTCAGGCCCGTGTAGATAGGCAGCACCTTCCTGACTCATACCGTCTGTTTACTGTGGTTTTGTCATGGCTGAATTCCTAGCCTGAGTCCATGGATAAAGGAACACCCAGCTCGTGCTGTTCCATGCAGTGCAGGCTAGCCCTTGGCCGTGGGGTTGCATTTATCCAAGATACACTCTGAACAGCATATTGAAGCCTAAGGCATTCCCAGGACCCCAGATCTCCTGTTGTGGGCAGCTGGATCCAGGTCCTTCTGCTCCTCCAGTAGAAGTGCTTGAAGCTGGTCTGGAAGGCTCTTGTCTTGTTTTCCTGGCGTTGGCTCACTGACATTGCTGCAAGGACAGCCGAAATAGATGGAGACCAGCCAAGCTGAAGAGACAGAGGGGAAATGTGTCCCTGCATACACTTAAGAGCAAAGCACGGGGAGCACTGAGGCGTTCCTGGGGCTGGTGTCCCAGAGGAGTCTTCCCAGTGGGGGCATTTCTGCCTGCCAGAGCCACAGATGAATGTGCCAGCACTGCCCACAGTGCAGTACAGGTGCAGCTGCAGGGAACCCAGATTTTCCAGTTGGAACCTTCTCTGTAGCTAAGTAGAACAAAGAATAAAACTGCTTGTTTGAAATACTTTCTGAATTTACTGCTTAAGCTCACTTGCTGTGTGTCATCCACTGAGCAGAAGTCCTTTTGAGCTTTCATTATCTAGTCTCAGCTTAGAATCCCTGCATAAACCCCTACTAACATGGCTGATTTTTCTAATTTTTCTCCTGTAGGAGAAGAATTTGGACTGGTTCCCTCGGATGAGAGCCATGTCTCTGGTTAGCAATGAAGGCGACAGTGAGCAAAATGAAATCAGGAACCTGCAAGAGAGGCTGGAGTCAACCATGAGCCTTGTAAAACAGCTTTCCAGCCAGCTGGCTGAGCTCAAGGAACAGGTAAGTGCCCTGTGTGGGTAGCAAAGCAAGCACGTGTGGGTGAAGGCGCTACCTTCCATCAGGGCACAGTCAGGACGGTGTTACAAAAGAGACTTTTGTCTCAGGAAGGTTTTATCTTTTCCTCCAGCAAGCTTTCTGCGTAGATACAGTGATAGGGGTTTGGAGTGAAATTGTACTCTGTTAGCAACAACAGAGATCAGGTAAGGAGAAAAGCCGAGGGGGTATTAGTCATGAAATGCTCCCAGTGAGTGTGTGAGGACGGAGGGGAAACTGCAGAAGGGGTGGGGGGCTGCTGAACCCGGCAGTGAAAGCGCTGTAGTGTCAGGAGTGGCTGCATGGTGATGGGAGCCTGGAGGAAAAAAAGCCTTCTGTGTCTGGCCCTTGGGTTTTTCCCCCACTAAGAACATCAACAGTGCCCTTGTGAAAACAATTTGCAGAGCCTGTTGCTTTGCTTGTGTCACCCTTGTGGTGGTGCCCCTCCTGCGGCTCCCGCTTCTCTCCCGTATGGAGCACGAGCTGCTGGCCTCCCTTAAAGCCTCCCTTAAAGCCCAGCTCCTGCCCACACTGCCTGCTGTGTTTGCTCTCCCGTCAGGATCAAAAGGCCAGCTCCTTTTTTGCTACAGGTGCTGGTCACCTCTGCTTTGCTCATTACGGTTTCAGAAAAGCATCACTGTGTTTTCTTTATGGGAAGCACTTCAGTGCCATCGACAGAGTTATCTAATTATTCCCCTTCAAATCCTTCCTTAAAACTTTTCCCTGTGAAAAAGCCAACAGAGGTTTAGGCTGGATGTGCTGAGACCATTGCTTATTGTGCTTACCCACACCATCCTGGTGGGATTTTTTTCATCCCCTTCTGGCTGAATCTGTTCTCTCCTGGCTTAAATTTAAACTCAGTGTGGCTGGGGCCATCTTTTAGCTCTGTGATTCTGCAGCATCAAGTGCAAATGCTGACCCTCTGCAGGCCTACACAATACAATAGCAGCACAAATAATACTCTGTAAGACCTGCCGGGGGATAAGAATAATGTATAAATGAGAATAAAATGTCCATACTTTGCAGGAAACAGATCTCCCACTTCAAAGACATCCCTTACTTGTAATTTTCTATGCTGAAGAAAGGAATTCCACTCCCTGTTGTTTTGGTTATATGTATCTTGCTCTGTGACTGCTAAATAATAGTAAAAAAAAAAAAAATCTCAACTCGTCTCTCTCTGCCTTTCCACCTTAGATGACAGAACAAAGGAAGAATAAGCAGAGGCTGGGCTTTCTTGGATCAAACACACCCCATGTGAATCATCACATGCCACCACCCTGATACCACAGGGAGAAGCCGTGACTAGCCTTTCATCAGTATTCCTGCTTTATTATAGAATAAAAAACTGAGATTGAGAGGAGTGAACAGTGCCTATTGTTGCAAAGTTAAAAACAACCAAGTGCCAAGATGTTAAGTGGTTTAGCTCTGGGAACAATTTGTAGCTGTTTTTCATGGTTGAGAGGGACCACAACCTAGAATGTGAGCGATACAAGGCAGCTCGTTTGTATTCCCTGCCTGGCCCGGCTCGGCTGCGCTCGGCTCTGCGGCTCCAGGGGTGGCTGGGACAGACACTGGGACACAGGCTGGGACAGATGTTGGGACACAGGCTGGGACAGCGTTCAGCCACGTCCTGGGAGCTGCCTTGTCCCCGGAGCGCCGGCAGAAGCGAGCTGAGCAGAAGGAGAGGTGTTTATTAAGGCAAGCACGACAGCCTGGCTCGGAATCAATAGGTCGTCTCTGGCTCACTTGCCAAATAGCAACATTAGTCATATTTGCTTGGCATTTACTATTTTTTAATTACCGTAAATATGTCAGTCCGTAAGCAGTGATGTTGCTTCAAGTAACTTCTGCTACGAGGGGAAGGGGAGAAACCTCAAAAGACTGGGGGAAGGAGAAAAAAAAAAAAAGGAGGAAAAAATAGAAAAAGAGTTGCAAAGAGAAACATTAACGCTTTTGAATTTTAGCTGTCACCATGCAATTTCTTATTTATAACATGGAGCACAATGGATCTACAGCTGTGGGAATGTTATGCACATAACACTGACAACATAACTGGAAGAGATTTCTTTCTCCTGGCTTCAGATGTTCTCGATTAATGTGGCTGTGAGGTTCCACATACTGAGGAGTTAAACTGTGTTTTAAATTCAAGTTCCAATTGAGGATTCAGGGGGGGAAAAAAATTATACCTGTAGTTTGAATTGTGTATGGGATTTTATTTTTTTAAAAAAAGCTTAGAAATGTCTTTCTGTACAGAACTGTAATGGTGTCATTACCTTCCATAAACTCATCTTCAGCAAGAGGTGACTTGAGTAAATAAACACCATATTCTTGCAGCTTTCCTCTGAGCTAGAGATCATGGGCTGATGGTTTTGCCTGCCCTCCCTGCTTCCAGAGGTTTGCAGGGAAGCCTGGGGGGAAACAGGGGGGCAATATCAGAGAAGCTCCTTCCAGCTCTTGGCCCTACAAAAGGCAGCAGCTGAATCCCCTGTGCAGGTTTCTGCTCTATCCTGTATTTCTTGGGATGGCTTGAAAGAAAAATTACAGGGTTTCCACAGAGCCCTAGGGGACTCTTTTAGGAGAAAAAAAATTGGGGGGCATGAATGGGAGTGGTGTTCTCAGTTCACTTTCATTTTCAGTGGGTTTTGGTTACCAGATTGTCTCGCATTTGAAAATGCACCTCTTGTTACATGGTGTCGCTTTTTAAACCAAATTATTTTTGCAATGATTTTCCCCTGTGAAATTTTCATTTTGTTATAAAGGCCATTTTTGATCAAAGGAAAAAATATTATTGGTGTCAATATTTTCCAGTTTCTTCCTGGAGAAATGCTGTTGTCCTGGTTTAGGCACTATTCAAACCAACAGGCATAGAGTAAAGGGAAGGAAGGGGTATTTCACTCTCTTTATCCCAAATTCAAACAGTTCTTGAAGCTATTTTTTTTCTTTTGATTTTTGTGGCAGTGATGTGGCTGGGATAAAAGTAATATATTGTAGTAATATATTTATATTTTCTACCACTAAAACATTTCCCATTGGCTTCAATTGTGTCCCTCAAAAATAGTGTGGAAATCAGAGGTTTGTGTATTTTACTGGAAGAAAATCTCTTTCTCTTGGCCTTAGTCCAGAGAGCACCTGGTTGTGAGAGGTGATGGCCAAAGGAGTTGCCCACAAACACAAAGTCAGCAGTAAGTTGGTGGAGACTCAGACCCTGTAGCTGTATTAATTCAAATTAGTTCATACCGTTAATCAGATCTAGTCACAGCTTCTGTTACAACAGCAATTTCCTCTTCCTCACACGTATGGTTATAAAACTCAAAGCACGGTTCAGTGATAAGATAAATTAAACTTTCATTATTTATTGGGGGGTGGGTGGTTGGCTAATACTGGAATTGGTTGGCACTTCTCTTGTTTACACTCGGAAAAAGCAGCTGCACTGCTGCACATCAGGGGAGGTTTCTGCTGCTGGAGCTGGAAGAACTTGAGGCTCAATGGGTATTGTGCCCCAAGCTCAGGGCTGCAGTTGGGTGCTGCTGGTGCTCCCTCTGTCTCACACCCCAGGCCACGTCCCCTCGGGCCCAGGAGCCCAGGTCCTGCTCTTCAGAAGGGAGAGTTACAGTGTCAAAATCAACGAGAGAGCAGATGCTGGTTAGCCTTTGCCACAGTGCCTTTCTGCTGTTTGTAGGTCCTCAGAGAGACCTCTGCAATCAGTAGCAGTAGGTGATGCTACTTGCACAGACCCTAAATATATTTCACTGAGAATTTCGACATTTTTGCTGTTTCTGTCAAAACTTAGGCTCTGCCCTGCTCTCATCCATGTGAGTAGTCTGTACACTGACACGTGGTAAGGCAAACAGGAGGCTCCTTGCATGGGTAATGGTTGCAGGGCCAGGCCACAAGACTTACAGATTGTGAAATATCCCCATGAGTGAGTTTATAACAAAAATCATTGTTTTATACATCTATTTATGTGTATATCTTTGTTTAATGCAGCTGGGGTATCCTCTTCCTAGGCAAGTATCATTTACCATACCTATTTATATGAAATGATTGCAAAGAAGTTAAAACATCTAAGAGCTTTTAATGCCTTAGAGAGATTTATAATTATAAGCTCCTTCACAGTCAAAATCTACTTAAGTCAACGTGTCCATTGCTGCTGAATGTACCTTTTAATAAAATGTGTCATTTTATAGACATCTGTCTCATTCTTGGTGCTAAGGCTGGGGGGAAATGTGTGTTCTGGTTTGGGAATCCCGGGCTGGTGGTGGTGGGTGGGGGACCAGGCTGTGGGTGTGCATCCCTTCCTTCAGCTGGGCAGCCCTGAGTGGATGGAGGCTGAACACAGCAAGGAGAGCAAGGGTTGGTTTTATTTCAGGCACCCATTGCTCTGCCCAGGATGGTGGATCCAGGAATGCTGCCTTTCCTGGAGGCTGGGTGGCAGCTGGATGTGGGATCTGCTCGAGTGCTCTTTGTTCAGGCCAGGGGAGCCCTGGGTGAAGGTGGGCAGAGACAGGGATCGTGATGGATTGAGTGTCACAGGTGGAGAGGAGCAGGCTCAAGCCAAACAGCCTCAGGGTTTCTGCTGCTGCCTGCTATTTTCCAACCTTTATGATTCCAGGATACTATGATGCAGGCTTTTTTGTGTGAGAAGTTTTTGCACCTTTTTTCCCCTTTTTTCTTTTTTTAAAATGTTTTTAGTGTAACTCAAGTAGCACATTGAGAGAGAAACCAAGGGCTTTCCCCAATCCTCTGGGTAAAATAATTGAGAAAGAAAAATATCTTAAAACATCTGTGTCTCTCAACTGATACAACTTGGGCTGAGGAAATCTGTGGTCTTGTGAAAAAAAGAAGAGCCCTCCCTACAAACCTATGGCTGGTAAACTAAACATACAAGTGTTTTTTTGTTTTTTCCCAGCTGTTTTTTTTACAGATAGTCAGTATTAATGAGGAAAAGAATAAGGCCTCTTCTTAGTGAGAAAAAGCCTGCTAATTAATTACTAAGGAAAATCCTGTTAAATAGAGCATGCTGTTTCTCTGGTGCACTTGTTCCACCAACTTGCTGAGGTTCTGAGTAGAACTAACTTTCTTTTCTATCCTCTGGTATGATTTTAAGGTTAAATAGAAAGGAGCTTGTTTACTACTAGGTTTGTTAGATGGTTTTGCAAAAAGGATATCCTAAGAGAAAGTGGGGTTTCATGCAGCAAGCTTTCAAACTAAGATTACAGTCAGATTTAAAAAGCCCCCAAACCAGCATTAAGCTTCTAGGCCCAAAGGGGAGCAGTTTTGCATGCAGGACTGAGAACCTCATGCCAAGGCTTTTCGTTTTAAAAATGCTTCCCCCCGAGGCACATTTTAATTCAAGAGGTGTTTCAGGGAGCAAACCCCTCCCTCAGCACTGGCTCACGCTGCTGTGGCGTGCAGGTGAATTCTGCTCCTCCCTTTCCACCATCACCACTGCTGCTGCTGTGACAAAAGCATCTGCAGGCGAGGATGTTTTCTTTGGACAGCATGTGCTTGTTTTCTGGGGAAGGCTTCCAAGTTTATTTTTGAGGGGAGAAAGCTGAGATTGAAGGCTGCTAACCTCTCCGCTGTCCCGGGATGCCCGCAGGAGCGCGACTCCTGCTTGCAGGTGCCTGTGCTGATCATCCTGAATTTGCACAAAATCATTCAAAACGCCTCAAAAGGAGCTTGGGCTGTGGGAGTTTTAAATGTGCAGTGGTGTATTACTATCATCAGCTCACACTTACCCGCTCTATTTATGTGCTGCACTTTTTCAGGCCGAAGCAGGAAGCTGCAAGGCACAAGACAAGCAGCCTTTCTAACTTTGCTATTTCCACGTGTTTCTCTTGCTGCAAACAGCCTAGAGTTACCTTTGCTTTTGCACTGGAAGTTTCTTTCTCCATGTCTCCACCTTTGTCTGCTGCCACTCAGGTAAGGTGAGAGCTGGGCACAGGGCATTACCTGATAAACCACAGCAATAAGCTAAAATATGTAGGAGCATGGTCAACCCGGTGACCTTAGGACTTCATAATTCTGCTTAGATGTTGTAGATCATCAACATCCAGTATCTGGCTCCATATAAGCAGGAGGTTTTCCTAGCAGCCCTTCTCGTGGTAAATCACTGCACAGTTTCCATCCCCTGATGGAGCAGCCATGTGGCCTTTGCCAAGGCAACACACACCCATGTGCAAGGCTGTGGGGTCAACCCTGCCACTTTTCAGATTTCATCTGGATGGCAAGAGCAGTGTGGGGATCCAGTTACAGCCCAAAGGCTCCAAATCCCTTTATGAGTTACTCCCTTCTGGCCCCCAAAATCTGCAGCATTTATAGGCTTTGTTCACAGTAACACTGAGCCGCCACAAAAACTGTGGATTTTGGGCACATCCTCAGCGTTTCCTGTAATGGCCTTCACTGGGATATGTCGATCTGAATTTCACAATCCTCTCCTAGGAGCACTTGCTCTCTCACCAAAGATATAAGGATATTTTCCTTTGCTTCTTCTCCCCTGCCCCAACAACCTTACAGGATGAAACACTTGGGAACTGTGTTAACCCAGGCCCTGCTCTAGGGACCCACAGTTGTGCTCAGCAGTGCACAGGACAACCTTGAAACAGAGTTTTAAAAAATCCGTTTTCAGTCGTGAGTCAGTGTTGGATGATAGAAGTTGGCTCAGAGTTTGCATTACTTTTCTTAAGTCAACTTTTGCTGGCTTTGAGGCTGGTTCCGGCCCATTTGCTGCCCTCCGGGGAGCTGCAATGGCGGCTTTATCTGGCACGAAAGCTTTCACCCCAGTTTGATAAAGCCAGCAGAACGCCTGGTGCTTCCAAAAACGCCTCCCAGCCCTTCATCTTTCTGTCCCAGGAGCTGAGGGTGCTTTGTGCTATCCGTGACCGTGTGTGGTTTGTGCACACGCAGCCCAGTCTGAGGGTATTTGGGAACACTGGCTCGCAGGAACGGGGACGGCTTGGCTGCGGCCCTAAGCAAGCAAAGCTGGTGTGAGCACTGTGATCCCATGCAAAATGCAAATCCTGCCGCCTGTGGCAGGGCTCTGCTGCTGAAGGAGGAGTCAGGAGAGGAGAGTTTGGTCCCTGGAGCTGTCATGGCTCTTCCCATGCAGGTGTAAACATCTGTCTGGGTCCCTGGTGGTCAGCTGGGATGTGGGAGGATGCTAGTGGGGCATTGTGCACTTAGCCACAGACTGAGAGTTGTAAATGTGATGTGTTACAGTGCAGGGAAGGAAAGGGAAGGAAGAAAGTTCAAGGGAAGGTCTCGAGGGTACAAGATAATGTTGTCAGGGATAGTGATTTTGCTGGTGGGATTTACTAAAAGTCTGCTTTTGAATTACTGTGAAGAATTAGTGTTACCAGAAGTTGGCTGCCCATGTCTTTGTCAATCCTGACTGTCAATCCTGTCAATCTTTTCAGAAGAGAGGGTTCACTGGTCCAGTGAAATCTCCATTGCACAGGGTCCTTGGCCTATGAAATCTGGGGGATTTTTGCAAGTTTGTCCACAGCACCTCACTTGGGATGAGTGCTCTCCTACATGGTTAGCACAAATCTAAATAAATACAGAAATATGAACCGAGCTGGAAATTTACTGAGTACAAGCTGTCTTGCAAAATTGCCTGTGTTTCCTGGCTCTGGATGGGATGGAAATACCACAAAGCTCGCTTCTCTCATAGTAACGTGATACTTCTGCTTCCGGGCTCAAAGCGGGAGGTGGAAGCGTGTTCAAGAGAGGAAAAAGAAAAGCAAAAGCAAATCATAATCAAGCTCATTTTTAACATGGCAAAATCAAACTCTTAATTAGAATGCTTGAAGTGGCCACTGTGATCATCTACTCGGGCGTCTTGTGTAGTGCAGGGCGTAGAGTTTTGTCCATCTGCTCCTCTGTGGCACAGAGCTGGAAAAGGGAGATAACCTGGCCTGGAAGTCTCCCTGGGAATAAGGCATGGGGTGTATCTGCCAGCTGGTTCCCACTCCTCTTCAGCCCAAGTGCTACATCCTGGCCAAGCAAACCTGTTTCAGCAGGGGCCATGCTGGTTCCCATTTCTCCAGGAGAGGGAAATCCACTCTAATGCAATCTCGGGATGCAAAGCTTGCTCTGCAGCACAGGCATTGTAGTAACAGCCCACATGTCTCGGCACATGGCCTTGGGTGGTGGCTGGGCCATTTGGCCACCGAGCCCATGGAGGCAGGGCCATGCCCACCCCACTCCGGGTCATCACCTCCAAGGCAAGGAGCACATATGAGAAGTTGTCTCGTGGGCTGAATGTGCTTCTTCTGTACTCACACTAAATCTAGGCAGGTATGGTGCTGCCAGATCACCTCTTTGTTTCCTGCAGATGCCTTTTATTTTGCCTTGTTTTATTCATGAGGGCTCCCTTCCCGATGGCCTTCCCTCAGCCAGAGGTTCACAGACACAGTTTGTCCAGGCAAGTGACAAATTATCCGCTGGGGTCCCTGTAATTTTCCCCATCCGGCCAAATATTTGGAGACAGAAGTTATGTCAGCTAAGGTGGCAGGGAAGGAAACAAAGCTGTGTCACTGCTGGGACAGTGTGGTGTGGCTGTGGCAGGTAATGCCATGGTGTGAGCAGCCACATCCTTAGGGGAAGATGGCTGGGAATTCAGGGCACTGCACAGCTCCTCTCCCCTGATCCAGCCTCCAGCACAGCACCTTCCTCAGGGTGAAACAGGGACACTGACCCAACCTGCCGTTGTCACTGCTGCCCCCTCAGAGGAGAGGAGTGAAGGTCTGTGTCCTCAGCACTGCCCAAGTCCCGGGCGTCCCCTCCTGCCTTTGCCAGCAAGCCTCCTACTAACAGCATCTTCTGGGAACTGACAGAGACCACACATGTCCTTTCAGCCAGGCCAGCAAATAACCTTCAGCTAAGTCTGCCCAGGGCAGTTTTGGATCTGGTGATCTGCATTTAGAAATAGTCTCGGTATTTTTAAATGTTGCCTGAAGCCATCTGCTCCCCTCTTCATTTTATGTTTTAATTGTCATTTATAACATATTAGATGAGCTATTCAAAATCCAGACAGACACTGGAGGGAAGTGAGTGAGTCCTGAGCTGCAACTCACAGAAATCTCTGAAAGTCTTCCCTCGGCTTCCCAAGGGCTTGGGGCTGGCACCCCCATCAAGGGAGCCTGAGTGGCTGCAGCTCTGTGGGATCCTGGCTCTGGGACACATCCCGTGCATTCCACGGCTGCTGCCAGGGCCAGGGACTTGGACTTGGCTGGAGCCAGGCAAGCCCCTGACGTCTGCAGGGCTCCTGGTGGCCGCTCTCACAGCCCGGGCACAAGGAGGTCAACTGATTTTCTCAGGTCACCAGTGCGTGAGCAAATGATTCATCCCAGATTTTCCTGGCTCCTAAACCTTTGCTCAGCCCACAAGGCTGCTTAGTGACTTAGCAGGGCTCTGAGGAAGTCAGCTATAAATTGCAAACACGCTATGGCCAAATGACTGGCGACGGTGTTTTCCACGTGCCTTTTATGCACCAAGAGGGGCTGACTGGCAGCTGGGAATTACTGACAGGGTGAGGGATGTGAGTTGTTTGATGAAGCAATGGCTTCAGACAAAAAAAACATTGTTTGCCTTGCCTCCTACTTTATGGCAAAATCTCTCCACCTCTGTTTTTTCTGCCTGACCCCGTGCAAGGCCCTGTGCTGTGACCCTGCAGGTGAGCTGCCTCTTGGAGCTAGGACCGGTTTGCTCAAACCAGCCCAGGTCACAAAGCCACGGCCTGAGTCCTGCAGCCTGAGCAGGGCAGGATGGCTGATGCACCCTGATGCACCTCGAGGCTGAGTGACACCTCCCAGGAGCACAGATGTCCCAGGTCAGGCTCAAACACATCTGCACACCAGTGGTGAGAGGATGGGCATGGATTAACCCACTTAGTCCTGTGGGATGGCTTGAACTCCAGCTCAGATCTTCATCTTTTGGGAGTGGTGGCTAAATGAGCTAACCTCTGCTGGGAAATGTGCTGCTGCTCTTTGGCCACATCTCAGCTTACTCTGGTGGCACCATGGTGCTGGCAACCATCTGAAACCCAGAAATATTTCCTTTTAGGAGATGCCTGTTGATTTCCTCTTGCTGGTTGTGCAGCCATGGGCTGCAAATCCCCCAGGCCAGGCTGCTCTGGCTTCTGAGCATCCCCACAGTGTGGGGAGTTATTACCACACTACTCTATTTTAATAATAATCTATTCTATTTCAAACTTATGAAATAAAGCAGGGCACTGAACATCAAGCTGCCTGAATAAGGATTTTATGGTTTTGGGTTTTTTTAGGAAATCCCTGGACATCAATGGGCAAACTGAGGGAGTCAGATGCTACAAAGAGAAGACAAGAGAGGGGGCCCAGACCCAGGCCCCCTCTCAGCCCTGCAGTGAGCAGTCCAGGACAGCTGGCACTAATTGGCACTTTCCTTGGCACCAGATGAAGTGTGGGGGAGACAATGGGGCCTGGGCTGGTTCCTCGTGCCTGGAGGTGATCCCCAGCACTGAGACCAAAGCTCCCTGAGAGCGCAGTGAGGAGAAGCTGCAGCGCCTGCTCTGCTCAGAGAAGGAAACCCCAGGTTTGGAGTGCAAGCCCACGTGCACAGGACGTGTGCCCACCAGCAGGGCACACCATGGCAGGCCCACGGGCACACGTGAGGAGACAGCAGGGCACAGAGCACGCCGTGCTGCTGGCCACTGAGCACCAGCGGCGTGGCAAAGCTTGTGGTCACGTTGGCTGGCCATGGGCAGCTGGGCAAACCCGTGGCTCCCACTGAAAGCCTCAGGATCAGGCTTCCTGCAGTGTCCCATGCTGGGAAGTCACAGCAGGAGGGTAAAGGGCTTATGAAAAGCTGCTGCTCTGTGCAGTTGTGGCGTTGCTTCATGCAGAGCTGGGAAGAAATGTAAAGCTGTGACACCTGGAACATGAACAGGCAGCTAGAAAGGACAGGCAAGAGCAGGAGAGTTCGTCATAACAGAACATCACTTGGCAAGGAGGGAAAAAGGAAATGTAACTTTTTTTAAGAAATGGAATGATCATATAATTTCTGGATTGCATTATAATGGGGATTTCTGTGTGTACGAGCAGTAATTCCATCACTTTGTTTTGGTGAAAACTATATTCATTATCTTAGACTTATCTATCGGCAGCTCGGAGGCACCATTTCCTTTTGAACTTGATGAACAAATTCAAACTGGGGCAGGAGGGCAAAGCCATCCTCACTTTCCAAAAAAGTTCTCCATGGTCAGAAGTGCCCTGAGCTTCAGCTGCACTGAGGCTCCCAGCCAGTTGCAGCAGTGTCCCAGCAGTGTGACATCTGAACCCCTGTGCTTAGGATTACCACCCAGGTTCTCCAAAACTAATGATATTTTTAAAATTATTTCATGAAATGCAAGCCAAGTAAATGCGATGATGCTCTCCTTGTTTGTCCCTTGGAGTGAGAACACACAGTTGAGGCTTTGGTCCCTTCCCTCATCCCTCAGCACAAACAGGAGAAGCAGCTGAAGGACTTGGAAGCTGCAAGGATGAAGTGGAGCTCTCGGGCAGTAACCAGAGCTGAGCTGAGGGAAAACAGCTGCGAGCTGGACACCAGCAGTGTCCAGTGCTGTCCTCAGGGAGCGATGGGAGGGGTGGTCCTTCACCTCAGGAGGTCCTCAGCCCTGCCAGTGCCGGGATTTGTCCCCGTCCAGCACAGCCCCGTGTGGTTGTGCAGTTGTGCTGCAGCTGGAGAAAACAGCCTGGTGGGGAAGAGGAGGTGGGGAAGGAGAGGTGCTGGGCAGCTCAGCAGGATAACGAGCTCACAGAATGCAGATGCACGTTTGTGCTGGAGCTCCCACACAGCCACAGCCACTGGCAGCGCCCAGACAGAGATGTGGAGTCATAGAATCATCGAATAATTCAGGGTGGGAGGAACCTTTAAAGGTCATCCAGCCCAGCCACCCTGCAATGAGCAGGGACATCTTCAACCAGATCAGGTTGCTCAGAGCCCCATCCAACCTGACCTGGAATGTTTCTGAGGGTGGGGCATCCACCACCTCTTCGGGCAGCCTGTTCCTGTGTGAAACACCCTCACTGTGAAATACTTCTTCCTTTTATCTAATCTAAGTTGACCCTCTCTTAGTTTAATACCATTATCCCTTGTCCTATTGCTACAGGTCCTGCTAAAAGTCTGCCCGCATCTTATTAAGCCCACTTTAAATACTGAAAAAGCAGCAATGAGGTTTCTCCAGAGCCTTCTCTTCTCCAGGCTGAACAATCCCAATTCCCTCAGCCTTTCCTCCCAGCAGAGCTGCTCCATCCCTCTGCTCCCCTTGGTGTCCCTGCTCTGGCCTGGCTGCAGCAGCTCCCTGTCCCTGCTGTGCTGGGCCCAGGGCTGGATGCAGCCCTGCAGGGGGGGCTCAGCAGAGCGGGGCAGAGGGGCAGAATCCCCCCTCCCCTGCTGCCCATGGGGCTCTGGGCTCAGCCGAACTCTGGGAGGGTTTTGGGGACCAGTGCACACGGCTGGGACATCCCCAGAAGCTGATGTCCAGCTTTCATTGGTTTTCTCAGGGCTAGCTCCAGGGTGGAGACAGGATTTTTGGCAATTCCATGATTGATGTTTGCCTCCAGGGTACAGCCCAGGACCAGCCCAGCATCAGGATCTGGCCTGGGCTGCTACACTTAGCTTTACACTGAACTCTCATTTCCACCCCTCTGTACCGATCTTGGCATCTCTGAGGATTTTCCTGTAATAATCCCGTCTATGCCATTGACTTAGACAATGGTAATTGAGCTTCAAATTTAATTACAGTATGGGAACAAACTGTCACTTGATTGAAGACACTTCTTGACTATTTATTGAAATAAATAATCTTACCTGACTTTGCCACTTGACATGAAGGGACTAGACATTGGGATATCATTTATGGCTGTGTTTATATCCTTTCTGTCAGGTGCAGCACTCCAATAAAATACCAAACCCTGGCTTCCAAAATGCTCCCAGACATTCTCCTTTCTCTAAACTTCCATTAAAGGTAGTTTAGAGAAAGAAGAGACCAAAGAGGGATTCTATCCCTGATCACTCAATGCAAGTCCTTCCCAACTCCCACCCAGCTGGACCCGCTGCCAGGCTGCCCTCTTCCACTGACACAGGGGATGCTGGGCAGGAAGGATTTGCTGTGGCTGCAGAGTCATGCCCTGGGCAAGAAATGCCTCAAATTAAAGGATCAATAGGATGAGGCAGGGGGTTTAATCATTGCTTTTACAGGGATATTTGGGCCTTCCAAACAGGCATTGTGTCCACAAGCTCATCCTGGGAAGATGAAGTGGCTGAAGATGTTCTGAGGCTCAGCCTGTGGTTAAGGGAACTCATTTGCTTCTCCAAAAAGTACTGAGCAGCATCATTTATTCCAGACCTGTTTGCCTGGAATTCCTCTGTGGGACCATACCACCTCAAATACGCAATTCATTCCCTCCAGCCTTTACAATTACCCTCTGTAACCATCAATGTCTTGGGCATTTGGTTTTAGAACAATAGTTTTTAGAGAGCAATTCTCCCCTGCTGTGACTTGGTCTGCCTCTGTGAATTCACAATCTGAAATTCATCCTTTGCCAGCTGTTCCAAGCCCAAAAAACCCCACACCTGGACCCACAGAAAGTTGAGCTCCAGGTTCAAAATACAAACCTGGTTCTCACCTGCCAGGGGGCTGAGCTACCTGAGACCACCTCAGACTTCAGAAAAACTTAACTTCTGCCAAAATTCGTAATCAATGCCCATTTATATTTTGCTGGACTTGTTTCCTACCAGAAATTCTGGGTTTATGAACTGAGACATACATTTTTAAAGCTGATGCTTATTTTATCATCCCAACCTAGTGATTTTTTTTGTACCCACTTAGTTATGGGTGAATCACACACCTTTGCTGATGCAGCCTCATGCCACCTTCCTCACAGATATATCAGCTGTAGGTGTGTCAGAGAGAGAAAACCTTCTCTCTACCTGAGCCTGAAGCGCAGTACATTTCAGTTCTCCTTCTCATGTCTCAGTGAATTCCACTCCCAAAATGGAAACGTGGGAGTCCTGGTTCCTGACTGCCACGTTACAGTGAGCAGAAGAGTTACAGCAGTGGGCTGCACACCCTGGGAGTGCCTCAGTGACCGTCACCCTGCTCCTGTCCAGAGCCAGGGGGTGTGTGAGTGAAGCTGTATCCATACAGGGATGACCATGTGGCTCTGCCATCTCCTCTTCCTACAAACTCAAACATGACCTCAGACCCCAGCTTTCCTCCTGCTGTCCTCTTTGTTATTCCCTTTTGGGTCTGGGTGAGTGTTCAAAGAACATCCCCTCTTGTCCTTCCAAGGGGCCAAACATTTTTAGGCTTTATGCAGGTGAAGTTTTCCTGCCGCATTCATGAACTGAGGCAAACAGACAAGCCTTATGAAGAAGGACCAGGATGGTTTCTGTCCCATTAAGGGAATTTATGAGAAACTCAGTACAGTTTTAGACAAAAAAAAAAAAGTGTTTGCTTAGATGATGGACGTCTGTTGAATATTAATCTTTTCTGGGTACATCACACGCTTTCTTAAAGAAAGCCTAAATTATTCAGGAGTATTTGCATGCTGGGATACGGCAAATTTACAGGCAGTACAAATCAGACTTTTGCATCCTAATATGAAAGGAAGGCAAGTCCCAAATTTGGCTTCTTAATACTTTATTGGCCATCTCCTGCTAAGTAAAATAATTAAGCTGCTCATTAACATACAACATACATCATGCTGGAACAATGGCCACTTTAATCCTTCTACACAGCATTGGCAAAATAACTGTGAGATGCCACAAATCCATGTTTTAGGTTATTCTTTTTATCCTTTGGCTGTTTTACAGGGTGGCAGTGACAGGAACATCACCGGTGACAAACAGCAGGCGTGCAGCAGCCTCTGCCCTGGGGAGGTGACAGTGTCTGTGGGACGGGGTGGTGACCTGGGGGGTGTCCCCCACTTTGTCCCCCTCTGTCCAGGATGGTGCTGTCATTCCCTGGGCTGTGCTGGCCCCTGTCCCCACTGCCACCACGGTGCTGGCAGGGCAGCGCCAGCCTTATTTATGTAACAGCTGCTGTTTTTAGGTGCTGTCACTCACACGTTCGCTGGAAAACATGGTACTTGAAGAGCTGCTACACTAGTACAGCATATGCCGGAGGCAAAACTATATATATATTAAAAAAAAAAAAAAAATCCTTGTAAAAAAAGAATTAGAGCAGGATTATCACAGCGTGTCAGCCTCCCATCCGCAGCCCGGCCAGTGCAGTGCCTCACCGGGGCCACGTTTTGGAAAGGCTGCCTGGGTTTAAAGCCTTTGTGGATGGAATTGATTTTATTTTATTTCTCCGGTCAGGATCACGGGAGATGCTCTTAGGTGATCCAAATTCCTGCTTTTATTAGCAGCTCTAGGCTGGGCAGAGGATGAGATGGTGCCAGTGATCTCACGTGGAGGAAGGAGCTGGGACTCAGCAGCCAGGCAAAAGCAGCCCCTGTCAGGCTGGGGCTGAGGGCACCTTGCCTTCCTCTGCTGCCCTTCACCTGCCCCAGGGTCACAAGGTTCTCCTCATGTCCAGTGCAGGGAAAAAATACTCTCAGGTGTACATGCACAGGTTTTAAATGCGTGCGATGCAGGCTGAAATCCAGCAGTGCCAGTTCTGAATGGAGATATCCACAACGATTTCCATCAAAAGTCCTGTTCATGCAGCCGTAGACTGTGATACAAAAACAGAGCTGCTGCTGGAAAATGTTCCCTCAGTCCAGGGCCGTGCGTGACCTCCATGGATCTGAAGTCTTTCAGTGATGCAAGCTGATCATCAGAGCTCATGCTTCAGATTCCCACTGCTCATTCTCAAAAGCAGATCTCTGTTAGAATTTAAGGTAGTTTTAAAGCAACTACATCAATTTTCCTCTGTCCCCAGTTTGTAGGGGTGAATGTGTGTAGGCACCCTGTTCTTCCTGGATGACTGGAAACCTGTCCACTGGTTCCAGTGGACTTTGGGTTTGGCTCTCCCAGGAAACTGTCCTCCATGTCCGAACCAGCATCTCATGTTCCCCACCATTTCTTTCCATCACACACACATTTAATACACATCCATGAGCAGCTGAGTGTGAAAGAAGGGAGACACCTGAAAGAAATTAAGGAAATCAATTGAATAGAGCAGAATAGAACAGAACAGAGTATTTCACTTGGAAGGATCTACAATGATCATCCAGTCCAGCAGCCTGAGCACGTCAGGGCTGACCAAAGGTTGAGGCATGTTTTAAAGAGCATTGTCCAAATGCCTCTTAAACACTGACAGGCCTGGGGCAGTGACCACCCCTTTAGGAAGTTTGTTTCAGTGTTCCCCCACCCTCTTGGTACAGAAATGCTTCCTAGTGTCCAGTCTAGACCTCCCCTGCACAGCTTTGAACCGTTCCCATGCGTGCTATCCCTGGATACCAGGGAGAAGAAATAATCAAGCCCTCTTGCAGGTGAGAAGATGACAGATGGAGGCTTGGTGGTCTCCTGTGTAGCTGGGTGATGGCCACATGTCCTCTCAGCTTTGCCAGCTGCAGGTCTCTGTGTGCACAGATGTGGCAGGAGGAGAGAAAGGGTGCCACGGATGGTACAAAATATCACGGATCTGCCGTGTGTCCTGCTTCCTGCCTGGGCCAGAGGGGCTAGGAGGGAACCCACCCAATGAGCCACTTCAGCTATTGCATGGAGCAACCAAGGAGCCATCGCCTCGGCCCCACACCTCTCCTGTGGGCTTCAGGCCCTCCTCAGTGTGTCTGGCCAGGCTGGTGTAAGTCAGAGCCTCTCCTGCGAAAGCAGCGCGGTGACCTGCGGCAGCTGTGAATCCGACACGGCGCGCCAGCTTGCAGCTCCCCCAGCTGTGTTTGATTTACATCTGGAGCCACTTGGAAGCTCACGTCAGAGGAAGGAAGGGGCAGAAGCGGCGCGGGAGGGACGGCTTGAAAAATGCCCTCTGCTGGAAGGAGCCAAGCCCCACGGAAGGCGAACGGCTGGGAGAGGAGTCAGGCACTGATTTTCTCCTTCTTCCCTTGCCCTGACGATGCCAGGCTTCCTGCAACTACTGATTATGATGATTACAGTGTTTCTGGTGTGTGTATGTGTTTGTGCACACGTGTGCAGCGGTTTCTTGCTAAACCCCGCTCGGTTGGACACTGCCAGATGGTACAAAAGCTTACCGGAATTTCATTTTCAAATAAACCACAGACTTGGATGAGCTAATGTTGTTCCACATAGAAAGCCACAAAATTCAACAAAGTGATGTTGTTTCAAGACGAGGACATGTCAAGCGAGGGAACCATCCGGTCGGCTCTGAAAGAGCTACACACTCCCCCTCATGATTTTGGAGGCTGTTTATGTACGGATGCCGGGCATGCGGCACTGCAGCTCGGGTTAAAGCTCTCCCCACAGCTGATGCCTGTGGAGCAGAGCCTTGGCAGAAGTGGTGCAGGAACCACATCTGCTCATAAGCCTTCCTGTTTTGTTTTAACCACTCCTGGAAGGCTGGCGGCCCCCGAGGATCTCTTTCTCCACAAGGACAGGTACACCAGCAGTGCTGGGGGATGTGGCTCCACATAGATACCTTCACTGTCGTCAGGTCCTGTGATACTCAGCTCCTCAAGGCCCAGAGGCTTGGGGGTGTCCTGGGAACCAAACTGGGACCAGTTGTCCATTTGATATGTAGATCTCTGCTGTCACAGCTTTGCCAGGAGTGGTGGCTCTGGATGGGGTGAGGATGAGCGACTTGGACACCAAGGGATGAAGCAGCAAAGGGACTTCAGCACTGCAGCGGTTCCTACATCCAGAAGCACATCTCCAGAGGTCTTCTCTCCCTCCTGCACCTCCAGGGTGGGAGTCATGGAGCTGGCAGCAACAGAGGCGGAGCAGGGCAAGGATTCAAATCAGCCACAAGAAGAGAGCCCTACTCAAAGACCCACTTCTCCCTGCATCGCTGCCCCAAGCTGTCTGGCAGAACCCAGGTATGCAGTTTCTGTGCATTTAGTCCCAGACAGCCTAATGCTGGCATGAATAGTGCTGTGATTTAATAACAAATTGGCAAAAGCCTTCCCAGCCCAGCGAGAGCCACCTCCAGCCTGTGGCCAGCGAATTAGGTCTTGGCCTGGCTTGAGGATGTGTGGCTGGGGAAAGTGAGCCCGGTGCTGGGGGCCAGCAGCCACAGCACAGCCTCCCACGGGATTCTGGCACAGGGCAAGCCTGCAAAAGGGCTTCAGTGTTGTGACTGTGAGAGTTTGCAGCTCCCAAGCTGGAGGACCCAAAAGCAACAGCGCTAAGAGGGGCCAGGTCTCCAGCCCAGGAGAGGCAAATGGAGAGGCACCACTGCCCTAAGGAGACTGACCAGTGGTAGTGGCATTTTTCCATGTCCCAGCACTGCAAGAAGCACCTCCAGCCACATTTGCCACAGTTAAGATTTAGTTTCCATTTTAAAATGCATTTACTATTGATGTCCTGCTGTGGAGTGTTGAGCAAGCACTGGCTCAGCCTGATGGACGCTGCACCAGCCTGCTCTGCCTTGGGCTGAGGGTCTCTCTCTGGCTGCTTTTCATGCCTGTTTTCAGCTGTTGCCATGCTGCCTATTTATTTCAGCCTGTTGTTTCCAAGGATGTGGCCTTCCCGCTCCTGAGGAAGCATCCAAACTTCAGCAGAGAGAGCAAAGAAATACAGTAAAGGTATTTTTTCCTCCTTAAACTCTCAAGCCTGCAGGATGGATTTTGTTTCAATTGCATCTTTATAAATAACTTTCTATTTCACACTCACCTGTTCATTTTCTGTCCTAGGTAGAATCAATATCACTGATAATTGTCTGTCAGAGCGTTTATACATCACTGGAAGGTGACTAACAAGGGAAAGTCTTTATCTATATTTTTTCAGACCACTTTCAGTGAATTAACCAACAAGAGATAGCAGACTGATGTAGACTGGGTCCTAATTTTTACCCACAAATAAATGCTTTCTCAGAAGGAGAAGCAATCAGATCCCTCCTGGTAGCTCTGACAGCCCCAGCAGGAGGGTCACCCTGCGAAGCTGTGACCTCTCTTCCTGAGCCATCCTGTCTGATGGATCTCTGTGATGCTCCAAGGTGGCTGCTGCATCCCTGGCTGCCCCTCGGACTGCTGCTTGTGCCACCCCCACCAGCCCTGCTCTCAGCAACCTGTCTCCCCATGGGTGTTCTTCTTCCCTCCTCATCTTCCACGCAGCATGAGTATTTTTGTGGCTGAGTTTCTTATTTGGCCCCTAAACTATGTTTGGAAAGTTTTCTTTATCAGTCAAAGCAACTGTGGTGGGACTGGCTGCTAGAAGGATGAAGGTCAAAATGTGTGTTCTACTGGTGAGCTGTCCTGCCTCCCCTTTTATTTCTTCCACCTTCCTGTTGCACTGGTGCAAAACAACCTTGTGAGCTCCTTCGTAGCTAGAAGCAGCCAACTTATTCTTCATTTGTACAGCACCAAGCGTTCTGGAGCCCCTGTCCCCTGTGTTTTTTATAGCACGTGAGCTGCAGGCACCTCAAACATTAACACACACAAACCCCCGGATAAATCCTTTTGCTGAAGCTTCTCCAAGCAGCTCCATGTGGTTGCCCAAGGGAGAGAAGGAGCCAAGAGGCCCAGCTTGCTTTGGAGGCTGAAGAGCAGCAGCTAATGTTCAGCACCACACAGCAGCCCTCCCCTGCTCACCTGGAGGGCAGAGTAGTGCTGGTGGCCCGCGGGGCCTCTCCCCAGGATGCTCAGGACAAGCCTTTTGGCCAGCCCTGTCCTGCTGGTGCCAGCCTGCCGGGACCCTGGAGCTGGAGCTTGGCCTCCATTTGCTCCATGCTGCGTGGCCCTGGTGACAGATGGTCGCAACAAACGAGCTGCAGGTCACTCGTGTCCTCTGTCGTTCTTCGTGGGGAGCACAAGCCTTGCGCAAGGCAAGCGGCTGCACGATGCTCGGCGGCAAATAAATCATAAAAAATTCAGCTACGAGGCATTTTTCCCGCTCCCTTCTTCGCAGAGTTACTGGGACCCTGTCCAGCAAAATAACAACATTTTTGAAAGCAGAGGCAGTAATTTACAGTGGTGTAAATCACAAACGCTGCCCCAAGCCCAGCGGGTTTGCCCCACACGATTCACGCGCTTGTTTGCAAACATGATCGCCGCGGTCCCCGGCCAAAAGGTTTGCAGCTTGGGGAGGGAAAAGGCTGGCAGCAGCAGCACAGAGGTGCCATGGCTCTCTGGGACCATGCTGGAGGTCAGTAGCAGAGCTGGGTTGGTTTCCCAGATTTGTGCTCTGCTGTTAGCACACATGGAATTTTGCAGCCAGCTTCCAAATGACTCAAAAGACAGCCGGTGGTCCTGAGCTGTGACAGCCTGCTCGGGGTCTGCATCCCAGCAGGGGCATTTGTCAAGTCTGAGAGCTTGGTCCTTGATGGGCAAAGTCTTTATCTCCTCTCCTCTCCTCTTCTCTCTCTTCCTCTCCTTCCTCTCTCTCTTCCTTTCTCCTCTCCTCTCCTCTTCCTCTCCTCTCCTCTTCCTCTGCCTCTTTCCTTTCTCCTCTCCTCTCCTTCTCCTCTCCTCTTCTTCTCCTCTCCTCTCCCTCTCCTCTCCTCTCCTCTCCTCTCCTCTCCTCTCCTCTCCTCTCCTCTCCTCTCCTCTCCTCTCCTCTCCTCTCCTCTCCTCTCCTCTCCTCTCCTCTCCTCTCCTCTCCTCTCCTCTCCTCTCCTCTCCTCTCCTCTCCTCTCCTCTCCTCTCCTCTCCTCTCCTCTCCTCTCCTCTCCTCTCCTCTCCTCTCCTCTCCTCTCCTCTCCTCTCCTCTCCTCTCCTCTCCTCTCCTCTCTCCAAGTGTTTTGGGGCTGGTTTTCCCACGAGAGCTTTGCCTCCCGTGGTGCTCAGAGCTACACAGGCCATTTACTCTGTGTGTGGAAGGGAATAATCACCATGGAAATGAGTAGCTATCAGCAGTGAATCTCCTAATCCCAGAGGATGAACTTCAGGCTCAGTCCCAGGGAAGATGGTGCTCCCATCAACATCTGGTAGCATGGCTGAGTGCCAGCCTCCCCTGACCACGGTGCTGCTTGTGAGGGCACAAGAAGGGCATTTTGGATGGAGGCTGTAGGGTATCTTAGAGAAGAAGAGGAGGAAGAACAACACTTCTACCTTTTTCCCCCCCTTTTTCTTGTAGATTTTTTTCTTTTTTACTTGATCTAGTTTTCTACAATTATCACAGCCTGCATGGCCCACTAAACAGGGAAAAACCCCACCAATTTCATGCAGAAAGGCTGGAAGATTGGGGCCATGCTGCTCCTTGCCGATGACACGACCACGCTCAGGCATTCACTGGAGCAGAAGGTGGGTTTGGGTGGTGCCTGTAGAGACAGGGAGTGACATTTGGAGGAGGGCTGGATTCCATATGCTGGGGTGCAAGGCTTGGGGCTGTGCTGCCACAGCTTGCTCCAGAGGAGCCTGTGGGATGCACTGCGCTGCTGCCAGAGCCAGTGTGCCCAGCAGCCACACACTCCCACTGCTTGCACAATGTCCTGGGGGGGTTGCTTGGACTGCTCGGCCCCCAGGGTGCTGCTTTGCACAAGCACTCTGTGCTGGAGGGGGGTGCCCGCGGCCCCGTGGTGCCCCGGGGATGAGGAATGGCCACTCCCAAGTACCACACACACAGATGTTCACTCTGGTCACCCGGAGGCTGATCCCATGATTTAAGGCAGGAGGGGCTGATTCACTGCTCTCAGCACCCAGCACAGCGTGGGTGGTTTTGTTTGTTTCTCAACTCCCCTTTGGGACACTGCCAGTGAGGGCACCCCCGGAAGGACAAGGTGCAGCTGACGGTGACAGGGGCTTGCAGGAGGATGGCAGCTCCTGGGAAGGTGAGCAGAGCTCCTCCAGCCAGCCAGGATGCCCAGGTGCATGGGGAGCTGCTGGGATGCAGCCCTGGCACAGTGCAGAGGAAAAACCTCTGCCAGCTGCCCCCATCACCTTCCATGGCCTTTGGCTGTCCCTGATAAAAATAGCCACTGGCCTCTGTGCTGTGCATGCAGCAGGCAGCTGGGCACTGGGACTTTCTTTTTCAGCTGATTGCGTGGCATCTATTTTAGCAAGTGGCTGCTCTCGAGAGGTTTTGCTCATGGAAACACCTGCCCACTGCTGTGCTTGTCCCAGCCGCCCCCGGGCTCTGCAGGCAGCTGGTGCTTCCACTGTGTCGCTGTCCTGCAGGTCTCTTTTCTCCCCACGAAGCCCACGGCCTTCAGGTGATCACTAAATTTGTCATACCTCAAAACTGGATCTCCCTACATCACTGCAGGGGATCAGCTGAGCCCTCTGCCTTCTTGGTGAGCATTTCAACCAAAACAGTGTTACAGTAGGTTTGGAAAAAGGGACCCACATCCTCCCACCGTCCCGTAAAATGAACAGGTTCAAACTCAAGTCCCAGGGTGGGCTTATGCCTCGCTTCAACTGCATTGGAGCATTTACAGTGTAGGTCCAGGAACTCTACAAAGGGGTCTCCAAGATGGAGCTGTGTTGTGAAGAGACATAGCAACACACCCTCTCGGCCCAGTTCTTGTCTATGGAAGCAGCAAAGGTGCTGTGGGCAAACTGGTTCTGGTTTGGGAATGGCTCCTGTCCAGCCTCCTTTCTCCACTGTGCCTTTGAGCTCCAGCCTGTGGCTCCACACAGCATCCCTTTTTCCAGGAACAAGTGCTGATCATAGGAATGCTGCAGCAGGCACTGCAGTGGGGTTCTGTGCTGCACCACCCAGGGCAAGCGCCTGATCAGCCCTCAGCACAGGTAGGGAAGGACATATGGGAGTTAAGGGTCTCTGAGGCTTTCATTTTCAGACACAATCTGCAGTTCTGGCTGCCTTCATTGTGGGTTCATCTCAGGGCAGCTTCAGCTGAGCTGGCTTGCAGGGGCTGTAGAGTTACCTCCTGCTCCGGAAGTCAAGGCCTTTGGAGGCTTTTCAGGTGGGAAAAAAGGGAGTGGGTTGCTGTGCCACTGCAGAGAAAATGCAGCTCAGGAATGCAGCCGTGCGTGGTCCCCAGAGGCTGCAGCCAGCCTCATCCTGCCACGGATGGCTCAGCAGCATCCCCCTGAAACCGAGGGCTACCAAGCTCCACGAGCAGTGATGGGACACAGTTCTTGTGTTGCAGCTATCCCTGTGTCCCCTGTGGGATGCATTCAGGGTTGGGATGGGCGGGGATGGGTGGCTGCAGGATGGAACCTGGTGTAGGGAGGGCAGGGAATGAGCTGCACAGCTGCCACCTCCTTTTCCTCCTGCCATGTGCTGCAGGAAGCACCCTGAGAGGAGTCAAGTTCCTCCTCCTCCCACTCTCTTCAGGCCTGGAGTCTGTTTGGTGGGAAGAGTGAAAGGCGAGAGCAGATGAGTGCCTGTGGTACTTCCCATGGTCAGTAACTTTCTCATCCTTCATTCACAAGCTCTCCCAAGCCCTCTCTCATGGGATGTCCAGACGGAGGCTGGAGGACACCAGCCATCCCTTTCATGGAGCCAGCAGCCTCCCTGTGGACACAGGTCCTGCCTCTCACGTAGCTGCACGAGCACTGCTCTCTCCCTGGCAGCCTGCCCAGGCACTGCCACAGCTCAGGGGTGGCCCTGAGTCCCGAGGGCATCAGCAGAGACCCTGTCCTAGCACACCCTCAGGTTTTTGGCATCCACAAACACCCTGTAACCCTGTGCCACCCACCCATCGCCAGCTGATGTGCCACTGGCCCGAGACATGCCTGCCATAGCTGGTCTGTGCCCTTTGCCTCTGAAAACGAAGCTGTGGGTGACGATGGGAAGCAGTGAGGCAGAGGGCAGGGGTGCAGGACTCCAGCTTGCCTCTCTGTGTGTCTCTCTGGCCAGGCGAGATGTTTGCTTGTGCTGCTGCAGCCAGCCCTGGGATGGTGCAAACCAGAGGCTGCCAATTGACGTCAGAGGAGCGCCGGTGGTTTGTGCGAGCTGAGGGACTGCTTCTACTCAAGGTGGGTTTCCAACACCACACAGAAATGCTTAAATCCCCCCGCTTCCCCTCCCTCTGCTCCAGGAAACAAGTGCCTTATTTCATTCATTGGCTGGTTTGGTTATGGCGTGAATCCTGCCCGTATTTTGGCTACTCGGTTGTTTGCTGAGGACCAAGCAGCCCAGATAATACTAGCAAAGAGCAAGGGAGTGAAAAAAGAGGGGGGAAATAGGGTGAAGCCAAGTTTAATCTCCTCTGCCTCAGTTTGTGCCACATGTTTCCAGACAGGACTGAAGCCATGTATTTTTTTCTTCTCGCATCGCCTGCGATGTTTTTGAGGCTTGTGAAAAAGTGGGATGCTGAGTTCCTGCCATCCTTCTTCTCTTCCCCTCCAAAATACTGCGTGTTCCGTGCAATGTGTCAGGGCCAAGGCAGTTTGTTTGAACTTGCTGCATTTCCCCTTGACTGCTCAAGTTTTCCTTTAGCCTCTTTATTTTTATTTTGTGTTGCACTTACTACCTACAACCCCTCTGTTTTTCACTTGTCTCTGGCTGGGTTTGACAGTGACAGTGTCAGTACATTTTCCCTAAGCCCAGACCCTCATCTTTAACTGCAACATATCTTTCCAAACCCGGAGTGATTCCCACAGGGAGTGCTTGGAGGAGTCAATGCCTTGACTTCCATGGGCTTTGGGTCGGGCCTGCTCTCTCGGATCACTCCGTACGTGTCGCTGCCAATCCACGGGGCAGGACCCTTTAAGATTGTCCAAAACAAACATGCTCCGAGTGAGATCAGTGCACAGACCATCACGTGAAAAGCTCTGTGATAACAACTGACTGCGTGTTTGCTTTCATATGGCATCGATTCTTGTTTCCCTGATTATTTTTAGTCTTCGAGGCTGTCCCTTAATCAACCTGCTTTCTTTAATGGCTGGTGTTGCCCCTAGTGTGCTGCAGCAGGGCTAAAGAGGCTTGGGAAATGTGAGTTAGTTTCTCATCCATTTCAACAGACTTGAATCAGATCCTTATACAGCCACTGACAGAAAAACCCCATCAAACTCCATACCAGCCCCATTCAACACATTCCTGTTGGTGGGAAAAGCCTTACAGAAAGATGTGCCATGCTCAGACAAAGAGTAATCAAACAAATCTTTATTCCTCTTCTACTTTACCTGCTGTTTCCCTCCAGGGGTGAGGATGTGTGGCCCCGAAGCTGTCTGGGGGTGAGAAGTGGAGCAAGCCTGGCACTGAGCCCCAGCTGGAGTGAACCTTTCAAAGGGGGTCAGCCTCCCTCAGGGATGAGGGTGAGCCTTCACATCCCGTGATCCTGCAAGCCCTGCAAGCCTCTCTTGCTCAGTGCAACACCTGGGCACAGAGGGCTCCCTTGTTGTTGTCTGCAGGTCCTGAATTTTCCCTTTCAGGTGTAATTTGCTGGCATTAAGACACTGCTGTTCCCAAAGTGCAGTAGCCACACTTGCCACTCAGACTAATGAAATCCCCTTGTTGTCTACTAGCAGGCAATTATCCCGTGGGATTTTCAAGCACTGGATCTCTGTAATTTTTTGCTAATTTGCTGTAAGCAACAGCATAATCAGTGGCTGGAGAACTCAGGAGAAGTCTCAGGAGGCAGTTTGCAAATTGTCCCTCCCCTGCCCTGGCTAAGCAGGGCTGGCTCACACAGAGCCCACAGATCCAGTGCCTTTTGTGGGGTCAGGGAAGGATGTGCCAGGAAAGTCCTGCCTCACTGGAAAATGGAGAAGCAAGAGAAGCACTGAAACCTGGGTGGAGTGACTGAGAAAAGTTTTATTAGAAGTCAAGTGGAGATGCAACTCCTGTTAATTCAGAAGCACAGAATTTTGCCAGCTGAGATCCTACAATTTCCTTTTGTGCACAAGAAAATAAAGTTGAATCTGCAAGCTGTAGCCTTACCAGAATATATGCAGATATATGAGTACGGCCCATAAACTGCCCTTCCCCATCCCTCCCCTGTCCCAGTCAGGTTACAAAATTTCCTTCCTTTGGTGACAGCAGAGAATCCTGGCTGCCTGGATATCCACCTGAGGCAGTCTGGAAGAACTGGACAAGCCATAAAAATACACTAATTTTCACATTCCTAACCTAACAACACTCTGGATCTTGAAAACCAGAAGTGCCTGATTTCTGGGGGTTTATTTTCTGCACGTTTTCCCTGTTTCTCAGCGCGTTGGCAGGTTTGGGCAGCAAAATGGGGTGGGAGGATTTTGTATTTCCTCTTGGGTCCCTTCATGTGTGCGCTGCTCTCCTGCCTGGATTCACAAGGTGGAAGGGAAAGCGTAAATGTCTATTTTCTTCCCTTTTCAGTGTGATTGTTCCCTAAACTATCCCCCCAAATCCCTGGTGACCACTAGCGTCAGTATAAATGAGGATGGCTGCAGGGCTTGGTTGACTCGGGCACATTAAGGATCTGGGACAACACCAGCTTCCCCTGCCCTCCCTGTGTCAGCTCTGGCAGCTGTGGAACTGGAAGAAAATGTCCCAAAAAAGACATGAGGGTGGTTTCCACACACCTCTGCACGTGTGCAGCTCTGGCTCCAGCAGTGATGCTCCCAGCCAGCCTCATGGAGGACAGATCAGGGAAAGGCTTCCTCTCACCGTAGCTTTGTTGAAAGAGAAATCCCACATTCAAGTGAGGAGAAATCCCTCTTCAGTCAGCTTTGGGCTAATTAAAAATAGTTCTCCTTACATAGCTATGAGAGTGAAACGGGGTTAAAACCCTGTCTTGCTCAAATATCTCATTTCCAGGACAATCAGGGCTCATAAAGCCGAGGGCTGCCTTAATCGGAGTCACTCTCTGTATCTCCTGTAACTTGAGGTCAGCCCAGCACTCATCAGTCATAATCCATCTGACTGAAGGAGAGAGAGGCAGGTACTCAAATCACCCTCTGCAGCTTATTCTCTCCTCTCAGACCGGGCTGCTGCTCACATTTGGTGGCTGACTCTCAGATGTCTGTGCCAGGCAGGGATACCTCGGAGCACCCGGGTGAAGTTCCGATGTAAAGATGGCTTTGTGGAGCACTGAGGTAACAAATTAAACAGGTATTGCCCAGAACTTCTTTAAAAAGAAAGCAGAAAGAATTTGCCAGCTCCCCCCCAACAAGTTTGAAGTTTAGATGGGGTTTTCAACTGTTTGCTTGGAAAAAGGCATGGAGACCAGGTACCAAAACCAAAAGAAAAATGTACCCCAATCTTTGTGGATGAAATCACTGTTTATGATATTTGGCTACAGAGGCAATTTAGCAGAGGATAAATGCTATTGAGTAGTGCTTACTAGAGGCAGCTATTTAGCAGAAAGCAAAAATCCTTGGGGAGGAAGAACTGCAGAGAGCTGAGATGAGCTACCCCCAAAATTCACCTTCTTGGAGCCCTTGCTACAGGTGCTGCGGCCGCTCAGAAATGAGCTGGGGACGATGCTGCTGGCTGAGGGCACAGCGCTGCCTGAACGTGACACAGGGCAGGGCTTCCCTAGGCCTCAGAACAGCTCGGCCCTGCCTTGGGATTTATGTTACAGACCGGCAAGGAGCAGAGATCCTGCCCTGCAGCCGCGGGGAGCGGCGGGTCCCCGGTGCCTGCCGTGCCCGCTGCCTTAAGGAGGCCTCGAGCTTCGCGCCCGGGCCTCAGCTGCTGTTGTTCCTCTGCACCTCCCTCGAATCCCCCTAAGCCAACACCCTTCGCTAAGACCGAAAAACATTTTCCAGACGCAAGCATGTGTACGTGTGTGGGTGGGTGGGGTGCAGGGGACTATGAAAATTTCAAGGCGAGGTATGACATCCTGGCTTTCTAAATATAGAGGACCTGAGCTGCGGCTTCTCTCACACGCTAGCAGCGTGCTTTCTCTTTCGAAAGGCCCCCAGAGCAAATATTGCACTGGCTGGGAGCGTGAAAAAAAGAAAAGGGGGAAAAAAAAAAAAAAATCAGGAAAAAAAAATCAGTCCTGCGAGTTGATTGCAGCTCCCGGCGTTCTTGCGCCGAGCTGTTTTTTAGGCAGAGCTCCAAGCGGTGCCCACGCAGAGCCGGCCGGGCCAGCGAGGCGCAGATGGCCGTCACATGAAGGCTGGTGGCAGCCCCAGCGTGGGGCCAGGGCCTGGCTGTGCTTCCCCTTCGCCCACCAGCCCCTGGCCTTACTGGGGGAACAGGGGAGGGAGAGGGGCACAAACCCTGGCGGGGCTGAGGATGTGACATTTTGGCTCCCCGTGAGGCGCCGCGTCTCGGTTCCCTTTTCGCTGCCGTTATTGTTGCTTTGGTATTTGCATAGCACGACATCAAAATGCCTCAGAGCCAGAGGAAAGTGGTGGCTGCTGCTTCTCCTTTTAAAAACCCGAGCAGTTATCCATGCAGCACCATCACTCTCTGCGTGCGTTCGGGGTGGAGGAGCAGGCGTGACACCAGGGGGTTATGGCCTTTGGAAAAGTTCTGCAGAACTGAATTTAATCGAGACTGATGATCTCTAAGCCAAGCTATAAAATCCAGCGGAGAGTTATATGCCAGTAATAGACCCTATTAGAGGGTCTAGCACAGTCTATAGAAAGGATCTCCTCTCTATTAAATTCTCTAGGGCTTGAGTTCTCATTTACACAAAGGGCCCTTTTAGCTGTGTAAAATGGCCATAAAGTAGGTGTAAAGATGATTGATGCAGTCTTTACAACCCCTTTACACTGGGAAAACAGTGTAAAGTGGCCAGGGTGCAAATGAGAATCACACCTGGGTTTGTGAGAGTAAATTACATCGAGCCCTTCGCAAATTCTGTGTGTCCGTAGAGGTTTAATCCTACCCCTTTCTGTGGAATTCACCTAGAAGATAAATTTCCCAGGCTTATAAAAAATTACTTTCTTCTTCATCACCTCTGTCCTTTTCAAACGTTTTAGTCCCAGTCTTTCTCCTGGTGCAGTCCACGTGGACTCTGGCACTGGGAAAAGGCTGGGAGGTGTCTGGATATGCTGTGGTAGGTGAAAATCCTTTAATTAATACTTTCCAAAACTCTTAATCCAAGCAAAGTACACATTGTAAAACTATACCCAGGGGGAAACCATTTCCTAAACCTTCTGTTTCTCCATCTCTCCTGTTTTGATTTTATGCTCTTGAGGTACATGAAAAGGAAATAAAGAAGTTCATCTTTGCTAGATCGAAATGCCCCATATTTATTCATTAAGCATATAAACCACCAACAGAATATATGATGAATATTGCTTTCTTCCAGAGCAAAGGGTTAAGCTGCATCGTGCTGATTAGCAAACTGGATTCGTGTCTGGAAGTGGAGAGTGAGCTGATATGGAGGTGCACAGCTTGTTAAGTGGAGCAGGCTCTGTTATCCAGACCTCCCTTCTCCTCCCTGCCGACACGCCAAAGGCATTTACAGCAGCTCTGCGATCACCCCCGCTGTGTCTGCCGTGCTCCAGAGCAGCCCCAGCAAATCTCAGCCCAGGGGTGAGCAGGCAGAGGCCAGGCACCGCCAGCCCAGCCCCATCCCACAGCCTCCGGGAGCCCAGCACCTGGGAGCTGATGGGAGACAGGGAGTGAAAACATGTGGGTGAGGCAGAGGTCAGAGGATTAAGGAGACAAAGGGCAGCTCTGGTGGAAATGCCGCTGGGCCAGGGCTGGAGTGCTGCACACTGAGCTATCCTCTGAGCAACAGGCACATTTGGGATGGGCACGGGGGGAAGCATGCCCTGCTCTGCCAGCAGAGCCTTCCTCTTGTTGTGCCAGCCAGCGGTGCAGTGGTGAGGGTGGGAGGAGGCCCCAAAGCTCAGCTGTCATTCAGGCTCCCTTTGATCCCTTTCCTTCTTCTTGTTCTCTTCTGTGTGGAGAGAGGATCCCACATTTTTGGCTGGAGGGAGGGGCAGGTGCACTGAGGGCCGTGCAGGTAGGAGGAAGGTACATCCTGTGCCCTGAGCTTCCAGAGAGAACACGGCTGGAGGTGTGTGCGGGACGGGGGACAAAGCTGAAGTGAGAGGCACCCCTGTGTGCCCATCTCCAGGCAGGATGGCCCTGGCACAGGGCTGTGAGTGCTGCTGGCAGCATGTTCCACCACAGCCATGGGAGATGGGCTGGTTCCTGCCAGATCCCACACGGATGGCCCCAAGGAGGAGTCTGACATCACCAGTGGGCCCTCCCGCTCCTCTCCTGCCTCAGCTTGCCCCAGCAGTGCCTGGGAGGCAGGCTGAGGTCTCTGGGTGGGTGGTGACACGGGCACCCTTGCAAATGTGCCCTGCAGGTAGGCTTATGAGTGGTTGTTCCTTTCAGGTGCAATAAAAAAGGCCATTTGGAAGCAGATCTCAAAACCCCTCATCTTCTGCAGCTCCTCGCTTTGTGGCTTGGCAGAGAGCACCTTGGTGATGCTATGTCTACTCCAGAGTCACTTTCCATGACTAAAACTACATCCAGCAGTGTTCTAGGTGGGCCACGGGAGACTTCACTATGCTGAGATTTTCTGACCCTGGAGGCTCGATGGTCTAGCCCCTGGATGGTGTGTGATCACCACATGGAAGACAGTTTTTTGGTAGGAGTAGAGCTCCTTAGACAACTAGGTTTTTGCCAGACTGAGTTTTTGACATCGTGGTGGCTATTTTTGCTGCAGAAACTTGGTTTTCTTCTTTTTCTTTGAAGACTTATATAAATTTCATTTGCTTCCTCCTAGCTAATGATTGTGGCACAATTTTTCTGGCATGTGATTGCTCCACCCCACCTCAGAGACATCCTTGTTCTGGCTGGGATCGGGAAATCCCTCGTCATGGCAGGGTGTGAGCACCAGCTGCCTTGCTCTTGCACAGATACAGATCAGAAGGCAGTGCAAAATGCTGCCAGTTAGGAATTGCTCCTAAATTTAGGTGTCCATGCTGTGCAAGTGGAAATGGCAGTTCAAGGGATGAACCAACATAGTTGTTTTGGTATAAGGCTACTAAGATGTAAAGCACTTCTAGAGCTGCACTTTTCAGGGTGAAAAATCACTGCTTGAGTACACTTTGTTTTTCCATACTCATTAAGAAATCATTACTCTGTTGCCCTCATCATTATCAAAGATGTCTTTGGGAGACTGGCAGTCTCTTCTTGCTTCCCTCCCTCCACCCCATTTTAAAAACATTCATTGTTGCAGGGATATATCTTTCAGGGCTGTTGGCCCAACTCCATTGCTGGTGTGTAAGGCTGATTGTCTTCAGAGGAGTTACACCAAAAATGCATTTGGCCTTTTGTGCTTGGAGTATAATTGGTGGAACTGGCAAAAATCTGGGTTTGTCAGCCTGCAATTAGAGCAATATGGACATAGTTTTCAACATGACTAGTGATTTAGGGTCCCTCCACTTTGGGAGTGCAACTCAAGGTTCCTTAAAGTGATCTTTTCTCCCAAACTTCAGAAATCTGCCTGGGGTCTCAAAGGACCTTCAGTGAACTCACTCATATTTGTTGTTTATTAGTAATTGGGTTAGGTAGCCTATGTCATTAATCACTCTGAAAAGTTATATATATATATACAGCCATCAACATACTCACTTTGGTGTTGGTCTCCATCTGCATTGGAAGAGGTCTTGACCTCCCTCACTACTTTCCTGAATGTTAAATTCCCATCAGGTTAGTGTGGATTACACCCAGAGCTCCAAGATATGATATGTTCCCGAAGCATATTGCTGCAGATATAATTAAGCAGTTGGGATCAGATCCTTATCTGGTAGAAATTGGCATAGCTTCTCTGAAGGCAAGAGGGAAATGGACCCTATTTTGTAATGGCCGTAGCCCTGCAGATGAGTTCCCAGTGATTTTATCTATGGCTATTAAAGATCCTCTTTGGGGAGCATTTGTACAGCTGCATCTTTACGACTCTGTGACCTCTAGCTAATCTCACAAGAGGCCTTTTCTCAAGAGCAGCCGTACAAAATGCTCCTGAAATGATTGAAAAACATATTCATTAAAGCCGTGTGAGCGTTTTTTCCTCGTCCAAAACCTTCCCAGCACCCATCCCTCTGCGGTGTCTGCAGTGGCAGTGTCCATCCCTGGCCACAAGCCCCCGCCAGCCAGCCCAGACCCTACACTTGCTGCTCGTGGCCTTCGGTGGCCGTGAGAGGCTGGAAGCGAGCGCCCACGTAGAAGACCTGGTATCGGTGCTTCCACACCACGAAGCACGTCAGGAGGCACACCAGGGCTGCCACCAGGTTGAGGGCCATCTGCAGAAGGAGGTACAGGCTGAGCATGCTGCTCAGGCTGCCGCAGTCGGCCGCGTCCTGGTACACGAAGGTCCGGCTGAGGGGGTCCGCCGTGTCCAGTTTGCACTGGCAGGACTCCAGGATGGTGTCGCAGGTGAACTTTGTCAGCTGCAAGTAATGGTGTGCAGCAAAAGCTGCTGCCAAAACACAGGCAACCAGAGCCAGGGCACTCAGGAGAAAATACAGCAACTGAAAGAAAGGAAAAAAACCAAAACATAAACCCCGCTTTTTCCAGCTGCGTAGAGATTGAGGAACACGCAGGGAATGGATGCACGTGTACTTTGCAGGGATTGCATACCCTCAGTGTGCTATCTGGAGACTGGGTGCTTCAACAACTGCAAGGCTCCTTATGCTGGGAAGTTCAGCTGGTCATCTCAAGAACTCACCTTGCATGGTTATATATGAGTACTGCCTTGCAGTTCTGAGAGCACCAAGAAATTGGTGTGTCTGTGCAGCAAGAAGCTTTATGGAGAGGGAGGGAGCATTTTCCTCTCCAGCTGTACCTGCATTGGCAGGACTCGCGGTCATCAGCTGAGACAAATCAGTGCCTGGAAGCAGAGCTGAGCAGGCTGAGCCTCGGGCTGCCATCTTACCCCAGGCTATGCTGAGCTGTAGGAGTTCTTGAGACTTTGCTCATATGTTATTCCCGGCTCTCGGTTTGCATGCCCAAACAAATGTGGTTTATACTTGCAAATCAGGCAGTGGGGTGGCTGATCTCCCGCTTGTGGCCCCGTGGGTGCAGCCAGCCTGTTTGCTTCCCAGGCCCCACTGTGGAATGGGAATGCAGACCTCCACCAGAAAGTGTGTGCTGTGCTCAGTCTGCTCCCAAAACCTGTCCCATAAACATGAGGAAGTCTTTCACAGGCGTGAAAGAGCAGCAAGCACCTTTCTTTTCCCAGTGCTGTGGTGTGAGAAGGACGAGGGTCTGCTCGTCACCTCCACTGCTCCTCACAACAGTGGCAGCTTAAAAATAGCATGGCTTCTATCAAGGGTAGCTCTGCAGAGTCCACCCCCACAAACACATGGAAACTGGCAGCAAGTCAGAGCCTTTGACACTCCGGGATGCACCTGAGAGCTTTGGATACCAGCACATATGGACTTCCCTTTGCTTTTGATAGCTGGAACTGGCAGGTGCTGCACTGCATACAAAATATGTGTGAATGTATATTAAAATCATGTTCTGTGTTTAGCCAAAATTGCATTTTTTTGGTTCCGTTCAACACTGTAAAAACATTTATTTTCCTTGGCATCTTATCTGTCAGACACATGGCATGGTCGGGAATCTGTTATTTTAAACAGCAGCTTCTCTCCCTCCCTCTCTCTCTCTCTCTTAACCTCAATACTGCAAGCAAAGTATCAATATAAAAGCATTTTTTATGACCTTGAAACTCCAAGTATGTATGTCCTGATAAAATTCACACTCCTGGTGTATTTGTCTTATATCTACAGTGTGAATCAATCTTCTGTTTGGTTGCCAGCTTGAAAAAAAAAGATATTTGGGATTATTGCAGGTCTTGAAGCACTATATATATTTTCCCTCTCATGTCACCAAATTCTTACCAAAAGATCTTAGAGACTTGGCTGCTATTAAATTTAATGACTTCCCCTGCAGCCTTAAACCAAGGGCAGCTTCAAAATGAGGGAGGCTCTTATTAAATGCAATTATTTTACCCCCACAGCTTTCAAGGGAAGGGTCCATGGGAAAGGTGAAGCTGGAAAAATGGGGCCACGTCCTCATATAAAGCACACAGAAGATGGAGTGCTGCTGACTGATGGACCCCTTCCAAACCAAGATGTGGTCATTCATAAGCCAGTGGCATTGTTTTAAAAGATGGTGCAAATGTGTTCGATGGGGAAAAAGAAAATGGACAAACATTGGCTGTTCTGTGATACAGAAGTCCTGGTGGAAGTCCCTGGATTCAGCCCAGCAGAAGACAGAATCAGGCCTCCCTAATGGATGAGATACTAAGCCAAGACTGCACCATGTGCTTGATTCTCCCTTGGCAGGTATTCTATTTAGCTGCCAGCTTCTATCCAAAGTCAGGCCACAACAGCATGAAAGCCACAGCCTAATCCATGCTTCGGGTACAGTTAGGGAGAATTTGTCTGTTGTGGTCCTAAAGGGAAGGAAATCTCAGAATCTGAATACACAGGCAGCTCTTATGGTAATCCTTGGAGGCAAAGGGAGATGCGTGGGGGGCACAGGGCAATTTTCAAAAAGCTTCTTATTCTCACAAGATGTTTGCAGAGGAATCTCTCTGCGAGCTGCTGGAAATGAACACGTTTCCAAATGTCAAAGGTGAGGCAAATGCAAGCACTGCCCCTGAGGGAGCACAAGACAGTGAGTGCTGAGATCCCATCAGCAGATTAATCACATGCCAGACCTGGAGGCAACTTCAGCATCACAAATACAACTGCATGGTGGGCTCTGCCCAGGAACCAGGACTTGCTGCTGGAAAACTGTTTTTTAACAGCTTCAGAGGGATAGGCACTGCAATTGCTGCTTAAATAGAAGGAGAAAAGGGAAGTGGGGCGAGACAGGGTACAGTGAGGTCAGAGCATGGCAGCTCATCCTCCTTCGTGTTCCTCATATGAGGAAGAGACATTTTAGCAATATTTACTGGCAATAGTTTTCCTCTGTGACTAATTAAAAGAAATAACAGGAAGACGGATTAAGTTCCTCACGGAAAAAGCTCCTCATAGTTATCAGAGGTGAAAGCAGAGGGGTTTGCAGAGGTGGACCAGGAGGCCCCTTCTGAGGGCGGTGGTGGCTCAGGCACAAGCCCTGCAGGGAACAGGAACCATGGTGTGTCCCAGCGTGGGCTGGGCGTGCTGGAGCAGAGGGTGCTGCTACCCCGGGGGTGCCATGGGGAGGACCACAGCGAGTGATCTGTCAAATGTCAGCCCACAGCCCAGGAAATCCACAGGATGGCTCAAGATTTTCCTGTGTGGCAGTCACTGCTGCTGTCCCCCCTGAAGGGCACGGCCGCCCTCCCTTTGGGTGGTCCCCCTTTCTCAGGGACACATGGAGTGCTGTGGGTACCCACAGCAGGCTCGGGAAGGGACTTCTGCCGAAAGCAGTTCTCACACCTCCTTCTTTAACAGGATCCAGGGCTCATGCAGCTGTGAAATGAAAGAAGCAGCTGCCAAGAGGGAGGAAGGCAGAGAGGACTGCACAGGTCTCCTCCTGTTTTCCACCCCGAGGGAGTCACTCGCAGTGGTCAGAGGGTCACCTTGGGGGTTGATCCAAATCCTCCAGGCCTCTGTGTGTGTGTGTGTGGTCCTCCTGTCACAGTGATCCTTGGGCTGTGCAAGGGAACTTGGGGTGCTTAATGCACTCCAGGGAAGCTCAGCCAAGATTTGCTGTAGGATGATGCTTGGCTGGTGGGAACCAGCCACCAGTGTGAGGGCAGAACCTGGGCCAGGGATCCAGACCCTGTAAGGACAGCTGGAGCAGATTGGGCTGAACCCAACTTGATGAAGCATCAGGCCCTTAAGGAGAAAAGAACAACCCACTGAACAATCTGTCTCAGGACTGTAATCTTGCATCCTCAGCCTTGTCATAGCTAATGCTCGTTTTAGTTCAGAGGCAGCCTTTCACAGAAATTCGAAGATTTGAGAAGTGATACTGGAGATGTAGATGAGTCCTACGTGATCAAAGCCCTGGAGGAGAGTTTTAGCTCCCGTGTTGTTAAAATAGGTGCGAGCCCTGCAGCCAGAAGCCATTTGTCTTGCTATCCCAAACTGGGATAACAGCTCCCAGCAGGGAAAAGGGACAGGGGAGGTGAATAGCCTGGGAATGATGGAGTTCTGTGGCATGCTGCAATGGCAAATGCTGGGAAGGGGGATTTTGGGGAGGAGGGTGCCTTGGGTAAGCAACAATCCATGGGCTATAGACTGAACCAGGGAGATTTTAGCTCTAATTCTGCCAGGTGACGAGGAATGGCCCATTTGACATCACCTCGGGAGCAATTCCAAAACGTCTATTTTCTTACAGGGAACGATGGCTCACATTCCCTACTGTCAGGGTGGGTGGTGTCGCCGAGGGTGGCACAGACATCTGAGCTGCCCAGCCCGACGTGCCGTTCCCAACACGAGGGATGACTCCCTTCCTGCCGGGATGCCAAATTCAATTTAATGCTGCGGGGCAGGCAGTAAAAAGCCTGGCGTGGCAGCCCCCGCCCAGCCCAGTAACCTTCCTTGGGGGCGTAAAGGTGACGGGGGGGACAATGTAGAGGCAGTCACAGGGCAGGCACAATTGTTCTTCTCCCTTTCTTTCTTTAACTACGGGAGAAGCTCGAGAAAGACACACCGGGGTCTAATTTCTAAGGGAGGACGGATGCCAGGGTTTGAAAAGCTGCTCCTTGCATTTTGTTTCCTTCTGCCTTTTTCCAGTTAATAATCACAGTTATTTTGTGCTGCTTGCGTCGGTATTTTTCTCGGTTATTATGTGTCTGCAAAATATTAAGAGCCCTGAAAATTACAATAATAAGGAAAAATAGCCCAGGAAAAATGGTGTTAAAAACAAGCATTCTCAGCCTTGCTCTTCTGGTTGCTCACCAGTGTCAGCAAAGCAGTTTTAGAGAGAGAGGTGGGGTATGGTGCAGTTCCTGCAATGCTCAGATGGGAGAATGCATATCCCCATGCTTTCCTAGTACTTTCCCACTAAATATTAAAACTTGGTTTAAGTGCACTCATTTTATGCCACCCTACTTCTTTCCTTGCTCACTATCTCCACTTAATCTACTTAAACTCTCTGAAACACTCCCCAAATTATTCCAGCTTTGTCTATATTCCTAAAACATGGTGAATAAAGTAGTATCTTGTTCTGATTTGAAGTAGAGTTTCCCGTTTATAGGATACAGTTTCTTCCTTGGCTGCCTGGAAAGTAGCAAAAAACCATTCCTGCATTTCAGGTACATTTTCACTTCTTTTCCTGTGGTCTTAAAAATATCCCCTGTATCAACTTTTCTGATTATATGTAATGACACGAGAAGCAAAAAAAAAGTTTAAAAAATGTTAAGGTACCTTCACTGTGAACTGCACACACGTCTTCTCATCGGGTTGGTACGAAATACAAAGCATTACAAATCCCACTAAGGACACCACACAGACCTGCAAGGGAAGAGATGTAAAATGTGTCAAGGTTAAAAAAACCCTTACAAAACACAAAAATACTTCTTTTTTCTTTCCCCCAAGCCAAGACACCTTTCTGTGTTAGCAGGACCATAACTCAAGGAGCAGAGTGGAAGCAAAGTCATCAAAGACACAGCACAGCAACAGCCCCCAGGATGTGTGTTGAGTTTTTGCCCATACAACTATCCAGAAGAGGAAAAGGCCTCTGAAGTTGGGCTTGCAAGCCCAAAGAGCACAACACTATGTAGCTCTGGGTGCTGACAGGGTTTTTATGTCACCCGTGCAAGTTGTAAATCATTAAGCCATGGCTGCCACTGGGTAAGAAGCAGCAAAGTTTATAGCAGAGGCTTTCACCCTCTTCTGGAGTGGGCACCTTACTAAAGAAGATATCCATCTTCCCTGCAATCTGAAACTGTGTTTTAGCCCTGTGGCAGTAATTGCTGAAGGGTAACAGTAATGGAAAAGTATTTGCACACTTGCCTATTCATTTAGCCATCTTTATTATTCATTCTGGATCTATCTGCTGGAGCAGGTACTCACAGGTAGGCATTTTCCAGCCAGGTAAGAAGGGAGAATCCTGCTCTAAGGAGCTAGCCCAATAAATGTGATTTGCTTTTTGGGGTTTAGAAAACAGTGTGTCCCCACACTGCACTCCAGTCAAGCGCCCTCCTCTCCCACTTTTTGGAGGACCAGCGAGCAATCCTCGCAAGAGGACTCAGGAGCAGCAGGCTGCTGCTTTTTGGCAGTTCATGCCCTGGATGGAGGAGCTGGGTACCCAGGCACCAGGTGAGGGCTCCCTGTGGAGCTGGATCTGGGTGTGTGAGAGGCTGTTGGCAGCTGGAGCTGTGTTCAAAAGAATCCGTGCATGTTTGAGCTGCCTTGGAAGAACAGGTGAGTTGATGGCATGCACATGCTTTTGAATGACCCTTCAAATCACACCTTTAAAAGCCATTTAAGGTGTGATGAGCCTTAGTGGGGACTTTGGATGAGATCAGCCACTGTCAGAGGTCCTCTCTACACACAGGGCCAGAAGCAAGTCTTGGCCTCCCTGCTAAGAGCATCTTGGTCAGAAATTTCAGCTATTCAATTCTTAGTGACTACAGCAAGATTCTATATTTTTTCAACCCCTTCCCTTTTACTTCTGGAGTTTGGAAGATTTGTCATTAATGTGAGGCTCTCTGGATTCCCAGAGCAGTGGCATTTGCCCTCTTTGGCCACAGCCATGTATAAGTTGCCTTTGCTGAGGTGGGGCTATGCCATGGAAATGCCTGCAGGAGTGTGGGGCTCCATCACAGACCCATGCCCGCCTGCATGCCCTGGAAGTGCTGCTCACATCCAGATTCCCAGCTCCACAGGGAGCTTGACCTGCAGTGAAAGATGCACAGCTGTCCTTTCAGGCAGCAATGGATAAACACGTTCCTTTTACGATCTGTTGCAGAAAGTATCAAACTTTGTGCACATTGCTGGTGTAAGGCCCAGGACAGCAGCCCTGCAAAGGAGAAGTGCCTCCCAACACACACAGAGCCGTGTCCCTCAAGAACCTGGGTGATTTGTAACACTTTTCCCCATGAAGTTTTATTTCATGTCACTTCAGTGGGACACGGATAGGAAGTATTGCCCGAGAACATTTCTAAAGAATGCGTCAGTATTATTTACTCCTTTCCATGTCATGTGTATTTATATTCTGGTCCTGTGACTTACATACGGCCTCCAATTTATTTGTTTCTTTCTTTTTATTGTTGACAGCCGTAGCTGACAGGGTTGTCTGGGGAAAAAACAACCTTTCTTGTCAAAGGTCCTTCAGTGCTGGGTTTTTTTGCCCTGTAGTGCTTCTGTGTGACTCAACCATGTTTTATTTCCCCAGGATTAATCGCCTATGCCCTTGGTCCCTTATGCTGTAGATTAATCTTTTAATTCAATTAACACACCCATAAAATTTAAATCTTAAGAGATCCTATTGCTGATAATATCCAAATGATAAACTCCCCCAGTGCCAGTAATGGCTGAAGGAAAGAACCTGCAGCAAGAACTCAGAAAACCAAAAATTTGCTTAAATACACTATCTTAACATCATATCCCCAGAATTCATGATAAATCATAGTGGCTTCTCACACCAAAGCTGGACCGAAGTATTTTCATGATCTGGTGCTGAAGGATCTTGTTATGAGCAATAAGTCAAATTTGCTTTGCTTCAGCTACACTAGTGGGCATTTACCCTTGCGTGGACCGAGAGCCAGATTTGCCTCCAGGTGACTGCCATGAGACATCACGGGACTGTTGCCACTCCCTCCTTCCCCTTCCATTTAACCACAGAGCTGCATTCATTTCCGAGGGCAGAGACCAATGCTGGAATTTTCTCTCTGCCATCAAGTGCCTTGGACAACTTTTGCCAAACTCCTGCTGGCTTCACACGTGGCAGGATCAGACCTCCCTCTTCAGAAAGCTTCCCATACAAAGGGCTACCAGTTAAAAGGAGCTCCATTCCTGTACATGCTTTCTAAAGGTCCTCTGGGATTTAAATAATATACTCAGGGACACTTGAAGAGGCACATTTGTAGAGAGGTATTTATAAAGGATTACACTAGGTCAGGATTCCGGCAAGTCTTGGCCAGGATACTTTGGAAAGCTTAGGTATTTCTTTTATAACAATACGGTAACTTTTTTTTTTTTTTTTTTAAACCAGAGATGTATATTTTTCTAAGTGGCAGTAAAAAATAACATGGCTGAGAATTATGACCCACATATGTTTAACATTTCAGCTCTTTAAAGGTAAAGTCACTCCTTGGAGGAAACCAAAGCGTGGAACATTTATATAGGAAACAGTTCTATGCTGCTATTTTATACATTATTAATAGATCAGCTTTGAATTACACCTGTGAAGTGTAACAGAATAACTACAAAAATCCTCTGGTAAGTATTTTTTAGGAACCTCTAAGTAACTAAAACAGCTGCAGGCACGTTACAGGTGCTGTTGATGCTGATTGCTAAGCAGCATTAGGTAATCCTGCATCCTGGTGCTGCACCAGCCACTGCCACATCCCAGCATGAAGCACACACATTTCCCATGCCTTATTGACTCAGCACACGACACAGAATGCAATTGAACCCGCTTCAGCACGTGCTTGCCACCAATCGATGTGCATTTGTTACACAAATAAAACAGATTCTGGGAGGCCTGCAGGATGGCACTTAATTAGATCAGCCCTGGTCAGCTGTTACCCAGAAACCCAGGAATCTGCATTTCTGTGCAGATTTCAACTCGGGTTTATTTCAAGATCCCACTTCAAAATTTCCATATGGACTAACACACCCCTTGCTGAATAGGTAGTGACGTGAAAGGTTATCCAAGGGAAGAATTTAATTTTGGAAAGCGCTGTCTAGAAAAAGACCCAAATGTGATACAGAAGTACTTAGGAAAGGTAAAGATTTCATTTTGCTTAAGGCATACCCTGTGAAATCCCTGCAGTTCACAACCCAGGGGAACAGCTATTTACTAACACTCGCTGAAGAACTTAAATATTTAGGCTGTACAAAACTTTTAATACTATTTCTTTTTTGGGGGAAGCAGTAGACATTCCTTCCATTGGGCAGGAACACCTCAGGGTTGAAAAGTGACTTAAGAATTATTGGTTTTTTAAGCCACAATCAAAACAGGAGGAGAAATTTTCCAGCTTGCTCCCACCCCAAAGAGGGCAGGAACCTATTGTCATGTTATCCCATCTGCTCCTGCAAGGATTCAGCACAAGGTGTGCGAGCAGCACAAGGACACCACGTGGCAGGGATGAGGAAGGTTGTGTGTTGTGTGTAATTAGGGGAAATATGAACACGTAGAGCACAAATTTCCGCTGTGGTTTGCACTCATTATCTTTGCACGCTGACATATTCATGTGGTTTGCTTTATCCCGACAGATTTCAAAACCACAGATTGCTCTAATCTGTCTCCATCTCTCCCCTGTATGCCTGTGAAACTGGTTTTCCTTTTGTTATTGCTACAATTTTAGCCCAAATGTAGAATAGGTGGTTTTCTCTAGCGAACTACCTCCTACCCAGAGCATCTTGACAACCTTGGTGCCTGAGGCTGGTAAAGCAGGAGGGTTGGGAACATCCACTAAGAAATGAAGGCAGGAGACAAAAACCTGGCTCTAAGGAGCATTGGGTCTGTGCCACATCACCAGGCAAATGCTGCAAACACTCACAAAGACACAGTATAGCTCATCTGCTCTTTATATGGGGGCTTTGTTAGCGAGAACCTCCTGCCACAATTTTTAGGGGCAGAAAGCAAACACACTGCAGGACAAAACCTCTTCCAGGTACACCTTGCAGTGCCACACAGCACTGCTGAGACCCACAGGAGGACTCTTCCTATTTAACAAGAATTTAAACTCAAGCTTCAGGAGAAAAATTGCTGTTGATAGAATTAGGAAGACATTTCCATTATGGACAAGTTATTTTGTAGTTGCTCACTTGGAGACACTGGGGATCATTCTGGTTTTAGGGACACAGGTAAAGAATGATCTCTTGTAGTTATCTCTGGAGTTTCTGGCTGTCCCTCAGAGATGATACTTGGCTCAATGGTTCTCCCACCTTAGCAGATATGGCAAGGCTTAGCTCCTGTCTACACCTTTGGAGAAGCCACTTTATCCATCAAATCTAACACTCCCCCTGGACACAGATTTTGATGCAGGAAAGAAACTGTCCCTATTGGCTTTGCCATTATAAACCTGGATCACCTCTGGTGCCAGGCATCTCTACAGGCTGTTGCAGACAGCAGCACTGAAGTTCATTTGCTTTATGAGGTTTGAGGAAGCTGTGATGGAAGTGGGTGCTGCAGGCAGCTTTCACTGCCAGCTTTCATCAGCCTCAGGTCAGCCTGGGTCTCACTGCCACATGTAAAAGAAGCCATTCTGCAACACAGAGGTACAGTGGCCTAATTTTTTTTACCCCTTTTAGGCTTCTTGTCTAAATTTAGGGACAGTTTAGTTGCATATAAATTACTTCCAGAAATAATAGCTTATAATAATAATAATAATGATAAACGTATATTGTGGTTGCAGGCAAAGGCCATCATCATCTAGGAAATCATTCTTTTAACAGCCATAAATCCCACAATAACTGCCCATCCCCACCCCACTTATGGAATAAAATAATGATGTCTTTGCTACAGGTCCCTTCAAGCCATGCAATAACACACTGTGGCAGGTCCACAACTTTCTCTTAAATCCTATAAAGTCATCAAAACCCTGCAAGAACATCCACAATCAAATGAAATGCTATTTTTTCCATAATGATCTTTGCTGTTTAGGTCAGTTGCTTGTCACTTGTGCTAAGGTGAGATTTAATTCCCCCAGCAAAGTCTACAATCACTTACACAGCCAGGAGCTGCAGCAGCAGCCCACTGCTGCTGTTAAACCAGAAATGGCTGAACAAACGCCTGAGGAATCAAAAAATTAAATAAAATTAGCTGCTCACAGAGCCAGCAGTGATTTTCAGCCTGAGAAGTGCAGCATGGCTGAGAGTAGTTGTGAACACCACTCGTGGTTTGAGGTGTGTCTGTGACTGTGAAGCTACAGAAGCCACCATCTCCATGAGGCTACCCAGGCTGGGGAAACCTGTTTGATATCCCTCTCCAAACTTTACCCAGACTTGTTGCACAAATTCCAGCCAGGGATTCTGCAGTTAAACTGTGGGCTAAGCCACAAAGGGGTCCAGGATTAGAGTAGCCCCTGGCCAGGTATCAGACACACCTCAGGTGCGCAGTTACCTTCTCAAACCATTCTTTCAGAATGTTTGAACATTTCTTCCCATCAAAGTTTTCCACTCTACATCTGAGCAAAACAAAAGTGTGGATTTCAGTTAATCAATGCCTAGTTACTCTTGGAAGAGGATGAGATTTAATGGCAGAGGGCTCTGAAGAGTCCTGCTCTGGTGCTACACACAGCTCTAAATGAGCACTGGCCTCTTCTTCAAGGCAGTCCTCCCTCAAACCTTTTGATGTTTGTTCATGGCTAATTGAAGCTAGCCTGTAAAAAAAAACATGGATGCCTGCATGGCTGCAATTTCCTCTGGCTGCTTTGATGGCCTCAGGTTTTAAGAGTCACCTTCTATTAAAAACTGAAAATGGTTTCCCTAAAAACAAGCAAAAGTTATAGAGACATTTGTGACTCCAGGTAAAGGAAGGTTGATTAAATTGCTTTTTCAGTTAAAAGTCTGCCTGCCTTTTGCACCACACAGCCTCACATCAGCCTCACCTCCACCAGGGCAGAGAAGCCAATGCTTGAGCACTGATGCCAAAAAGCCACAAGCCATGGCCACCCCTTGAGTAAAGCTCAGGGACCCTCTGGCCTGGGGAAGCACCTGGGGAGATGGAGAAGGGCTGGAGCAGGGAGAAGTGTCAGAGCTTCTGGGCTGGGAACTCAGCCCATGGCAGATTTTTGGGATGCTTTTTGCAATAAAATCAGTGACAGCTGGAGCCATAGTTGCTGCCTTGAGCTGCTCGTGAATCAGATTTTTTAAAATGTTTTTAAAAGTCCTAATTTTATGAACATCTATACATATACATTTAAAATAACTTCCTGACAGAAATAATAAACACCCTGGATAATCATTTCTGATGAGCACTTCTGTAACTTTCTTAACTGCCTGAGTCTGCAAAACAGGGCTGAAAAGGGAGCTTGCCCATGAAAAATCTGATACTCTCCACTTCTGATCGCAGTGGAAATAATCCAAAGTAGGTTTTTCAAGGAGAAATACATCGTTACTTCTTCTGGGTGTCAAAAGGCCACAAGCTAATGAAAAAGAATGAAAAGGATACCATTAAGGTCTACTGTCTCTGTAACACTTTTCATCCCAGGATCTCAAAGCAAGGGGTGACGGATGGCCACTATTAACCCCACTTTACAGGGGAAATAACAAAGTCTTAGCAAGGTTAAGTAACTTGCCCAAAGCTATGCACTGAGCCAGTGGCAAGACACAGGAAAAAAAATAAAGCCCTGCACTCATGAGTGGGTTTGTGAAGAGTTTGTCCAAACTCCTGCAAAGCAGCAAGAAGGAAGAGACTGCCAGGGAGTGCAGCCTGTGGTTTGGGGAGCTCTGCACAGGTCTCACGGGCAGCTGCTTCAGACCTGGGCACCTTCACTGTAAGTGGCTCCAGGCAGGTGAAACAAATGCCACCCTGACTGCTTTTAGCTGCATTTATCTGCCTGTCCTTAGCAATGGGGCAGAGGCTTTTTACAGGGAGTATGTTGCTGAAGCCAAAGCAGAAGTGGTAAATCCCTCAGGCTGCGTGGTTTCTGTCCATAAAACTTTCCTTTGGTTTCTGACCAATGCCCCACACAATTCAGACTGAATGCATTTTGATTTTAACTGGGTTTTAACTGGTTTTCATGGTGAAATGCTGTTGGTGCAATGCAAGCTGCATCGTTTCCTTCTGCAGGAAGGGAAGTGCCGGTGCTCTGGGGAGGGAGCTTTGTGGGCTTGGAGCCCTCCTTCACTCTCTGTCAGAGGATCCCTGGCCACATTTATTCCCCAGGATGGTGAACCCAATCCCTGGCCTGCTCCAGCCTCACAAACCTACACAGTCAGGTTTTGAACCCATTTAATTCAGACTGCCTTGCCTGGTTTTCCTCACTAGGATTTTACACTGGCTGCTCCTCTAAAAACAGTTCCTTTCCATTCATGGTAATGCACTGAAGCACTTGATTTTCAGCAAGGAATGGTGTCACCATTTTGCCACTAATAAAGTAGAAAAAAACCAGCTTTCAATCAATCAGGGTCTGTTTAACACATTAGCAATTTTCCTTCATTTTTCTGTCATCCTGCATTAACAGCCGTGGGGTCAAATCCAGCCTGGTGTAATTCCAAAGGAGTAACACCAGGAATGAGCTTCACCCATTATATCTAATGTTGCTAAAAAGGTCTCATAATAGATTTTTTAAGTTCTTCATTCAGAATACTAATCAAGTCCTTTAAAAAGAGCACTTGAGTGGGATGCTACTAAAACAAATATGCTCTGGTATTTTACACCACATCTTTCTGTCCTGTTGCTCATTTCTGTGTGAATATATGAGTTTTGGGAAATCACTTTCTGCCATGAGGTTCATTCTCCAGCAGCACATGGGCCATCCATCCCCTATCTAACACCTTCCATGCAGCCCAAGAGCCAGCCCCCAGGACATCCAGCCACACACAGGTCCTAGCCAAAGGTTCTTCTTCATGGACCAGTTTTCCCCAGCTCTCCAGAGGCCAGTCCTTGGCACAGTCCTCACCACAGCTCACCAGCAGCACGCTGTGACTGCACACCTGGAATTTCCAGCTCAGCAGCTCCTGGCCCTCTCCATCTGATGTCCCAGTGGGCACCAAGTCACAGAATCACAGAATCACCAGGTTGGAAGAGACCTTCAAGATCATCGAGTCCAATGCATGTCCGAACACCTCAACTAAACTAAACCATGGCACTGAGTGCCACAGCCAATCTCTTTTTAAACACATCCAGGGATGGTGATTCCACCACCTCCCTGGGTAAACCATTCCAATATTTTATCACTCTTTCTGTAAAAAACTTTTTTCTAATATCCAACCTATATCTTCCTTGGCGCAGCTTAAGACTGTGTCCTCTTGTTCTGTCAGTTGTTGCCTGGAAAAAGAGACCAACCCCCACCTCACTACAACCACCTTTCAAGAAGTTGTAGAGAGTGATAAGGTCACCTCTGAGTCCCCCATGGAGACAGCACAGCACAGGAACAAAGTAAACGCAGCACCGTGTGGTACCCCCTGCACTTTGCCCCTCAGACGTGCTTTGTGCTGCTCCCGTGGTACCACAGCCAGTGCTCCTCACAGGCTCTGCTGCTGGGAGGTCTGGGGCTGCCCCACCTCTTCATCCTCTCTTTTCTAGCACCAGTTTCATCTTCCCTTCCTTCTCACCTGGTGCCAGACCCCTTCTTCCTTTCTGCTTTGGGCTGTGGGTGCAGGAGAGCAGCGTGGCTGCCCAGGAGCCCTCCTGGCCACGTGCCCTGAGCAGACAGTCCCTGTCATCACCCTGAGGGTAAACAGAGGGGCATCCAAAGCCATTTTGAGCCAGGGAGGAATCAAACCACACTTGAGTGTGCTGTGACTCAACATCTCACCAGAGTCCCCGAGGTGAGAGTCACCATCTGACTCAGAGCTAGGTGCAGTCACCCTGCCCCACAGGGCCCTTCCTGCAGCCACAGCCTGCACTGGTCCTCCCCACAGCCAGGGCACCCTGGAACATGAGCCAAGACATAGCCCTGGCTCCCACAGCCAGCACACAGCCCCAGAAAATGTTCCCCCAGGGGTCATCCTGGCTGCTGAGTGCAAAACATGACCACCAACCACGGCTGAGAGCCGAGTCTCTTGCTCCGAGTCGGGAATTAGCCCAGGAACACACACGGAGAATTATTCCTGATTTTCAGGGGGGAGCTCTGAAAGTGACTGAGCTTTGACTCGTGTGGGCATCTAAATGTCACTACTGCTGGCAGCTGCTGCTAAAAGCAACAGGGGTTAGAGCTCTGTTTTCAGAAAGCTGCGACTTTGGTGGGGTTTCAGGCCTCCCCAAGGGAGACCAGCCATTTGTGGATGTCTCAGATGGATGCTGCTTGGGCACTGATGACATTCACATGGGCCAGGGGCTGCTTCCATGGCTTTTCTCATATCCCTGACTGTGCATTGGTTCACAGCTCACTCTTTCCCCAGTTTTTTCTAGTGAAAAAGCTATTTCCAACCTGAGATAGCAACAGTGCTGTCTGGAAAAGACATAATCTGACCTCCAGAATCCTCAAAATAAACAGCAGGAGTGAACATGCCACATATTGCTATTTTATCATCTGTATTCCCCCCTGATTTGTAACAGCCAAAACTTCCCAGGAAGAAGTTCTCCTTCCAAGCAAGGGCAGGCTCTTGCCCCACAAAACACCACTAAACTCCTGGATACTTCTTCAGTCAGGAGAAAAACATGAAGAGATGAGTCAGAGGAGCTCTTCTTTTGGGATCTCAGGCCCTGCTGCTTCCACCCTCTGAAGGGCTGCCCAGCAGGATTAACACAGCAAACCTCGATCAGTTCAGATGCTCAGATAATCTTCTAACAAAGAATTACATTTACAGGAGATGCTCCCATAGCTGTTCAGCATTTTGAGAAAACTTTTCTCTAAGTATCTAAACACGAATTTATTTGCTGAGAATCGCTACAGTCTGACAACACCCAGAACTGTGCTAACACATCAGGGCATATTTTCAGGATATATTTTCCTGAGACCTGCTGCCTGTGGAAGAAACCTGCATGCTCAGTTACATCCATGACCTATCCCAGGCTCATAATCACTGACCCTGTCTCTCCACAGGCAAACCTCATGTCCCCAAGCCCACAGCCAGCAGAGTCACACCACGGATGGCACCACACACCCTGTCCCCACCTCTGCAGGGGTGGCTGCTGCTGGGGAACAGCCCAGGCTTCCCCACCAGGGACGCCTCTGATTTACACCCAGCAGGACGCTGCCCTCTGCCCAGTCTCCCCAGCCCATGCAGTGAGGCTGGCGTCTCACTCCAAAGTGACTTGGCAGGAGCCACCAGCAGGCCCTGGGACGGGCTCCCTTTCCCTGCCATGTCCACCAGTGCCATCCCCTTCCCCATGGCCACGTGCAGTCAGGAGCAGCAGCAGGAGAGGGTTAAATCCCAGCGGTTCTTCAGCACAGCACAACAAGGAAGCTCCGGAGACAGCCATTGCTCTCTTCGCCCAGCTAAAAGTTGCGAGTTACAGAGTTATGCTCTCACTTCCAAAACCTGATGGTTATGGTTTGGTGGGCAAAGAGGGTAGGCAGGGTAAGAAATTAACATTTTTTTTCAGCATCACCAGGCAGGAGTTCACTGCAAAGTACAAGCTAATACATACATCCAGTGAACAGCAACCCTGTATTTTATTTCAGGTCTGTTGGGCATTGCAGGAAAGAATACGAAAGGCTGTGTTACTCTGCAGGAGCAGTTTTCCTTGGGAAAGTATAGCCAGACACTTAATCCCAGGAATATTTATAGTTAGCATAACTCAAATGGTGTTGTGCATGCAGTTGGTTAGTCTAAAGTAGAGCGTCATGCAGCTTGCATTAATGCTGGCAAAGGCACTTTATGGAGAAACAGACTTTATGCTTACAATTATCCCAGCCCAATATGGAGTGTCTCTGACTAGCAGAGAGGAACTGATGCCTGCCATAAGGAAGCCCAGCACTGTTACAGAGGTGCCTAACGCCAGCTGCAGCAACGCAAACAGCAGCGGGAAACGGCAGCCACAACAAGTGTGGGATTCCTCCTCCTGGCCAGTTTTGGGATCCCCCTTGGCTTTCTTCTGCTTCTTCCTCTTCTTCATCGCGGACTCCTGCGTCGAGCCGGTGCTTTTCTCCCCTCCGGGTGCCTTCCCTGTCTGGCTCTGGTTATTCGGGGACGTGCTGTGCTGGGCTTTCTTCTCCTCCTTTCCCATGCCGACGGACTTCAGGCTTTCACGTGCGAGCGTGTGTGCGCACGCCGATGGGGGAGTGAGCTTTTTTGCCCCCCAAAGCTTCGCTTTGTGCCGGCTGAGTTGTTCCTGGTATTTGAATCAAGGAGGCTGAACAAATATGGAAAACATTTGGAAGCAGATTGTCAGAGCTTCGAAATGCCACATATAGCCCGGAGAAGGGGGGGATGCAAGGGGGGTAGCGCACTGCCAACGTGCGGGCGCCGGCTGCGCGCACACAGGGCTGGGCGTGTGCGCGGCCGCGGCCGCTCAGGTGCGAGCGCACCTTCGGGATGCGGGGACGAGCCGTGCAGGCAGACGGCAGGGCAGGAATCTCGCACTGATGAACGGCAGGGAAATCGGCCAGGCCAGGGAGCCGGGAATGCTCAGGTGCCAGTGCAGGGAGAGGCAGGTAGGAGGTGGTGGCTCCGTGGATCTCCCGGGGGTTACCGGCAGGCAGGATGCGGCTGGGGGAGCCCCCGCAGCACCGTGCCCGTTCCGCACACCCGCTGAGCCACTTCGAATAGGCGCCTTCCAGTGGGAGGGAGCTGACTGCGAAATTTATACAAATGAAAATGCAAGGTAATGTCCTGGATCCTGTCTCTTCCCAAAAGTTGCAAAAGCACAGCTAGGCATGTTTTATGACGAGGCAGACAGGGACCAGCAGTGAGGAGTGGTGCTTCTGGGCAGGCAGTGGTAGAGCGTGGAGTGAACTTCCACCGACTGTGTTTCCAGGGCTGCGACTTATCCATACCAGGAAGATTGTTTGTGTTACCTAAAAGACAGAGGAATGTCTTATTGTGGCCATGTGGTCACTGCACTTTGTCCATTTGTGGGCTCAGGCTGGTGCTTGGACACAGCACAACAACAGAAGTGGTGGAATTTCTCCTGAAATACTCAAAAATTGCTCTGTGGCTGAATCCAGTGCCAGGAGCCCTGGCAGAACCCCTCGGACACTGGAGGGGCTCGCCCATGGAAGTGCCAGCAGGACTGGGGTCTGCAGGCATTGAGCTCTGGCTCTGTGAGGAGGAGGGAGCAAAGAGAGGGGGGTGCTGAGTGGGGTCTGCAGAGACTGAGCTCTGGCTCTGTGAGGAGGAGGGAGCAAAGAGAGGGGGGTGCTGAGTGGTGCCGTGCCGGGGCTGTGCCGCAGCCCTGAGTTCAGCCAGGCCACGGTGCACAAAATCCTGCAAGGGAAGACCATGGGAAGCAGGAGGCTGTGGGAAGCCTGTGCTTAGCTCAGGCCAGAGGAATTACTCGAAAGCTTGGGGGTAAACAGGTGCTTAAATGCTTTGCTGGCCCGGGGCCAGGTGTGCACAGGCTGATGTACGGCATCGCTCCTCCATGCGTGCAGCTCCGTGTCCCTGCGGGCACAGGGACACCCTGAGGACACGAGGGCTCCTGCTGCTGCACTACCGACACCAGCGAGAGAACCTTAAATGGACCAGCCTGCCCTGTCCCCACCACGGCGATGGTTGGGGCTTTTTCCCTTCCCGTAGAAGCAGACAGTAGGAGCAAAGCTTTGGGAGGAGTGGGGCAGGTGGGGAGAAGACATCAGAGTCTGGAGAAATCCCCACCAAAACTGCCTTTGGATGTGGCAGAGCAGCTGAGCTGGGATTTGCCAAAATGGTGAGGTGCTCAGAGAGGATCTCACACATGCTGATATAGCATCGAGGAAATATTTCCTCTGACACACTGGCAGTGCCTTCTGAGAAACTACTCTATTTCCAGTTCTTTATGGCATTTAACAGCAATGAACTGTGTCTTCTGTATTAATAAATTATGATGTCACTTTGTTTTATGGATTAAGCAATATCCTTTGGTTATTTATAATACTGAACGGATGAAAGAAAACTAGAAACAAAGTGGTTTCAGATGCTTTCTGCACACATAACTCTCGTGCTACATCCATAGAGCAAGATTAAGATACATTGTTCAAAAAAGGAAGAGGAAAATAAACAAGAGGTGAAAAAAAAAAGAAAAAACCTCTTCTCTCCTCTAGTCATGTTGCTTAGAGTACTGTGTTTTCACAGTTTCCCACCAAGATGTTTTGTCACTGTCATTCACTTTTTAAAATATCCTTACAATAACTTGCACTCACTGGTGTATCTTGCCTCTCAAAGCCACACACAATTATATTTAACCACAGCTTTGAGAAGGACGGGGTGTTCAAGGATCATCACCAAGGTCAGACCAGGAAGCAGAGGCAAAGCTGAGGACACGTTTTACTCATGCCCAGTTGAACACCTACCCTACTAATTCTTAGAGTGAAATGAAGTTAAATTTTCTTTTCCTTTATGCCCATCCATTTCCCTGGTTCTATCCCACAGATATTTACTGTGGTTTTTCCCCCAGGAAAATCCCTGTGTTAGCACCTGGATTTGTGCTGGCAGCTAGATTTATGATTGCTGTCTTCTCAAAGGGGCCAAAATCCAACTGCTTTATTCATATTGCTTTCAGTGGGAGCAATCGCCTGAGGAGGATGAACAGGATTTAACCCAAGGTCAATAAAATTAACAAGCACTTTCCTTACAGCCAAAAGCAGCCCTTGCTTATCTCTTGGCCGGAGAATCTCTGGTAAAACAGGTGCCTAAATATATTTTCTGTATGACAACTAACTAAAAAAATGAGGCCATGCTCACTGGCAGCAGGCTGAATATCTCCTATAGGGTATAGGTGGGATGTCCACTGCTGATCCCTGCAGCCCCTTTGAAAATTCCAGATGGTGTCCAGAGTCCCTGGGGCAGGAGAAGTCTAGGCCAGCTCAGGGGACATCTTCTGTGCAGTGACAGAAAGGTTTGGGTATGAAACCATGAAATGTGGTCAATGTAGAGCAGAGTTGCCTTCTCCCAGCTGTTGGGTTTGGAGTAGCTGTGCCACTCGGTTTTTCCAAGGAAAACAAAGACATTAGTTGCCATCTGCCCGGGTCATGCTGAGACAGGGAGCCTCTCCTTGCCTCTTTAAAGGCATATCCCTCTTAGAGTCCCACCATTTCTGATCTCTGCAGCAATGAATGGTTCTCCAGAGAGAAAATTAGGGGTCAAATACGTTGAAAAAATCCTGGGCAGGGATGTTGCTGATTTTAAATGATTGAACAGTGTGTACCAGAGGTTCTTTTGCTGTGGCTAGCCTTCCCTGCAAAGCCAAACACAGATATCTCACATGCTGGGAAGTTTAATGGGGACGGAGAAAAGAGACGGATGCAGGATTGATCTTCCATACTTATTATCTGAACCAGATTGTGTTTGCTGATTCCACTTGGCATTAACAATTGAGTGTAAAACAGCTGTGAAGGAACTCATAGCAATGACAAATTAAAAGAATTACATTTTTGGAAATTGAAAGATTAAACGAGGACACTGAAATAACACTAAATTTTCTCGAGTAATACATCTTCCGGATGTCACTTGGATTTTCCCAGCAACACAAGAATAATCATTACCCTTTTATGCCCAAAGGCCCTGATTAAGTATGTTCTTAAATTAAGCACATGCTTGAATACCCTTCCTGGATGAGGATGTTTTTTGATTCGAGCCCAGCTAGCATCTCTCATGTGGCACGCAGTTGTAATTTCATGTCCTTTACACAAAATGAGTCATGTTGAACAGCTTTTCCATGGCCAAACACCGTTCTCTGTAAAACATTGCCCGCTCTTGTTCCTCCCCTCGCCAGAAAGCAGCACAGCCCGGGTGACGGTGACAAGTCAAAGAGCACACACAGCGCCAGGCGTGGAAAAGGCGAGGTCTGGGCTGCAGCTTTGTGGTGACACAGACTTTCCTACTGCTGCTCCTAGGGCTGGGGACACACAGTGCTGCATGGGACTCCTGAGTTTTTCCCTGCTGCCATTTTTGCCTTGGAAATGGAGCAGGCTTGGTGTGGTTGGGCTGCCAGAGATGCATAGGCGCTCACTCCCACACGATTGTGTCTACACAGATATTTCTCCCAGGCATCAGCACCCCAGCCAAGTGCCAGCAGCAGGGTTGCAGCACACAAATCCAGAGCAGCAGAATTAGCAAGGAACAAAGGCTTGGATGAGGCTCTCCTCGTTGCCCCAAGGACTGTGGGACATTTGGCTCCCTTTGCCCAAGGAGCAACTCCACAAAAGGCTGCTGACCCAGGGGCCCCCTCGCAGATGCCACCCCCAGCGCAAGAGCTGGAGTTGGGAGGGAGCCCTGTGTGCCACAGCCAGCCAAAGGATCACCACTCTCCAAGCCTGTCTGGGCTAAGGAGAAGCTGAGACCCTGCCTCACCCTTGCTTCTTGTTCCCCTGATCCCCTCACCCCACGGCAAAGCCATGGGCTGCAGAGCTGGGCCAAGCACTGCCAAGTAGCCAAAGCTCAGCACAAAGACTGGGCCAGGCTTGGCAGGGAGGGGTTCCCCATTAAAGCAAATGATGAAAGGTTATCCTTGAAAAAAAGGTTTAAAGTCAAGCTGTGATTTCCTAAACCTCGTGCCCATCGACAACAGATAATAACAACATGTAGCTCTTGAAAGAACATTTGCATAAAACACAAGGCCAATTAGAAATGGGTCCAACACATGCAATCCAGGCTGGCTTCTGCCACAGCCACTTTTAAAGCTCAGGTCATCTGGAGGTGAGGCTTGTTTTTGACAGGCTCTTCTGAGGCCAGTTCATGTTGTTTTGTGTGTCTGTAGGCTCTGCTGTGAGTGCTGGGTTGTGCCAGGGGGCCTCCAGAGGAACCCTCATACCACAGTATTCTTTGCATGTGCTCCATGTGGCCTTTTGGCATCCCTAGGAGTAAGACCAAGGTACAGAGCACTTCAGTTTAGCTGGCTGGGGTGACAGATGTGAAAAGAGCTGCAACCGGAGTTGTTTTATGTCAGGGTACTCCACCCTTGGAGGTTGCTTATTTAACAATGTACCTTACTCCCTCCATCACCTCTGACCATGAAGTAAATTTGTGCATATAAAAGAAATCAGTTTAGGAAGAAATTGTGCCTTGCAGTCTCCAAAATGATTGTGCTACACCAGTTTAAATTCCTAAACCTTTGCTTTTGCTAAAGCTCCCTCAGATGCCTCATGACTGCAGCTCCTCAGCTGTGGTTCCCTGAATCCAGACAGTAACCCAGGCATTTGTGGGGGTCTCCTATATAAAACTTACCAGTGCTTAATCTGTCCTTAATGATCTGACTGTTTCTGCCTCATCTTCTACTCTTACGACAGGTTCTTTGGGGTAGAAGACAAATTTTATCACATTTCTGCATGAGGCCTGGAGAGCATCCTTAGGGGCTACAACTGATAGTCCCTCAAAATTGGGCTGGGAAAGTGAGAAGTGAGAAGCTGTGATACTACACAAAAGCAAAGCTAGGTGCTGCAGCTTGCTCTACACATCACCACGCTCTGGTGAGTGCTTTATACCAGCCCAAAGACCTTTGCATCTCCCTGAGCAGGGTCAAGGAGTATGAAAACCAGGGATGACCAGTTTACAAACGCTCTGTGACCTTTCCAAAGCCAGTCCTCTCTCTCTTCCAGGCATATTTGAAGAGGTTATCGTCCGTCAAAATACGTTAATGAGATATTATGGCTGCTAGATCTTCTCACCAGGTGTTAATTACTACCTGGTTAAACAGAAGCAAATCCTCTCAGCCATGTTCTTGCTGAGGATAACAATTAAGTCTGTTCTGTGTTTGTGCCCACAGGAATGCATTCACACACCCCCATGCCCACGCAGGGCTCAGGATGCTGCCTTAAGCCATATACAGAAGTTCCAGGAAATCTGCCTGTGGCTTTACACCAGGACATAGGCACTGTGGGCAGCAGGAGGAAGGGCAAGGGCTCCTGCTCTCACTTTTCATTAATGAGAGGGATAAAACAAAGGGGCTTCATAGCAGTGGGTGCCAAATGTGCTCAGCTTGCCCCATGCAAGTGGATGTTTTGTAATAAAATTAGAAAGGCCTTATTTTCAAGAGGCACATGAAAAAAAACTGCTTCTGAGCTAGTGTAATGCTATCAGCAGCTCTAATAAGGTGTTCTCTCCAAAGACCCAGGACAAACTTTGTGGAGCATATTCACACGTATCTCATTTCTTGCACTTTCTGGCACGTACAGACACTCAGGGCTCTGTTTCTGCAGCTGGCTCAAGGTCTCACGCTGGCACTCGGGCAGTCTCGCTGTGTTACTCACTGCTCCAGCAGTACTTCAAGGCCTGATGTACTCACAGTTGCCTGGAATACACTTTTGGGTCCTCTGGAAGGCACCAGCTGGAATTTTCTGAGGAGAAGTCAGTCTTTCGAAAGTAAGTGGCTGTGACTTTCCTCTGAGCAGGGTCCACCGTAAGTGGTGGCTTTTCTCAGAGTCATCTTTAAAGCCCTGAAGCACCTGAGTGCTGGAGCTGATTTCTTCAGCCCAGCTGAAGTTGGTTGCCGACCTTGATATGGCCAAGATTTGCCTTTACCTCTTGGCTGGTTCAAAGGTGGACCCCATCATCTTCCCTGGAGACAGGAGACTGGAGGATACTGGAGTTCATCTTCTCCAGTCTCCTCCTGAGCTTGTCTTAGCAACTACAGGGCCCAGTAGATGCTGGGCCATAATCTTCTGCCTCACAAAGAGGTGGTTACTCCCAGAAATCAGAATCCCTTTGCTTCCTGCATTGCTGCATTGATGTAAACCATCTATAAATCACCTTCACAAATGACCAAAGCTGCCTGGTCTTCATCTGAGGTGAAACAGAGGTCTGGGGTCTGGGCTAGAGCTGTGTGACAGATCTGGGACTCTTGACCTCTGCCCACCCCTCCCCTGGAACAGCCCCCCGGCCCTGGAGGTCTCTGCCCTGCACCTGGGCTCAGTTTCCCTCTGAGCAGCAACACCAACATGGCTTCATGTTGTAATGTAAGAGGGTTCTTGAGGACATGGAGCTCTCTGTGCTGCCAGAATTACTGCATGTGCTCCACCAGATGTTGAAGAATAGTCCCTCCCATCCTAAGTTACCCTGGGTATTATATTTCCCTGGCTTGACATTGTTATGAAATGTCAGAGCTTCGCAACTTGTCTGACTCTCTTTTGCAACGTCCCCAAGGGAACACAACCACTTCCAAAGCATTGGTTGGGTCAGGCAAGCCCTATGGACTCTGGAAGGACCTCAACCATCTCCGAAAGATAGGTGAGGCATAGTGGGGAAGGAGGTGAAAGCAAGATGAGCTGAAAGCAAATCTGGAAGGTAGCTGCTGGTGGATTTGTCTGAGGGCTGCTTGGGGAATGCTTTTAGTCCATATTTTTCTGTCACACAAAAGAGGGAGGAGTGCGTGGTGAGATTTCCTGATGACACAGACATGCGAGCACTTGTCAATACAGAAAGGCCCCAGCCTATCAAACAGGAAGAACTGCCTGACCTCGAGGGTGGGAACAATGGGAATAGGACAAAATTCAATTGTGCCAAATGTAAGGTTTGGCACGTAAGGCTGAAGGGTCAGAGTTTTGCTGGGAAAATAAAAAGCCTCAGGCGCTTTGGCTGGTCACAGGATTGCCTTGAAATGGCAGCATAGCACAGCCATAGAAAAAGGTAAATGTGAGAGAGGATGAATTGAGTATTTCCCACAGGGGACTGAAAGTATTGGTGATGGAGAACAAGTACTGGTGGGCCCTGTGAGGAGGCTGCACTCAGCTTTATTCATCTCTATTAGAGAAAGATGAACTGCGACAGGACCGAGTGTAACTGAGGGTGCTCGGTGGGGGCTGCAGACCCTACGTAACAATAGGAAACTGAAAGGGATTGCCTGGTTCAGCCCGGCAACATTAGAGGTTAGAAAGGACACGATTGATCTATAAATATCCTGTGTTAAACTTAAAACAATGTTGGCACGAGGACAAATGGATACAAATGGCCATGAGTGCGTTCAGCCTGGGAACCAGAGGCAGGTTTCTGGCCATTGGAGCAGTGAGGCGGAGGAACAGCAAGGAGCAGCTTGTTGTAAGGCACTGCAGCATCAGTTTTTGAATTGTACCATTTGACATGGGGCTTGAGATGACTGAGTGATGCGAGAAGTGCCTTGCCTTCCAAATCCCCGTTATGGGTACACTTTTGGATCCTTCTTGCTCATCTGGGTGCCCTGACTTGGCCACAGGAGAAAGCAAGGCTGTCACTCCCCTGACTAGCTGTGTTAGGGCTTGGCTTAATCGAACTCCTAATTTGTTAGTGGCAATTATTTTGATTTCACACATTTCTTACAGAACAAACTGGAGGCTTACATCAGTAACCAGTTTGGGGTTTTTTGTTTGTTTGTTTGTTTTTGTAGTTAATACTTTGTACTTATATAGCATCTTTCATCTTTCGAAGTGCTTTACATACATTAATTATTTAATTCTCCCCGTACCCCCTTTGATCTAGGCAAGTATTATGATGCTCATTTTACAAGTGGGGAAAGCAAACATAGAACAAATCCTTGCTGCCAGGCTCATCCCAACGGGATTGATGCAGCTTCGTGGCTCGAAAAGGCAAGGAAAGGTTCCATGATGTGCACAGGGTCCACAAGCAATCCAGTGGTGGAGGCAGGGTGATAACTCTCCTGGACACCCTCTTGTTCCAAAGAGGGAGAAGAGAGTGAGGCTGCCAGTGAGGGCTGCATGCAGGGCCAGTCATAGGATGCTCCATGGATGATAAAGGACTAGAAAATGATGTGCCCTGGGCTCCAGACAAAGACCCAGAATTCAGTTTCGTCAGAGCATGCAGAACAAAGCCACGCCAGTGGTTAGGTGACTAAGACCCAAGGAACAGGAATAAATGCACATAGTTAGAAGTAGCAAATGAATAAGAGCTAACATTGATCTGTGCAGACATGCGTTCAGTGGAAGGATGTGAGTCTTCCCTCTCAGTTCAAAAATAAAAAAAAAATTGATGTATTTTTGATTGTTCTTGTGTTGAATGTTTATGTCGTTTTTCAGAGTGACTGTCAGAGGCTGATTTGGAGATTTCACTGCTAAATAACGAAGCCATTTTTCTTGCAAATTCACAGAGTGATGTTGTTTGTGTGTTTGGGTTGCTGTGACAATATCAGGACACTGCAAATGCACTCTGCCTTGCTCCAAAGAGAAGTCTCACATCCCCCCTCTCTTTATCACCCTTTTTAAGGGACATTTCTGTCTTACAGGGGCAAGCAGTGCAGTTTGTGAGGCAGAACAGGAACTTGGGAACAACATACTTGAGGTCCAGTGCTCATTCTGATGCTGGTTTGGTGTCTGACATTGCTGCATCTCAGTGGCCAGTGCCCAGAGTGGGAGTTAAAACACCAGGGTACTGATTTTGACAGGTACTGACTCATTTTGAGGCCAGGAGAATGTCATTTAGCACTAACTCACCATCCAGCCTTATGGGACAAGGAAACGTGGCCCTGTGAATCCTCCTCCTGGCACAGCAATCACAGCTTGTGCCCAGAGCAGCTCTTGTGCTCCTCTGGGTCAGTCAGCAGTATAAAATAATGTCCCTTTGTGGGGAAAAAATGGGGAAAGGGCCTGAATTTAGTCACATTTTTCCTGCAGCAAAACTTTTTCCTGTTCCTGCTAGCATTAATTCCTAGAGAAGTAAAAATGGCCAAGGTTTTTTAATTTCATGGCCATTTTGATATGCTAAATGGTGCCAAGAGAGTCAGTGGGAAATTAACAGAGTTCAAATCCCCATGGAACATGGAAAATGTAGTTAAAATAGTGCTGCTAAAGATTTTGTAATTAGCAAAAATTATTTTAAAGCGTAGCATTTTTAATTAGCTGTCAATGCCACTCACTCCTCATCAGTATTACCAATAAAATTGGCTATACCTAAGACAGTTAAGTTCCTCAGCTGCACAAATCCCTCAGGAATCCCCAGGTTGTAACTGAGACCCATGGAGCTGTGCACTAACTGAAAGGGAAACTGTGATCACGGAACAATGCTGAAAGCACAGTCTTCTAACAAGCACAGCAGAGTCGAAGCTGCAGTTGCACTTGTGTTGTTGTGTCACTCCCTCCTGCCAGAGATCCTCTGTGTTTCTTACTATTAATTTCTTATTACCCATTCCTTGGGACCTGTGTTAAAGCAGGGTTCTCCTCTACCCCATTCTAGCTCATCCCAGCTCATTGCACCCATGGACTTCCTCAATATTTGGTAATGGTCCTTAATTCCAGAAAATCTCGTTCTGCAGTTGTGCACTCGTCCTTCTCTCTGGGCCCTTTCTCTTTGTTTAGGAAGTCCCACAGCGTGAGAAGAGCAAAGAGCACACCTCAGTCCCCAGCCCAGCAAGGTGTGCAGGGCCCTGGCTGTGTAAGAGGAGACAGAGGCTGCCCAGATGATGAGAGAAAGGCTCTCTTGAGAACCCTCAGTGTAGCAGGTCCACAGGGTGCTCAGCTGCTTACCTCCAGGCAATGCCAATGGGATGTGCATCCCTAAATGTGCCTGGTGAGTTGGGTTGAGGCCTGTCTGAGGTCATATGGGCAGCCTGTGGCAGAGGTGGGAGCTGTCCTGCTGCCAGCTGAGCCCAGGAAAGTGCCTTTACAACAAGGTCATTCATTCCTTTAATCCCTCTGCTGCAGAGGAATTATTAGCTGTATATTAGAAACACTGCATCCAGGGAAATTTAAACTTCAGTTGCCTGCTCATGTAGCACTGTTACTGTGACGTTTACAAAAATCAGTTCACAGACAACAATCAGACAACAGAGAGAGATAATTACAATGGGGTCTGTCTATGTGGCTGAAAACCCACTGACCATCCTGTGATTCAGGACCACCATTCATAGAGCTGGACCCCATCAGTGCCAGCCTGGGGGTTCTCAGGTATCCAGACAAAAATTGGTGGGTTGATGGCAAACCGTGGGGCCCTCTGCTAACCATCTCTTCCGTGCCATTGCTGCACCAGAGGCAAGGAAGAGTATTTATTTTAGGATACACAGCATTCGTGAAATCTCAACTGGTTTCAAATACGGAACTTCCAGTTCAAGCTATGTTGAAAAATGCAGCAAAAGATTGGGGGTTATCAATACGTCGTAACTAAAACTACAGGAAACTTCAGGTGGAAAGGCCAGCTGTGTGGGATGAAGAAAGCAGCAACAGGTATCTCTTTTAAGCCAGCTTTGGACAGTGAATTGAATTTGCACAGGTCAGTTCAATCCTGGCACTTCTAGACCTCTCAGTAATTCACTGTGCAGCTGTAATAATTTCTATCGCAACTTTCTGAATGTAGCTTTTCAAATCACAAAAGGACAGAAATCCCATGGTCTCACGCCACTCTGGCAGTCCCATGGCTCATTAGCAGGGCTGTAAAATCAGAAGGTACCAGGTGAGACACCTCAGACAACCCAGGGACTGGCAGCAGCAGGGAGGTGGTGCAGGATGGGAGGCAATGGAAAGACCCTTGGCAAACCCCTGACATGACATTGAGCCCTCATGCCAAACTTCAAACCCCTGCTCTAAAGCAAGGCTGTGCTCAAGCCATTCAGCAAAAAGGTCACCAGAACCACTTCATGTGGAGCAAAAGAGTTTCTTCTGCCCTCTCCTCTTGTGCTTGGTGCCAGGCATTGGCCCAGCCCATTTGGCTGAATCTTTCCCTCAAAGATGTCAGAGGCAGCCATAGAGCATGGAAAAAATCACCTCAAAATGCTTGGCAAAGCTTTCGTTGACTGAAAATGGGGTTGTATAATGGGATGTCTTGAGTAACTTGAAAAGCAAACATCCCTACCAGAGCTGCCTATAGTGCAGTTGCCTGTACAAGGTGTGTAAATGCCTCTTTTTTTTAGTGTTTTTCCAGCTGCAGTGTGTGTTCACCCAGCCTTAAAATTATGTCAGTGGTATCTGTGACTGTCATCCGCCTCCTGCCAGCACAGGCCACTTTATATATGGGCGCAGTCACGGGGAGCTGTGCCCTTGGACAGCCCCTGCTCCGGGAGCGTCCAACCTTGAGCTAGAGCTACAAGGCAAAAGCAAAACCAGCCTTTTGTCTCAGGCATCCATAAGCAGCTTAAATGGGCGACAAGAGAGCCTCCTCTGCAGTGACAGCAGTGCTTTCTGGCAGCTCCCTGCTGGCTTTGCGTGGTGTCCAGAGCCCAGGAGCGCTCCTCTGGGCAGCCACAGCCCAAAGCTGAACTGGGAACACTGGGAGGATCTGTTCTGCTCTCACAGGCACTGTCAGAGGGATGCTGCCAGCCAAACCCTCACTCCCATGGCTCTCCATATGCCATGTGAATACTATGTCTGTGCTAGGTTAATTTTTTTGTCTCTCTGACAGCTGTAATAGCTCTTACAATCCCTCTCCTACTCTTTTTACACCTGTTCTATCAGCCAGCGTGGCTGAGAGCAGACTGCCTGCTGCCAGCACTGTGGATCCCAACCAGGGATTATGGACATATACTTTCCTACACAAAATGAGGTCTTTGGTGCAAGCAAGGACTCGTGAAGCTGTGTAGGGAGTCCTGGCATGGGCAGGTCGATGGTCTCAGTGACACTGGGAAGGTGAGGGTGGAGGTCTGGCTTGCCAGGGTGAAATAGAACTTGCACGAAGGAATTGCCAGAGCCTGGCTGATGTCCCTGCTGTAGGTCTTGGCCCAGATCAGGGTAACAAAAGCAAATCTTATTAGTAACTCAGCTGAGACAGCTCCTGATTTCAGCACAGTTTTATCTGTAGTGTGAGTCCCTGTGCCTGGACCTCAAAAAAATCCATACCACATCTGCACTCCTGGTGAGGAGCAGTAAAGAAGGAAGAGGTATGCCCAGGAGAGCAGGGAATTCTGTGCCTCGAGGGCCAAAGAGATTCCTGCTCAAGAAGACAGGAAAGCTCCTGTGCAAAGGTGGATCATGGGGTGGAAGGGAATATTAATAAAGATGGTACTGACTGATGGATACAGAGAGCAGACAACAAAGCCCAAGGGAAGCTGGGGCAAGAAAGTCCTGGGAATGGGAATGGGAATGCTTGATTTGATTTTAAAAATGAGCAGTGACTGGCAGGAGGAATGGGGATGTGCTCAGCAGTGCATTGTAAGACTGGGATTCACTGCCACTGGAGATTGCCGAGAGGCAGAGCTCAGGAGGTCTGAAAAAAGTGCATGGGCATTTATAAAGGTTGTGGATATCTCCAGGGTTACCTCATTGGAGATAATCAAGCAGAAGGGATATAAACCAGAGCTCTCCAGGGGACATGCCAAGTGATATATGCCTAGGGTTAGGAAAATATTTTCCTATAAGCAAGTTAGGATTGGCCATTCTGGTGTTTCTTGTTCTGGGACTTGGCAACGGGGCACCTTCAGAGAGAAGAGAGGGGAGTAGATGAGCTGGGAGCCCAGTCCAAGGCAGCAGTTCCTCTGCTCCTGTGTCCTGCTGCGTGAGAAAGCATGTGAGGAATTATAATTCCCTTTGGACATGTGACCCAAATTGCAGCGGGAATTTGCATTCCTGGTGCCTGCTTCCATTTCATGTCTGCCCCCCGCTGCACAACAACACCTGCAAGAGGGTTTGTTAGCCTCTCTGAGAGCACAAGCTCAACAATCTTTTCAGAGACATTGAGAAGAGGATCTACAAAGGAAACTGAAAGGTAAAGAGGAGTCAAAAATATGTCAATGCTGTGTAAAAGCTTATCCATACAAAACAAACTTGCTCAAAGAAAAATCAGCTGTCACTTTAAAATCTGACATTAAGTTTCTCAAATCACAGACCTTAATCAGGAGTAATACTTGAAGAGGAACAAAGAGAATTCATGATGAAAAATCAGGACAGTTGAGTGCTAGGCTCAGCGGGACTAACTGCATGACAATATGGATAAGAATGATAATTGCATTAGCTTAGCCTGAAATGACTGGCCAGAGCTGGAGTTTTTTTGGTCAGCTGAATTTCTGTAATGGCTCCATGTACTTTTTAAGCAAACTTGGAAGGAGGATTACAAATAGATTATGACATGTCCATCTAGTCTCTTAGGGGAACGGAGCATCTCAGAAAAGCATCCTAACATTGGCTTAGAGCTCTTTGAAATGGGTTAAACCAAGTGCCCCTTATGGGTCCTTTTAAAATGACATTAGGAGGTGAAGGTAGCTCCTACTGATGAAAGTTAGAGGATCCAAACCCATGATGCTCTCACTTTATTCCACACATTGTACTTTGACCCCAAGCACCAGTCAGACCCTCCCCATGGTGACATTCTCACTTAATCCAACTTTTACATCTCATTTGCTGTTTTAAAAATCGGGACGACTTCAAACAGGCACTAATCCTCTGCCTGTTAAAAACAACAAGATACCTCTACCTGAGTCTATGTTTTCTGCAACAGGAAACTGTGGGTTTTTCTCACAGCTCTACAGTCAAATTCTGGTTCAAATTCCATCCCAGTGATCCCAGTCCCAGCTCCAGCTGCCAGCTCTGTGTTGCTGAGACCTCCTGTAACACCTGGTGGGAAGAGTTCCCAAAGCAGTGTTGTCTCAAAACAGTGCACTGTGAGATTGAAGACAGGGGAAGCAGCAGCCAGTCCAGATGGGAGAGAGGAGGAAGACATTCCCCCGCAGCCCGTATCTGGACCACTGCCCTCACTGGGTAAGCATTGCTTTGATGGAACACGAATTTGCCCTTAGCAAAACCTGGAGCCTGAACTGGGGAGCACGAATGAGGCCAGGGAGATGTGAACTGCAACAAAAATTGGCTGATTGTGGCAAATCTGCTGCTGTCCCATTGCAGCATCAAATACGTGGCAGTGCTACGTCTCTCAGTGCTGCACAGAGGGACAGAAGCTCTCTGTAGGACTGGCCCGTCCCCATTCTTGGGGCAGGAGGCAGCAAGCCCTGTGGCACTAGCAGGGATCAGGCATCTGGGACTGCTGCCTCTCTGCAAAAGGGAACGAGTTACTTTTACTTGTTCTGCACAAAATAACCAAAACATCTGTGCCTCTAATTCCTCCCTCAGCAGCGGCGGCTCCAGCGCCCCGATGCCGCGGCGCTGCCTGGCAGAGAGCACAGCTCTCCTGCAGCCAGCCAAAGCTGCTGCTGCTGCTGCTGCCTGGAGGTGGATGTGCCCGGGACACCTTCTGTGAGCAGCCTGGCTGCTGTGCAAGCCGCTGCTGAGGCCGTGGGGCTGAGGAGAGGCCGGACAGGCGGTGTCCGCTGTCACACAGGCCGCCTTCGCCACGGCCCGGCCAGCACACGCAGCTCCGATTGCAACACAGCCTGCCTCGCTCACTGGCTGCTTTTATTCGTCTTCCTCAAAGGCTTAAATAAACAAGAAACAGGTTAAAAACAAAATCTTGGCCCTGGCCCCTTCCTGAGCTGGCTGTTCCACGATGGCTTCCGGCTCCGCGCGCGAGCTTCCCCCTGCAGAGGGAAGCGGCGCCGTCCTGCAGCTGCCTCGAGTGGGAAATAAGGCCGTGTACCTGCCTTTGATATTGGTGCCAGGCCACTGGAGCAGCCCTCTCCACACCATCCTGGTGCTTTCCACATCGAGTGGCAACTCAAGTGTGCTGTTGGGAGCTGGAAGAGGTTTGCCTTCCCAGGGCCATGGCACAAGGACCTGGGGAAGGTCCCTGCCAGATGGGCGCTGGCTCCACGTGAGGGGGCATTTCCAGAAGACAAGCCCCACACACCTCTCCAAAGCCTTTTTTGAGGGGAAGAGGGATTTTATTTCACTTGCAATCTCTCATGAACATGTAAACAATCTTGGAGGAGCCCATCAAGCCAAGCAAGAGCTTTTACCCTCAGGACCCGCGGTGCAAACTGCACTGGAGTGAAGCTCCTCCGGTCGTTTTGCTGAAGGGACATTGGGAGCTCACTGCAATGACCCCCTGCTCGAGGTCACAGTGTGACAGCTGGGCAAGGCTCCCAGGGCTTTCGAAACACTTCACGTGCACAAAATTGCCTCACAGCACCTTTGCGATGCATGTTTTCTATTCTTGCTGTTCAGAACTTTCGGAAACAGATAAAAAGACGCCAAGGTACACGATGAGACTCTGTGCCAGCCACTGTGCATTTCTTCCTGCCCCAAGCTCCCTACTTTCTTGACAAGGCCCAAATGATTTTCCTTGCAGAGCATTTGAGGTCTGGTTTTCTGTGTGTATTAAAGAGCTTTATGTCCATCATATTGCTGCTAAAACATGCCACTATCTAGCGCTGGCAATATGTTCCTGACTAGGGCTTTAGAGTGCTATAGATAAGTTATGTGGCGTTTTCCATTTAAATTAAAATAGATCAAGCTAAACTCAAGGGAAGCTGATAGCTGCACTTCCATTTTATTTCATTCTATTTCCTCTTTATGACCAATGTTACGCTAATAATCAAAACTTTGATTATAGGCCCCTACGGCACCATGTTGCACACAGGGCAGGCTGGAAACCGCCTCCAGCTCTCCTATTGTCAGGGTTCCAGCTGTCAGACAGTGGCAAAAGCAGGGTGATTGATATCAATGTGGCATCTTGGGGTCTTTTTCCTCCCTCTACAGAGAAAGTCGCTGCTTCTTGTCTCATCTGGCCTGAATTCTCCAGGCATGAAGATACAGATCTGAAATTTGCCTGATCCTGGCAACCGCTGCTGGTGCCAGTGGGGATCTCAAACTGCCAGGGGGCACTTTGACACACTGAGCTGCATCCCAGTGCTTTGAGGGGACTCTTGCTGTGGAAAACCCCAGAAAGGAGGCTAAAACCACCCAGCTGTTGAGAGTACCACTCCTGGGAGTGGATGGACTGGCCTCACAGAAGATGGAGATGTAAAGGAGACACACTGTCCTGCTGCAGGCACTTGGCAGCACCCAGCTGCTCACCCCCTTCTGCAGAGCCTCAAGAAACTCCTCTAAATGGTTTTGGCTACACCAAAAAAAAGGTGTTTAAAATGAAAAATATAACAGGAATGATAATGCTAATCTGAAAAATGAGAAGGTAATAAAAAACTTTCTTGACTTCCTCAGGTTTGTGGGGCTGAGGAATCATGGAATCACAGAATGGCCTGGTTTGGAAGGGACCTTAAAAATAATCTAGTTACAATCTCCTTGCCATGGATGGGTATGAATAGGGATGTGGTAGTGGTCCTGTTTGCCTGACTCTGCCCAGCTGAGCTCCCACACCTCAGCTCAGCTCCCAGGGCAGATGCAGGTATTTGTACCTCACTAATTTGTACTTCTGATCTTCAGGAAAAAAACTGAGCTGGTCAAGGTCTTATTGCCTTGCTAAAGACTTCATACACTGGGCATTTTGAAGAGTGGTTTGTACCGGTAAATCCCACAAGTGAGACCTCCTTGCAAAGGCCTGGACCATGTACTGAGATCCATGGGCAGAACTTTGGCCACAGCTGTTTTAGAAAAGTCACAGAGTGAAGTTCAAAGAAAGTACTGAAACGGCTGCATGGCTTCTCCTCGCAGCAGAGCAGATCTGTGGGGACCTGCTGCCTGCCCTGCTCTGAGGGGAGGGTGGGGTGAGCATCACCCACTGCTTTGTCTGGCTTGGATGTCACACCTCACCTGCTCACTTCCACGAGTCCTGCACCCCTCCAGCCTTTGGCTTCCTTCTCACACCTTGTTAGGACAGCAAAGGAAGCAAAGGGCAATAAAACAGAACACTGACCTTTTCCTACCACACACCTTTTTCAACTTTGACACAAATTCATGAGCTTTAATGGGCACATGCTGATGCCTTGGGTTTGGTGATTTAATGCCTTTCGCTTTGCCAAGGCCACCAGCAGGCACGGCAGGTTTGTGCTTGGGGTCCGGCATGCAAAGCATTTTTATGAAAAGATGATTTGGACCCTCACGGCTGTGGGGTGTGTGCACATGTGTGTGTGGGGATGATGGAACAGCCACCTCAGCAATGCCTGGCTGTGGACAGGGGTCCCTGGTGATCCTGCTGGGGTGCACAGGCTGCACACCACCTTCTGCCTGGGGGCCAACACTAAAGCCAAGCTGAGGAGGCAGCAGGGGCCAGCACACCCCACAGGTGGGCTGTGTGTGGGGCACTGTCCCCATCCTGTGATGCACCCCGGGCCCCTTTTCCAGCACCCTGCGTCCCTCCCCACCAGGGTGAGTGTCTCTGCTGCTCCTGAGATAAAAGCACTGCTCCTGGAGAAGACCCAGGGTCGCTGCCACCCTTGCTGTGCCTGCCATCAACGTGGGAGATCGGGACCCAGCGTGGCCTGGGTGGGCAGGGGCTCATTGTCAGGATGTGCCTCGGGCACGGCGCCTCTGCCCAGCCCTGCTTTCTGACCGCACAAAGAAAACATTTGCCCAGACACAGCCCGGCCCCTTGCCACGTTGGAAGTCCTGGCTGCCGGCAGCTGGAAGGAAGGGGTCATGCGATGCCTCCCCAGCAGGACACAGAGCACAGCGCTGGGAGACGAGTTAAACCAGGCTGGGGTTTAGAGCCTTCCTGAAACCCGTCCTCATAAAAGGCAGCTGTCTGGAAACCTGCTCATGGAGGGGAGGAGAGGCTCCCTGTGAAGAAGGGAGGCTTGCCAAGCCTGCCACCACGGCTGCTCGCACGCAGGCGGTGCTCCCGCCCCGGCTGCAGCAGCCTGGTACAACACCGGGGAGGTGAAAACTGCGGCAAGGGACCCTGCGAGCAGGATCTGCAAGAGCTCCACAGCCCCACACACCCTGTGGTACTGCACACCCCAGGGAGCACTGCCAGCACAGGGCACCATGCTGCCATCTGCTCTGGGAGCAAAGATCATGCTGGAGAGAGCAGGGAATTCAAGCACCATGTTTGAGGGGGTATTTCCTAGCTGGTACAAGGTCCAGAGGTATCCTGGATACATCCTGTCAAGCTAGGATGGGTCTAAGGGCTGACTTATCCTTCTGTCTGGGACAGTGGGTCTGAATGATCATCACACATGCCTGTCCCTTCTCCTGAGTGTCTGTGCCGAGCTCCGTGCTGTCCTGCTGGTGCTCTGGGGCTGGACTGCACTTGGTGCCTATGCCTGTGGAATACTTTGGCTTTCCAGTCCAGTGCTGTTTATACAATGCAGAGGACTTCTCCTTGCTTGCACATTCCAAGTAGATCTGGGGTGGTGGCTGAAGCAGACAGGCACCAACAGATCCCCTGATTTCTCCTGTCCTTCTAGCTAAAAAGCTCAGCCCTTCCCAACCAGAAGCCAGGAGGACTCAAACAACAGGAGCTGGGCTCTTTGCTCAGAGCCAGCCTGCTCCAAGTAGCATCTGTACCCAAAAACACACACTGGGCTTCTCCTCTGACTTCTCTGACATCTTCTCAGCACTCACCTCTCTGCAGCCAGGTGTCTGGATGGGGTGTTTTCTGTTTTGTAGATGAGGGAGACTGTTTTGCCTGTCTTGCACACTTGGATTTAGAAGGACTTGGCCTCCCTCCCACACCTGACCTCTCAGCCTCCTCCTTTATTCTGAAGGAGTTCAAAATGACAAGGCTCTAATAAACCCACCATGCTGAGAAGGAGGGAAAATAATTTAAGAAGTGATGAATGACATATTCTTACTTACTGTAATTACAGTGTGCTTCAAGAAGGTATTTTCCTATCACTAATCCAAAACATTTGCACTCCCCTTTCTCATAGTTTTCTGCTCCTTGATTCCCTTCCAGACAGCTACTCCCAGAGTGCTCTGAAGGTGCATTCAGTGTTCCTGAAAATCTCTGCCCCTTTGGAGCTAGCAGGGAGGAAGGAGATTTGCACTTCAACTTCTCCAGCCTCAGCTTTCCACAGCTACATTTGCAGTGAAGGAAGAAGAGAGAAAGAGTGAAACCCTGAAGTTTTGTTTGCCCAGAGTGTTTTTTTCCTACTGCATTTTCTGATGGGCCTTGTGACAGCCTGTAGTGTGTAACCACCATAAATATCCAGGGCAACACCATATCGCCTTATACAGCAAGTCCAACAGTGTTGCTCTAGGTTTATCCTTTTAAAGACTCTCACACTGTTTTTACTAAGACTGTAAAATATCCCAAATTTCCATTTAATTTAAAAAAAAAAAAAAGGAACATGTGCTTCTATGCATGACCCAAAACTCTTTCTTCTTCTCCCAGAAGTCCATAAAAAGGCATGCAGAAATCCTTAGGTTTTCATCAAAATGGTGAGGAAGTGCTTTGCTTCTCCTGGGGCTTTCCAAAGGACTGGAATATGCTGAGTGTTATCACTTGAGGCAGTTCTGAGGAGCAACCCACTTGACTGGAAAAGTCTGCAAAAAAAAAAAAAAAATCCCACCAACCCTTCAGGCTGTGGTCACATGGAGCTGTTTTAGGGATCCCAACCACCTCACAGATCTGCTGAAATGTTCTGGATTCAGTGTTTCTCCCTCGAGCTTTGTGCAATCCTCCCACACCTCCTAGGACTTGGAGGGAGAGAACATCTCTCACTTGGACATCTGGCAGTGGTGTCCTAACAGACAAGCTCTAGGGCATTTTGTGAAATAGTCTGCAGCTCCCAGAAGCTGCTTCAGACAGAAACCCAACGACACCAGGCAGTGCAGCCCATTAATTGAATGAGTCTGTGAGATACTGTTTCATGGGGTGTCTCTGTGTTTCTGTGGGACTGTTATTTGCAATAGGGGCATTAATCTCCTGCACACATTTTCTACATCCTTCCTGATTCTTAACCAGTGTAGGACTTTTTCCCTTAGCCTAGCTAAGGCTTGTTGGAAATGTACAGAAACACAGGGTGGTTTAAAACGTTTGCCAGCTTTAAAGTAATAATCTCAGAACATCCTGCTCCAGATCACCTAACCAAGTGTTCTACAGGTTGTTTCCATGCACTAGAAATTTTATGCCATATTTGACCTTTCACTCCAGACTTTTCCACCATGACCAGAATGCTTTTCCCTTGGTAGCCCACACTCCATTGTGCTCAAAATCCATGTGTATCGTGCTCTAGGACAGTGGAGTTTCCCAGCTCATTTTCTAGCTGTATCCTACTGGGATTCTTTCTGCGATGAACCTTCAGGAGCCCACATTCCTTCTCTGGCACTTGCCTACCTTGGTTCTCCTGAGTGAACTGGAAGTATTTGCACATCTACAAGTGGTTTGAGAGGAAACAAGCATCTCCCTCTCTGCATTCATCCTCCTGAAGAATCAACTCTTCATGACACTGTTGCATTGCATCCCAAAGGTTCTGCCTGGATTAGGTGTCCCTGCTACTCCACTTATGCCCAGAGGTGTGGTTAATTGTGCAGTTGCAAAATTGCCATTCTTCTAAAGACTGGGGCAAATTGCATTGGGGAATCCTAGGCCCAAGGAGTGAGCTAGTGCAGGGATTCATGGCCTACCCCTATTACAGTGCCTCCTGTGCAAATACCAGCAGAGCTCATCAGTAAATTTAACAACTGGCAAGAATTGCACAGGTGGAAACTTCTAAATCTCATTCTGCTGGCCACTGCAATGCTCTCCCTTTGTCACTGTGCCCAAGCAAGGTTTTGCAATGTTAGCACATCTACAAACAAACCTTCTGTAACAGGAGCAGAGTCCTGTGGACCTGCAGCTCCGGGGAGCGGGCCAGCTCCGGGCAGTCTTGCTTTTGCTTTTTTCAGTGGAAATTCCCCATCACCAGCTTGTGCAGCAGGCTGAAGGTACCTGCTCTTGGAACAACTCCCTTTCCTTTGGGACCAGTTACAGACTGTCAGCCTTGAACTTATCACAGGCCATGTGTAAATGCACCTACCGCTTGTTCAAAGGTCTCGGTGTGCACCCATAAATAGCCTAAGCACAACAGACCTCTTGGAAGGTTGAGGCCATCCAAGGCCTCCTGTTGGCATGGTGTACCCTACCTTCCCCACCAGCCTCTCCAGTGCAGCTGGGGCTTTGCTGAGAAAGCAATGTTCCCATCTTTCTTTTCTTTGTCTTTCCTGCCTGTTGAGATACAGCTTCCAGTTCTATTGTGACTGACCAAACTGAACCCATCATCCAAGGGGCCTTCATGCTCAGACAGAGCTTCTTTCCAGGGACTTCAGAGAGGGAACTTAGGGGGAAGGTTGTTCTACTTGTTCCTGGTTGATGTTCCTGGAAGGCATCCAGCAGACAGATGGAGATCCTTTCTGCTTCACATGCACAAGATCTGACTGACCTGTTGGGGAAGAGTCTCCAAAGGTCCCAGCATTCCAGGCAGGCTTCAGACTCTCCCATCAGTCAGGGCTGGCAGTGACTTCAGAGTGGAGCCACCTTTATGTTTTACTGCCCCCAAAGTCAGGACAGGTTCTCAGCTACCTGCAAACAATTTGCTTCTCTTGAAACACACCTTTAAAGGGAATTTCTAAACTGATGGGGTAAGGCACAGTTCCTGGTGTTTATCAGGACATCACCATGCCTCACTTACTGCTCCAGTGCCTTGTTTCTGACTTTGCCAGGCTGGGAAGTGTCTACACTCTCCTGTCACCGCTATCCACTGCAAGCTGATTAGCTTGGCCACCGTTAGCCCACGGGCTGGTTTGGGATACTGGCCCATCTCTGGTATCACCCACTTCACATGGCCTAAGATGGGCCAAAGTCTACCAGGCTCTGACCAATGTCCCCCAGTAAGATTTTTGCACCAGTCCTTCACAAAAACGTGGTCCTGACTCTGTCCCCTAGGTGGATCCCCCTCCATTTCCCCATTTTGCAGCCATGCGAAGGGCTCGCTGCACGTTGTGTCTTGTCTTGGCCCACCACCTTCCCACACTCAGGTTATTTTATTTCTGCTTCTGAGCTCAGCTGTGTTTTTGCATGGCCCCTGTCTCTCTCACTTTACATACTCTGGGTGTGTGTGGTACTCTCTGAGATGGAAGTTCTCTTTTCTTGTCCCCGCACGAGCCACAGAGCTGCACTGACAGCACTGACCACCTTCCCACCACCGCCTGCTTCCTGGCCCAATGCTCGGCTGCAGCCCATGATTGAAGGGCTTGGCACACTCCTCAGCCTCTCAGGGCATCTTTGGCTTCTCATTAAACACAGACATATCATTCCTGGCTCAGGAAGTCTCTGCCCTGCAGGCCACCAGGACCTGGGACACTGGCCTAGGGAGTTTGCATTACGTGCATGCTCTGTTTGTCTGCTCTTCCCAAAGCATCTCCTCCCGGACTTCAGGACTGCAGGACCTTTTCTCTGACCCAGCTCAGGTTTTTATGTCCATTTCCCTTTTTCTCAGGTCTCAATCTGATCACCCCTTTACTGAAAAATCTATGAATAGGTCAATGTCCAATTTCCCCTGGTTGAATGCCTTGTTATTCAACCAAAATAATCCAGATCCTGCAGCTGAATTCTCTTTGTCCCCCACTTTGTGGCACACAGCTGACCAGCTCTCTCTAATTTGATGGTTGATTCTAGTCATACAGCCAGACTAGATAATTTAATCTTTTTTCCTGAAGGCAAGTGCTCACTGATATAAGAGCTGACCCCATCAAATTGGCTCTGAGGCCTCCCATTTCAGAGCCTTTCCCTCATGCTGTGGTTATGGACAGAGCTGAACAAATCTCCCAGATGCATTTTCCTCAAACACCCTGGCTTTTGCACTGATTCAGCTGGGACAAATAGTCTGATTCCTTCCTCCTGGAGCCTGGAAATGCTGGTGGATGTTGGTGGTAGGCGGTGTGCTGGCCAGCTCTTGTCTGCAGCACGAGGCTGTTTTTTCCTGCAGTGACCTGCAAGCCTTTTATTTCCTTTTCTGACCAGTTTTCTCAATTTCTTAACTCTTTGCTGTGGTTCATCTTGGCTTAAAATTTGGCCAAAGCTTTTGTTGTGCCTCTTATTTTCTGGAAAACATTATTGTGCATTATACTCACACTGCTGATGACCTCTTTGATCCATCCTGCCTCTTTAAACTGTGAATCTTCCAGAAGAATTTTGCACTCTCTCTGGACACTCAAGTCTTTTATCCTTGTCTGCAGGTGACCTCTTATAAAACTCTTAGATGTTTCCAGATGTTGCTTGAACTCCTATTGCAAAGCCTCCAGCTGTCTCATGTTTTGCATCTTTGGTAATTTTCAATTTCCGTTCCCACTTGGTTCCAGAGGAATCCCAGAATTAGGACTTCTCCTAGAAGCTGAGTCTCACCCCGGACATTCTTTCCATAACTTGAAGATCTGCAGGTTGTTCCAGAGAGGATGAAGCTGGCAAACAAATGCTCCAGAAATGCTCCAGGTGTTCCACAAGGAGGTTGCTCCAGAAAAGCTCACCCCCACTGCTCCCCACCCTGTCTGTTAGTTACAGAAACCATGCAAAGCCCTGGTTTCCTGCCCATGGGAGGAATCACCTGCAGGGAACTGTCTTTTCTTTCAGAGTTCAAGCTCCCTTTGAGTCAGCACTCCCTCAAAAGGTCTCCATATGCTTTATTTTAGGGTTAATCTCCTTCTTTTACTCGGGCTATTTTCTTGATGCTTTTTCAAGGACCAGTCCAGTGAGGAGGAGAGGAATTTCTTGCTGAAGCTGCTTGTTTCTTTCCACTGACTGACAGGAGAGCCTGCAGCTCTACCTTAGATGTCCAGCATGGATGACTGATTTGGGGCAACTGATATATCCTTGATGAGCAAGTTTCCCTTGCAGTCTGTGGTCCCCCTTCCGGAGGGAGCTGCTCTGTACTCCAGGCTTATCCAGGTAATGTGCTAGGGGAGATTTAGGTTGGACATTAGGGAAAGTTTCTTCCCCCAGAGGATGGTTGAGCACTGGAACAGGCTCCCCAGGGAAGTAACCACAGCCTTAAGCCTCACACAGCTCAAAGAAGCATTTGGACAACACTCTCAGGCACTTGGTAGGATTGTCCTGTGCAGAGTCTGGTGCTGGGCTCCAGGATTTTGTGGGTCCTTTCCAACTCAGAACATTCTATGACTCTGTGAACATATGTACAGTTTGCTTTCCTCACCAGCAGCAGATTCTCCCACCCACCTCTGCAGCAGTCCACAAGCCTCTCCTTCTGACCCCCCCCCCACCCCTATAACCTATAGGCACGTGGCACACATGTATGTTATTTATTTTTGTCCTCCGTTTAGCTTCACGGACAGTGTGGAAATGCCATCAAGTTAACAGGGAGAGAGCTGTACAAGCCCGCAGTGCCGCTTGCTGCTTGCCAAGCAGGAGCCTCAAACACCTCATCAGAGCCTTCGCTGCTCCTAAAACCTCATTCGCACTTTACATACGGGCAGTGCGGTTCGGCAGCCCCCCCCCGCACACAAAATCAGGAGTTACCCTCCTGGCCAGATTACCTGTAAAGCACGATCGTTAGACAGGAATGATGTGAGGTTCCCGTCTCTGTCTTGGCAGGCGGGGGCGTGTTTGGTGTTTATTGGGGTAATTCCCCGCCTGCCCCAGCCGCCGGATTCTGTGGGAGCCCGGGTTTGGAGGTCACGCACCTCCAGGAGCCGGAGCCCGCGGAAGGGAGGGAAGGAGCGAAACTGAACCAAATGAAAAGCAAGCGGTCAGCGCTGGCAGCGGGGATAAACACATCGCTATGGATCGCCTCAGCTGACACTTCCCGCCCGCGGTCCCCGCCGGGAAATACCGGAGAGAAGCCCGGCTCCGAGAGGGGGTGGCGGTGCGGGGGGTGCCCGCTCCCCCCGCCCCGCACGTGGGGCCGGGGCCGCCGCGCTGCCCGCACACGCCGCACACCCCGCACGTTGCAGGGCCACACACGCCGCGCCGGCGGCAGGCAGGGCGCACACGCGGGGACACGCGGGGACACACACGGCGGGACACGCACACGCGGGGACACACACACACAGAGCACGGCACGGCACAGACAGCGCCTTTGCAAGGGCCGCGGGAGAGAAGAGCATCGCCTTCCCTCGGGCAGCGGCACCCCGTCCTTCCGCTGGCAGCGGGGTCCTGGCGGGCTGCCCGGCGAGGGGCGGGGGGCGCGGGGCTGCCCGGGCTTGGAGGGGCACGGCCCGCGGTAGTCCGAGCCGGGGGTGCCCGGTGCCACCCGGTGCCGCCGCCTGCTAGCGGGGGGCGGCGGGGCAGGGCCGCCCGGTGCAGCCCGGCGGCAGTGATGTGGCAGCAGGTCGGGTCACGTTGCCGGCCCTGTGCTCGTACCAGTGTGAGACGGGATTAGGGAGGCGGCTGTCGGTGCCGCCGCCGCCGCCGGCGGGGAGCGGGGGCTGCGCGGGCGCGCCCGGCGCGCAGGGACGCGGGCGGGGGGGCGGAGGGGGTTCCCGCCCCGCCCCGTCCCGGGGCTGCCGCGGCCGGTCACGCTGCACCGGTGCAAATCCTCTGCCAATGTCACCCCCTGCGCCCCGCGGGGATTCGGGCTGCCCGAGGGCAGCGTCAGCAGCAGATGTGTTTATATTACAGATGGACATATTTTTATATATATATGTGTGCCTCTGTACGTGAGTCCATGTGTGTAGAAGGAGCGCTTCTGCCGAGGTCTGGCGTTGCAGGCAGATCCGGCTCCCGTCCAAAGGTCGGGAGGGAGAGCTGCCGGGAGCAGCGGCGGCCGGGCGGGAGCACGTGGGGACGAGAGCTGCGGCACGGCGGCGCCGGGGCAGGGAGCGCTCCGCGCAGGAACACATCTATAGAAATCTACAGAAAACGTATGGCGAACGTGACCCCCTAACCACCCCCCGCAAGAGAGCGGCTCGATTATTCCCCCCTTCCTCCCATGGGCACGTTTTCCACAGGCGGGTCTCCTCCCCGGATACAAATTAAAAAACCAAAAATACAAAATACAATAATAAAAGTAAAATTATTTTTTAAATTATTGAAATCAGAAAAAAAATCATTAAAAAAATCAAAACCGCGCCAAGAGCGGCAATCATCACGGCAGCAAGGCTGGCGATGACAGCGGCAGCGGCGGCAGCAGCAGTAACACGGGGGGAAGCCGCTGTCTCGCAGGGCGGCCCCGGGCGGGCGGCGGGACCCCCCCCGTCCCCTCCCCGGTCCCGCCCCCGCCCGCGCCGCACGTGAGCCGGGTGCGGGGCTGGCTGGCGGCGCGCGTGCCCCGCGGGCAGGCGCGGCGGCGGCGGCGGCGGGAGCTGCGGGCGTGTGCGCGGGGAGCGCAGCGAAGGCGGGCAGGGGGGGAGCGGCGGCGGCGGCGGCGGCGGAGGCACTTGGTGGGGGGGGGGGGGGACGAACCGCCGCACACTTTTGGCCACTGCACGGGAGAGGGGGGACGGAGGCTGCATGTGCGCAGCGTCGCTCGCGGATCTCCCGAGACTGATCTCAGCATCCCGCAGGCTCAGTCAAAAGCAGCGACGAAACATCAGCCGCTGCCAGACATGGATGAAGGAATCTCCCGCTTGCCGGAGAGGCAGCTACTGGAGCATAGGGATTTTATAGGGTAAGGCGCCGGGGCAGTATCTCTACGGTGTTTCTTCTTCTTGAGAAAGTGCTGCGAAGCGCTGGGAGCGGCGCCGGCTCCGCGGGGCTCGCCGCCTCCCTCCGCGGGCGGACCCGGGAGAGCCCTTGCCCGGCCCTTCGGGCAGAGCGCTCGGCGCCCGAGTGCCCACTCGAGGAGGTGCTAGGCGAGCTCTCGCTGCACTTGCCGATGCTGGATCTTTGTGTTTTTCTCCAGGCTGGACTACCCTGCCCTGTATATGTGCAAACCCAAAAGAGGCGTGAAGAGGGACGAGAGCAAGGTAAGAATAAGTTTCTGGGCTCTCTTCTCGCTTAACCGCTTAATTGGGGTTCGCTGAATTTTGCAGCGTAGCTTCGCTCCCAAGAGCATCCCCGGGGGGGCTGCGCATACAACTTGTCCCCCGAATCGCAAGTGGGTTTACGAGCGAGCTGGCACGGCGGGGAGAGCGGTGCCTTGACGATAATTTGCGCGGCATGTGGTCCGCATGACATTTGTTTTGGTTTTGATCGGCGTTCCGAGGGACTCTGCCTAACACTTGGCTTTTCCGGGTTTTGCTAATTAGGAAACGTACAAACTGCCACATAGACTGATAGAAAAGAAGAGGCGAGACAGGATTAACGAATGCATTGCCCAGCTGAAGGATTTACTGCCCGAGCATCTGAAACTGACGGTAAGGTGCCCAGGAGCGTGCATGTCCATGCAGATGTAGGCGCCGGCAGCCTGCCCGCTGCGCAGCCCCCGGGACGCCGGGCTGCCTGCCCGCTGCCCGCCCGCCGTCCTGGCCCTAACGCCTCGGGGACCGGTCTCACCGAAGTTAACGGAGGCGGCCTTTGGCGGTAGCCAGAACGTGCCGGGAGGTAGCCAAGCCGCCCCCTACCCTTGCCTTTGCAGACGCTGGGACACCTGGAGAAAGCGGTGGTGCTGGAACTGACTTTGAAGCACTTGAAAGCGCTAACAGCCTTAACAGAGCAGCAGCACCAGAAGATCATTGCTTTGCAGAATGGTAAGCGGGGCCCGGGGGGCGCCGCCGCTGGGGTGCACCGGGGGCGGGCGGGGGGAGGCCCGGAGCGAAGCACCCCGTGCCGCAGCCGCCGGTAAACGCCGTCCCCGCTCGGTCTCGCTCGCAGGGGAGCGGTCCATGAAGTCTCCGGTGCAGGCCGACCTGGACGCCTTCCACTCGGGCTTTCAGACGTGCGCCAAGGAAGTGCTGCAGTACCTCTCCCGCTTCGAGAGCTGGACCCCCCGCGAGCAGCGATGCGCCCAGCTCCTCGGCCACCTGCACTCCATCTCCTCGCAGTTCCTCCCCGGCCCTCAGCTCCTCTCCCCGCCGCCGGGCCCCCTCAGCAAGGGATCCTCCTCCTCTTCCTCCCCGCCCGCCCCCCCCTGCGCGCCGGGCCACAAGCCGGAGGGTCAGGCTAACTGCGTGCCCGTCATCCAGCGGACTCACGCCGCCGAGCTCAGCGCCGAGACCGACACGGACACGGACAGCGGCTACGGCGGGGAGGGCGAGGCGCGCCCCGAGCGCGGCCCCGCGGCGGCGGCCGGAGGAGCGCTGCCCGCCCTGGCCATCAAGCAGGAGCCGTCGGGGGACGAGGTGCCCCCCGCGCCCAAGCGGCTGAAGCTGGACCGCGGCGGGAGCCCCATGCCCGGCCCGCCGGGGCTGGCGGCGCGGGGCGCCGAGGCGGCGGCGGCGGCGGCGGCGGCGGCCGCTCTGGTCAGACCCGACGCCGCCCTGCTGGGGTCCCTGATGGCTCTGGGGGCGGGCGGCGGCGGGGCCCCCTTCGGACAGCCGGCGGCGGCCCCTTTCTGCCTGCCCTTCTACTTCATCTCCCCCTCGGCCGCCGCCGCCTACATGCAGCCCTTCCTGGATAAAGGCAGCCTGGAGAAGTATCTCTACCCCGCCGCCCCCATCCCGCTCCTCTACCCGGGCATCCCGGCCCAGGCGGCCGCCGCCGCGGCCGCTGCGGCCGCCTCCTTCCCCTGCCTCTCCTCCGTGCTCGGCCCCGCCGAGAAGGCGGCGGCGGCCGCGGCCGGGCTGCCCCCGACGCCCCACCTCCCGCACCCCTTCGCTGCCGCCGCCGCCGCCGCCGCCGAGCCGGGCGAGGAGCCCGAGCCCGCAGCTGCCGAGGAGCCCGGCGCCGAGGGCCCGTGAGACGCCCCGGGGGCTCCCCGCCGCCGCTGCCCTCCCCTCGGACTGAGGGGCCGTCGGGCCGGCTCTGCGCCCCCGGTTTCCTACGGAGGGCAGGGGTCGCTGGGGCCGCTGATCGCCGGGAACTCGCGGCCGCGGGGTGCTGGGACCCGGCCCGGGGGAGCCCCGCTGCCGGGGCGGCAGGTCCCGGAGCGGCCCCCGCAGAGGACCGTCGAGGATAAAATTTGCTACTCAGTATTTTTTTAATGTTTGGCTTTATAAATGCATAAATAAGAAAAAAAAAAAAAAAGAAGAAGAAGGAAGAAAACATAGTAAGGATACTTTTTTTTTTTCTTTATATAGAGTAATTAAATGTGGCACCTTATCTGGAATGGGTTTATACAGTGTGTCCCTAAGTCCCACTTGGGAACTTGCACTTGTTGTCCGGGAGACCTGGATGGGTTCAGGGTGAGGGCGGGCAGCGAGGCGGGGGAGGAAGGGCAGAGCCCAGCACCTGTGCTAGCACTTTATGGAGAACCGGAGCATGGAGGATGCACCCTGAGCCCAAACCTGCAGTGCCTTGAGCACCCGAGGATGCCACTGGCTCCAGCGAGTTTTGGGTGTGCAAGGGAAGGAGGGTCAGACCCATTACATAACCTTGTGTTTATTTCATTATTTTTTTGGGCTAAGGTATACAGGTGTGGCAAGTGCATTTGTTCTCACCCCATCTTTATTTAATTCAGTATGTTCCCGAGAGATTTTTTTCCCCCCAAACCTTGCTGTATAAAATGAATGTTACTGCACTGAACTACAAAAAGAAACCCCCTTCTCTCCCCCGAGAAAACACAGAGCAGCTTGTCAGCCTGAACTCATTTTATCCTAAATTCTGAGTGACACAAACTGGAGGCCGTAGGTAAACACCTCGCTGTGCAATCAGAAACGATTAAACCAGTTGGGGTAAGTTTCCCATATGGGTTCTTCCCTCATCCCATGCTCAAATACTGCGATTTCCCTTTCTGGAGACAAACCAGACGCCAGATAATCACACAGATAAAGCTTTTATAATAAGGCTTAAACCAAGACCTTGCCTAGATATTTTTAGTTTGTTGCCAAGGTAGCACTGTGAGAAATCTCACTTGAATGTTATGTAAGAGGTGAGACACCACAGCCTGGCGAGGAGTGTGTGCGTGTCCGGGGTCCGTCAGTCCGTTTGGTGCATCTGCTGCTGCTGTTGCTACTGTTTGCCTCAAACGCTGTGTTTAAACAACGTTACAGAAAAAAAACTCTTACTAGCCTACAGAGTGGCTGTATGTAAATAGTTGTTAATACATCCAATTAATGATGTCTGACATGCTATTTTTGTAGGGAGAAAAATATGTGTTAATGATATTTTGAGTTAAATATCTTTTGGGAGGATTTGCTGAAAAAGTTGCACTTTTGTTACAATGCTTATGCTTGATACAAGCTTATGCTGTCTTAAATTATTAAAAAAAATAAATCCTGTCTGCAAGAAACCAGCTGTTTTAGAACAGTTTAGTATGTGATATATTAGAAATCAATCTTTATATTCAGTATTTTCCAGCACTCCATGAATTCTATTATCTAAATATTTCCACACTATTTTGTGATTAAAAGAATTCTTACTAAGGAATAAAAACTTTAATACACAAAATGGGGTTGTCTACTAATTAAAAACGCAATGATAATACATAACAATTGGTGCATTGAGCTTCAAACTGTATGATTGTGTGGCTGACGATTTAATTCACATTTTTAATCTGGGTTTGAATTTTCTGGGTTTTCTTTAACTCTCTTTGGCAAGCTCTGGTTTAATATAAGCACATTTCACAAAGCAAAGTGTGGAACACGCAAGCTTCTTCCTGACTTTTTTCCCCTCTTCTTTTTGCAAAATGTTAATCTCTAAATTAACACTTGACAGCCCTGGTGCTCTCTTTGCTCACAAGGAACAAACTCTACGATTTGCCTGACAATCTAATGACGTATCATAATCTCTGCCAGAATGAATGATGGGTGTCCCAGCTTGGAAACACTCTACAACTGAGTATTTTGTGGTGGGGGGGAGAGCAAGAGGAGGAATAGAGTGGTGGAAGCAGGCAGATTGTAGTGTGGAAATGCAGCATCCTAAAGGCTTCCACAGATTGAATAGCAGAGCTGTAGATCACCTTTCCTTCTGAAAATTCTTGCAGGGAAATAAAATTAAAGGAACCCCTCAAACAGTAGCCAATGTTTACGTAAGAGGGAGATGAAGGGAACGTTCCGTGCTCCCTCTGCTGGTTCTCCCATACCGGTGACTACACGGACAAGGAACGAAGTTGGAATGGAATAAAAAACTTCTAAGACTCGTGTTAATTCTCTCAATCCTTTAAAATATAGGAGGAATTATAAATTGGATGAAAAATAAGCGCTCCTTTTGAATGACTCGAGTAGGATTGTTAAGAAATGGGCGTCTTCGCACGGATGCTGTAGTAAATTTAATTCCTATTAGAGATACAGGCAGGCTATCTACAAATACCAGTGGACACATAGACATGTTTTTTCCATAAATAATGGACCAAAGTCTGCTACAGTGCACCACTCTACCTGCTGAAGTCAATTACTAAGTAGAGAAATGGGAAAAAATCTGCATCTGGCTCCAGCTGTCTTTGGATCTGGTTCTGCTCCCTGCGTTGTCACAGGAATGAAAGTGAGCTGGGCTCAACCCTTCCCCTTGGTAACTTTGACCTGCACACTTGAACAGCTTAACACTTGCTAGGCCACCAGTTAGGCTGGGATGAAGGTGCTCGTGTATTCCAGCTCCTCCTGGCAGCCAGGGAAGAGCAAAGCTCTTCCTACCAGTTCACTACACGCACATAAAGGGTAGAGCCACGAGCACTTCTTAAAAAGCTCCTGAAGAGCGCAGTTTAAAACTTGAGCATGAGCAAGGCTTTAGGTCTCCTTCAAATTTCCATCCTTTGGGAATATGAATCAGTTTAGGTTTCACTGGGCTATAAACCCAGATCCTTAGAGGGCTTTATCAATTTCAGTATTTACCATGTACAGTAACAGGAAGGCTTGTTTTTATTAGCCCTTGAATCAAACGTGCCAAATGACTTCATGCCAAGTCGCAGCATCAGTGGAATCTATTAAATTTTATGACATAAAACATAAAGACAAATTATGTGTGTTCTGATAATCCCAATGCCTAACAAAAGCAAACATGGGGAAAAAAGGTTTGTAATTGAGGCTGATAACCCATGGCTGCTGGAGGCAAAAGGCAAATGACAGGAGGGATCCTAGTGTCAGCCTTAATTATTAAATTCCAGGCTTCCTCAGATCCCTCTGGAGCCTAAATCAATTTGTATGTCTTGAATTTTCTTGAGGCTAAAAACAATCGCAGAAACACTGGACAAGAGCCTCCCATCTTTAAATATACATTCCCTTATGGAAGTGCTGAGAGTGCAGGACTGGGTGCTACATTTACTGCTTACACTTGAATCCATATTCTGTTGTCCCATAAACCACAAGATAAGGGATGCAAGCTTGCCTTCGTAAGCAATAAACTTTGAAAACAGATTTTATAATCCAGTATATTATAGTGGCATGATAGGCTCCATTAGAGTGTGTTAAATAAGGATAGTTGGGATTGGTAAACCACTGGAAGGCAATGTTCTGTACCTCCAACTGAAGGACAAGGAATTTTTATACTTGGAAGGGTTACAGTTACAGAACTTGACTATCAGCCCTGTTTGAGAAAGGCCTGACCTACCATTTAAGTCATGTGAGTCCTTTTCTGGGAGCATAATGGGCCTTGGAGTAGGTCCCAAGTTTGTGTTTTGGACCTTGTTTGTTTAATTTTCACCTCTAGTCGGGGCAGACTGAATGTCTGACATCCAGCAAGCCTGGGGACTGTATGCAAGGTGTGTTTCAGTACCTCTAAATTCCTAGTCTGCCCTGTAACCTGGGCCTTGCAACGCATTTCCTTTTCCCTTCAGACCTCAGCTTTTGGAATCATGTGATCCCTGCCTTCTTTGAGAAGTTTCCTGCCTTCTGCTTGCAGGAATGAACATGAAAGTACAACCTCGGAGAAAGAAAGTAACAAAAATGCCAAATTTCCTCTCTGCAAAAAAAAAAAAAAAAGCCTTGGATTTTTCAGAGCCAAGGAAAGCCTGAATCTGTGTTGACTGTCTCTGGTTGTCCTGCAGGCTCAGAGCAGCTCGCTGGGAAGCAGCAGAGAGAAGCCGGTGGCTCACCTGCCTCCAGCAGCAGCAGCAGCAGCAGCAGCAGCAGCAGCAGCAGCAGCAGCAGCAGCAGCAGCAGCTGCGTGAGCCCCGGACACGTGTGGGCTGGATGTGAGCAAGGGCGAGCCGCTCCGCTCTCTGCATCCTTCCCGTGGCTCCAGCGCTCCAGCCTGCAGGGCTGTCAGTCTGTCGCAAGCACTGCACTGACGGCAGCCTCGATGAGGGCGCTGCCGCGGGCTGCAGGCGCTGCCCTGCCCGGGACGGGCTGTTCTGCCTGGCTGAACTCACGGGGCACCCAGCGGCAGCGCACCTGCCTCTGCCTCTGCCTCTGCCTCTGCCTGGGCTCGGAACATTCCCCTCCCGGCGCCCCGGAGGATGCAGCCGGTGCCTGGGGCAGGCGGGAAGACATTTCCTCGTGTTTCAGCAAGCAGGGACTGTGATCCCAGGCAGCTCTACCGGGTCGTGGGGACCAGAGAGAGTTGTTTCTCCTGCTTCCATGAAGCCCTGCTGGTTGTTCATTTGGGTTTTTTACTTTGCTTTTTACTAGATGATTTTTTACGGATGTGGCCAAGGCACTCTCACAACTAAGTAATTTATAGGGAATAATCTCAGGAGAAGAGCCATGTAAATGTGGCACCTTCTTCCTCAGCAGAAAATTGTCTCCCCAAGTGTGTTCGGATTAATACCCACAGCACATAGCCACATGAGCCAAGAGATGCTGGAGTGGATTCTATTCTCACTGCACAAGGTTGCCAAGGCTCCAGCCCTTCTGTGGGTGGCAGGCAGGCCCACAACCTTCCTTACATATGATGTTGTTTGCAAAGAAGCCCCTCTAGGTGGGAGCAGCAGCCCCTCTGCATGGGCCTAATGATTATAGCCTTGGTTGGAATGCACTGCATTGGCTTCAGGTTTGGAGCCTGTGAGAAGTGACCCCGACCAGCATTTCTGTGGTACGGCGATCACAGCTTCCAGCAAAGCTCCTAAGACCGGGCCCTAGGTTCCAGCTGCAAGACCTGGAATATGAGTCCATCAAAACCAGTCATAAACCACCAAGAGCAGACTCTGTAGTAACAAGGCAGCCTGAAACACAGAGAAAAAGCTTCTCTTCACAGAATCCCAGAATGGGTCAGGCTGGAAGGGACCACAGTGGGTCATCTGGTCCCACCTCCCTGCTCCAGCAGGACCATCCCAGAGCACAGGGCACAGGATTGTGTCCAGATGGTTCTGGAATCTCTCCATTGAAGGAAACTCTACATCTTCTCTTGGCAGCAAGATCTCCAGATGTGCTTGCAGGACTACCAGTAGGAGAAACTGAGCGTCTCCTTTTAACTTGTCAGTTAACTCTTTTGTTCTGCACGGGACTGAGAGGCTGGAAAAGAACTAAAGATGGAAAGTATTTTTATTCTTTGCTTGATACGAGAGGGCATAAGTCTTAAGCTGCACGGGGGGAGGTTTAGGTTGGACATGAGGGAAAGTTTTTTCACTGAACGGGTGATCAGACATTGGAATGGGCTGCCCAGAGAGATGGAGTCACCGTCCCTGCAGGTTTTTAAGGAAAGACTGGATGTGGCACCCGGTGCCACGGTCTGCTTGACACGGTGGTGCTCGGTCATAGGCTGCACTCGATGACCTCAGAAAACTCAGAAAGAAAACTTTAAACGCTTTCAGTGATGCTGTGACAAGAGCAGGTCTGTCCCCGTGGCGCCCGCTGGGCTCGCTCGGGCACTGCCTGCGCACACACCGAGCGCGCCGCTGCGGACAGCGCTCCTGGGAGGCACCGCCGGGGGCAAGGGGCCGCTTTGCGGTGACTTTGCCAGAGAGCCGCCTACAGCCCGGCCGCTTCCCGGGCGATCCCGCCCCGCTCCGTGCCGCTGCTCCCGCCCCGCTCGGCTCCGCTCCGCCCGCCCGGCGCTTCCCGGCTCCCGCCTCGCTCCCGAGGGCCCGCCCGCCCCTCAGGCCGCCGCCGCCGCCGTCACGCGCGCGCCCGCGTGACCGCCGCGCACGCGGCCCGGCACGTGCGCGGGGCCGCGCCCGCAGCAGGGGGGAGGGCGGGAGGGGCCGGTGGGCGGGGCCAGCGGCGGCGGCGGCGGCTATTGGTTAGCGCGCGGCTCGCGCTCCGCCTCCCCCGGCACCGCCCCGCCTCCCCTCAGGAATGGCCGCCCCCCCCCCCGCCCCGCCTCAGGGACTCCTCTGGCACAATCGCAGGGTCAATGAGGCTGGAAAAGTCCTCCGAGATCATTCAGTTCAACCTGTGACCGAACACCACCGCGTCAGCCAGACCATGGCACCGAGTGCCACGTCCAGCCTTTCCTAAAACACCTCCAGGGACGGTGATTTTATTGCCTCCCTGGGCAGCTCGTTCTGCTGTCTGATCACCTTTTCTGTGAACAAATTCTTCCTACTCTGCACTGTTGCGGTCTCACAATAATCACTTAATTATTGTGTGCAGTTTTTGGTCACTGCAATATAGGAAAGACCTAAAGCTGTTAGTGTCCAAAGTAGAGTTTTGGAGAAGGTGAAGGGCCTGGAGGTGAAGCCACACCAGGAGCAGCTGAGGGCCCTTGGTTTGTTCAGCTGGAGGAGACTGAGGTCAGAGCTCCCAGCAGTTCTGCAGCTTCCTCACCTGGGGAAGGGGAGGGGCAGGCCCTGATCTCTGCTCTGTGTGACCAGGGACAGGACCTGAGGGAATGGCTGGAGCTGTGTCAGGGAGGGTTAGGCTGGATATCAGGAAAAGGTTCTTCCCCCAGAGGCACTGACCAGGCTCCCCAGGGAATGGTCACAGCATCAAGCCTGACAGCTCCAGGAGCTTTTGGACAACTCTTGGGGATTGTGTGTGCAGGGACAGGGATTGAACTCGATGATCCTTGTGAGTCCCTTCCAACGCAGCTTATTCTGGGATTCTGTAATGCCCAACCTAAACCTCCCTCCCCTGTCCTCTCAGAAAGGGCTGTCGAGGGGTTCAGAGTCCTGGTATTCAAGAGATTTGCTCGATGCACATTGAGCAACCAGAATGCAACATTATGCAGGTATGGGCCAATTCTGTACAGAAAATAATAAAGATCAAGAGGTTTACAGCCCTTGAGGGCATCAGCTGGAGGGTTAATAAATCAGGGAAAATCTTAGTAGAGGCTAGTTTTTAACTTAGATTCTTCTGAAATAACAATGTTGTTACTGTGATATGGAATCATGGAATAGGCCTGGGTTGGAAGGGACTTTAAACACCATCCACTATCCCAGCTTGCTCAGAGCCCCATCCAGCTTGGCCTTGGACACTGCCAGGGATGGGGCAGCCACAGCTTCTCTGGGCAACCTGTGCCAGGGCCTCAGCACCCTCATAGGGAACAATTTCTTCCTGTTACTCAATCTAAACCTCCCTTCTGTCAGTGTGAAGCCATTCCCCCTTGTCCTGTCACTCCATGCCCTGTAAATACTCTCCCTCCATCTTTCCTGTGGGCTCTTGTAGGTCCCTTTATTTAAAAACTGGTGGTGGTGGCAGCACTGATGGAGTGGCACCTGTTGAACAGCAAAATCAAAAGATAACACAGACACCTAAGAGGAGAAACTGAGACTCCAGCCCTGACATGCTGCATGTTTATGAATTTTATGTTGTAAACTCACTGGAATAAAAATGGATCTTCACGGGAGCTGGGGTTGGGTCTGGTACTGTGGTTTCCTCTTCCCCCAAGTGCGGATTCTAATCAAACAGGCTAAAGCTATTTCTCAGTAAGTGACAGCTTAATGATTCTGTGCAAACTAGGGCAAGATCCACCAGAGAAACAGCGCACAAGTCTCTGAGAGCAGCTTTTGGCAGAGGGAGCAGGAGATGCAGAGGTGAACCTCCTGGGAGGAAGAATATTCAATCCCAATCACCTTCTGAGAGAGAAATATTGTAGGTCTTGAGCCATGACTCAAAGGCAGGGCTGCTCCTCTTCCAGCGTTTTGTGTGAAGAGTGGTGCCCTCTGTTGTTCCAGGGAGGAGTTGCTGAGAGTTAGGGAATCGAAAGCACGAATGTGAGGTGGATTTGTTTCCTCCAGTGCTCCAGACTCTTACAGATGCTCTGGTTTGGACATGCAGGGTCTGTCGTGCAGAATGCACTGCCATCAGGAGTTCATTTTCCAGAGTAGAGTCAGAAATGAAACGTGTAGAGGCAAATGGACCAACACGACTAGGAAAAAAATGCTTTAAAAGTTAGAAAAGTGTGTAGAATAAGCAAGATTTCCTTATTAGCTGCTACAAAGGTAATTGAAGGGTATGGGAATTTGCGTGGACAGTTAAGGCTGCCTGTGTTTCCTCCAGCATCTCCTGATCTCTGAGAGAGAAGGGGCTACCTTTGCTTAACAAGCTGCCATCATTAGATAGATAATCCTCCTGGGCACTCCTCATCTGTCTGCAAAGGAAAATGTGTTTGTGTGAAGCTGGGCTGCATGGGCTCCTGCTCAGTGGCACAGCAGAGAAGCTGTGTTTGGAGTGCAGTTTGCTCTGCAGAGCGCAGAAATAAGAACAAAAAGATACATCCACGTCTGCAAAACGTGAAGTGGCTTTGAAAAATGCCTAACTGGTCATGGGGCTAATTCTGGTGTTGTAAATGACGAGGTGAGTACAGTTATTTAAAATGACCTTTGAGAGCAATCTGTGTGCCGTGCCCCAGGAGCCAGCTGTGGGAAGCACGCTCCCATCAGTGTCCTACCAGGCCCAGAAGGCATTTCCAGGAGTGCAGCTGTTTGCTGTGATTGCTGAACATGCAGAGTCTGCAATACCTGCTTTTAAAAGTACACCGTCATGTCACAGGATTGCTTGAGTTTAGTAACCCCAGGGCAGTGCATTCCAAGGGGTAGAGGGCAATTCAGCTGCCTGGCAGAGCCAGTGGGAAGGTACTGCATGTGCCTAGCTTTTGTTTTCTGCAGAGATCACCACCTGTACCTTCAGGAACAAAGCTGCCTGGGCTGGGGCAGCACCCTGGTAGTTTAGGGCTGCCCTAGCACTTTCCTTAGTGGGTACAGTCACATCATAGAACAGAATCACAGAATGCCCTGGATTGCAAAGGACCCTAAAGGCCCCTGCCATGGGCAGGGACACCTTCCACTATCCCAGCTTGCTCAGAGCCCCATCCAGCCTGGCCTTGGACACTGCCAGGGATGGGGCAGCCACAGCTTCTCTGGGCACCCTGTGCCAGGGCCTCAGCACCCTCACAGGGAACAATTTCATCCTCATATCCAATCTAACCCTGCTCTCTGTCAGTGTGAAGCCATTGCCCCTTGTCCTGTCACTCCAGGCCTTTGTCAAGAGTCTCTCTCCATCTTTCCTGTGGGCTCTGCTCAGGCACTGGAAAGCCACCATGAGGTCAAACCATCTTTATTTGTACAAGCCTGTGAAGAGGGATCTCCCCCTTTCCCCAGATGTTCCTGATGCACCCATACAGCAGTGCCTTCAGGATGCAAGCCTGACTCCTCAACTGAAGGCAGCTCCACGTCGCAGGAGTCTTGTGAGATTCTGGCTGACAAGAGAAGCAAGAATATAATAACTAAGCAGAGTTACCTGAAGAGGAAATCAGAACAGACTCGATCATGCAAGGAGGTGAACTCTTGCATATGCTGAGACCAGCGTGCTCAAATCAACGGTAAATGAAGATACTGATTTTGCAAAGTTTTAAGTTTGAAACAGACTAATTAGATCTCAAAGGTAAAATCTTTATTGGTTGAACATGGTGTAACACGTGCTAAAGGAAAGAACAAATCTCATCTCTTTTGAAGTGCTCTCATTATTCAATTTAGAAGAGATATAAATCCTCTGCTATCAGGAAGAGGTTTAACCTCTGACTGAAGGGTTAGGGAAAACTTCTTCTCCAAGCAGGTTATTTTGGTAATGCCACACCAAGGGTAGTTTACTACTGAGCTGCTTGTGCCCAGTCAGCTCTTTCTATAGAGCTTGAGGCACAGTGTTAGGCCAGATAGCCCCCAGCCTGACTGAACCATTGCTGGACAACCCTGTGTTGGTCAGAACAGACTTTTTAGCAAATGATCCATGTGCAAAAGTCAGTACTTGGAGATGAAGGGCTTGTACTCCTTCTGGGAAAGCCCTGCACATCCCTGGGCTTTAGTTTCCCAAGCTGATAAAAGGGATAATGAGATCTAATGAGTTGACTACATACATATATATGTGTGTGCATATATAAAAATTGTATGATTGGGATCATTGTTACACAGCCATACTAACCTAAGAAATTAGTTTTTTCCTTGGGAATTTTGGGCTGTGTTCTGCCACTGAACGAAGATGTTAAACAAGGTACTCACACTGCCCAGGCTCCTGCTTTTGCAGTTGCTCACAGCACCTGAATTACGTGCTTGTCCTGTGTGGCTGCACCCAGGGGCACCCCATTCTTCCTACCAAAGGAGGGAGATGTTCCTAGAAGTAGGTGTCTCCTGCTGTAAAGTTCCTCAGATAATGTACAAAGGTAGCAGCAAGAACTTTATTGAGCAGGACATGAGGTAAGGTACTGCAGGACTGATTATTCATTGCCCTGTCAGATGCCAGCAGCTGCACTAATTGGATGGCAACATCTTTAAATGATCTTTCACCTCAGAACTGAGCAGAACTGAGTCTCTGTGCTCAGACACGCTGAAGGGCGCTCATTCTGGGCAGGACTCCGGTGTAAGTGCAGCTGAGGTATTTGTTAGCTAATTAAATTTATTTGGAGCATGTAGAAAACACTTTGGAGTTGGCAGACAACAAAAAAAAGGCACCTTCCTACAATTCTAACTCGTGTGCTTTGTCTCTTCAGCCACTAATACCACAGGGCACTTGGGTACCTCAGGAACACTGTGAGATGACAGCCTGTCATGGTGCATTACTGGTTACATGCACATTGCTAGAAGATCCTAACACTTGTGGAAACACTGGGACATTTAGGACCACCAAGCAAATCTCAGCCTGTTCAGTCAATTGTTTCTATCGATTAGGTACCACACACTCCCAAGCAGCACTTGCAAAATGATTTAGGCTGCCTCTGGTAATAGCAGCACTTTGCAAGAAGAGAGTTGAGCAAAAGTTGAAATGAAGTTTTATTCCTTTACTTGCTTTTCCTTTCTATCCCTTTAGAAAAAGAAGTCTGCTTAAAGCTAAACAAGAATTCACCTTCAGAATCCCCCAGCTCCCCTCAGCACACCTGCATCTTGCTCTCACTGCAAAGTAAAGCTAACTCTTGAGTGCCTTCTTGTCACCCTCTTGGTAGGATATAAAAATACACTTCATGCAGCAGTATCTGGATGGCACAGCCAAGTTCAGCACCACATTGTGCTCAGCACTATTTGCCAAACAAATAGGAATTGAGACACTGTTCCCCACGGGGTCTGCCTTATATATAGACAAAGTCAAAGGGGATGAGGCAGTATTATCTCAGGCTTACAGCTCGGGGACTCCAATCCACAGGGATTATAGTATCTTGCCCAAGGTCATGCACAGGAAATCTGTGGCGGAGCTGGGAAATGAAACAAGAAGTTCCCAGGCACGGGCACACACATCAGGCACAGGACAGTATCTAAAATGGAAATGTTTCAACCCACATCTGTACAAGTTTCACAAAGCTTCCAGGCCTGCTCAGAAACTTCAGGAATGGCATCATTTGTGCATCAGTTACAGCAACACCGTGACTAAGACATGTCTCTTTGTAAGTATTACTGTGTCCTTTCTGAACGAACACGTTTAAAGTTGGAATGTTGGGTGCCTTACGCAATTCCCTATCACGTGCTGCGTGTTCCTAGAAAACCTGCTTCCCATCGCAGTGCGTGGCTGCTGCATGTACTGCTGCCCTCTCGTGTGGGCCTGCTGGGAACTGCAGCGCTGCCACAGTCGAGAGGACACGATTATCTGGTGCCTGCCCCTGGCACAACCTTTCACCCCAGCCCTACAGCTAATGGACATTGCTGCCTTTCTCATTTGCTGTGTTCTCCCCGCTCGTTTTGTGTGTGGCACAAGCGACATGACAATGGAGAATCCAGGTCACAGTCTTGGCAGCCACGCTGCAGATCTGCCCAGTCAAGGGAACGCTTAAGACAACTTTGTAGCAACAAAGCATAGTCAAAGGTCAGCTGGCGCTCTGGGGTTTCTCTTCGGTGTGCCAGGAGGGCCAGTTCCACCTCATCGATCAAAGTTCACCTCAGGCTGACTGGGACTGCTAAAGCCAAATCATCTGTTCTGGGCACATAACATTTCATGAGCAGCAGTTTGATACACACAATAAAAGTTGTGACAGGTAGTAATTTAGGAGAAGCTCCACAGGCAACCACAAAGAAATTCCAGTTATTTCCCACTTAAAGGCTGGCCTGAATTTCATTTTAGCAATAGCTCCTGATGGTACTTGTGTGATACCATGTCACTGGCTCCAAAGCTGGATGATTCACTTTCCATCACACTGGCAATGGAAGGGACCTCAGGGCAAATACAAACCAGGTTAAAGGTGTTTTACTTGGTATACATCTCACTCCCTTCCTTCCACCACCCTCCATTTTTTTGTTGTTGTTGTTTTTTGTTTCTGTTTTAACCAGAACTCCTCCTCTTTACAATACCTAGGCAGGTAATTATTGGCACTCATTAGCGTTGCATTGGATAAGCTGGGTTTTTTAAGTACACTTCCCAGAAGCACACCTGGAGCTCTTCAAATAGAAGAATACTTTTTCTTCAAACTTTTGCTCATTAAAAATAAATCATAGAAAACTTTTCTTCCCTACAACTTGACCTAGGACTGAATATTAGATCTTTTATGCTGTGCTTTTCTACTAAGTCTTCCAATTACCAACTATCTTCCTCCTTTTGCAGAAGGGTAGAACAAGACAAAGTGTGTAGCTGAAACAATAAGCACAGTCTGGTGTAGTGGTATTTCACCTCCATCAGCTTCCAGATGTCTGAACAGAAGTGTGATGACACTGCGACGACTTCTCGCTCTGCCAGAGATGGCAGAGATCCCTGCAGCCTTTCCACAGCCAGGGATTCAGATCCAAAAAGCCTCTAGAAATCAAACTTCAGAGTGCATGGCGGAGAAACTCCAGGGCTGTCTGTGTGGCAGCAAGGAGGGAGGCACACAGAAGTGGCATGAGGACAGTGGCAGTGCCTGAGTTGCTCAGACAGGCAGTGAGGTTGCTCAGGGAAGCTGATCAGCCCTGATTGCATCAGTTCCTTGTTGCACTAGCAAATGCCAAAGAGGCTCCTTTCCAGTCAGCCCTGGACAGCACACAGAACTCACTGCAAAGGATGGAAAATAGTACACAGCATACCGACCTGGAGAAAGGGAACAGAACTGAGATTGTCTCCACCCAGTATTTCTGGAGAAAGTTAATGATGAAGCAGTGGCTGACCCAGAAAACACTCATTAACACTAGCTACAATATCAAAGGTAGCAAATATATCATTTTCAAGCAAGGCAATAATGGGGACCATTGCTCATTGTGCCCTACTTCACACAGCAGACATCTTAGTTGAAACAATCATTAAAAATTTGGGTTATAAAGGAATGCTACCTAGCTGATAGAGACGTGACAGGCAGAAGGATTCAGTAGGGCTTCTGAACAAAATGGATCATTGATCTGGCCTGGTTTTGCAACTCATTAGTGTGCAGTTACACTGAGCTAGTTAGTGCTGCAGCAGCCACATACAAATACACCGCTTTGTTCTTTAAAGGCAAAGCAGAAGATCAGAACCATCAGCTGTAGCCCTGGCTCTGCTGAGCGTGCTGGGAAACCTTAGTTACCACAAAAGCCAGCCAGCTGACTGGCACAGGAGCAGGAAAGGGCACCTTTCAGGAGCACAGGGCCTCCACAACTTCCACAGCCCTGACAACAACAGTGCCACGTGCTAGGGCTTCAGTGGAGTTCATGGCATTGTCTTACTGCCAGTCAACAGTGCCACTACTGTTAGCTCATTTCTCCTCACTTCTAATGAGATTAGGCTCCAGTTAGCTTAGGAAAATCCATTTGTTGGGCTGTTAAGAGTAAGGACTGCATTTGGATGGCTTAAATCACAAGTCTCCAGCTGTATCAAGTTCCCAGCCTTGATTAGCTCAAATGATCTCAAGCAATCTTCACACCCTCTCTGGTCTCAGCACAGTAACTACACCTGAGTCTGGCCTAAAAGGCTTTATGCTCCTTGTTCAATTATTAATTTCTTTCTGCTCCCTGAAGCATTGTGGCACCCTGCATTTGTTGTGGGAAGAATCTGTACGTTCAGTTCTTCTCCCTGATCACCTCCAAGTGAATCTCTGCCTCTTTGCTTTAGGTTACACTTTCCCTGAGTCACTGACCAATTCTGTCATTTCAGGGTTACTGTTAACCTTAATACCAGTTCCTCAGCTGAAAACAAGCTCCCGGTCTCTCTTGCAGTGCCTGGGCTTTATTTGATTGAGATCACACCACACTTGCAGTAAAGGAGCTCTCTCGTCTGCCAGAGAGGCCCCACACCAACCAACCGTGTGTCCCACACCCCAAGGAAATTGCCATTTAGGAGAGCTCCTGTGGCCTAATGCTCAACACAGGGCCATTTCTAGAAGTGTTTCAGCTGGACACACCAAGCTTGGCCTTGGTCCTGCTTTCAGGCCCCGTGTTCTCTGACAGAGTCCCAGCAGCTCTGTCACGAGACGTGTGCGACATGAACAGTGCAATCCCAGCAAGCCATGAACTGTAAAGACCCAAAGTTTCAGAGGGGAATTTATTGTAGGGGAGCATATCCAATATTTTTTGTCAACCATTCATGAGAATAATAAAAAATAGAAGCTTTTTAAATGACAAAAAATATAGTTACATATAATACAGATTTTCATCTTGCATTGAAGCGGAGCAGTAATAAAATGCTCACTCGTGTTTTCACAGTTTGTGTTGCTTCCCTAGGTTAAAGCATCAGCAACTCAAATGTTCCAGTCAGAACCCCTAGTTAGCAGTTTCATGGGATGATGGTGAGGGTGAACACTCTCAGCATTCTGACACACTTCACAGGTAGAGCAGGCACACTTGATCCATTTCAACTACTAACATTTTCAGACGTACCAGCTACACTTCAGGCATCCTTGCTGCAACTGAAAGGGTTTTATATCAGAACAGGTTTTTAGGCCCCAGTCAGAAACACATCTATGGAACACTCAAGAATGTGCTTAAATCCAATCTGGTTCAAAGGGCTCCGAGTTGATCCTTTGTGACCCCCTTGTTCTGCCCTCACAAGCACTGCACATGGGCACGAGGCTCTAACCAGTACTTGATCACATGTGTAAAGTGCTTGCAAGACCACAAAGGATTTAACATTCTTCAGCACTCCACTTAAGAGACCTAAAGGCATTCACTGCATGCATACATTTAGGTATTTACTCCACACACTTACACCCAGCCCCCCAGTATTATTGCAATAATACTTTGCTGGTGTAACAGCTCATACACCAAGTTTCACTTACTTAGTTTTCTACAAACATAGAAAAAAAACACCTGAAGAGAACTAGAACAGCTTTCAATCAGTCACTATATTGGCATTGAAAGCTTTATTTTGAAAACTTTAAGCAGCAATACTGAATAAATAGACAGAATGATTGTTTTGTCATCTCCATACAACTGATGGCCTTCATCCAAAACATTAAAATACTGTAGCAAATAGAATAAACATGCACATTTCAATGTTCTAAAAAAAAAAAAAAACCAAACCAAAAAAACAAAAAAAAGGGAGGTGTAATATAAAAGTAACACTTTGACACTTTTCTTAATACAGTACAGACCATTAGAGACTATTTTCTGGAAAAAAATATCTGAATAGAGTTTTGTTATTTACATGTATCATTAAGGCCCAATTCACTCAAGTTAATGCACATCAGGAATTTATATGCTTTAAGGTAACTCACTAAAAATTACAAGATCGATGTTTCTTTGATCATACTCGTATGATCCCACTTCACTAAAATAATGCAATACTCTTCACGCTAAAAACAAGGCAATTGCTGCCCCAAGAGGAGATTTTTATTTCACTAAAGGATCTTTTTCCCTCTTACCTCATATGTTTGCATATTGCTAATGCTAGTAGTGGTAGTTCTCTTCCTCAAGAACTTCCTCCCAACTTGCCAGGGTTTAGAAAAGCAAGCAATCTCAAAGTTAACATACCATTTCCAGAAGCAATTCAGGCACTTGGGAACCTAAGTCCCACTGAAAGATACTGGGAGCTGACTTTTCAGAGTGGGACTCGGGTTTCTCCCTTGCTCAGGCATTCAGACTGTTCACCTTAGCCTTAACCTACTGGCTTTTCAGATGGTCACCCCCCTCTTTTCCCCTAACAACGTAACATCTCCAGCAAAAATAAACTGTATCCTCATGGATGAGAGAGGTAACACAGTTAATTTCCATTAGTAATAAATTACAGGAGTTCTCCATATAAATTCCCTGTGCACTGGAAAATAGTGCTTGTGTATTCAACTATTTAATGCAAGCAAAAAACCCCATTTTTATCATGCTGCCCAGTAACTAGTATGGCACTTGTTAAAATTAGTATGTGTAGCTTCCTTTCTGCTAATGCCCCAGAAGTAGGTTTGGAACACTTCTGAAAATGGACTTTCTGTACAGTTGTAAAGAAAGAGTGAGTTTCTGCAGTTGATCAGAAGCAAAACTCTAAACGCCGTAGTGTGAGGAATTTTTCTAACTGTTACACATGGGTCAATTCACATTTAATGCAAGGGCATGCCATTTCTTTTTGGTTTATTTACAGAGAGGGTAAAAATGCTACAGAACTTCAGCCTGGGTGAAATTCAATAAGCAAGAGGAGTGTGGTGGGGGCAGGGGAATTTGTCAGTGTCTCACAACTGGCAGGTCTGGATACCAAAGCCTCTCCTTGGCCACAGGAGTGGCTGAAGCTGCAAACATTTTTCAGGTCACCTTGACATGTGCCAAAGCCCTGGCAAGGAGGGGCCACTCAGGGGTGCTGCAGTGGTCACTCCTGAGCCAGCTCCAGGCTGGCCCTTGTGTCCAACAGCTGCTGCTACTTTTTAACTCAAATGGCAAATTCCTCCCTTGATTCTATTAGAAAGCTGTAATTCAAGCCCTCCAAAGCTGCTCTTACTCTTCCTTTTATAAGCCTTCTCCCTCCATCTTACAGAGCAACCTGGCAGAAAAAGAGGGCAGGTTTTATGGTGCAAGAGCCCAGTTCAGCTCAAACTGACATCTGTGGGAGATGGACCCGCCACAGAATATGACAAAAACATTAGCTGGGGTAAATATGCTGATCTGCCTTAAAAATACTTCATCTCAGGACAAGACTGTTTCCCCCCACCCCCATGCAGCATAATTTGGGCCAGACTTTGCAAGGTGCTGAGTGCCTCAGATCTCAAACATCAAGAGGTGCTGAAGATGCAAGATATCCACTGGAGAGGGCCATTTAATTTCTGTAAATTGAACCCAGAATGTAAGGCATATATGCTCAAGTACCTTGGACAGATATTGTCCCCAAACTATGTATATTTTACATTTTTTTTAATATATATATATATATATATACACACATTCTTTCTTTTTTTCTTTTTTTTTTAATACAAAGTTATGGGCACAGTAAACATGAGCACAGAATTGTGATAAACTAACAGTAAAATGGGTGAGCACTGCAAAGGTTCCTCAGGTAGGAATATCTCATTTTCCAGTTTGCTCACAAGGGAAGATGGGGGAAAAAAAAAAAGACCTGATAAGTTAAACAGTAAAAATTCAGAGTCCATTTGGAAAGGTCCTTTATATATTCACAGCCTTATCTGTTGCTGTTAGTCTAAATACAGCAGCATTTTTAGAATATATGATGCCATTAATAAGTGGAAAGGAAAAAAAAAATGCATTAAACACTCAAGAATCCTTCATCTTCTGCTATATCTTTTAAAACTTCCATTTGTCAGGAAGCTCCTTTTTTAGAAAAGGAGACTTAAATTAACATTTATCTGCACATCAGTGAATCAACACAAGAGGATGCTAGGAGTTAAGTATTTTTCTATGGTTTGGAGTTTCTAAAAGCTTGGAGTTTCCTAGCAGTGGTAAAATCCTGACCCTACCAAGGAGGACATCAGGAGTTCAGTCATTTTGCCACTGACTGAGCCCAAGTTTTCTGCACTGCAGTGAGGGCACAGTGCCCCTCCTCGTGCCCAGGGGATCTCCAAGGTGGGGATGATGCTGTGAGTTGCTGTTAGAACAGGAAATCCAAACCAGGGAAGGCCCATCCCTTCCCTAACTCATCCATGAGGCCAGCCCCCAACGTTTAGTGTCCCACTGATGCCAGTCCCTTTCTCCACAAACCTGGTGTCCCCTGCAGCAATCTCACTTCAAGGCCTGCAAACAACAAGCTATTTGGGAGTGGCTGTTTTCTGCAGGGAAGCCTTTTTGTCTAATTCTTTCTTAGCTTTGATTGCATTAGAGCAACATCAAGATGTGATAGTTCTCTTTTCATATGTTTTGTGAAAAATGACCACCAAATGTGTGAATTTTCTGCTTGCAAGCTTTACATTCTGTAAGTGACTGTCTTTCAAAGGGACCAAATGTCTCCACCAGGGAGCTGAATGAAATCCTGGCCTCACTCCTATCAGTAAGAACTCTGCTATTGACTTCATGGGACCCTGCCAGGTTTCTTCCCTTCACAAAACTTGAGTGGATTCTGGAAGAGGATACTCATTTGTGTTGTGTCTTTCTTCCCCTCTAACAGCAAGATTTGTTACAAAACAAGAACACTGTAATGGCTAGTGGAAAAAATAAAGTACAAAATCACACACAGTGAAAGCCTCCTACTCTCTTTTGGTAAGATATATGAAGACAACTTCTTACATTGTTCTTTTCTCAAAAGGCATATACAATGTGGCAAAATATTTCAAATATACATTCTATATAATAAAATATCATCTAACTAGTGCATCCTCAATCATATGCTGGAAATATTTTTACCAAGCCAAGGTTTAAAATCCATAAATCTTTTGAACACTAGGTGCTTCATTCAAGGCAGATACAACAGCAAGTAAATCCCACAAGCTCACTTTTCAAGCCTTAAAAGGTAGCAATGGATGGAACATGACATATGATGACCCAGGACAGAAATGAACAAAGTTAGTGGTGAGAAACCACTGCAATGGTTCAGCACCCCTCAGAACTCTGCATTGCAGGTTGCTGTACTTGATCAGATGGGGGATGTTGGTACACACAAATTAAAGACACCTTGTCAGACTGACACACAGCCATACGTGATAATTCACAAGTTAAAAATAAAAATATAAAAGGTCAACATTCACAGGTCCATTGATTAAAGGGAATAAATTAAACCTCAGATAAGTTGCATACATGGTTTCCTTCACCCTCAGTCTTCCATTTATGCCTATACAAGGAACAGTACTTTCCCAAACACTTCTGAAGTGGCAAAAACAACGAAGGTTTTTGCACTCAAGCTATGTTGACAGCAAGGTCATCCTTGCCAATTATGAATTGAGACAGTTCCTCTTTAGCATCAGTGCACAGGGTATGGCTCCAAGTGGTGTTGGAGGAAGAAGAAAAAATAACACGGCGGTGTAACAAAAAAACAAAACAAGAAAAACTTCTTCCATTCATCATTGGCAGAATAAAATAAAGTGTATCTTGTCCAGGGTACCTTGCTAGGTCCTCTCTAGAAGAGGTATGTACTGTCATACATAAATGCCCTCCGGGTTAAAACCAGATGACAGGGGGTTCTGTAGGATCCGAAGGTTACTGGGGAGCTGCCTCGATGAGCCAGGGCGCTTCAGGGACCCAGACTGAAAGGTTGGCTCTGCATGAGAAAAAGGGCAATTAGAAAAGTCATCAGCAGGGGTGACCCCCATAAAGCACCTCTCCTCCTCCTGCTTCATGCAATACAGAAAAACTAATTCCACATGTAACAAACTACTGAAGTGCCTGGCTAGGAAGCGAGGAGACCTAAGGTGCACACTTCCAACTCATTTCAAAATAGACTGAAACCCATGCAAAATAATTACCCTCCCATGAGAAACATGCACACAGACACACACTTGCATGGTGATGTGCAGAAAGAGCTTGTACCTGTAACAACTCAAAGCTTCAGCTTCCTGCTCACTTTAAAGAGTTTACACAAGTGCTGCATTTGAAGGCCTGGTTGTCTCTTCCTCTCTCCCCAGCCCCTTGCCTGCCCAGTGCCTTTTGGTTATAAAGTTTTCTGAGCAGAGGGACAGACCCAGCACAGGAGAATGCTGTGACAAAGAGCCCCTTGCAAGCAGAGTGCTGGATAAAGTACGTGACTTTGCTGGTGCTGCAGCTCTGACACGCATTCAAAACACTCCCGTGGTTCTGCCCAGGAAATTCTGAATCCAGATGTGGGCACGTGCAGGCTGCACTGATCTCACCGGGGGCAAAGTCAATTCGCACCCGCCCTAACAGCCATCTGTGCAGGGCTTCTGCATGGCTGGCAGCCCAGCTGGATTAGCTCCTGTTCCCGTGCGGCTGCCGTCTGGGATTTCTTGGGATCCAGACACATTCCTTTTTCTGCTTTGACAACACCCCCAGCAGAAGAGGAAGAACCCAGACGAACAGCAATGTCAGATGTACAATCACGTTCCGTGCTGGCAGCCAGCCACGGCGGCCACTCTTGAAAGCTGCAGGCTTAATGGGTTGCTGATGGGACAAACGCATGCCCGGGCACAGTGGGAGAGAAGTTCTCCGCATACTGCTCTTTATTTAGAGCCTGCTAAACCCTCGGAATGAAAAGAAGTACTCGACAATGCGCTCTCTTAGTGTTTTGCTAATGTCTCCGCTAAGGCAGCATTCACTTCATGTAGGAGTGCCAGCAGTAAGCGGCAGTAAAGGCACTGCCCGCCCCTTCTCCCTCCCTCCCTCCTTCCCTCCCACCCACAGCATCCCGAGGGCTGCACCTCTCTCGAGCTCCACATGTGGGGCTTCCACCTCCACGGGGTCTGCCGGCAGCACCGTCACCTTGGTTCCCGTTTGCTGGATGAACTGCTGCAGGTTCACCTGGCGCAACTCCTTGGTCAGTTGCTCCAGTTCTTGTTCCCTGTCCTGCCAGGAAACAAAACATCTGCTGAGCATATAAAGCAGCATTGCGTGAGCATATTTACAGCTGGGCAACTAATGCTTCTCCTTTTGATGAGAAAGCCTCCAATTTTTAAAGCTCAAATGCAAATTGAAGAGTTGAAAGGTATTCTAACCTTGTAATTTAAAAAGCAAGTCAACACTCACCAGCAGTTACTAGAATCACAGAATCAATTAGGTTGGAAAAAACCTCTGAGATCATTGAGTCCAACCCATGATCCTAACTGTTTTTTTAAATGTACTTTATTTTTATATTGCTTCTTGGGTGACTAGCAGATGTTTCTCATACCACCTGAGAAAAACTTTGGCACATCAGCAAATAAAGGTAATAGTGTGAATGCTGAAAAAATAGTCAATTGAGCAGCAGTCTGGCACCAAGTCTTACTTCTTCCTGAAGTGTCCAGCATTGCTTAGACAGCTCATTTAATTTCTCTGATCTTAAAAGGAGTATAATTCTTTTCTCTTCTTGTTCTTTGTGTTTTCTATTTAAAATGTTTGGACAGAACTTTCTCACTCTGCAAGGGTTTTGTGTGATGAAGCCAAGGCCTGGCTGGTTCACCAGCCCTTCAAAGCACAGATGATCATTTAGCATCTTTCTCTGTACTTCTGTCATGATATGCAAAACTTACAGCTCTGATAGATTACAACAGTCTTGGACTATTATTATTCCCACACACAGTGCCTGAGCTGCTTTAGCAGATATCTTTAACTTTAGGTATGCAATAAAATATTTCTCTATTTCCACCCCGCCAAAGCTCCATAATACAGAGCTCGGTTTATTTTCTTGTGGACTTCCAGATTTCTGCACCTTTAGGTTTAGAACAAGATTGGAAGATCTGAATTTAACGGGAAATTTCCCAAGAAGTGAAACCTCAGCTATGAAAAGAACCAAGCCAGAAATATTTTGAACTCCATCATAGCCTCAGTAAATGTGACTGAGGATAGATAAAACACATAAAGAGGACTAGAAGCTTTCCATCAGTGCAAATCTTTAAGTGTAGCATGTCTGGAAACTTAGCATAGATAAACATGGCCAAAACTGCTTACAGTTTTCATCCATTTTGCTTTGGATGAAAAGATTACTTTTTCCCCCCTCATCATCTAGTAAAAACAGCTCATACTGACGTGGTTCTAGGGCAGGAGTAAGGACACAAAATCCCTTTACATATTCACAGTGGAATCACCTCAATGCCACTGCAGCACTGCAGAATATACTAACTGTGAATCCCAGGAATCAGCAAGAACCACAACTCCAACTGACGTGTGGTGCCTTAGGACTATCTTATGTGGCACATAAAAATCCCAGGAGCCCCAATCTTTCCTCCACCTCATTCAGCTAGCAGCTGGAGTTCCTTTATTCTTTCATGCTCTATCAAGTTCTAGGTGGTATCATTAACTTTAGCAAGGAAACAGGGACTAGATTCTCTTTTGACGCATGTGCCACAAATGCCTGAGGTGTAGAGAAAAATAAAATCCTGAACACCAGCAAGTCAGCCAGGAAAAGAGGGATGCTGTTCTTTAAAACCAAAACCCTGTAAGGTGGCAGGTACTTTACTTTTGCTCTGTATCTTTCCAGGTGCTGCTTTTGGACTGTTCTTTGTAATTCATCTCTTTTGGTGGCAGACAAACCTAGCAAAGATCAGAAGTTTATCCTCAAAAAAGGCCACGGTGGTGCAAATTACTGCTTTTCTTAGACAGTTTGAATGGGCAAGTTAAACACAGGTGAAATGAGAACTGCCTGCTCTTCAAAAGAAACCCCACAAACTGAAATGCAATTTGAAAATGAAAGCAACACATTCCCCCTTTTACCCCGATTCCCTTTGGAAACTTTCTTGTGTTGTCTTTCATGGGCTTCAGATTTGTGCAAGAGAAATTAGTCACAGTTTTTTACTTTCTCCAGCTACAGATAAAAAGACAGTCTTACCTGTAACCGTTTGGTAGCTTGGCCCAAAGACCTTTCTACAGCTTTAATGCCATTTTCCAATCTCAGACTCTGCTGGCCCTGAATATCAATTTCTCCCTTCACCTTCTCGATCTTTTCCTTGACCTCTTCTTCATTCACTTGGGACTCTTGAACTTCCCTCTGCAGCTTCTCTGCTTCAAGGCCACTCTCCATGTTGTGGATCTGAGACACGTAGTCCTTGAGCTTGCTCTCGCACTCCAGGATCCTCTGCCTCATCTCCTGCAGCTGCTCCGTCAGCTGCTTTTCATTCTCCTGTTCAATCTGCAGCTCGTTTTCCCAGAACTCTTCCTCCTCGATCTCCACTTCGTTCCGTTTGATCTTCTGCTCCAGTTTGAGGATTTCTTCTTCCAGGCTGGCGTTGTACTTCTGCTCCCAGTAGCGGATCTCGGCTTCGTTGGACTCCAGCTGCTTCTCGATGCACTGAAGCTTCTCCGTCTGGAGGTGGATCAGTTTCTTCAGCTCGTCTGCTGTTGTTTTACAGTTGTTGAGCACCTTTTGCTTGAACTCCGACTCCTTGCTCTTCCCGAAGATGTCCATTAACCCCTTGGCGCCGCCGGTGAAGGTGAGGGATTTCCTTTTCGGCTCCCTCCTCTTCATGGCCTTGTCCCCGGGCGGCCTCAGCTTGGCCAGGGGCGGCAAGCTCTGCCGGTACAGAGTCCTCTCGGGGATGCGCGCCACGCTGTCTGACGTGGGCCGCTCGCTCAGGGAGGGCCCGGTGCGCCGCAGGATCAGCTGCACGTCGCTGGCGTACTGTCCCCACTTGTTGAGGGACACGATGGGGTTCTCGTGGGGCGCCAGGTGCCGCTCCGTGTCCCGCCACTTCTCGATCAGCGTGTAGCGCCCGGTGCGCCCTGCAAGGGAGCACAGCGTCAGCGCGGCCGCGGGGGGGCGCCACCGCGCCGCCCGTGAGGGACAGCACCGGGACACGGCGGGACAGCACCGGGACACGGCGGGACAGGAGCCTCCCGCACAGCCCAGCGCGGCTCCCCGTCCCCCACACGCTCTTCCAGCGCACCTACCCCTGCCGTAGCACACGCTGCCTCACTCACCGTGAGTGCCCGCACATCACCGAGCTCACCTCTAAACCCTCCCCGCGCAGGGCGGGAGCGGCAGCAGCGAGGAAGGATTGACACCCTGAGAACCGGCGGAACTGCGCAACCCCGGGGCTGCCGGCAGGCTGGGAGGGATTGAGATTCATGGAATCGCACAATGGTTTGGGTTGGAAAGGACCTAAACATCATCCAGTTCCAACCCCCTGCCATAGGCAGGGACGCCTTCCACTATCCCAGCTTGCTCAGAGCCCCATCCAGCCTGGCCTTGGACACTGCCATGGATGGGGCAGCCACAGCTTCTCTGGGCACCCTGTGCCAGGGCCTTCCCACCCTCACAGGGAAGAATAAAGCCAGTGACCCGTCAGTGCTGGTAACCACTACATAAATACACTCAATATGAACCTCGAGACCGAGAAAACAAGAACAGGAGTCCCAGCTCTTTCATACAGCCATGTAGAAATACCAGATGTGGAGGCAGTATGTTTGCTGTTAAACTTTCATCAATCAGAGGCAGCTGTTAGTGACTGGCAGAGCCTCAGTCCCCCTCTTGGTGCCCCCCAGTTCGCTCAGACACTGAGCCAGCCTGGGCCACAGCCTGTGATGCCCGTGGCAGTGCTGCTGATGTGACAAATCTTCCCTGAGGAGAGCACAGGGATGAGAGCAGACAGAGGCTGCCTGAACTGCAAACGAGCAAGCAGGCTCCCTGCACAAGCTGTAACAGCAGCTCTCACATCCCCATTGGGGTAACCCCGTCTTCAGGAAGAAGCTCGAGTCCTTTCGTAAGTGTTAAAGAGTTTTTCTGAGCGCTCCATTGACAATACAATTTATGTTCGTGGCTTCATTTGTGCTGTTATCAAACACACTTAAATTCAGCTCAGCAGTCTTCTTCCTCCAACACCCCTCATGGGATCATTTTCTAAGCACTCTTACTTCTCTGAAATACAGCATTCTTCCATCCCAGAAGAGTTTCCCCTATCAAAGTAACCTCACTTAAAAGCCACAACATTATTTACAAAAATATGTGAAAGATCAACTGCTTTTAAAGCATTTGATGCTAATGAATTTCTGAACAGCTCCACAATTGCCATTAACCTTAAAAACATCATTAGCTACTTTAATGCATTACCTACATTCATTTTCATGAGAAATGATCATTCAAATGATTTATTTCAGCACATAAAAGCGTGAAATACGTGTCATATAGGCAGCTACAGAGGGGAGGAGTTGGAAAAAATGTAGTTATCAGTGACAATGCATTCGATGTGTTCTCTTACCTTATGCTACCTGCCCAACCATCTCACTTTTCCCAAAAGGACAAAAATATCCTAATCTCAGGCTGGAGATCTGCCCCTGACCTCCAGTCACAACACTCACATGGAGTCCTCACTTCAGATTTGTAGGAAACAAGCTGCACTGTGGTGATTAACACACGGTGCACCCCCCCTAAAATTGGGCACTGCCTTCTGAAGAGCTTCCCAAGATAAAACTACTGAGTTGGAAATGGTTCCTCTGCTTTCACTTTCTCACAATTAGCTCCCAGTGCAAAGACTGAGAACAAAAATTGTCAGCAGAGGCACCGCCTGGAGAACAGGTGGCTTTGGCTCATGGCTCATCCCAGAGCAACTGGCTGGCCCAGTCACAGACCAAAATGTCCACGTTCACTTCCAAGTTAGGAGTGAGGGCTGAAAGAGTTTACTGATGGAAGTCAGTGAACCAAGGCAGGCAGCATGAGAACAGCAATCCACCACCCTGAATGCCTTATAAATAAATGACTCTAGGTAGGCACTGGGGAAAAAAAAAGTGGGAAAAAACCCCAAACCTGTCATATTAACATGCTTGGCCAACACTCTCAGAAAGAGATTTAAGGCTTATTCTAATAAAGTTCTTCAAAATAAAGTCTATAAAGGTATATGATATATAAAATAAGAGACTTTTGCTAACTCATGATACTGCTCATTGATCCATGAAGATTAATAGTTTGTAGCAGGCATTGGTGTTGTTACAGGATAAATAAACCTAATACTGTTTGCCATAGCATACCAACGATAAAATCCTGGGGAAGAAAAATTAAGTAAAAACATACCCCAGAAAAAAGGCTGCACTTCACTGCTCTGTTTTGATAATCTTAGAAGGTTTCAGCTTGAAATCATGGTTGTGCTACTAATGTTCATGTTGTGTCAGAAAGAGTCAAGTTCAAAGAAGTCCTGAAATTGCAAACAGGAGTAGGTACCACTAGGGGAGCGAGCAGAGTGCAGTTTCTATTCACTCTGCTATTAAATTAATTACTTAAATATAACAGGAGACAAAGGGAAAAAAAAGGAAAATAAAAAAGAGGGGGGAGGAGAATAAAGCTCTAACAATCTTCACCAAAAGTGAATTAAAGAATTAAGCACAGACTTGCCAAGAACTATTTTCATCTTAGCTTAGGGTTCCAAATCAACACACAGCCCTAAATAATGAACTCAGCACTCAAGATCCACATAAAAGAAAGTGTTTTGTAGAAGTAATACTTGCACAGTTCAACAGCCACACCTGGAGCTCGGGACTGCTCTCAAACAAAGCTGTTCTCTTCCGAGATCATTACCCAGGTCTAGTGCCCAGCCTGTGCATGACGCAGATTAACAATACCCAGACAACCACAACTGTGATGTTTGCCTGCATTAGAGGGGATTAATTCACAAATGAAAGGGTGAATGAGTTAATTCAGAACTAATGACAGAGTACTGCAGAACACAGGCGTCCCTGTAACAAACTGCTGGTTTTGATGTGCAGCCACCACTGACAAGGAGCAAGCAGCTTGCTCGGGTTGTGGACGAGGAACAGTTCAACGCCTGCATGCTGCTTCTTGCCCTGTGTGTTGTCTGGCTCCTGGACACAAAAAGCACCTGGCAGAACTCAGTCCAGCCTCATTCACGCAACCTTATTATTGTAAAAATTAAGTTACAGTCACATTCAGGTAATGGCCATGTATCAGCAATGTATGGCATTCCTTAAATTACACTGTGTTTCTCCCAGAGGAATGTTATACTGAATCTCACCCAGCATTTCGCGGTATCTCCAGGGAAGGTTTAGTGACCAGTTTGGCAGAGAATCCCCCTACAACTTCTAAAATAAAATTTTTCTTTAACTTCAACTAGAACATATTAGATTTTTTTTTTAATACTTCTATCAAAGTCTTGTGTTGATGGTAATAGTAGAGAAAACCATCCAGACAGGTCCAAAAAAGCACCAGAAATGCTGTGTTCTGTGATTTCCTCCTCAGAAAACAGGAATTCAAAGGCTGGAGAAAGCACAGAACCTCTGCACCCTATTTCAGGTCCAGATGCTCCATGGGCAGCAGGGGAAAGGGCAATTCTGCCCCGCTCTGCTGAGCCCCCCCTGCAGGGCTGCATCCAGCCCTGGGCCCAGCACAGCAGGGACAGGGAGCTGCTGCAGCCAGGCCAGAGCAGGGACACCAAGGGGAGCAGAGGGATGGAGCAGCTCTGCTGGGAGGAAAGGCTGAGGGAATTGGGATTGTTCAGCCTGGAGAAGAGAAGGCTTTGGGGTGACCTCATTGTGGCCTTGCAGTGCCTGAAGGGAGCCCACAGGAAAGATGGAGAGAGACTCTTGACAAGGGCCTGGAGTGACAGGACAAGGGGCAATGGCTTCACACTGACAGAGAGCAGGGTTAGATTGGATATGAGGAAGAAATTGTTCCCTGTGAGGGTGGGGAGGCCCTGGCACAGGGTGCCCAGAGAAGCTGTGGCTGTCTCATCCCTGGAACTGTTCAAGGCCAGATGGGGCTCTGAGCAGGTTGGGCTAGTGGAAGGTGTCCCTGCCCATGGCAGGGGGTCGGGATGGGATAGTCTTTAGGGTCCCTTCCAACCCAGGCCATTCTGTAATTCTGTGATTACTACATGGTCCCCAGAATGGGGACCCTACACGTAGCATATGATATTACCATCTCAACACAATCACTAAGAACTTGTATCTGTTTTGCAAGACAGCAAATCCAAAAGCAGATGCATATTTAAATCCCTGAAAACACACTGCATCTTCACAAAGGGCAGTGTCAAGGTTAACAGGTTAAGTTTCCACCTACTGCTCCCCAAGCACACAAAGTTATCACAGGTTCTATTAACACAGGAACATCTTCAAAAGAATAATTTATTTCGAAATTGAGAATGACATGAAACAAGGAAATATATGAACTCCAGAATGCTGATGTTCTGACAGCCTGCAAATATCTGTCATGAGTGGTTTGAACCTGGCTCCAAATACTGTTACATTAAATGGCGAACTGCACTCAGTGTCCTGATCTGGCTCTGCTGCACAGCCAAACACAACCTCTGGACACAAGTGTCCATGCCATGTGCCCAGCCACTGTAGTCTTAGCTTGGGATTGATGTCCTTTGCTAATTTAAACACAGATTCCATCACAATGAATGGTGATTAAACTAATGAAATAGAGGTACAAGGTAATGAACATTTTTTTTAGACTCTCAAGAGGCGGATTTTTAAATTATATTCCATGAAGGGTAGTAGGACTCATACAACCATTACTCACTTTAAACTCCTCTATATGCTTTAATATTTGCAGTTGACACAGTAGACAGAGCAACTATTTCTGCTGCCAAAAGTGAAAATGAAACTCCAAAGGAAACAGCAGTAGCAACACTCTTGGCAGGACTGTAACCTGAGAGGTCATCAATTCCCTTTTTCAGGACAGAAATGATTCATCCCATAACTCCCACCCAAAAATCTATCATCCTCTACATTTTTTTTGCTATACAGGTAGTATTATACACTGTGAAAAAATGCATCTGTGCCTTATCTTTCCCATCAGGCTACAAACGTTTATGCCAAGCACCAAGCAAGATCCATGTTTCCATTAAGTGTCTCCCATGCTTCAGAGCCAGGACCTACAGCAGTGAGCCAGTACAAGCAGGTGACTCACTGCCCTGGTCTCACACCATTTCTGGGAAAAGTGGTGGGATGAGCAGTCTTAAACACGAGGGTACCTCTCCTTCCCTAGAGAAGGGGCTGGGGTGGGTGGGAGTAGGTCTTTGTCACCAGAGGCCATAGAATCATTCAGACTCGAAAAGGCCTCCAAGATCATCAAGTCCAAGCTGTGCCCGATGCCCACCTCATCACCCAGCCCAGGGCACTGAGTGCCACATCCAGTCACTCTCTGGACACCTCCAAGGATGGCGACTCCAGACCTCCCTAGGCTGCCCCTTCCCGTGCTTAACAACCCTTTCCATGAAGAACTTCCTGCTGATGCCCAACCTGAACTTCCCCCGGCACAGCCTGAGGCTGTTCCCCTTGTCCTGTCCCTTGTTCCCTGGGAGCAGAGCCCGAGTTCCCCCGGCTGCCCCCTCCTGTCAGGGAGCTGTAGAGAGCCAGAAGGTCCCCCCTGAGCCTCCTTTTCTCCAGGCTGAGCCTTCCCAGCTCCTGCAGCTGCTCCCCACAGGACTTGCTCTCAAACCCTTCAATGCAGACTTGCTCCCAGTTTCTCCCCTTTCCCTGAGACTACCAGGATGCCCTCAGTGCCAGGGAAGTTCCTTGGCAGGCACATTCCTAGCTCCCATTCTCCCCACGTCCCATCACTCTGCTGCACAGCAGCTGTGCCAAGAGCCTGCCCTACAAGGTGGCACTCTGGACAGTCTTGGGAAAAAAAAAAAAAAAGGAAAAAAAGAAACTCTGCACCTAATACAGAAGTTTTAAGACAGCAAAACTGAAAGGGAAGTTGTAATAGTCTCACTCTTGAGCTGAATCTGAATGAACACCCCCAACTTATGCATAATAAGTGCATAATAAGAATAAACACACTGTCACCTGTCTGCACACAGGTTTCCATGGAGGTAAAGCCAGACCTGCCAACACTTGGCTCAAGCCAAACCCAGACTGCCCAGAGCACTGAAAAATGCACACCCTCCACAACGTGGATACAGCTTTCTGACCCACTTGGTTTCCCAGAGACAGCCTTCCAGCCCTAGGCTGTCTACCATAACAAGGAATGCAAAGAAAAAGTAATTGCATGCGGATAAAATCTTCTAAGAACTCTTAATACGTGGAACATGTGGGTGAAAATGTTCTGCCTTACCAAAGGGACAACAGCATTAACTCCTGAACCTTTAACAGCACTGATAGAAAAGTAATTGCTGGCAATTTTAATCAACCCAGGATGATTTGAACCCTGTATCTTTGAAATATGAAGCTGACATTTCATTCATTATGTGATACTTAAGTTAACATCCATAGCAACATAAAAAAAATACCATTCTGGCTACCTGAGAACTCATTAAATACCCAAGATTAAGAGAAAAAAAATACCCCTTCAAAATAGAGGTTAGACTTTGCATTACTCAGATTTCTTAACTCATGCTATATTTTGCATCTGCAGGTATGAAATACAATAGAAAACAAATAATCAGAGGAGGAGCCCAGTCCTAGGAAGAAATACCCAGAGATATACAGGCTCCATTAAAGGCCTGCTGAGTTCTCCAGGCACAGCCATCTCTCCATGTCCTTACCAGGACTGAAGTCTTAGTTCATTACTGTTATCCTTGCTCTCAGAAAAATGGCATGCAGGAGTTTATTGCAGCCTGACAGAACAAAGCTCTGAGAGTCATCACTTCATACTTTCAACAGCCTTTTGTCCAAGCACCTTGAGGTACCACACTTACTTTAGAGCTGTGTCCTAAACAGGTGAAACAAAGGGGAAGTTTGGCTGTGGTCACACAGCAAGACATCCAGCAGCCCAGGTCCCTCTCAGTGAGGTTACTGTCACCAGATTTCTGAACCAGAAAGTTTGTATGATCACACCATGGGATCACCATGGAGTGCTGATTTCTTGTACTTATTATCCCTCTTAATGTCACTATTTGAAGTAGCAGAGAATGAAATCCTGCAGTTGAAAAAACACAAGCTCTAAGCAGATCCTTAGCAGGGACACCTTCCACTAGCCCAGCTTGTTTAGAGCCCTGTCCAACCTGGCCTTGGACACTGCCAGGGATGGAGCAGCCACAGCTTCTCTGGGCAACCTGTGCCAGGGCCTCAGCACCCTCACAGGGAACAATTTCTTCCTCATATCCAATCTAACCCTGCTCTCTGTCGGTTGTGAAGCCACTGCCCCTTGCCCCATCACTATGTGGTTTTGTAAAAGAAGTGGTTTGATCTTTCCAGATACAACTTTGGCTGAGCCTTACAATGCTCTCACGCATGTTTGAGACAGCATTGACACTTTAATAAATACGCTCCATTTATCTTTGAGGAAAAATACTCAACTGCAAAAAAAACCAAACCAAACCAAAAACCAACCTGATGGCTGCATTTGTTTAATTTTAAAAAGAGACAGCTGTACTTCTTGTTCAGTGAAGTACTGCTCATATTTTCCAGCCAGAAGCACCAAAATCCACAGCACTATTTAAAGCAAGTCTGCCAATTTAATTATTTGCCACAAAAAACTGCAAGAGAGGAGGGCAGAAGTTCTGTTTCTTTCAGTAAGAAATTCAAGCTTCATGTCTCTAGACTGAAATACTCTCTTTCTAGGAAACAAACGTGCCATTCTGACTAGAGGAGATGTGTTCTAGGCTCCAGGGGTAAAAGAAATCACAACAAATGCAGTAAAAATCCTCATGGGGGCTGGAAGTGGGAGAGCAGCACTTCTGAAGGAACAGGACAAGTGTACTTGTGACTGCACTGTTTGTCACCACGTTCCTTTGGAGGATTTTTTATTTTTCATGTTTGAATGGAAAACAACCAGAAAAGCCAATTAAAAAAAATCTATAGTTAAACTACATTTGCCTAAACCAGCAGCTAAAATGATTAGATCACTTTTTTTAGGATAGCACCTGCTTTTCCCCTCAGCATTACAATGATTTTTTGAGAGGAGAGGAGTCACTATGCTCACACACACTCAAAACAGACCTTTGGCTGGATTCATCAACCATCTCATCACACACAAAATTTAAAAGTATCAACAACTCTCTTTTTATTTTTTTTGTTGCCCAAATTATGAAGAGGAATCAAAATGACCAAGTAATGTTTATATAAAGCCATTCTGGTTTTCACAGAATGCACAGAAAACTTAGTGGGGAATTTGCTGTCAAATGTTCATTTTTAAAAGAGACAAGGATGAATCCTGGAAAAAGCTCATCTCTCCTGAAAAAAATATTTTTAAAACAAGACTCATGGTTCTCTATTTAAACTGTGTGCTGAGGGGTATTTTTGTTTTAGTGAGGGCTTAGTTTCTCATTATGAAACAATCATTTCTCTAATTTGTATTAAAAAAGCAAATCTGCTTTGTCCCTTGCAAACAGCTTGAGTTAAAAAGAAAATAAAGCAGACGTAGATAAAACTCATAAAAGGCAGCATCAAGTGTTCTTCAAGATCCCAGTGAGAGATGATTTCACTCTCTGGAAGCTTGTAACTGAATAGTTTTATGTCTGTCTTGAACAGAATTCCAGCGACCCGCCCTCCAGCTAAGGCAATTCCAACTCCTTCTAAGTTACAGATACAGACAATTTTAGTATCCAAAGCTATAGTCAATTGATATTAGTCTCTCTTGCATTCAATAAATTGAGAACATACACATTTTTTAAAATAAGCTTTGTTGGGACACCAAAGGAGACAACTCTCGCTTCTTTTTCTATTTTAAAGAATGAGGGGAGGTTTGAGATTGGATTGAAGTTAAAGGGTTTGAATTCAAACAGAAAATAAGAAAAAAGAAAAAAACCACAACCAACCAAAAAACCTTAAAATTCTTACTTTGGATAGAGTAATTTCTTATTCTGCAGTGATCAAGAGATGGGAAGGAGCTCACAGTGCAAGAACAGGTAACACAAGTGTTATTCATCAGGAGTACAGCCCCAGAGAGAGACTTTTTTACTGAAAGAGCTCCAATTTCTAAGGAATCAAGGAGCATTAGCCAGGCAAGTTAAGTGACAGAATACCATGGCCAAAGGATTAGACACTGGATATGGGACAGAACCTCTCACAAAGGCTCATAGCCCAGTATAACTTGACTTTTCATGCTAAAATAGCCCTAGGAACACGAAAAAAGAAAATAAAAAAAACCCAAGAAACTTTTATATCCTGAAGTTATTGAATTTCCATGACATGGAGGAAGAGTTGGAAAGTGCATAGATGGAAACCTTTTGTTGTTTTTATCACAGCAGGAGATCAGGAGACAGGGTCCTGCATTTGATCAAGCGGCAGCAAAAGGCACTTTTTGAAATACAAGAAATTCCATTTACAGACAACACACTCAGGGTGAGTGAACACTGCTGCAGTGGGATCTCCACACTTGTGCACATTCAGAACCCAACTGCCCCTGGTCCTGAGCAAGCTGCTCTGCCTGGCCCTGCTTTGTGCAGCAGAGTTGGACTGGATACTGTCCAAAGGTGCCTTCTAACCACAGTTCTATAATAATTTTGATTTTCCTATTTTTGAAATACAGGACAAAGCTTTATTTTTCACATGTCTAGAATGGAGACAGCTTCATTTGCTCAGAAAAAGCTTCTTAATTATGGATATTTTAATCTAGGTATGTTTGGATTGTGCTTTCCTCAGTGGATATGGCTGTAAAATAAGCCAGTTTGTAAATATTCCAGACACTGCACTTCAAGAAAATAATATACTTCTTGCAGTTCACATTTCAGGCTCAGTGAGAAGACTGTGTTGTGTGTGTTGTATGCTTTAAGTCAAGGACCTAGTAATAAACTGTAAGGCACAATAAAACAAAAGGAGCATCTCACAAACTTTACAGACAGACAAAATAATCCTGAGTGCAGCCAAGTTATGTGACTGCTGAAGGAGCCAGACTGCAAAGTGGAAAATCCCATCAGAGCCAAGCGAGGGGGAAGCCAACTAAGACTGGCTACTTTCCACCACCAAATGTCAGGTGAGAGCTAGAGGGATCCATTTTCATAGATTCCCATTCAAATTCGAGTGACAATTACTCCTGGTAAGCAGGGACCCACAGCCAAATCGCAGGGGCAGCCAGATGGTTCTGTCCTGATGAATGGCTGGGAAAGACACATAGGTGTAATTTATATGGTGCTTGATACTGTTCTAGCTGCCCCAGTGAGAGAGGAGCTGTTCTGGGGTTTTTCTAGAGAGGGTGTTTGCCTTGGGAAGGAATTTCCAAAGGATTATCTTGATTTGGCTCTGGTTGCAGCTGAAATTTATCTCAGCAGGGAAGCAGAGTCTCCTGTCCCAGACAAACTGGTGACGTGTTACAGAAAAGGAAGTCTGCAGAGCTGACAACCTGTGTGTGCTTCCAAGGCTGAGGGAGGCTTTCCAGAGTTCAGGCTAATAACTGAGGATACAGAAAAATCCCAGGGAGAAATTACACAGGAGAACATTAAATTACTGTCTAGAACTGGGAGTCTGACATTTCTGTGGGAGAAGGCAAAGGAAACAGAATGAAAGAGATATTGAAAACAAAGTGAAGAACTAAAGTATTACAACTACTTTATTATTTCTAAACATGTATCACTTAATCATGATTAGAAAATGATCATGCTAGCAGAATTGTTTCTCAAAAAACCTGCAGGTAGAAAATGAGATATAGAAGCAATTCATGAACCAATTACCATTAAACAAAAAGCTGCAACTAACACAACCAGTAAAAAAACATTTAACAGTTTAAGATCAACTACAAGATTTGAGAGACAAACTGACTTTCTAAAGTTTTTAAATGAAGCTTTTGAAGGTATTTGATGCACATGCTAGCATTTTGTTCAATCCTCTTAAACTATAAAATAAAAAAGTGCCAGTCTTCCACTCCATCAGATAAAAGTAGATGGAAATGATGTTTAAAAGTTTAACATTTCAATAAATAAACATCACAGTTTCAGAGAAATTGACTTTGTGCTTACAGATAGAACACCTTGTTGGCATTCATAGGCCTAACTTGTTTTTTAATAGAAAATTATTATTTTCAAATTGAGTCAGACTTTTAATACAAATCTTGCAAAACTGCTGGCATACTGAAAAATGCAGAAGCTCGCCTTTATACTATTAATTTTGGGTAAAACATAGGTCTTAATGCCTAAATTTAAATAGTATGTAAATCCAATTATAACGTTTTAGCAAAGAATAAGTATCAGCATAGGAAATACTGAAGGGATGAGGATGAGGCTTATTCAGGAATCACTGAGAAAGATCTGACAAGACTTTCCTGTGGTGAAGCCTCAAAGATTTTATTTTTTTCTTCTAAACTGTTCAGCAAAGGGCTACCAGTGTAGACTTCCAAGTTACCCTTTCATGAGCAGTGAGTTATGTGGCATGCAGGAGCAAGAGGAAACCCTGAAGGATCTATTTCATTGATCTAGACTATTCCCAATATAACTAAAGATATTTAAAATGGGTATAATTTCAATGAACATCATTAGGATGTGAAAGACAACCAATTATATTGCACTGCATTTATATTTTCTTTGGTACTCAGAATATTGACAGTTTAGCACCTTTCTTAGTCCAGGCTGTATTTACAACCACCATAATTGTTATTTCTTAGAGAATAAATTTTTACTGAAGGGAAGTTTATAGATTTCAAAATGTTTCTTTTCTGTCTTTTCCATCTCCCTCTGGCAGGTGAAAAATCCAAGGCTACAAGTTCACACTGCAAGATGATCCCACCATGCATTGCATTTTCTGCTCTGCAGGTACCCAGTGCTCCCCCACCTCCCCTGGGTTTAGCTTCACAAAAAAAGCTTCACCCCACTTCCCACCTGGCAGTACTCACCAATAGCCTGAGCAAGGGCTATTACAACTTCCTGGCATGTTGTGACTTCGGTGACCCCACACACAATTCTCTGCACTCCATCCACCCATACTTTGAGCTCCATGGTTCACCAGATCATCCAAGAGCCATGAATGCAAATCAGTCAAGTCATTCTTGCAGCTGCACCAGAGACAATGCAGCTGACTTCCCGCAGCAGCTGGAACAGAGAAAAATCCTGGTGTTTAGAGCAAGGAACCACCAATTTGAAAAGTTGACTATTTTACCTCAACATCTATCAGGTAGGAGAGCCAACACAGCCTCCTTTCTTTAAAAACAACAACAGGAACCAAACATCCACACATTTTGGGGGCAGAGTGGCTGCAAACTGTCCAGCAGAAAAGGACTGGTCCACAGCAGCTGAACATGAGCCCAGCTGTGCCCAGGTGGGCAAGAAGGCCAATGGCTCCTGGGCTGGCTCAGCAATGCTGTGGCCAGCAGGACCAGGGCAGTGACTGTCCCCCTGCCATGGGCACTGGTGAGGCCTCACCTCAAATCCTGTGTCCAGTTCCAGGCCTCTCACTTCAGGAAAGACATGGAAGGGCTGGAGCATGTCCAAGGAAGGGAATGGAGCTGGGGAAGGGGCTGAAGCACAAGTCTGATGAGGAGTGGCTGAGGGAGCTGGGAAAGGGGCTCAGCCTGGAGAAAAGGAGGCTCAGGGGGGACCTTCTGGCTCTCTGCAGCTCCCTGACAGGAGGGGGCAGCCAGGGGAACTCAGGCTCTGCTCCCAGGGAACAAGGGACAGGAGGAGAGGGAACGGCCTCAAGCTGTGCCATGGGAGGCTCAGGTTGGATATCAGCAGGAATTTCTTCATGGAAGGGGTGGTCAGGCATTGGCAGGGGCTACCCAGGGAGGTTTGGAGCCCCTGGAGGTGTCCAAGGAAGGCCTGGATGTGGCACTCACTGCTCTGGGATGGGTGATAAGGTGGAGGTTGGTCAAAGGTTGGGCTCAATGATTTTGGAGGTCTTGTCCAATCTCATTAATTCTACAATTCCATTCTAGGATCCCATGCTTTAACAATGTCTACCTCTTCTGCAGACAAACTTTGCAGTGATGAAACTTTGGGCATTTCCTAAAATTTTACAAGCTGTTACAAAAGGAGCACTCAGAGAAAGGGCACTAAATAAACAACTCCAGAATAAACTCATGACTGTTTCCAGTAACAGGTGCCCCTATTCCTTTATATGCTGCCTGGATGTCTCCAGGGACTGGTTAGGGATGCTTTTGGTGTTTGTTCAATAATTTCTAGCAGGTGGGGCTGTAGAAAAACAAGAGGGAAACATTTTTAATTACAGCCATCCATGGGAGTCCAACTTTTGTCTCCCTGCAGAAGCAGCTGAAGGTTCCTATTCCCAACAAACCTGTGCGTCTTGTACCAGAACCCAGAAAGCAAAGAGAGGAGACAGATTGCCTCTCTCTCCCTCTAAAACAAGGAGATGCTTCAGGGAAAGTGTTGTAGGGGTGCTTTAACCCCTGCTAGCACTGTGCTGGTTCTGTGAGGAAACGGACATTGTCTCATGTCTTTTCCTAGGTTTTTCCATAGGCACTGCAATCATACTAAACAAAAAAATTTGAAAGTAAACCCACCACAAATTGTTGTCTTCAAAAGATAGCACCTTCCCTCAAAAATGAAACAAAAACCAAACCACCAATAATGATGATTTAAATATTAAAAAACCCCAGAAACTAACATAAAAAGCAAATACCCAAAAACCACCTACAAACCAACCAACAACAAAAACCCAAAATCAAATAAAGAAAACCTAATGAGACAGCTGGGCTACTTAAGCAGATAGAGGGAAAATAAACAGCAATAATACGAGATAGAAGAAGCTCATGTACTTAGATAATCCCATATGGATAAAGTGATAAAACCAAAGACAATATTTTTGAAGAATTAAGTATCAGGAAAATGGATAACACAGGGATGGAATAAGAGAAACCTGAAAATTATTTAGGGGACATTAGTGAAGACAGGCAGGGTAGGGTTACACAAGAACCACAGAACCTGATGATGCTGATGGATTGAACAGAACTGCACGTGGAGGCAGAAATGGCACAGAGAGCACTACACAAATGCTTAGTGCTGTTCACATTTACAGTCTCACCAGAGCTGCTTTCTCCTGGGGAAGTGAACATCCTTTCCTGCGTCTAAAAGATGCACCAGTGCAGCCCCCAAGCTAGAGGGGAAAAGTGACTTTCCATCTACAACCAAACAGTTCATCCAGCAGCTGACAAAGACTGACACATGATGCAGAGGACACCTGGAAGATCCTCACCTGACAGGCTGGGGCAGCAACAACCTCAGAGCCTGTTAAGAGCCACAGGGGTCCCACCACACTGACAGGACGAGCTTTAGCACAGCAGCACCAAGCACTAAAGTCAGGCCAGCACACACCCCCCAAAAGTCCTGCCCCAACCCACCTGTTCAGAAATATAACATTTATAAAAGTATATAAAATTTGTAAGTAAAACCAGATCTCAAACAGACTTGCATACTCAACAGAAAAGTGATCGCTTTTAAGAATATCAGTGTATACAGAAATAGTCTTCTGAGACATGAACAAGCACCTGAAAATCCAAAGAGGTCTTCACAAACATTTCCCCACACAAAGCTAGGTAATTCAAAGAAAACTTCTATCTGCACAAGAATTAACTGTGTACAAACACAGAAACACTTCAGTCAGGTTAACACCATTTTAATGCACCAATAAACTAAGCAGAGGAAAATCTTTTACCAGCCTGTAACATAGCAGTGACTGAGAAAACACCTCACAGGCCCCATCAGTGACCTCCGCTATTTATTCTTGGACCAGTTGTCTTCACAAATAAACAGACCTCACATTCCAAGCCCAGCTGTAAGGAACTTTATTAATTAACTTAATAACTTGCTGAGGGTTGAACAGTTCAGGTTTCCTGGCACGGACCAAGCCATCTCTCCATGTGACAACGCACACGTCAGCAAAGCATCCGACAGCTCTAATTGTTTTTCTGTCTGTCAACATCCAAAGTATTATCTCAATTTAGCAAGCCAGCAAATGCCTTTTTTCCCCCCGTCAGCACACAATGTACAGTCTTGTGCTCAGTGCAGATCAGGTTTGGTCATTTGTTTTCCTACAGTCCATCTTTAAAAAAAGAAAAGACTAAAGAGAGGCATCATATAATAAGGAAATATTTGCTGACACTTCCAAGTTTGAAGAAAAGCATTCACCAAAGCTGCAAATGATCCGAACAAAGTGCCTTTGAAACAGTTCAAGCTCAGGGGAAACATTCCCATTTATTTCTTACAGGACAAATAGTTTTAACAGACTAAATAAGAGAAAGAATTTGCAGTACATGCATCCCTCAGACCAATGGGCAGGGCTGAATTAAAGGAGTGTGTTAATAAAAAGGCTGCCCAGGTGGAGTCCCCATCCCTGGAAGTGTTCAAGGAACAACTGGACATGGCACTCAGTGCTCTGGTTTAGCTGACGAGGAGGGGATCAATCACAGGTTGGACTCAATGATCTTGTAGGTCTTTTCCTCCATGGATTCTGTGATTCCATGTGCCCCACAAGTGCTCACGGGATTCCTTTGGGGACCTGTCACTAAGAACACACACTCACATCAGAAATGTAAGATCTCTGTGCTGAAATCACTGTGACTCATTAGAGTTTCTAAGCGAAGCTCATCTGTAGTAAGTTTAAAAAAAAAAAAAAACAACAACTAACCAAGATTGGTTCGGTTTCTAGGATTGTGCAGTGAAGTTCACAGAGAGGTCTGAAAACCAGAAAATCTTCTGGCCATGTGCTTATCTGTTTCCCAAATACAACTCTGTAGCACCTTTTTATTAGCTTTTGGTTTTCCTTCATAGGTATTCAGTTCTTTATTTGCTGTTAGTTAAGTTTCATACCAGTAAAAGCTGATTTGCCTCCCCACTGAGGGTCATCTGACAGCCCCAAATACATTTTTCAACCTGAAATCTGTGTCCAGAATTAACATTGTGCTTTTATGTTAGAATAGGCAAAATAATCCTTACCTCTAATACTGTGCAAATTTCTTTCTGAAGCCAATGGAAGGGTTGGAGAAAAAAAAAAAACCCAAACCAACTCACTTGAGGTTTCTCAATCCCGTAAGTTCAAAACCAGTTCACCTTATGCATAACTTATTTCAGCAATGACTGGGAATAGGAATGCAAAACTAATTTACTGAGAGGCACACAAGCCAAAGCACGCCTGTGATCACAGCTTCTCCCCAGTCTGTCAGCCATCAGCTCCACAGCCACACGTAGTTCTGCTTGGAACCAAGCAGTGGAAATCTGGCATTCCATAGCTACTTCCTCCCCCCACTTCTCCATTACCTTGCCTGAAGCCTCCTTGATTACCTTGTTTACCATGCATTAAGCATTTTCCCTAAATTCCCCATTTATCCTAATTGGCTGATGGTATCTTACTCTTTTCAGATATTTGTTTAGTTTTTAAGTGTAAAGAAAATCCAGCATATATATTTATGGACATATATGCACACACAAATATATATAGCATATATATATATATATATATTCTACTATTTAGCTACCTCTCCACAACTCATTTACAAAATATAGAAAAGGCTGAAGTTTCACAAAAGACAAGCAGATCAGACTAAATGCAAAGTACTTTTCTAGCATTTAAGAAAAAATTATATTCCACGCAGATGTTTGCAGAACATCTTGCTGTAAGTGTTAAGTCACGAGGAAACCTGAGAGCTAAAATCAAGATTTCACCTCATTTCTAATTTTTAGAAGGTTCACAGTGCCTGAAAGCATCATGCACCTCAAACCAGGCCTAAAATCTTGCTGCAGCAGAATTTTGACCAACAAGTCCAGTGACTTTCTGTAGCCCCAGCAAGTCACCAACACGTTGTTTAGTACACCTAAGAGTCAGGGTGCTTTCATTTGTAATTAGCAATAGCCAAACATCCTTTGGAGTCTGGCATTCACCCTTTATTTTTCATTCCCTGTGCTCCTTGTTTTTCCCTATTACGACAGCAGGTAGGGCCCTGGATAAACAGGCAGCTTGTTCCACCCACGCTGTAAGCCATTAATAAGAATAATTACTCAGTGCTAGTAAGGCTTGATTGGAAAATACCAAACAAAGGAGCACAAATAAGCCAGTCCAGCTACCCAGAAAGAGCTTGCAAACCATTCAGAGGAGCATGAACATGGATGCATTTGGAAGGTCTTCCCCACCAGAAGAATCCTGGTTGGAGCCAAGTAACATTTTCCTGATGAAGATAACTGCAAACACAGAATTGGCTACTGGAAATAAGCTCCCTAGTACTTACCAAAAAGCCTCCTCCCTTAGACTGATGAAGAAGAAATATCCTGTGAGATATGCAGCCTCCCATCAGTAAATGGGCAAAAATATTTCATGGCAGGTTCAAGTCAAAAATATCAAGCAGAAGTCTTCTGCAGGCAAAACTTTTATCCTTTATCAGAAAGGAACAGGCTGTGAATTTGAAATCAGCCTATGATTTTCTTTGAAAAGAAAAGTGTTTACACAGAGGTAGCATCCAATGTTTTTTTTGTGGGACTAACCCTTGTGGAGGTTATTCTTTTGCTATTCCAGAAGAATGCTCTGAGATAATAAGCACTGCTTGAAACAAATAAACCAGAGGTCCCACAACCATGAAGATGACAGTGTTGAGAACAAGCTTGAGAAAGAGTTTAAGACCAAAGAATTTTCTTCCATGAGACTGGCCAAAAGACAGTCTGAAATCTGTGTCAAACAGGCCAAAATCCCAATGCCACAAGTGATATCCAAAGACACAACACGCCCCCCTCACCTGTGAGAGGACAGCACAGCACCAACACAGGAGTTTGTACAAGCATTGAAGTGCAGGCAGTTGTTTCTGGCAACAATGGCTGCACGAAATCGTGCCTCTGGATAACCCAAAATTCCCCAAGTCGCAGTTTCCCAGACAAATTACCAGTTGACTTCCATCCAGGAACCCTCAGCTGCCTAGAACAGGAACTGCTGCTTGCACTGCAATTTCTTCTGCTGCAATACAGCTAACAGTTTGGTGGGGAAAAATGAGGGAAAGAAACATTGTTCTGAAGCAGGGAATGCTACAACTGGTATTTTGCCTAATTACAGAACATTCCCGACCTCTCCCTGAGCTACAATCTCTCCTTGAGCTGCAATCTTTACAGCACAGAAAAAACAAATTGTCTCTTCTCTTTGTATTGGTGAGAATTAGCTAAAAGGAATTAACTTGTTTTCTTTTGGGGATGAAGGAGTGATAGGAAGAGGTAAAGCATTCATCCACACTTCTTGTCAGCTCTTGCAAATATACACTTTGTTAATGGCAACTATTGAGTTATTACCTGAAATAATCCTTCCACCTTGAAAACTGTATTTCTGACTTCAGTATTTTAATTCTAAGACTGATCTCTGACTTCAGCAAGTGTGTTAAGTCTTCAGGACACTTTCCTGCACAGTGTTTTAATCTAAATCACACGTGACAATATGAAGAAACCAGAGACACCACTTAAAAATTATTTAACTGCAGCACAAAACATTCATCCAACTTGGGATACAAATGATGACATAGCTACAAACCTCCAGGATCACAAACTGTGTCTAAAATGCTCATGGCCTTCATAAAGATGAGTTCCAACCAGCTGTCACGAACACAGATAGATGGCTGGAGTGATAGTGCTCCCATCACAGTCTGTAACACTTTGTATCTTAAGTTTGGAGCCACAAGGCTTGACCCAACTGTGCTGCAAAACGTTTTCAAATCCCCACAAAATGCTGGAAAGGAAACAAGCCAGCAGATGAGCCAAGGAAACAGATGGCTTACTAAAGTTCCTTTGTATTTGGTCACTGCTGAGAGCATAACCTTGCATTTTTAACAGTAAGTTTCACACTCTTGCACTTGAATTAATTCAACAAGACTAACAACTCTGAAATTAATACTCTCCTTTCCCTAAGATTAGATATAAAAAGCATTTGAACTCCACATGGACTTGTGGTACAAAAACCCAAGGGTGTTTTGGAAATGTTGACAGCACTCAAGTCAGAGTTTAAAGGATCCTTGCTTCTACTAGATTTCAGGCAGAGTTTCTAAAGCAGAAATTAAAAAATTTAAAACTTAAGAGCATTATATTTAGGATATGTACCAGCAAATCAAAACAATACCTGAAGCAGCACTTCTTTCAGCTCTTGAGACAGGATTTACTATGATACAAGTGTGAATTCAATTCAAGCAGGCTTACTCACTAAATCCCAACCCTGAATCTGTTTCAGGATTAGGACTGAAGTATCACCTTCATTCTACATGAAGCACTCTTTTTCCTCATTCTGTAGTTTAGCTACTAACAAAATTGTCAGTATGAAACATGACAATCCTAGAGAGGCAGAATTCAGTGGATTGATCCTAGAAAGCCTCACTGGCCACCACTGTTCTAGGACGGGCTGGATCACAGAGTTACACAATGGTTTGGGTTGGAAGAGACCTTAAAGCCCATCTCATTCCAACCCCCTGCCATGGGCAGGGACACCTTCCACTAGCCCAGCTTGCTCAGAGCCCCATCCAGCCTTGGACACTGCCAGGGATGGGGCAGCCACAGCTTCTCTGGGCAGCCTGTGCCAGGGCCTCAGCACCCTCACAGGGAATAATTTCTTCCTCATATCCAATCTAACCCTGCTCTCTGTCAGTGTGAAGCCATTGCCCCTTGCCCTGTCACTCCAGGCCCTTGTCAAGAGTCTCTCTCCATCTTTCCTGTGGGCTCTGTTCGGGCACTGCAAGGCCACAATGAGGTCACCCCAAAGCCTTCTCTTCTCCAGGCTGAACAATCCCAATTCCCTCAGCCTTTCCTCCCAGCAGAGCTGCTCCATCCCTCTGCTCCCCTTGGTGTCCCTGCTCTGGACTGGCTCCAGCAGGATAGCTGGTGGCAGCACAGCAGAGGTTCAGACAGCAACTGGGATGGATTTATTCTGTGGCAGAGGAATATCCTTTTCCAGATACATTATCCAAGGAGACTGTACTGCATATAAATGCTGTGACAAACAGCTCAAAAAAAGACATGGGCATTAAATAAACATCTCCTGATTCATCATCTCAGTCAACAGGCAGACATTTACTGCACTGTAATGTTTTCCAAAGCTGTGTAAGTATTTGCTCCTCATTAGTAGCAAATATATAGTGCATTTGAGAAAACAGCTTTATTGCACACCACTTTATTAATAAACGGCAGCATTAGGTGGAAGTCACATCTATACATCTCTAATATGGTCTAAGTAGTGTGTGGGAGTGAAAGAAAAAGAGCAGAGAAATAAGCAAGCTGGTTCATTGCAGAGGAAATATTTATACGAAAGCTACAATACACACACCTTACTTCAAAGTCGCCTTAGACCACAAAATGCCAAGGCTTCAAAGGAGACAAAATAGGTCATTCTCCAAACTGGTTCCAAGGAAGACACAGCTCCACCCATTCAACTTTTCCCCTCTCCCCTCACGGCTTGTCCACAAACATTCACACCCAGCTGAGGGATTGAAGACGTTAGTGTGTAATTGCCAATATTTACACTAATGAGGCAATGAGCTCATCTGCTGCCTTTTGGCAGGACTTGCTTTAACTCTTGGTTTTGTAGGACTGAATCTGTTCTTTACACTTCAGTCGAGCCCACGTGCAGCATTTGCTTTGTCATTTGACTACAGCCACCCTGAGCTGTCAGAGAGGTGTTCCCTGCACCTCAAATGTGAGCTGAGGGCAAATTTCAGAAAAACAAAAAACCACAAACATACAAAAAACTTACTACACTTCCCACATCTCAAGACATGGCCCAAAACACACCACCTTCTTCCTCTATATTTGGCGAACCTTGCCTACAAATGAGCCCATTCCTCCCCTTCCGAGTTTGCACTGAAGGATGCAGGAAATAAAATACATCCTGCAACTGAAATCTATTTAAATTTGAATTAACAGAAGTTTTAAAAGTCAGTTAAGCACATGGTTTAAAGCCATGGTATGACACGACTACCAAAATCTCACTGTAACGAAATGCAATTTCTGAAACAGAAACCAGGTGAGGCACTTTCAACTTAATCAACGTAACTGTTCCAAAAAAATTATAATCTCAGTGAGCAGATACATTATTCATTAAACATTACCTAAGAAATTTCAAGTTGCTCTCCTGGCAACCTAGAAAAGTCTGCAAGACAGAACAGAACATATTACTAGGAGGAGTCTTTAAACAGTTAAGCAAGATAAATGAGTGGGGGGAGCGTACCACTTTCTAAAATTTACACTTGGCTGTGCTTACTTCCATATTTCCCCAGGCACAAAAGAACTTCTTTGCTTCTTCTATTCTCTATTTATAGGACTCAGCTGGATCACTTAACTATTTCCCCTCTCTTGACAATTGTGAGCTTGGCTAATTTTATTAGAGCAAAATCTGAGGTAATCATAACACACAGCAATAGCTTATGGGCTGAAATTCTAGAAGTGCATTACTTAATTCATGGAACCACAGAATGGGTTGGGTTGGAAGGAATCTTAAAGTTCATCTCCTTCCAACTCCCTGCCATAGGCTGGGACACCTTCCACTATCCCAGCTTGCTCAGAGCCCCATCCAGCCTGGCCTTGGACACTGCCAGGGATGGGGCAGCCACAGCTTCTCTGGGCAACCTGTGCCAGGGCCTCAGCACCCTCACAGGGAACCATTTCTTCCATATAGATAAACCTAATTTCCCCCTCTTTCAGTTTTTTGAAATTCCCATAGTTTTCAGTTTGGATTCCCATAGCTCTGTGGCAGTGCCACAGGCAGCTCCAAAGTGAGCCTACAACACTTTGGCCAACTGGCCACACTGCACAGAATGGATGTGGAACCAAATTCCACTTCAGGAGGTGGGGATACTTAGGTTCTCTATTCAGCTGATAATTTTAGAGAAACTGTTACTTTCTAAACCACTGATTCTCTGTAAGTTTGGTTAAACTCACCTGAACTCTGAAACTCACTGGGAAGAGCGAGAAGTGCAGAGATGAACATCATAATAAATACACTTCCCCTTGGAAGTCTTATAAAGATCATGTATTGCATTCTTAGAAAGTCCCAGCAAAGAGCTCTTCAGGAAAAGCATTATTCTCTGCCAAAAAACTGACAGCAATTAACAGAAATCACGGCCAGCAATGCCAATGGAAAATGGATGTTAGGTCAAATTCAATACAGCAAAGGGCGGGGGGGGGGGGGGAAGTTTTCATTTTCCTGCTCCTGCCTTCTTTCTCCGTGGCAACATTTTTTAAACCAGCACAACTTTCCACGTATTGATTTCCCTCTGTATTTTCAGACAGCATCTGTATTTTGCACTTTCTGAGATACAGCCTTTCGCTGCTGGCCACGCAGTCACAGGCTTTCATCTCAGCTCCTAATGGCTACACCTTCCTTCTTGCACCCTCAGCAAGCCCACCGTGTCCATTTGCCCAGCACAATGATGTCAGGACAGATTTCTGCCATCAGCAGACTTGCCAAATACAGGCAGGACAAAGCAGCCCTCCCCTTTCTTCACTCGATCCACTTAGTTTCACTCAGGAAGTCCTTCCACACTGATCTCTGCCCTTCATATTTACTTCTCACTCATTTTACTCAGTGAACTCCTCATGGCTCACTCACCAGAGTCACCTCAGACACGCACATGGAAGTGAAACTCCACCAAATTACTGGTTACATCTCTTGATCCTCCTTCACACTGTCCCTTAACCAACTTCTGCAAAACACAATGCATCAGCAGGTGTGACCCAACTGCTTTTCGGGCTGATTGAGCTCACTCTACTCATCTCCACACCTTGGGCAGGATGCACCTTCTCTTTGGGGGTTCTGCTGCCTTTCAGAGAGGCCAAGATAAGCACAGTTCTGCTTTAAAGAGCTCCTGCAAAGCACACAGAAGATGGGCAACGTAATCGAGACCTTCTGGAAGTACACTCATCCCTCCAGAAGGAATTTTATCATCATTCCTCCTTCACCATTTCTCCTGAACTTATGAGATGCCTGCGATGCCAGACACTGGTACTGAAGAACACAGAATCATTAACATTGGAAAAGATCTCCAAGATCATTGAGTCCAACCTTTGACCAATCATCACCTTGTCAACTAAGTGCCACATCCAGGCTTTTCTTAAAGATCTCCAGAGATGGTGACTCCACCACCTCCCTGGGCAGGCCCTTCCGATGCCTGACCACCCTTTCCACAAAAATTCTTCTTGAAGCCTTCCTGCCATAGAGCCCAAGTTAAACAAAACAGCATCTCAGCACTGGTGCATGAAATGCTGTGGTGAACTCTCTGGGTTATCATCCCACTGCTTATGAAGGATGAAGTCCAGCCTGCATTTCTCTTTGGAAGCAGAAAAAAAAAAAACCAAACCAAACCCAAGAGATCTGATTAGGACATTTTTAGTTTCCCCTGGTCTTTCTTACTTCAAAAACCCCCAGTAGCTGTGGATTCTGTTTCTATGGATTCCTCTTCTGCACAGAAAGAGAGGAGAGGCTGTGCAGCCTGGAGAGCCACTGGCAGCACGGGGTACATAAAGAGAGTGGGTTAAGGATTTAGAACTGTGTGAGGGAGCTTAACAAAAAGAGCCTGGTCAGTTTTCTTTTAAATAAAAACTGGTTGCTGGGATTTCTAATCTTTATTGATATGCAGCTATGGAAGTGTACAATACTAGGTAACATCAGGAGGCCAGAATGGCTTATTAAGCACAATTACCTAGCAAGCAATCTAAATCCTGGAAAGAACTCAAGGGGAAGTGCCCACAGAAAGTTGTTGCTAATCATAAGATAGTAAGCAAATAAATGCCTAAAACTGTGCAAAATTTAAAGCATTAATGAGTTCAGACATCCAAAACACAACATTTAAATTAAAATCCAATTACATGAGTCTCCTCAGACCTAGGAAAAGTTACATGAAAGTAATCTGGAATTATCTTTTATAAAATTATTATTTATAAAAGTACAAAGCCAGGCTTACAGAGTGAGGTAAAACAGGCATTCACATTTTTCTTCCTATTTAGTTATGAATGACCTGAATATTAACTTACAGGTATTTGTGAGTAAAGATTTTTACAATTTGACAAATGAGATGCATTTGACTTCATTTAGCTGATTTTTTTTTTCCTCACTCCAAGATATCAAATACTAAAGCATGTTCTCTTAACAACTACAATTCAAAATGGAAACCTTTATTTCTTTAAAGCCCAGAAATTCTCATTTTCAGACATTGTGCAACTATCCTTCGTAGGAAGCAGTCTGCAGAACTGCCAAACCTACATGGCACAAAGAGAAGAGATTGTATCAGAACGACATCCCTCCAAAAAAGCTGAGCTTCTTTCCTGCCAGAGAGAGACATTACTAATGTGCATTGCAATTAGTGCCAAAGAACAATACTATCTTTGCAGTTGCAGACTGGAAAAACTACATTTTGATGTTTACACAGCAGTAAATGAAGTGGGAAAACTTTTGAGTTGGGTAATAAGCACATTTTTCCTCTCAAATGTTTAATGACAGTGAATCATTAAACACCCATGAGGTGAGGTCTGCCACATTTTGCTACTATGAAGATTAGAATATTGCAGAATTCCCTAGCGATCGATAAATTAATAAAAACCTAAGTCATTTTAACATTAGAGGCCACAGGAATTGCATGATCCCATTTTATTCACTGCTCTACAGCGAGAGGATGCAGACCTTGCCAAAGCTTAATAAATCAATGGAAAAAAAAGTAGAAAATGGTTTGCCTGCAATACCCAGGGCTTGGATGCAGCAACCCATGTCTCAAGAATCAAATATTTTTGAAGCAGAAAAGCCAGGGACTACTGTCTCTTCATGTAAGTGGCATTTCCACACACCACCCCTCCTGCCATTTATTATCAATACTTCTGTCCTTTCCAGACATCCTGTCTCCACTTACATTCCATTTTCAGTTTGCCCTCAGCTGGCAAGCACAAGATGAATCCCAACTCTGAAAAACCACTGGCAGAGATTTTTTTCCCCAACCATCAGACCACTGCATTTCCTCAGAAACATGTTCGAAGTATTCAACTTGAAATGCACTTCAAATACTTGAAGTACTGCTGCTCCAAGTGCAAAGAAACTGTTCAGATGTGGATATAAGATCCAAGTTTTATGTAAGGACAGATTTGCACAGGACAATAAAGTGAAGGAAAAGAAGCCTTAAATGAGAAAGCAAGAAGCTACATGTAATAAAAATGTGACCAAGTGAGGAAAAGGAAAGAAATGGATGCACATGCCATAGTTTCTTCAATTTCAGCTCTGCTACCCCACCAGTCTGAACAAGTGCAACACAGACAGCAAGGAAACAAGAGGCACTTTGTGCCGTGTCCAGCTCTGGAGTGGGGAAGAGAGACAAGAGATGAAAAGTATCTCTTGTAATACAAAGAATGCAGCAAAACTCAAGGATCCCAGCGAAACCACATTCAAAGGAATCTCATTTTCTTCCTGTAGTGACTCAATGGCCAGGCAGCAGGAGAAAGGTGTGCACCCAGCCAAGCTGAGACGGGCAGGAGAAGCAATGAGAACCTGAGAGGCAGCACCTTCCCCTTCAGATTATTCCTCATGTCAATCAGAACTTGCTGGCACGTCAGAGCAAACCTCTCCCTGAGCCAGAGATCCTCTCAGAGAGCACCCAGGAACTTCTCCCACCAATTAATACCTTTCAGTAGGTACCAGTCAAAGAGGAAGGGCAGAAAATCATGAGCTCAATGAATGAAATATTTTCTGATTCATGACCTGGGGCACTCGCATGAAAAAGGAATTGCACTCTGCTTCCATGGCTCTGGAAGGGAGCATGCAGGTTTTTTAGCCCAGCCAGCAGAAGCATCTGCCCAGCTTGGGTAAGTCAAAGACATCTAAAGCATGACAAACACAGGCCACAAAACAGCTGGAGAATAAAGTCTCAGTGCTCACACACCAACAAAGCTGGTTTTGTTGCTTATCAAACATCCCAGAAAATGCAGTATCACTATGCAGAAAAACATGAAGCAGCATTCTGCGAGTGAAAGCTTCTGAAGTGGCTCTCAAAACAAGGTTTTTGTCAACTGTATTTAAGACTTTGTGTGAGTTAACTCAATTTAAAGAGTCATTAGACCTACTCTGAACTTGAAAGAAAAAGTTATGTCTATTTTTGCCCGCTTTTTATATTTAAAGTTTAAGTAGTGAAAGAAAAACATTTCCCCGAGTTACTCCTCTGATTTGATGTCCACTTGTGCTGCCAGAGTGAATAAATTCTGTTCCTTTTCTTCATTACTTTATTTATTGATTAACACTGAATAAAAGTGGATCGATTTTTTTTTTAAGTACAAAAATCTATTATTACTCCATGATTCCAGCTGGGCAAAAAAAATGTTTTAATAAAACACATACTACAAGTTGACCCTGGTCTTGTGCCCCAGAACAGACAGCAAAATAAAGTCACGTAACAACAACAAATTACATTAGTTATGCTTAAGGGAAAAAAACAAATTGGTTTATCCAAAACAAGCGAAGGTAAATAAGTAACTCTCCCCGTGTGAGGATGGGCAGGCACCATCCTGATGAATTCCCAGCAGGCAAATACCTTCTGCTCTCATACAATAAAATCATTCAGAGACAGTAACTCACATGACTTGTTCTAAGTGACAAATAAAGGAGTGACACTGCAGTCACCTGGCAGCTGGCCACAAACTCGCTCCACTGAATGGAATTTATTCAAAATAGTGTCAACAACAAATTCTTAAATATTTTAATTTGGCAGAAGAAAACCTGGCTCAACACCACTACATTCCAAGCCTCCTGGAGTTCCAGGTTAACATACATATGCATATGTGCTCTGGCTAAATATCATGAGAACATCAAGAGACCAGTGTCTGTCTAAATAATTCTGTGCACTGGTTTAGCCAGCAGGAGTGTCCCATGGTTGGCACCACCCCACCCCCCTAACCATCACACCCCTTTAGCAAGAAGATGATGTTGGTTGAAGGCAGCAATTAATGCTCTGGAAATGTTTGCTTTAGAAACAATCCACTGATGTGCATTAAAGAGACATGTAACGTGCCTAGAATGTAGGGCTGAAAGTGCTTTAATGAATAACCCAAAACACCTCGCAAGTATGAGGCAACTTAAGACAAGTCTGAAGCCAAACTAGAGTCAACACAGCGTTTTGGATGCTGTACATATGGATAGATGCACCCACACACAAGTACCACCCTTCAGCAAAGCTCCTCTTCATCCTACAGTGCACACTGTATATATGTGCACTGAGATTTCTGCTAGTTCCACACAGTATATTAAGGATAATGAAAGTATCCATCCAATGCTGCTTTGCTTCAGCTTTTCCTGTAGTAAGATAAAGCTGTTGCACCTTTGTCTGTACCTCTGATACACAGAACATGAGACAAGCTGTCATTGTGGCAAATGAATGAAGGAATTTATTTGGTTCTGTTGGTCCCTCAGCTGCTTCAGTTACCAACAGAATACTGCTATAAATACTGCATTAGCAATAGAAGGAGTTGTAGAATGGCAATATACACACAGAAACCAAACAGGTGCCATGACTGGTATGGAAGTCTATCACTGAAAAGCTGATGTGTGCACAAAAGGCAAATCAGCTTTAAACAAGGCCTGTAAATGGTGACAAGGCAGAGAAGAAGCTGCATTCTCAGTTTTTCTCACTTGCTTCACCAACCTCATCTACATCATTAAACAGGGGACTCAAAAAATCAAACCAATATGAAAAATAAACCAATGCACAATCTGAAAGTATATATTTTAGTCTAAGTTCTATATTTTTCCTGTATCAAGGATTCATCACATTGTCAGGACAAACACTATCTGCTACTGTTTATTTTTCCTGACAACTTTTTCTGATTTCTGTCTGAGTGGCCAAGCTGAGGACAAGTCCTTACAGCAAATCACAGATTCATTAAGGTTGGAAAAGACCTCCAATATCACAGAGTCCGACCTTTGACCAAACACCACCTTGCTACCTAAACCAGACTTGTTTCTTAAACACCTCCAAGGATGGTGACTCCTCCCCTCCCTGGGCAGCCCATTCCAATGCTTGACAAGCCTTTCAGCAAAGAAATTCCTTCTCAGGTGAAGATCTGCTGCCCAGGATCATCTGCCAAGAAGAGGAGCCAAGCACGAAAGTCTCCTCTCATTCCACACTCCCCAGTGACAGGTTAGCTGTGGGCCTCCCTCCTACACAGCAGGAAGGTGCATATCCATGGAGATCACACCACCACAGGAGAGAGAAAGGCAGCAGGGCCAGGGCAGGTCTGCCCAGAACACAACTGTTCAGGGAAAACGTTGCACAGAGCAGGGGAACTGGGATCTTGCTCAGATTTCTCCTCTCAGGAGGAAAGGGGGAGTGATGAACTTATGAAGTTGCCCCATCCCTGGAAGTGTTCAGGGCCGGGTTGGATGGGGCTCTGAGCAAGCTGGGATAGTGGAAGGTGTCCCTGCTGTTGGCAGGGGGGTGGAAGGAGATGATTTTAAGGTCCCTTCCAATCCAGGCCATTCTGTGACTGTTTAAGCTTCAGAGTTTTCAGAATGCTTTACGTGCAAGTACTTTCAGGAGGGAGAAGGGAAACTCTTACTTGGAGGGTTTTTTGCTAACTTCTTACCTGCAGATGAAGACAGAGATGTGTGCTTATGCACAATCTGCTACTCCAGGCATCAGGGTCAACTCTGCTGACAAGGGCAGCTCCTAGAAGGAAAAAAGATAACTATTGTTACACATCAGTAAAACAACCTTCTTGAGGATGAAGTTCTATCCCTCCTCCTTCCTCTAATGTATTGGAAAAACACAGTGTTCACCTGGCACCTATAGACCTACAACAGCCTGGTACACACAAGCAGTATTTTATTTTTGAAGTTTGTTCAAAAAGAAATGTGGAATACCGCTCTTAATTTGCTGCTTCTTATACCTGGTGTGACATGTTCCTGCTATAAATAACTAAGTGTGGTAAACAACATTTCAACAGCTTTCCAGAACATTAGAAAAAAAAACCAAAACAAAACAAAAAACCCTAAGCACTGTATTAGGTAGTCACGAGCATCTACCACTGCTAAATTGTAAATATAGGAGATTGTGAAATAATCTTCTTTCCCAATTTTCTTTTTAAGGAAAATAATCCTCACACTGGAGCTGTTCCAGATGTAAAACCCTCCAAGTGCTCTGGAGCTGCACACCCCAACTCCCTTGCAGCAGTGAATCACGAGCAATGCACGCACAAATAGCCAAACAAACTGGGCAAAAGGTAACAAATCCCAAACTGCTGATTAAGACTAATAATCAGCTTGGAAGGGATGCTTACTACAACAATGTTTAACAGCATCATTGTGACAGACTGACAGACATTGCTTAATATTATGGCACAGCCAAGGAGAACATGTGAAAAGTGGTTATTTTTCAACATTCGTGACCAAAGATTTTCTGAATAATATTTTAAAGGAACATATCTATTATGTGTAACTCTACATGGGAACTTTATAGAGTGCAGCATGGAAAAACAGCTGTAAATCAGAAACTTTCCACTGGTATTTCAGCATCTCCTCTGCCACTGTTGTCAGACACTGAATTTTGTCCAGACAAAATGTTTGTCTCCTAATATCTGTCTGATAGAAAGATGTAATAAGTACCAACTCCAGCATAAGAAATTCTTAAGAGCTCAGAAAACAACAAAAACCTCTTAAAGATCTGGAAAGAAGGGAGGTCTGTAAAATACTAGACCATGCAAACGAAGCATCAAAGCCCTATAAGAGTAATTGCTTCTCTCATCATAGCCCAAACCTCCACAACAGGACATAAAGGAGCTCCAAAAGTCTCAGGCACATATCAAATCATTTTCACCACGACTGACTGAATATGTAGCTTTCATTCACTGTCATGGTTTAGCATAGCTGGGAGTTGTAGTACATTCACAAATCAATATTAATTAAATTCCTGGGTTTCCAGAATATGTTTTTGTGATGTTTTGTGCTTTCCACTCTGCAGAGCCACTAACATTTACTAATGGCTCACATGAGCTTTTTATTTCAGCTCAGAAATGAACAGAATAGTTTTTGGTGAGTTTATGGCTCTCAGCTGAGAAGCTGTAATTTAACAGAAGGAAGATACACTTGTTGAATCTCCTTAATGGATTTGATCTCAGTTCCATTATAGAACATTGCTTTAAGTTCTCTACTCAGGTTTATTCACCACGTAGTCCTAAGTAGGGTCAAACTGTCATAGAAAATGCAGAACATTCATCTAGCCCACCACATCAGGTTAAATCACTAGTGCTTGAGCCCCAGTTACTAGCCAATCCCCATTTACACATGTTAGATTAGGAAAATAAATCTGGTTTTAGGATACAGATGGTGAATTAGTTAATCCAGAGACACAGATGCTTGAATTTTGCTGGGGGAGGGAGAGATAGAAAAGAGAGAGAGAATCATCTCACCCCAGACTATGAAAGCTGAGCTTTGAGAGGCTAAAAGTTGTATTCATCTACTGCAAACTGATCAACTGCCAATATATAAGTAGTAAACATTCAATTACTGCTGTTTGTTAATTACCCCAGGGCATTTTATACAAAAGCCAAAGAACAGTGGATTCTGAACCTGAGAATGGAGGGGCCATGATGCTGATGAAGCAGCAGGAACCAACACTTCCACTCCAACAGAGCCACATTATCTGCAGCTCTATTGAAGCCCTAAAGCTCTTCTCAGACCACTCTGCAAACTGAGTGGGAAGGAGTAAGGATAAGAGCCACATTCTGTCCTTAGGGACCCCTATTAAATCAGATTCCCAACATCAGCCACTTCCTCTTTGTTTTCCTCAAGCCATATGGCTTCCTGACAAAATCTGTACAAACAATAAATCCATTAATCAAACCACTGCTGGAGGAAAAGGCCTTTTTTTCCCCCCCTTCCCTTCATCAATCCAGGCATTTTAATGGAGATGTTTTATGTATTTTAGTTTATGAAAGTCCCAAAGAAAATACTAAAGTGGCCTTTGTTCTCACACTGCAGCCCCAGTTCCAGTTCGTACTTGTAGAAGGAGATCCTCACACAAAATGCAAAGAGATACAAGAACAGAGAGAAGTCAGTCAAACCAGCAAGAAAGGAGTCCAGCCTAATTGAATCTCAGCAGGGATACAGCAGAAATTGCTGCCTAGGTTCGCTGGCATACTGTCTCAAAAAACCAAAATAACAAAACTTACAAAGAAAACATAATTAACAGAAGTAGGTAAAATAAGAGAGGCATTAAAAGTCTATTCAACAAGGCTCTGAGGAGATGCACACATGCAAATACCACAAGCAGCTGTAAGGAAGAGTTTCTTTTAAGAGATGCCACAAAAAAGGACTTCCCCAGAGGCCAGGTTTCTTTTTTCATCAGGTGAAACAAGATGACCGAACTGCTACACAATCCATCTGTTTTGGCACCTCCACACTGGTAAAATCATGCTGGTGATGATGTGCATCTCAGATCAGGAGGAAATACACACTGCACATGAAGGGAACTCAATGGGAAGGAAGAAACACAGAGCAGCAAGATTTCTCCCTCTTGTAGGTGGGGAAACTCCCTTTCCTGCACGTGGAAAGATCTCACACTTCTCTGAACAAAGGGAGAGGAAAATTAAACCCAAATCTAACCAGGCTTTTTCTTTCACCAAACCAAATATACACTTGAGGGACTGCTGGAAATGCAAACTGCCTGTTTTGATGATCTGCTCCCACAGAGGCTCTTCCCAAACTTCTTTGACTAAACTTTTATTAGTCAATAGTCTGCAGTGCAGGAGGAGGATTGGGAAGAACAAGAAATTACTTTCCAACTCAGGTGGTCTCTTTCAGTCACACATTTCTCAAGCAACTGTGACCCTTCCACTCACATGGAACAAAAACAAGACTGGTAACCAATCTTTTTACCTTAAAACATGTTTTATTTTCTTCACAGGTGGTCTATAGCTTACTGGATGATCAAAACTGTTCCTCAACTCATGTGAGCCAAAGCAACCCTGTGTTTAAATGAAATTCAGGAAACACAAAGCAGTTTATGACACTGACAAAGACCTTACAGAGAAAGAGCATTAAAAAAGGTATGAAGTTCACTTTTCAAAACTTGGAGTGGGTTTTTTTGGGGATAGGTTGGTGCTTGGGGTTTTTTTGAATACAAGAAAGCAGAATTCTTGATTAAAAGCAGGAAATCTTTGAAATTACATCCCTTTCTGTCTTGGTTGAATTAAGTAACAATTAGCCACAAAGGAGAAAAAAAAATACAGAAAGAATGGCTTAGAAAGTTTGAGTCATTATCTCCAAGGAGACACATCTGTAATTTTAACAAGGTCAGAACATTTCAGTCAGTTCTTGTGGGTAATGGGAGATACAAGATGTTAGCTTCTGTTCCTATCAAGGAAATGACAACTCTGAAAGATTGCAGATATCACTTGGAGCCTACACCACTATGAATTATTGGCCTCGAGGCCACAGGCTGGTAAGATACAACATCATATCCAAAGTACAGATGGATTTGTGGATGCCTCGAGGTAGTAATGAAAGGTGTGTTTGTTTTGGACAGAGCGGTGAGCAGGATCAGGTGCTGCCAGCTAGGGAGGCCTTTTACCACATCTGGGGAAGATAGTCCCAATTATCTTCTCATCACTGGTAATCAGAAGTCATCCTTCAGCAGCTATATAACAACCCAGGTAAAAATAAACCTGGGATTGGTGTTTGGCTTCCAGCAAGAGTAGAGCCTGCCTGCCACAAGTCAGTCAGAGCAGGCACATCCTGGCTTGGAGCCTCATTTACAAGCCTGGGGTATGAGGAGGTATGAGGATGGGCTGCAGGTGCGAGATGGTGTCTTCACATCAGGAGTGAAAACAGAATACAGGAAATGCTGACAAGAAAATTTAGGGGCACACCAGTGGACTTACAGTCCTAGGTAGGCAAGGCAAGGGCAATTCTCCCTCCTGCCAGCTCACTCTTCTGCCCTTTCTGACCCTATTGCTAACAGCATGTGCTCCCAAATTAACAGGATCTGTATCACCCTGCTTTGGCTACTACTCTTACCTACGGGGACAAAACTGATCCAAACTGGAAGCAAGACATGTTATGAAGAAAATATAAAGACCATCAAACTCTTCATGTCTTCACTGATTGCAGTCACTTGTTCGTGTGCTCACTTGACTGTCAAAGGTGGCCAGTCACAACAAGATCCAAAAAACTTATTCCCTCTCTTCCCTGAGCAACCGAACACCTCAAATAGAATTGAGAGAGGACTTGTCCACCCCAGACTTCATTGCACCTTCAAGTCCCATACCCTGCATTAGCAGCAGCAGCACCATTTACATCCCAGAAATGAAGGTGCTTCTTTGTTACTGCTATTTAGCTCTTCTCAGGAAGAGGAAAAAAACTGCTTATCTTCAAATACAACCCTAAACTACCCCTTATTTTCTCCCAACAATGTATCCTAGTTCTTTAAGATCTACTGTGGTGTTGAAAAGCAAGTGCTACAAAAAAACATGTTGACACATAAACCAAGAAGAATGAAATTAAAATTATAAAGCAGCTTGGCGTAAAAGAAAAAAGTATTGACTGAGATCTCCAGAGTTCTGCCTGTCATTTTTCTCCTTGCAAGTACGTGAAGGGCATTTGCTTTCCAGGAACAAGAGGCTTGAATTAATTTAATACATTTCTAAGCCTTTAGAGTTCCAGTTGTTGAGAAAAGAGAAAATAGAAGAAAAACACTTGAAGCCATTTATCTTCTTTTTGTTTAAATGACACAGCCAAGAGAGCCCCAGCACATGAGCTCAGAGGACATCAGAGCAGAATACCTACAGGTAGAACACATTGCTTTCTCTTCCTCCAAACGAACACTTTATTTTGCAACCCCTGTGATTAAAGCCCATGGAACCATTGCTCCAGCATGAAAAGGGGGTGGCTGATGCAGCAGAGAGCCACCACAGCTCACCCACAGCCTCACCTGCATGTCCTACTCTACTCCCTCATCCCTGCGGCTGCTCCTGGAAATTGCACAGAAACCAGGAGTTTCTCTTCTCCTTGTCAGCAAGAAGACTTTGTTTTTTCAACACAGGAGGCACTGAGGTGTCACACTCACCGACAGGAGGAATGCTTTCCTCTGCTTCCTTCAGCGGCCCTGGAAGCATAATGGCTCCAACAAGCTGCTGATCAGAGGATTCCCTCCCAAAATACTGACCTGGCCACACCACTGTGGCTCCACACAGCCAGGCTCACTTCACAAGGTAATTATCCAACAGAACAACGCAGAAAGTCATGGCAAGAATTTGCTCTGTTGTTTAAAATTTCTTCTTTTTCACTCACAGTCAACCCAAAGTCTGCCCTGTAGATTTAAAGAGAGCAGCTCCTTCACTTTACATTCCTTCCTTACCTGCACCATTTCACACTTGACTACTAATTCTTTAAACACAGCAAACTCTTTCCATGCCTACCTATGACTAAGTATTTTGCCCTGGTTCTCAGAAAAGCACGTATGAGAAAGCATATTTAAAGAAAAAGAGCAAGAGACTGAATAATACAGTCAAGCAGCACTTGGCAGAAATCAGGATTAGGCCTGTGTATTCACATACCCAGTGACCTGTTTGGGTTGTAGGTTAGCTCCTGTTATTAATCCCAGTGGTTAGAACTACAGGAAGGCATTTTAAAGGAACGATTCAAGTTAAAACATGTATGTCATTAAGCATGCACGTCTCTGAAAAAGTACAGTTGGGCAAGTCATCCAGGTATTTAGGCAACATAGAAAGGGGAGCACATAAAAATAGAAGTACAGTGACATGGCATTTGTTTTCATTTCTTTCCTTGAGGATAAGTCCACTTGACAGTAACTGAAAAAAAATAATGGAGTAAGATTCTGGTTTATTTCCACTTGTGTAGTTAAAACGATGTAGAACTAATGAAAAATAAACCCAGATCTCCCTTCCCAGAGAAGCTGTGGCTGCCCCAAATCCCTGGCAGTGTCCAAGGCCAGGTTGGATGGGGCTCTGAGCAACCTGGGATAGTGGGAGGTGTCCCTGCCCATGGGGGGGATGGAACTGGGATGAGCTTTAAAGTTGCTTCCAACCCAAGCTATCCCAAGGATTTTACGATTCCTTCAGCACCAAGCAGGTGTCCCTGCCAGCAGAATGACTGCACTGGTGGCAGGGCAGGGGCTCACCTGGTGCAGCCAGAACCCAACGGCCCCTCCAGTTCGCTCACAGCCGATGTTACAATTCCTGGCTAAACAATGCTCCACTTTCTAGGCACTGCCAGACAATTTCCATTTCCACATCATATCAATTTATAGGCAATTCTTGAGAGCCTGTTCTATTTCTGAAAATAATGAAAGACTGCTGCTATCTTTGCTTCCCTGGGTTGTTTACACAGCATCCCTTTGTGTGATGATTTAACCTGGTTTTGTATGAGCACCGAGGTAGGTTAGTTTGCAGAGCCCACATCAGGAACATAAAATAATTAAGATATCAGAATTAAACAGTCACTGCAGATTATTTGTAAATTCCAGCTGGTTCAGTTTAGGATTAACCCAAGCCAGCAAAAATATCCAGTGCCAAGTCAGTTTTGTCTGTAACACCAGCAGAACATTCAACATCACTCTGCATTTCCAAATAACCCTTTCAATACAAGACAGCTCTCACCCAAACCAGTGATTTTCCAAAGGGTTTAAAGGTTAACTTCAATTACCCTTTTCTTGGCAAGGAGTCATAAGCCACGGCTAATAACCCCCTGATTCCAGACTTCTTAGAATTGCACAGGACAAAGCAAAGCACTTAAGACAGTGCTCTCAGCAGCAGCAAAACCTGGCAGGTGACAGAGAAATGCAGCCCCTGTTCCAAAGGCCTGCAGTGCTCTCTTCTGTGATTGCCACCTTGCAGGCAGCGCACTGCTGCAGCCTTCCATTTGATTCCACAAACACATCTTTTCCCTGTTTCCAAAGTGCACAGCTCCACTGGCACTTGAAAGCAGAATTCTGAACTGTGCCATTCTCCCTGCCTGGCCCACATGGCACCCCTCACTTCTGAGTGAACTGGGTCAGGAATCAAATCCACTTTTGTAAGAGCCAGAAGCTCACAAAGAGCCCAGCAATATGCACAAGCCAAGGAAACTACACTGCTGAGAGGATAAAAGGAGCCAGTGAATTCCTCCCTGGCCATGCCAGTGTTCATCCACAAGGAAAGGACATCACCAGGATGAACCACTTTCCATCATGAGAGCCATCAAAAGCCCAACTCTTGGTTCTGTCTTGGTACATAAGGCAAAGTTAAAGTGCTCAAGGGCCAGAGAGACTTCGTATTATCATCAATACATTTAGAGATCTTTATTTGAGATGATGTCTTGAAAAAAACTTCACTAATGTATGTAAAAAATGGAAAAGTGGACAACAACATGTAGTTTTCTTGTGTATGTTGAAATACTCTCAAAGGAACTCAATTTCAGTGTAAGAATAATATAGTAAGTTTGTTAAGCAATAATTTCTTCCAGGTAACTTGTGTCTGCAAATAGCTTCCCTCTAATGAAGTTCAAATATCTTTAACTGAAAGCACACACTGGCTAATAAGAGGTAAAATAGTGAAGTGTGCAGCTGTTACTTGTTTCATGGCTGTAAAAAACAGCCACAGATGGCACCTGCAGAGAGCAAAGCCAGGCCTGAAAGCTTGCAGGTTTCCAGCTTCCTCCACAAGCATTTGTCCTTGGGGAAGATGAGTACCCTCCATCAGTCCTTCATCCAACATCCCTGTCCCGTGCCATCGTGCTCCCCTCCCAGAGTTTGTGAGGAAATATTGCTGGGATTATAATACACCATTTCTCAGTTACTAACCAAAGAAATAAACATCTTACAGCAGCTACTGGTATTATATAATCACAGATTTCTTTTCATGTGGAGCTTTAATCTCCCACTTCATTATGTAGTCAAGAGATGCCAAACTTCCTTTTTCTTTCCTTGCAATTACCCGTGAGTCAATGGAAGACAAACAGGGAGCTGATTTTTGCTGGATTTACTGCACTCTGTCCAAGGAAATTTAATCAACCCTCTGCACAACAAATTCCAAGTACACTTGGACCTCACACAGGTGCAAGTGTAAGGCAAACGTGAGAGAGAGCAAAGTTAATTTCTCTATTGCAATCCACTGCCTCCTTCCCAAACAGCAGGAAGTAAAGCCATGGCATTTGTCTCTCTTGAGACTTTAACTTAGGAGAAACCCTGCAGAAAGTGATCAAGGCACAGCAGTTTCAGAACTAATTACAATCTCTAGTTGGACACGTACTGGTAGTTAATTAGCACCTAGGAGACACAAGGGCCAACTAAACACCAACTATCAGGAAATGCAATTTATGCCATGTAAGTCTTTGAAATATATGTATTTATTTGATAATATAAAGGTAAATAGCAAGTTCTTGCTTTGTCTACTACAAAACTTACAAAAATCAAATCAAAACATTAACAAAAATCATTGCCAACACAACACTTACAAGGTCACTAATAATTAAGAAGAAAGCAACACTTTACTGTCTAGTTCTACAATTCAGCTCATAGCACAGGCTGGTGCTGTCACTACTAAATCCACCTCCTCACGTCTCAAACCACTGCGGTTGCTAAATGTAAATAATTAATTTTAATGTAAACATTAAAACCAAGTTGTCTTATCCAAACATGACCCCTACCAGTCAGTACTTGAATTCTCTGAAAAAGGTACATTTTTGGCGGTGAGATGCAAGGTATGGGATAGGAAACAGGGAAAAAGCTACTTTTATAGGTAACTGCTCAAGCCTGCTAGGTCACATAAAAAAGGGAAAGTAACCACAAAAAGGTTTGGCACAACAAAGAAGATAATGGGTTGGTTACAAACTATGTTGTATACCAAAGTGAAAATAAACGTAACAAAGCTTAGTGGCATCCCTGCCCATGGCAGGGGGTTTGGAACATGATCATCTTTAAGGTCCCTTCCAACCCAAACCAGTCTGTGACTCTATAACTACCAGACTCTCCAAGCACTGGAACAGTGGAAAGAGAGAAAAGCTTCATATCCCCAAAGCTTTTTCTTCACAAGATCTTCAAAGCAGGAAATCCTTTCTTTTTTAAATTTTCCTAACTGACTAATGAAGTCCTCACATTAACCCCAGAGTCAGGCCAAGCCAGAAGTCAACACTTTTATTCAAGGACCTTTCCTTACAGTTGAACAACCAGTTACTTATCTACTTTTTTTTGGTTGGTTGGTTTTGGTAGGGGACCATCAGACTCATTACCTAAAATCAAGTGCTCAAGCTAAGCCAGAGGAAATGGGAAGGCTCCTTCAGAGTTCAAAAGGAGGATTGAGATCCTGCTGCCATTAGCAGAACAAACAGGAAAAGAACCAAGATAGAGAGAAGCAGCAATAAAGCCCATTGTGTCTGTTACGGGGTTTTCAGACTTCTGTGGAACTGTCTCTCTCTTGATTTAAAGCACTGGCCAGCAAACCCCCCAAATTCCCTTTGAAAGGGTCCCATGCACTGTAACAATGTGTGGGAGGTCCAAACTTCTGCAGTTCAAAGCCAAAGAGCCACCAACACACAGGACCAACATGTCGTAAAGATGTACTGATACCTTTCAGAGTCCTGCTCAGTCAAGGGAGACCTGAAGCCAGGTGGCCAAAAACCAGGCTGTCCTTTTCTGCTCATACACAACAGTAAGTCTGGTTCTTTTGATGACTTCACCATTTTTTCATGTGTTTTTATCAAAGCTCTTCTTTCAATGACATCTAGACACAACTTTATAAATTCCCTTCCCTTCCTCCCCAAACTTAGTTGCTTGCAAAACTGCAAACATTTTTTACAAGGCATTACAAATCTAATTCACACTATAACAGAATGGCCTGGAATGGAAAGGACCTCAAAGACCATCCCATCCCGACCCCCTGCCATGGGCAGGGACACCCTCCACTATCCCAGCCTGGCCTTGGACACTGCCAGGGATGGGGCAGCCACAGCTTCTCTGGGCAACCTGTGCCAGGGCCTCCCCACCCTCACAGGGAACAATTTCTTCCTCATATCCAATCTAACCCTGCTCTCTGTCAGTGTGAAGCCATTGCCCCTTGTCCTGTCACTCCAGGCCCTTGTCAAGAGTCTCTCTCCATCTTTCCTGTGGGCTCCCCTCAGGCACTGCAAGGCCACAATGAGGTCACCCCAAACCTTCTCTTCTCCAGGCTGAACAATCCCAATTCCCTCAGCCTTTCCTCCCAGCAGAGCTGCTCCATCCCTCTGCTCCCCTTGGTGTCCCTGCTCTGGCCTGGCTCCAGCAGCTCCCTGTCCCTGCTGTGCTAGGATTTGGAGATGATTGTAGTTAACACTGACTCTGATCCCATCCAAATTGCACCAATTCTGATGAGCTCTCACACTTTCGATTTCCAGAATTTCAATGAAAACCAAGAAACAACTAATTAAAGCCTTAATTAGGATAGCTTCTTCCCTGGAGGCAAATGGAATCCACCTACACATGAAACTTACAAAACAGTCAATAGAAAGTGTAAATATCGTCCGAAACTAACTCTCACAATCAATGAAACAGCTTTTGAAACTGCAAGTGTAACAGACAAAAGAGGCTGAAGAGGATGTTTTAACCTTCTTTGAAAATGACCAAGACTATCAATGTTAAAAGGCTTTTGGAGGATAAGAGATGCACAGCTTGTTTCTATAAAAAGTCTAATGCCAACTCATTTAAAAATACTCCCTTGCTACTACATCCAAACAGCAGGTGGGTACACAACAACAGCAGACAGCTGAGACACAGAAACAACTAAACTGTGAGCACAAGACTTGCTTAGTGACCAAACTCCACCACAAACCTGCAGGACAGCACTACCTCTCTGAAAATTACTTAAGGAAAACATCCATTTCTCTCCTTCATGTTTCATACCACTTAACGAAAGGCTCAGAAGATATCAAGTGATGAAACCACTTGAACAAAAAGCTCAGGTCTTGGGAGTACTCACCCCGTGATAGGATAGCTGGGAGCTGAACAAGAAAATCCACACTAAGCTTCCTCTATTAACTCAAGATACATACAGACCATGAATTTGCCTGGTTCATTCATCCCTTTGCTAATTCCCACAAGGACACAAGACAATTCCACTTCCAAAGAAACCAGCACAAACCAGTAATTACCCCAAAGTGCCTCAATGATGCCCTTAAGCAGGCAAATATTTCCTTATGGAAATGCCATATAGGCACATAAAACACCACTGGGCAGAAACACAAATATCCTCAAAGGGTCTGCATTTGTTTTCCTTCTATTGTGTGCTTTCTTGTTGCACCACCAAGTGCCATCTGCACAGCTTACTCTTTATATTAATGCTTTGTTAAAAAAAAAAAAACAAACCACAAAGAACACTCAGTTATTAATATTAATCCTTAAGTATTATGTTAAGAACACACCAACTCAGTTGACTTAGCATGGCTATGCATTAAAACTATCAAAAGCTTTAGAGGATGTCTACATAGTTTCTAAGATTAGCCAAATATTAAGTGAAAATCCCACTTTATGGTGGGAAAATGGGCCACTTCTCAGTACATTAACAACATCTTAATTTTTGGAGTTAAAAGCGACATTCAAACATTTTTACTAGACATTGCTGTTTATGCAATGTTGCACTGCTGTTGCAATGTTGTTGCACTGGACAACATCTGAGTTCAGGCAATCTCTTCAGCTGGAAGAGACATCTATAGCAATGAAAATTTTATTCAGCTTCATAAAAAAGTATCAACCTACAGGTCTCTTTATAACATAATACACCAGTTGCACACAATATTAAATTCAGCTATAGTGATTGAGAATTCTCTTTGCTGACAGAAGCACAAAAAATAATTCATTTTTCACCTGATCGATTACAGCTAAATAATTCTATACTGCAGAATGAAAGGTTGTTCTCTGCCACAGCACCAACCCCCTGTGTTGAGACTTCTCTGTATTTCCAATACGAGAGTTTAATAGCAACCACTGCTAATGAGGTCATTTCTGGAGTTCTATAAACAAAACAATGTTCTACTAACTGGTTGCGAGGGCCTCATCTTGACTTTCCCCGTGGATGCTCTGTGATAAAGAAAACACAGAGCAACGGGGTAACACTGCTGGGCAGAAGCACTTCTAACTTGAACAAAAAAGACCTATTTTGCTCCCAAAAAATCAAACTGTTTTAGGTTAGTACTACTTTCCTTTGCCAAATTTCTTTCAGGAACTCTGTAGCTCCTTGTTCTTTATGTTAGTCCAGGGGTCTGTGAGGCACCAAGGAAAAGAAGAAATGTAGAGGCCAGCTAAGCAGTTTTAAAATAATTCTGTATGTATATGATTATCACAGGAAAGCTAGTAATTCTGGCAAAAGGACTACAAAATCGTTTGAAAAATCTGATGGAATGCTTTGCCAACATTCACGGGAGGCATTCCGAAATAAGAGGAAAAACCAACATGAAACAAAGCAAGCCTTTCACTGCTGTGCTACACAGGAATCATACGTGACTCACTCACTGCTTATCTCAGCCTCTTATCAGCATTTTCAGGAGCAAACCTTCCCTGACCACAAGTAACAGCTTGCTAGAACTGATAGAAAAGTCTAATAGCTGACCCACACGCACAAAAAAATCCCAAACACAGCCACACCACGAACCAGACCTTAACAAGATTGGACACAGCACGTGGAGAACGTGCTGCTTTAGGAATTAAGATCTCCTCACCCCTCTGTGCTGGTGGTACTTGCAGAGGGCAGAAACTCTCTGTTCTTCAGGCATTCACTCACCAGGAAAATGGGAGAGCCACTGATGGCCAGAGCGGGAGTTTGGCAGGACAAAAAAAGCATTATACAACCTGGAACAATTTTGCAACCGATGGAGAGAGGCTTTGGAAATGCAGGTGCTCAGCAAAGCAGCCCAGGAGTGCCACCCTCACTGCAGGCACTGATGCTCACAGTACCAAGAGCAGAGAGAAACATTACATTTTTGTTTCAGAAGATGAATGAAAGTTTAATTAGCCCAGATCTTCAGAAGAGGGAGCTAAATTTTTTAAAGCCATGTCCAACAGTGATGAGGATTAGGAGTAACAAGAGTTATCTATATTTGATGTGTAGCAGAGGAACAAAATTATCAAACTCCACCAACATTAATACAACCAGACACTCTTGTTGTTCATTCTTCTCAGTTACATTTTAGAAAGGACGTTCCTTTTTTTGTTATTTGCAAATAGAAATCTTGTTTCTCTACTATTTATTCCAGTCATTTTTGTCCTTCTTGCCCTTGAGATTCATTTGATATAGAAAAGTACATATTCTGCATAGGACATAATACCCCATATGAGAACAATTACAAGATTTTATTAAAAGTGACCTGGCATCACCATGAAATTATTTCTTTGCTACACAAAATATTTTTAACATGGAAATAAGATAGGGCAAAAGCATTGGTTCCATCACCTCCAAAAGAATTCATTATCATAAAAAAAGGGCACATACAGACAAGATATTTCACCAAGCTATCATATTCACAATAAAAAAACCCTACCATACAACACAAACCCCATATTCTTTATGTTTCATTCTTGGAAACACAATTTAAAAAATTTAAAAATTAGTTTTTAGGTAAAAGCCTTCAAAGCCACCAAAACTGCAGTGTTAATATCTCAATATGCTGTTATGCAATTCCTAATAAATAAGTTTTGGAAATGCATTAAAATCAGAATCAGCATTTTCTTGACAGTTTGCCATTAACAGACAAATAATTATTTCATTTCTGCCAGTGTAGCAAGCTGGTAGCAATCCAACTTAAAAGTTATTCCATTTCAAGCTTGCTTCCTACCCAACATTAAGTGAAATTGGTTTACATTACTTGACTAATGCAGTAAATGCAAGGCTCCTGTCACTTGACTGTAAGAGTGCCTCATATATTGGATATTATTGCATAACTGAAACAAAAATATAATTTAAATGTAGTAATATTTAATATTGCAGCACCCTGTGTCCTAGAAAAGCCCTTGCCCACAGGAGCAGCTTTGCCAGAGATGAAGTCTGAGGTGTAGATGGAAGCCTCACTGGGAAACCTGAAGGGTAAAACACACCCAAACCATCTTTCCCCATGAAAATAATAGCTTTCATTGCACCCTTTAGAACTGGAAGTTCATTCGTCAAAACAAAGCTGCATATTTGGAAAATAACCTCTCTTGTGCATTTTTATTTCAAAAAGAAGCAAAAATTAGACTGAATGGAGAGTTCAGAAAGTTCCTCATAAGCATAAAGCAGAACAGGTGGTGCTCTAAAGTCACAGCAATAATGCACAGCTATGAAAAGTCTCACCCAAAACCAACCTGAAAACCTCAAAAACATGAGGGGAGTGCCTGTTGTAATCAAGGAATTACAGTGGCTTGGGTTGGAAGGGACCCCAAAAATCATCTTGTTCCAACCCATTCCACCAGACCAGGCTGCTCCAAACCCCATTCAGCCTGGCCTTGGACATCTCCAGGGATCCAGGGGCAGCCACAGCTTCTCTGGGCAACCTGTGCCAGGGCCTCCCCACCTTCAGGGGGAACAATTTCTTCCTAAAATCTGTTCACCATCATTCAGCCTATGTTAGCTGGTGTTGCTGTAGGAAGGGGAAGGGGAAGATCCAATCCCTTACCTCCATTTGCAGGAGGAAGAAGCAACCCACGTGCAATCCAGTTCAGTGCTACAACAGATGCATATCCAAATACAGAACCAGCATGGCTGCACCATGTGAAAGCAGATACCAAACACCCCAAAAGGCAGGTTACAATGCAGTTACAGAAGGGAAAATCCCATTTTTATATCCCATATGAAGGAAAATAACAGACTAAGCAATGGCTTGACACCACTGTTAAGCTCTAAGAATACTTCATGTTAAAATCAAAGTAGGACACAATATCTCAGATAGCTATTTAGACTCCAAAAGGAATTATCAGTTGGAGCATAGAGGCTGATTCTGTTCAGCCAACCACATTAATTAAACACATACTGCCTAAAATAAACCTGGAACTATGCATAGTGTACACTGTCATAAAGGGGTGCAGGGGAAATCCATCAGTTGAAGACATATGCTCATAAACCAACCATAATTACTATTCTAAGGACTTCAGAATTGACTTCTTATGCATATTAGTTGAAAGGCCAAAAGCTAATTTTATAGCATGGTTTATGGTCTACATAAACCCTAGAAATAAAAGATTTAGAGCTAAGTCACAAGGCAAAACCAGTTTTTTAACCCAAGGTATTACTGTCATCAGCAAGGGGAGCTGTTCATCTCCTCCAAGTCAAGAGTTAGAAGTGATCATCTTCTTCTGGAAGCAAATGTAACTGCAGATCTGCCACTCCAACATCCCCGGGGGTTTAAGAGAGGTGGTTTTGTCTGCCTTTGCTCACAGCATAGCACACAAAGCCCTCACACAAAGTAAAATCAGTGACAGTCAAGTACAAGCCCATACCTGTTTTCTGGGTAGAATGGCCAAATGTCTGTGACCCAGAGCAGCCTGAGTGCTCCCCTTTTCACTCAGCTGTGTTACAACAAAAGACCAAGACATGCTGCTGGTTTTTTTCCATTCTTAGACAATGATTCTGGGGAAAACATATACATTCTGAGAACTAATGAGGTTATTTTTTAATGCCATTAAAAGCCACTTGACCAGGACTGAGTGTGTGCTACCTAATGGATCAGAACACTCTTTTCAGTAATTCAATTACAACACAACTCCTTGAGCCTTCTAAAAATAAGGAGTATAATGTAAGGAGAGTGACTACTGGTGAGCAAACTGCATCCAAGAATGACGTGAATGAGAATCTCAGCTCTGAGATTCTGGGTGGGAGAAGGAGCTCCTTGCAGCAATCAACAACTGACTAATGGCACCAGAAAACAGATTTTGTTATTTATTTGTTTATATGTGATTATTTTTATGTCTACTACCCACACATAATACATGAAAGATGGACAAGAGTTCAGCATTTCTGTATTTCTGAAGTTGTGTACCTGCATCTTGGCTTTCTACATACATTGAAGAGAGCCTAGATAACAAAATCCCTGGTAAACAATCTGTTATGCTCAAACTGCATTAAACAGCATGGACAGAAAACCATTTTCAATGGGAACAACATAAGATAACTCCCACTTGTGAAAAGAATGGATTTTGAGTCAGTCACTTCGATCACACAAGGCTTTTACGCACTAATACTCACCTTTTCCATTATTACTGATTTTTTAAAAATTTTTTCTTTAAATCTGTGACCTATATAAGTGGTAAGAAGTCAAATAATTATAGAACTGAGCACCAGGCATGAAACAAGCAGCTGAATAATTGCCCAGCTGGGCACATAGATATCCTGTGTTGATCCTTTAAATAACACCCATGACACGGGAAGAGAAGCTGTGCTGAAGTTTCACTCAGGTTTTCATATTCCTCCATTTAAATTCATGTACAAGATCAGAAACACCAGCACAACAAAAGGATTTCTGCATGTTAAAGCACCTCCTCAAGCAACATTTTAAAGAAGATTAGAAGCTCCATTGGATTACTCGATGTTCCTGCATTTAGCTGCAGGTAGTTTGGGAATGTTTTCCCTAAGTAAAGGTTTATTACCTTGCACATGTACCTGTTTAAAAGCTATCTTTAGATTTTAGACTTACTGATTGCTGGAACACAGAACAGAAGCCATTGCCAAATTATCATTATGGCAACACCTTTCAAGCATAAGGCAAATTTCTTAATACAAACAAATAAGATTTCTTGGCTTTAGCCAGTAGCAGCAGAATTATTTAATTATGCTAATTTCTGGCTGTTTCTCTCATAACTCTGTATCTGTACTGTAAGAAAAATCCATGTCTCTTCTTCTCCCAGCTCCTGCTTTACATTGGCAAATTCCAGTTGAATTCCAGCCATTGCAGCAGGAAAGAGTTGCCCATATTTTAGAATGAACCTGGAACCCTCTACCTGAAGACAGGCAAGGCCATCAGGGCTGTGACGCTGCATGTTCCTCCCCTTAAACAAGCCTGCCACACTGCACCTAAAAAGGCACCTGGAATTAAAGAAATCCAGGCAGGAAGATGGATCTCCATCTCATCTCCATCTCATCTCCATCTCCAGCTCATGACAGAAGAGCATCTGCCAATCAATTGATCCTCCCTTTTCACTCCTGATACTACTTATCTTTCTGACCTCATGATCTCTGGAGGAAAAAATACACTAATGATCAAACTGATACTTCTGACAGGTAAAAGAAACCTTAAAATGCACAAAATTACATCTAAGTTCTTAATTGTGAACAATTTTTCCTTAAGTGTTTGGAAGATATCTCTTGCAAGATCTCAGGCACTGCCTCAGAACCACCTCATTCATTTTTCAAAATCAAAATGGCACCTTGCTGTAACTTACTTACAAAGATGAAAGCTTAATTTTTAAAAAAAAATTATTTTAAAAGTAGTCCTATTTACCTATGAAAAAGAGGTTTGTTCTTTCAAACTGGCTTATTACTGCACAAAAGAAGTGAGAGAAGCTCTCTCCTTCAGTGTTTCTGTTCAAACACATCCAGGACAGCCAGTTGTGCTCACAGAATACGGCACCCATGGGGAAGAAAGTCACCTGCCCTGACTGCTGAATATTTTAAGACCCAGAGAAGAGAATTTGAAGTTTAATGCACCTGTTGAAAGCTGAACTGGCATCAGTGTTTCTAGTGAAGCTACATGCAGGATTGGCACCCAAACATACAGAGGTAACAGCCCACAAAGACACTACTACACTACTTTTACACTACTATTCTACACCAAGAAAAAAGTGAAAAACTTTCAGGTTACAAGTCTCTAACAATGCTGCTTCCCCTCACACTCAATATACTGTTACACTGTGGCATGTCTTTGCACATCAAAGATACAGAAACACAGAAATGCCAATCCATAAAGAACACTTGCTTTCAAACAGAGGCTGCAGTGATTATAACACTTCCAAAGCAGCTCTAAGTGAAAGTGGAACACTGATAAAAGCATGCCTACATCATTAGAAAGAGTTTCACTTCACCAGCCAAGCTTCAAGAGCAGGAAAGTTACCTTCCCACACCTACTGACTGACCAAAGGACCCCAGGTTTCTGCTCTCAGCTCCACAACATAGTGCTACATTCTTCAGAGTCTCCACAATCTCACCAATTCCCTTCCCCTCAGAGGCAGGAAGAGCCATCAGCTCCTTCAGGGCTTCTCCCAGAAAGCTCAGCCTCCCTCTGCTTCCCTGCCAGGCCTGGCACAGCCCTCTCCTGTCAGCACAAACTCCAGGCAGATCTGGCCTGGCAGCTGTTTTGCTGGCAAGGGCAGCACCAGAACTCGGAAAATCTTCATGATGAGCCCCAGGGTCGTTAAAGAATGTGGATTGATGATGTCTTTAGGGGTAAAGTTGTTGCTGCAGATGATGAGTGCACAGCAAGGGAGGACACCTGCACTACTGCAGTCAGCTAATTAAACAAATTGGGCTTGCTTCAGCACCTGCAAAACCAGCAACAAAGAAACCATCCCCACCAGAAACTATGATCTTATACATTATGCACATGACAATTCCACAATTAGATAACATGGCACAGGCTCTGAGCATCCAGATTTCTGATTTGTAAGCAGCTGAAGTTAAGCATCTCTCAGAAAACAAATGCACGAAGTAATTATAGTTATAATTTCCCAGTCTCCACAAAATATGTGCTAATATCCTGACATGACTCTCAGTTCTGGAAGGTGTCGTGTAAGTTAACAATTTTAGTCTCCCCAAAGCCAGCCAGAAGCTGAAGTTGACAAGTGAGAGTACTAAACTTCCAGTTTCCATGGAAATGGAATTTGGATCAGTACAAACAGGGATTTCAGAATTTAAAACCCAACGCTCTCCATCTTGCACGCTTTACTCCAACGTTCATTTTCCTGGGTAATAAGGGGTCAGGAGAGGCACAAATGCCACACACATTTGTGATCCAGTAACTCACCCTGCCTTGTGGCTCCCCATTTTCATTTAGAGGTTGCCAGCCCCTTCTAAACCAGGCAGCAGAGCCATCAATTCAGCAGCAGCCAGGCAGCCACATTTATAAACACAACAGTATCCCAAAACTGTGCATCTGGGAGGACAGACGGGTTCCCAGTTACGTGATGCTAATACACATGAAATAACTGCTTTACTGAACCACCCCAGAACAGGCAAGTTGTGCCACACAGCACCATCAGGAACCAAATTCTCATTGTTACTGTTGATACGACCCAACAGAACTGCACAGCGACAGAACTGTGGGATTTTCCAGCTGTAAATCTTCAGGCAAGGACTAAAAATAATGTGTATTTCATCACCACTAATGCAATGCTCCTGCAGCAGTGGCTGCCCAGTGCTGCCAGGGAGAATTCCAACTTGTTGATTCCAACTGCAAGGGTGCTCACTGGCAGCTAAAACAATTTGCCAATGGTTTTTATGGCTCCTGTTCCTTCTGTTTGGCAAGAGCAGAGGAAGAGTAATTTTCTGGAAGTATTTACATTGATTTTGCAGCTGATGACAACACTCCATCTGCTCTCAGACACTTCAGTGCCTCTGCCAACTTCTTCCCTAATGTGGTGCTTTCTCCAAGCTTTGCCAAGGCTCCTCTGCTTCCTGCACTTCTTCCACCATGTCTGAAGGGGACATTTCAAGTTGAGATGTGAACACCTAAACCATGCCCTAGCCCACACATCAGCAAACAGATTTCAAATGAACTCTTCAGACCATCACCTTCAGAAGCCTGAGGATGTGGATGATGAAATCAACAGAGCTGGCAAAATCCCTGAAATAAAAGGGTTCAGGCCAATGAGAAGAAGCAGAATTTTAAAAGAACCAAAACTAATTCATTCTTTTAAGAAAAGCCCAGAAGTCCCACGGAAATCAAGATTTCCCCTAGCATTTAAATATGCAACCAAGTAAAGCAATATCCTCTCTATGGCAAATATTGGCCTACCCCCAAAAATGACAAAATTTCAGATTCTTATGCAGCAAGTGCAATTCTACCCACAAAACTTGTGGTGTAAATCAAAGAGAAGGAGGGATTCCGTTTGTACCCATTTGCCAGACACCTTTCATAGAGTTAAACATTAAAAAAAGCAGCAAAAGCAAATAAAGATTCGGAAGCCTGATTTTTTTTTTTTTTTACTTTAGGCCATTTATCAAGGTAAAAGCATACACAAATAACTTGGCTGCCGTCTCCAACTTTTATACAATGATCACACTACCTTGATCATTCAAGATAAAGTAGTCCTAAAGAATGTACGAGCTCATCTTACAGCATCATATAACTGAAAAATAACCGAAAAGTCACATAAAATGCTCTTTTTAAGATGAATCCACCACAGAAAAATGAATTGCAAAGTCAGATTCCTGAAAAGTGACTGTGACTTTCAGCAGCTCAGAGAAGAATTTTAAGTATTTAAACCTCCAAGAACTGAGATAAAGAGCATCAGCCTGCTCATCTGTTTCATTTGAAAATAGGAAAGTATATTTGTGTGAAATGGCATCCCTAAAAAATAATCCCAACAGGGTGAATGCAGGAAATAAATGCTTTAATCCCTTTTGTATCAGTACATATTTATTAGGCCCTGTCCAGAGATAACCAAGATCTGTGGTGTGCAGGTTGGATTCGATACCTAAAGGTTTCTTCTAGCACAACACCTGTTTCAAATTATCTATCCTATTTGCTGACAACCAGAGAAAGGATTATTGTGTTTACAGGCAAATTCTTTCTTCTAACAGTTTGCCCTTTTCTTCTCATTTCAGTGACCACCTAAATAGAAGAAAAAAGCAAATCACAGCACGTGAAAAACAGGCATCAGCCTCATTCCCTCGCTGCAATTTGTCTTTGTTACTTTAAAAACCCAGGACCACAGTGATAAGCCTGGAAAAAACAATGGATCTGAAACGAGCCTTTTTCTCTTCCAGAACCCCTACAACAACCTCCTGCTTCAAGTTACAGGCTCATAGAGAGACTGAAAGCTGAAAAAATTTGGAAATTACCAGCCTCTTTGCATTTAGGCATTGGACTCAGGTTCGCCTTTGTAGCAAAGAAAAGACCAATTCAGCAGCTACATCAAATACAGCAGCTTGTTTTGGCAACCTCGTTTTTAAGAGATCAGATTTAGCTACTCAGCTTTAATACTCTTGGTTTTGAATTAACCATCTGTTCTGTAACATTGAGACAGACCTGGTGAAGTGCAGTGTCAATCTAAGGGGTCTTGAGGCTAAAACACACACACAAATATACATACATATATATATCATACACATATATATATACATTCATCTCACACACATATATATATATATATATATATATATGCCCACAACAGGCAAAAAGAGTCCATCAAAATAATCAACTTTCCCCAAAAGGAAGCTGTATTGTTGATTTTTCCTATCTACTCTGTGGTTTTGCTTTACCCAATTACCAAGAGGAACTTGGGCCAAGCCAGCACATCTTTTAATCAATTGACACAAAAAGGGAACAACTCTGAAAGGCTTTATAACAAAAAGACTTGCATTTACAACAGCTGTAGGTCAAAGATCTTAATCTAGGTTCTTTTGAGAAGATTGCCAAAAATAAACATGCTTTTCCACTGTAAATTGTAAATGCAAAATTCTCCCATGAAAATATACAGTTAGAAAAAGCTCCATAGGTATTTTTAAAGTATTGCTGTGAAATAAGGAAGCTTCTTTTTCGCCTTTCAAAAAGATAGATGCAAGTACACAGTTGCTCTGCTATTTAAAGTCCCATCAAAAGAAGACAGGATTTATAAGTGTTGCTCAACCGATGAACTTTTAACAAACACTTTAATCAATTGATCCCTTTTAGAGAATCACATCATCAAAAAGCCATTTATTTCAGGAGGCTATCAACACAAACGGCCGAAATTTGGCAGAAGCATGCTACAGAAACAGGTGACAAGCTCAGAGTCCCCCCAAATCTTCAAACACCATCTGTAAAAAAAAAAACCTTCCAGTACTACCAGTGCATTTCCATGCAGTACCATCAACACTGTGGTTTGCAGCTGATACACTGCAGGAGGCTCTCCAAGATCCAGCATGTCCTGCTCCCACACGTGGCCAGTAATTAGGGCTTACTGGTCCCACACTGCCACTTCAGTGACCTCCTGGACCTCCTTACAAGAGCTGCTACAGCTGCTTTTACAACAGCTCTGGCCATGAGCCTGCACCTTGGTGTAAGGCTGGCAGCACCAAAACACTACAGGGTCTGTTTCAACTCTCAAGTATTGCAGCTCCACATCCCAACAGACTGCAATTAACCCTCCTATTCCCAGCTATTTTCTCCAAAAAAAAAATTAAAATCCAATCCAAATTATGTGTTACTCCTGCAGACACCCCCTGTGCTCACTGCACAGCAGCTCCCCGTGGCACAGATGATTGTGACTGCAGAAGTGTTGAGCAGTGGCTCAGTTCCAGCTCTGCCCACCTCAGCTGGCACCAGGCCACTGCCTGCAGAATCAGTGCAATATGTGCATACTCAGAGCCCCGTGCTCAAATTCCAACAGATCATCACTTTTTAGTAAATAAACTAAGGAGCTAAACCATGAGCTTCCAAGACAAGCCAGCAAGCAGTTAAATCAAGTCTTACATTTCACCAAAACCAGGAAGAAGACATACCAAAATAATTCTCAAGAAACCACATGAGATACCACAGTGACTCCAAATTTTTATCTAATCTTGATTTAGAAGAGAGAAGTTATCATTAGGGTAGATAACTATCAATGCACGTGACTAAACAATCAGCAGATGATGCCAGAATACACCACTGTCCTGAGATTTCCCTTTTAACCTTCCCCAACTCACAGTGTAAGTTCTATTACATGAGATTTTAATTTACTGGTTTTTAAATTAAGAAACCCAAGATTTTGCAGTTCAGGTGCCTTTACATAAATAACTAAACACATACTGTGACATTCAGGTATTTGCCAAAATTTCTAAGAGCTGATGCTGTAGTTGCTGACTGGTTTTGCACAGGTGACCACTTAGTGAGTTTCCTTTGTGTCCTTACTCCTGCAAAGTTTGATTTATCTCTATTCCATTTATCATTTTCTTCTATCAAGATTACTTCACCTAGAAGTAAAACATAGTGAAGAATTAATTAATTTGCCCCTTTTTTCATAGTATGTTATAGCACTGCTTTATCAGAAAAGAAAAAAAATCACTTAACTGAAAGGAAGAAAATCATATTCCCATGAAAAAAGATACATCAAGCCACCTACTCAACATCAACTGTGTAAAAAGTATATGACAGTACTTGAACCAAAGGGGAACCCTTTCACTCAACAAATAAGGAGACAGCAGAATGGTTTGATCAAGGATCTTATTTCAAGAAAAAATTCTGATGATGTAGCACCTAGTGAAGCACAGGGCATTAATCACTTTTTCCCCCTTCAACCTCATTAAAAATCTCTTCTTCTGCTCCCACTTCAAAGCTTGCAGCTGAAAGCCTGATTTGTCCTGTTGGGTCCAGACTGGGATGGCTCTCCAAATCTCAGAGTTATCACCAGGGAGTGACAGGCTCCTCTGTGACACGAGTCCAGACACATAAAGGAACACCCACTCTACTATTCCTTCCACAAAGCAAGCTGCTGTGTGAACAAGCAGCCCTGAAATCCTGGATTCATTACCAGACATGTATTTTTCCCATATCACCTTACTCAAGCATGTACACAGACATTCCTGTAGAAAAATCTGCATTTTTAACTCCTTGTTAAAGGTCTCATCATGTAAATGGATATACTGCATTCTGTTAGAAGTACCTTGGATAAAAGATTTTTTCCTTCTCTTCTTTATCATCTCTAATATTTGCTATGTTTATAGCTTTCTTCCAACTCAATAATTCATGGATAATTTCAATATATTATCCATCTGTGACAAGTTTCCCTAAAGCAGTTTTTTTGTCTGCTGCATTCAAGTACAGAATCATTAGATTTCATATAAAAATCCAGCTCCTGGAAAGCTGAGAACTTACCCTACAGTTTAAAGGAAGGTCATAATAACTTGCCCTACTCCACCTCTTTAAACAAAGATTCTGCAGCAGCCAGAAAATGAGATGCAAAGAAAATCCTACATGTTCTGCATTTATCCAATAGAAGAGCTGTAAAGATAAGCAAAATAAGAGGTTTTTTAAAAAAATTACTTACAAGCAAGGATTTATTTACCCCTCTGGCTTAACTGCTGGCAGTATCAGCAAGGCAATCCCATTACAGCTGATGGTGGCTGTGTGGTACAAACACCTCTTAAAGAAAAATAAAATAAACCAAAAGACAGAACCCTTCAGGCTGGAAGGAGCTGCTGGAGCTCAGCCTCCTGCTCAAAGCAAGGCCAGTCCTCCACTCAGACCAGGTTGCTTTCACCAGCTGGGTCTGGAAACTGACTCCAAGAAGATGCTTCCCTAGAAAATTAAAGCCTTCTTTACATATGGTCATTTATAATGACATGGTTCAGAGACCTCCCACTAGCCCTAAGCCAATGACAAATCTTAAATCGCTTTCTTTAAATACTTCTGCATTTAATGAAGTTCAGAGCCACTGAATTACTCCAGGTTCCCAAAGCATTCCAAGAGTTTTTATTAAAATGCAAAAAGTATCCCCTATTATTGATGCTGAATACATTTTTCAGCAAGTTGTGCTCACAAGTGAGTACATCAAGGCAGGCAGAGTTGGAGTCTCAGCTCTGAGGACAACCAGTGTTGACTCAAAGAAAGCAACTGGTTTTCTCCCAGCGTGGGGCAAGGTGGAATAAATCAACTTGAATTTCACAGAAATAAGCTATGTAGATAGGTTTGCACACTAGTTTTTAATATCAGCTGTCACAATTGCTTTGCTGTCCCCTCCATTCAAGACACAACACAAATAAATCAGTTCCCGCAGACAAACCCAAACAAACACATAAAGGCAAACTTACCTAAGTGATTTGTGTCACAATATTTGTTTGGGGATGATGGCTCACATTGACTCGCACCCAATCACTCTTTACCTCACTCTCTACACACATTTCCAATGTTTCAAATAAGCTTCAGCATTTATTGACTGAGTGTAAAACATCCCACACGAAGACCAACACGTTAATTCCTACATACAGCGTATTTTTCATAGCATAAGCTGACAAAGCAACACATTTTTACAGGCCTACATAAATCCATACTTTAAGCTTTTTTTTTCCTTCCTTTTCAAATAAAACACATCTGGTAAATGTTAATAGAAAAAAAAAATCCTGAAATTTCCCTAGGAAGAGGCAAATGCAGGCACAAATCATCAATTCCCATATAGTCAAGCTCTGCCTCAGGTTCACACATTGTCAAACTGGTGACAATGAGCAAACAGGTACTAGGAGAGCAAACAGTATTGTCACAAATTTCAGGACACACTTGGCCTTTGCTTTAATGAAATTAAGTCACGTGAACAAAGCGCAGAAAGAACATCTCTCCACACATCCACACAGTTCAGTGTGAATAGAAGAACAGACACCATTTGCACCTCAAGAGTGCTAAGAAGTACAAGGTAACCAGTCAGACACCCTGATGATGGGCTCAGCACAGCAAAAGAGAATCTAATATTCTTTTTTATAGAGCTGATGGTAAAGAACTTCTCAAAGGATACTCCCATCAATTTGCTATTATATGAATTTAAAAAAGAGAAAAAACAAACCAGTAAAAACTTCTAAACTAATACTGCCAATTCTTTACTTTGTGATCTCTTCTGAAGGTCTGTATTAATTCTCAACACCAGGAATAAATCCACTGCAGGAAATCATACTACAAAAAACACAGTTTTTGGAAAAGGACTATGAAAAGGAACCAAGTCAAACTACTCAAGATTTGCCTTGGCTTTAATGTCTTACTTGAATGTCAGGTGTAGTAGAAAGGACCCATGTTGGAGCATTATAGTTATTTCCCTTTTCCTAGTTCAACAAGCACAGGACTGATTTTATTAAAGCATTGCAGGAGTCAGGAAGACAGGGAGAACACAACACAGAGCAAGATGGAAAAAGTGTGTATACAGCAAGATTATTTTGAACTTCTATTAGAAGAACACACAAACCCTCCCAGAAAGCTCTGTATGCTCCAACAGCACTGGAGCACTGGCATTAGAGCTACTATCCTGCAGGAAAACTAAAGAAAATGTTGGAAGAAAAGATGTTGTAAGAATAGCCAGTGGTTTATTTGCCACACAGATCTGTGCACCAACTGCTGGATTACACTTTTCACCCTTCCCAGCTCCTGGAATCCACAAGGTACAGCAACAATTCACCACTACCTCAAAACCAATCAGCTTGTAACAAATCTGACTCTTCCAGCCCACTCTTCTCATATGAAGATGAGCCTTTCCTTGATAGCTGTCCCTTAAAATATTTAGCATTCCATAAGAACACCCTGTTTTCCATTCCCCTTTGCCTGAGCTTCCTGCCAGCAGAGAAGCTGCACCCCAGCTCTGTGCCTGCTGTTATCCCTCTCAAGGTGCCAGGTAAATCAGCTTACCGCCTTCCACAGGCACTTCCCCTTGGCTGTGTGACAGCTGCAGCACACGCAGCTTCTGTGCCTCAGAGTGGCTCGCAGGCAGCACTGTTTGGCCACCACCACTCCCCCCCTGTGCCTCTGCCACTCCAGCCCGGCTGAGGAGCACAGCAGGCTGCAAGAGGCTATCGTGCTGCCACACGAGCTCATCAAGCACTTGCTCCAGAGCTGGACTTCATTACACGGACGTTATCCTGGGAATGCCAGCAGTCTCGCCCCCTCAGCATGGGACATGCACCTACCAACTGCTGGTTTAAGGCCTAATTACTCATCTAGTAGCCATATGTTTTATTTTTTCAGGAGAAAAGCTACTGACAAGTAGTGGCTGGATGTCCAAAGGAAGTTCACCCTGTCATCTTGTACTAAGGTTTGAACTCTGAATGAAGCAACTCAGACAGCTCCCCCTGCCAATATTAAAGTCAGACCAGAGAGATTTCCTTCTGCCTTGTACTTGAAATCCCAGCAATGAAAAGGCTCAACATTACAGCTACATGTTGGGACATCACCACAAGAGATTGAAATATTCTTTTCTTCATGAGATCCTTGAAAAAGATCCTTGTCCCATGACTTCCAGGGATGGGGCATCCAGAGCTTCTCTGGGCAACCTCTTCGAGTGCCTCACCACCCTCACAGGAAAGAATTTCTTCCCAATATCCTATCTAAACTTCCTCTCTATCAACTTGAAGCCATTCCCTCTTCTTCCCTCTTGTTTAATTTTCTACTCCATTATCCAACTGTCTTCACCCTACCACATGCTTTATGTCCATGTCAGCAAGAAAAAGAAGGGTATTATTAAAAATGGTGTATACATTGAATGCTATTCTCATTCATACTGGTCAAGCTGAGGATAATGGAGGTCTTTTGAAATAAAATACAGTTTGTCCAGAGATCACTGAGGACTATTAAAGTAAACCATGGTCAGGAAGTGTATAGATTTCCAATTATTTAGGCTTTTGCATACACACTTACAATGACAAGCATGAAGGGCACTGCAAAATAAGAAAGAAATATCCTTGCAGTACATATTTAAATAAATCCAGTCATCCCCTGCTCTGCTACCCACAATTAAAGCAAACATTTTAACAAAATTTGAAGTATTATTTAAGGTTTTTAGAACAAAATAATATTGTCTAGAGGTGACAGAGCATTTGTCAAGTACAAGACAGGAAAGTATATTTGCCATTTCCTTCTATTTATGTCACATTTTTATCTTACAGTGTGTAAATACAAATTCAGAAAACATTAATGACTTTTAAAAAAAGTCAGAACTTACTACAGTAGTTCATGCTTAGGGAGGAAAACACGGGGCTCCTGAAGCTGACAATATTGGTATATTGTAATATGAAAATACAGCCACTGCAGTTCCTTACCCTGTGCTGAGGATGGATATTTTTGTCATGACAAGTAGTGTACATAAGAAATATTTACCTGCCACAGGCATTTTAGTATTAGAGTACAATTAAAAAAACAAAACACTAAGGAATGTGACTGTATTTGACTGTTCTGCACATCTGTAATGGTTAATGCTTCTAAGCGGCTCCTGGAAAAATAATCAAAGCTGAAGAGTGAAGGGAAAAGCAGCTGATAAATGAAACTAAGCATCTTGTCAAGAAAGATAAAAATGTGGTTAGAGGTCAGTGAAGGACAAGGGGAGGGAGGGAGTGGAAGAATTCTAGAAAATTTCTGGTTGAGCCTCCCTAAAAGGCTAAGGCAGAGAGCTGCCAGCAACAAGAGCACCGTCTCCCAAGGAGCAGGGGGAATGAGCGCTGACAGGACGTCAGGATCACAACAGGACAGGTGCTCCGTGCAAGTTAAACCCAACTCCTGGACAAGGAAACAGCAAAGCAAGTGTTCCCCCCACTCTGCTCCAAATAGCTCAGCAGCAGAGGAATTAGAGGAATGCTCTGTGGCTGGGAGATGTGAAAGGGAAATGCTGGTGTCTTTCCCTCCCATCCAAGAGCAAATGCTGTGCTGCAACCACAGAGGCACCTGGAAAGCCACTAAGCCATGAGGGAGTGTTTAGGAAGCCTGGTGGCAGGGCAGAAAGGCCTGGCAGTGCCATGAGGCACACACGGGGAGCACAGGAACGAGTCACCAATGGGAAGTGCTAAAAGAACGGCAGCAGGAGACCAGCAGGGGTTGGAAAAGAGTCCCACGTTTCAAAAGGCACACTGCAAATCCAGTACAAACTCATGCAATTGCAGAATGGCCTGGGTCGGAAAGGACCCAAAGCCCACCAGATTCCAACCCCCTGCCATGGGCAGGGACAGCTTCCATGAGCCCAGGTTGCAAATCAAGGCTGATGAGGAATTTTGCAATGAGTTACAAACAGAAGACCAGAAACTCCTTAGAGACCCAACCCCCCTTCTGCTTTCCTAAGAGTTTAAGTAAAACCAAACCCACCACCTGAGTACTTTTAAAATCGTAATTCTGATTGCAGGCAGGAGCCCAGCTCTCTCTCACCCCACCTAAGAAAGGTGAGCCTCTTCCCTTACTTTTAGCCTTAGAAAACGACCAATCCATGGCACACAGAACTTGCCAACAGCAAAGTCACACTCAGCTCTCCTCCTGCAGCACACACCAGCTCCTGAAGGTATGTGCCCCTATCTTCCAGCCTTGCCCACACAGACTGCAAGTTCCTTTGATTCACTAAAACCACAAAGGAGACAAGCAGCAGGCCTAAAGTAGAATATTATCTTAATTCTGGAGTTCTGAGGTTGGGCTGGGTTTTCTTACAGCTGATCACCATCACAGCTGTCCATCCTCACTACATCAAAAGCCATCTAAGGAGAGTTCTCCGAGGTCTCACACAGGACAGCTTAACCACAAGCAGCACTGCTGTGGTCTGTATCGAGCTGGTCACTTTCTGGTCTGTTTCTGGGACATAAGGGAAAGGCAGGGTACCCAATTTGTTACATCAGCTTTGCACATTTCATTTTGTTTTGCTCCCGTCTTCCATTCTTTGAAGAAGAAAAGCCCAAAGATTTGTAATTTATGGTATATTTCAGTTTGAAACGGAGGCTAAGTTCACAGGACAGGAGGTAAACAGGTAAACTGCTAAGCAAATACAAGAAATGTAGTGAAAGAACACTGGTAGTAAGAAAATTCCTTTTCTAGTCAGCGTATTTCATAAACTCTTGTTAATTCAGTCATTTTCTGGCAGAACTTGTTCACTAGAATGAGTTCTGACAGAAGATTCTACTACACTCTTTACCAACTCCTTAAAAAAAAAAAAAAAACGCTGTTCCCTTGTATGCTAAATAGCCTTTGTTATCTCTTTGGAGTATCAAGTTACCAATTCCAATCCCATTAACCACATGAAAACACTGCATTGTATTCAGTGTGACTGTTCTTTGTTAGTCCTGTGCTCCCGGGTGCCACTTCCACTGCTTGAAATACAAAGTTTCCAACGCAGCTCATTCGAAGTTTCTGTCCTTGCTCCTAATAAAAACAGTGCAAATGCTTGGACTGACTTGGAGGCACGGATGAAGCCCAGGACAAGCTCTCTCTAAAAAAAAAAAAAACATAACCAAAAAGCCACTACAATAATTTTCTGGGGGGCAAGGACAAGGGCATCCAACCACTGCCATATGTTTCTCTCCAGATGGGAATTATTATTCCAGGTACTGCTGCTAGCTAATAGTGCCAGCCACACAGCTGCAATGGCACATTTAAGCATTTGCTCTCTTGATTCCCAATATCAACTTCTAAATATTATTAGCTCTGGCATCTTCCTGCTTTCTTCTCCAGGAAGACTCTGACATGTGCAGCCACTGATGAGTTCCTTTTTAACTTTCCCTCGTGTGTCACATAGAAGAGGGAGAAGAAAGACAAGGACAGACACAGATTTTACAAGTGTTTAAGTGCCTAAAAAGGGCACAATTTAACATGGAACTGGGGGATTTGCATCCAAGAGTGCTCTCTCCTCTGTTTGCAAGGAAAACTGATTTCTTTATAAAGTTCACTTAATGCCACACTAGTCAGAATTAATGTTAGTATTAATTTACTGGATAATTGCTATAAATTCACTAATTGCCAAGATACATGCAGCGTTTATATGGCTTCAAGCTCAGTATTTAAGAAACGCAGACTGACAAGCAAATATTATCTTTTAGAAAGCAACAAATTATGCTTTGCTCTCAATAATCCCATTTTACTCAGGAGGAGGTAATCACAATCAGCATAGGCATGGCGGGAGGGGGCAGGAGGGAGCACAAGGGAGAGGAGAGAAAGCAGATCGGATCTGTTGAAGATCCCCAAACAGCCCTATGACAAGAACAGCAGACCCTTCAACCCCTAAAGCCATGCTGTCTCCCCACTTCAGCACAGACACAAAACATCTGGCTGCCCAGTGGAATTACAGCCTCTCTTTATCCATGCTCACGAAACTGCTGACTGACAGTAAAACCTAACATTTCCAAAGGTTCTTCCGGAAACTCCAAACTCCTTTCGAACAACAGCTTGGAAACATTGACAAACACTTCAGGAGTCCCAAAAATATATTAGCAAAACACTTCCAGTTTACTTGAAGCAAAAGGAAGTTGCAGCTCTGAAGATTGCTGGGGAGAACACAATAAAAAGAAAGCACCGACAGCCTGGCCAGTTTAAAACTGGACGATGCAGAGGCATAGCAAGGCACACACTGGAAACACATCAGGTACTGTTGCAGTTAGGGAAGTAAAACTCAAGGTTACACCAAGCACAGATTTCAAAGCGAGTAAATAAATTCAAACTACAGTGTCAAGCCTGGAGCAAGGGCAGAAGCTGGAAGTCAGTTGCATTACGCATTTCTAGAGGTTTCCCTCCTCTTTCTGCTCAAAGGGGTAGTAAGGCATTAAAATCTGACATCTCAAAACACCATGAAACCATCAAGACTGCCAACATGGGGAGAAAACTCTCCTTTCAAAGGCAGAGATGTCACATCACACTACTAAGGAGGAGCAATACCACAGCAGAGGACAACATTCAAGCTCACCTTTAAAGCTGTGCTGCTTGCTAGCAGGTGAAAAACAAATCCTGGAGTGCCTCACAACTTTTCCAAGCTCAAATATCCTCTTAGTGTATCTGCATGAGCATTTTCCGTTGACAAAGAAGGTTAAACCCTCTTAGCTGAAACACACATTGCTCTGTCTACAGTGCTTATTTCAATCCTCAAAATTAATGTCAGTCCCACACAGAAAAACTTCAAGGATCTTTACAGGTTATCCACAGATTACTTGTAGCCTCTCTGCCAATATTTTCCTCCAAGTGCCACTATCTGGGATGACATAGGCCATGATATGAAGATTCAGTCGGCAACGATGGGTGTTGACATGTCTTGCACAGCAGATTCCACTACTGGTATTTAAGTAAAAACCTATTGGTATTTAAGTAAAAACATAACTTATAATACTTGGGATTGGCAGCATCCTCCTGTATTATAATGCATGAGTACACTGGAGTTTTTTCAGTTACCGTGGATGAACCTGTGAAGAGTTTCCCCAAACTCAATTTGAAAGAGCACAACATAATTGGCTCCAATGTAACTTTACTGCTTATGTTTTGGAGCTAAAATTAATCCAGTAACGTATATCACTACCTTTGGAGATACAAGTGATCAGCAGATCACTCTCTATGAACTATGTACCATGCACTTTGTGGGGGAAAAAAAAAAGAATTCTCTTTTTATAAATACTTACTCATTTAAATTATAGACCTAGCTCACTATCCACACAGAGGAGACGACAGAGATGACCGTCTGTCCTCATTACCATTCTTCCCTTCTTGTGCTAAAGATAGCATGGAGAGTAAAAATAAATAAATCCTCAACAGCATTAGGAATTAGACAATGTCATGTTGAAAGATACCCCAAATGAGGAGCCTTATCTCTCCTTGCTGGCTGTGAGGGCAGGGGGGCTCTGACCCACAGAAGGGAGGTAGCACTTAAGCCTCCCCTAGGTGGTCTCTTTGCAGCAGGCTCTACTCCCAGCTGTAATTGCTTGTCAGTCCAAACTGGATGCCTGAACACTCTGGAACAGTTCAGCGAAGTATTTAAACAGATGGATGGTACAGGCCACTGGAACAAACCCCGTTTTTCCCTGGCTGCAGCTCTCTTTCAGCACATTCCTTTGAAGTCTGTGCCACTGAGGAATCAACAACAGCTGAGAAACATGTGTTATCATACAACACCGAGCGCAGCCACAGCGCTGCACAGCAAGATGCTTTTGTGCAATAATCCTTCACTACAGCAAGCATTACTGGGTCTTTTGTTGTGGGTGAGCCCGTTTTCCAAGCACAACAAGAAAGTAAACTGATTCCTCCCTCCTTAAGGAGCAACTCAAAAGCAGAAAGGTGAATTAAGTGGATTTCTCAAGTGCCTGCCATCTGAAAGCTCAGAGCGCCTGTCCCCTGGAGTCCTCTCGGATACATGAACACTCTCAATATTGATGACATCACGAAGATGACCAGATGCTTGCAGAGATCCGAGTGAAGTAACAACCCAGAGGGGTCTGCAGCTCCCCTGACAGATGTGACAAACCCCTGTACCTACAGCTTGAACCCACCTTCCTTTCCCAAGCAGGACAAGTTCTGTGATGTCAACTTCACAGGTGACAAACTGCAGGGAGACGGAGCAGGATGGCACTGCTCGGCACATGCAGACCCATTAACCCCCTCCCCACACTTTATCAGCACTGAGAAAGATAACACACAGCCCTCAGAACAGCCAAGGGAGAAAATAACATGAGCATCCCCTTATCAGCCAGGAAAACCACTCCCGTCAAAGGCGTGAGATCACCACACGCTTTGAAGGGGAATGGGAAGGGTAGGAAGAATTATTTATTAAACTGAATTTGAAACTAGATTCACTGTCCAGATTCAGAAGCATGGAGCTGGCTGTGTGCATTTGCAGGAGGACAGCAAGTTATACACATATATACACACAAACACTTGCCTAATACCAAGTTTCTACAGAACCAAGTCTCATTTTCACTGAAGAGAGACAAGCAACAGGTTAGAGCCTTCCATTTACAAAGTATCCCAGTCTCAAACGTTACAGGAAGGCAGGCACGGAGATTATAATAAATTATAAAATTTATATATTATAATAAATCTCATCACGCTGTAAAGTCCCAACCACACCATGAAAAAAATTACAGGAAAACCCACGCTTTCAAAAAACCATAAGACATTTACATTTAGTGCCAAGATAGAAGTTTTAAAGACTTAAAAACCCAAGCAAAAACCTAAAATTAGAAAGCAAACACATTAGTGGACTAGGCTAAGTTCATAATTACAGACCTCACAAAATAAAATTACCAGGAACAGCAAGCATTGTGCTGAGGGGGGTCCTCAGCCCAGTCCCCACATGATAGTTATCCACCCTGTAATTCAATTTAACAGTTTCTTTCTGAAGAGGTCAATGCTGTCCTTCATATTCCACTTGAGGCAGACTTAAGGGACCATAGAAAAAGCGTGCACCGATACTGTCACAGATATTCAGGGATAAAAATAACTCCAGTCTCAAAACCTTTACAGCAACGTAAAAATCCAATGTCGCTCAAAATAAACGGTGATGCTCAAGAGCCCTACAACTTTCCAAGAATGAGCATTAGTGCAAGCCAAACTACCACCTGATCAACAACCAAATGCACAACGGAACATTTACATGCCATTATTCTTACAAATCACGTGCAAAAGTGATTTGTGACTAAAGAGAACCAGGGGAATCTCAGTATCCCAGGAGGTGAAGGCAGGAAGGCAGCCTAGGCAGGAGGTCACACTGCCCTGCAATGGCAGAAGCAGGAACAGAACCCACCATCCTCAGTGCTCAGCTCTGCACTTTCAGCAACTCAATCTCCTTTATTCCTTTTCTGAGCTTCCCTCTGCTTTTAAGAGGTTATAATAATCAACTTCATTTGGCTCTTCAGAATTGTTGGTGGTGTTTCCAGCAACAGTTCAAGGTAGTTTTGAAAGACTTAAAACTTCTTGCTAAACATGACTTGGGATTTCTCTCCTCCTATTTCCCAGTATCCCAAACTTTTTCATCTCCAGAAAAGATTTAAAACAAGGCTAATTCAAACAACGGATCAAATTCTGCTGGGCTTGCAAAGGGAGAAAGGATGGAGAGATTACTTAACTGTAAGAAGTGAACCACCTTTATCTCTCAGTTGTCCTAAAGGGCATACAACTAAATGCGATGAATCCCAAACAGTCATTTCAGTTCCCTCAGCAATTCATTCCATATCAAAAAAAATTTTGCTCTAAGACTCAGAGAAGTACTTCCAATCTCATGTCAAGCCTACTTTCCAATGAGATATCATCAAACAAAAAGTTACTCTAAAATGAAATTTTCTCTCTTCTTTAAAGGAAGAGGGAAAAAAGTAAGGCTGATTTTATTTGCAGTTCAGCCACACGGTGTTTTGGACTTTTGGAACGGTATCTATCAAAAGAGGCAAAGTAACAGAACCAAGAACCACCTCTGACCAAAAGAGTTGACAGTTCATTCACAAGCTACATATTGCCTACTGAAAAAGACAAGAGCTCTTTACTTTTACAACACTTAACACAATCGCACCGCTCCCAAGCACAATTAGCTGGGAGCCTGAAAGCCCTTAAACAGGTGTCTTTGCAGAAATCATTAGGCAATTGATTTGCTCGCTCTCCACAGCCCGGCAAACACCCAATTTCAACGTGTGATGCTGACTAGAGCTAAGGCAGAAACTCGCAAGGTCCGAACCAGACTTCCTAAACCCCCGACAGCACTTTTTGCCACGGATGTGAGCAGTTTCCAGCGATTTTGTGAAACGTGTCAACCTCCGACACACCTGCATCTTGGGGATGGGGAGGCGTGACAGGTGTAATTCCAAAGCGGACAGCGAAATCTGTAACCTTCCCCTGCCTCCCCGTTTTCCACACCGACGAAACCCACGAGCAGCACTGAAATGCAGTTTAGCACAGCATTTAAATCACGGCGCTGCTGGACAGGAAACAGGCTGGCACACACCGGACTAGCACAACCCCAAACCGGACCCTGGAACAGACCTTCAACAACGCTTCAGAGCCGGATAAACCAAGCAGCAGAATCCATTTCCTCACCCTTTAAAGTTCATGCCTCTGTATTGTCCTACCGCACTGTATTTGCTTAAGCTTTTCTCATCAATACTACCCCACGACAAAATAAAAAACCAAACCAGAAAGTCTCATGCATTCCCTGCTGGCAAAACACATTTTCTTCTAATCTTGCTTCTTACTAGGGAAGAAAAAGAGAGAGGGAGGGGTTGGGGCAGGAATAAAAGAGATTAATCGTGAAACAAACCGGCACTGCCCGGAGAGGGGGGAGAAGAAAAAAAGACCAAAACAAACACTCCACGTAGCAAAAGGGGGGAAAAAGGGAAAGGAGAAAAATAGGTTTAATTTTCTTTCCGGTGACAGCAAGAGAAGGGGAAAGAAAACTACTACAAAGATTTCCCTGTGTAAGAAAAGTAGGTTTTGAATTCCCTTCGTCAAGGACACCGAGAAATATCCCTTACTTTTCCATGCGATGCCCAATGGAGACAGACAGAATGCCAGGAGAGAGGCAAAGCCGGAGGAAGCCGGGGAAGTAGCGAAGGAAGAAGCGAAAAGGACAGAAGCGAGTGCGAGAAGGCTGGGAAGAGGCGAGAGGGGGAACGGCAGAGCCGAAAACGCCCAAAAAACCCCAGGAAAATAAACCAAAACACCCCATAAAAATCCGAGGGGAGGTGGGAGACGGGCGAGAGGGACGGGAAAGTTGGCGAGCGAGGAGGAGGCAGGGAAGGGTCACAAACCCCGCAGCGGGGACGAGCCCAGAGCTGCCGGCGAGGGGACGCGGAGCCGGGAGCGGCGGGAAAGGGACGGAGGGAGGGAGGGAGCGGGGCAGAGGAGCAGCACTTACCGCCCGTCCCTTCACTCGCTCGCCGCGCCGGCAGCGGCTCCGGGCGCCCGTCCCGCGGCGGCTCCCGGGCAGCGCCAGCCGGCCCCGCCTCGCTGCCCGCGGGGGGCGGCGCGGCCGGAGCAGCGCCCGGGGCTCGGCGCGGCCCTGCCCCGCTCCTTCCCCGGCCCCGGCCCCGCCGCGCCGCGCGGGGGTGGCCGGGCGTGTGTGAGGGGAGGGGGGGGGCGGCCTCCGCCTCCTTCCTGCCGCTCCCTGGCTCCCCTTCACCGGGGGAGACATGTAACGGAACTGGGGCGCCAGCACGGCATTGTGGGAGCTCTTAAAGCCGCAGCCGCCCCCGCCGCCCCGGCCCCGGCTCTGGCCGCGTCCTCCCCGCAGCCCGCACCGGCAGCGTCGGAAGGCGGTGGCGCTGCTGCTGCCGCGCCTGAGCGGAGCCCCTCGGAGCAGTGCCCGGCACCGGGGGCCGCCGCCTCGGCAGCCCTAGGCTGAGCGGAGCCCCTCGGAGCAGTGCCCGGCACCGGGGGCCGCCGCCTCGGCAGCCCCAGGCTGAGCGGAGCCCCTCGGAGCAGTGCCCGGCACCGGCGGCGGTGGGAGCCCGGGGCCGCCCGCCCGCCCCGCTCCACAGCCCGCTCCCAAAGCACGGTGCGAGCCCCGGCCGCGCCGGAGACCTCAGGTTGTTCTGTGGTGCTCCCCGAGATTCATTTCCCCCCCCGCCCCGCTATTGTTTCTGGAAGAAGCAAGAATGCCTTCGGTGCTTGTTTGAACCGGGATGCGGGAAGCCGGCAGGCAGTGTTCTGTGTTGCTGATTTGGATTTTGACGATGGGAAATTCCCCGCTTTAGAAAAAAAACAAAGAAAAAAAAAGGTCACAAACCTCAGAGCAGCAAAGACTCTGTTTAGGGCAAAAAAGTTTTTTGAGTGTGAAGTTTTAATCAGTTTTGGAAAAACTACCATTAAAAAAAATTAAAAATCCGAAACCTATTTGGAAAGGAACTTGAGCGCTGCGATGCACGGGCATTTTTCACTGTGTGCAAGCACTGGCGCGGGGTCTGCGCTCGGTTCCCAGCGGCTGCAGCAGCAGAGCCAGCAGTCCCAGCTCTTCCTGGGCTTGCGGCCTTCCCAGAGCTGCCTGTGCCATATCCAGGACATGCTGGTCATGTAAAGAAGAGTCTAATCAAAAGAACTTCTTTTGTTGTTTATCACTATTCCTCTTGCGGGTTTTGAGCGTCCCAGCGTGTTTTTTTAAATTCCTGATCTTTCAGAGGAGAGCAGGGTTTTGCTTCCATGCAATTCAGTGTTGGTGCTACACGGAGGACATTTTCGAGGCTACACGTGTAACTTAAGTTTAGATACAAGCAAATAAATATTTGTGAGATTTGGCTTTGGGGATGTTTGTACAAATATTCCTAGTAAGTCTGGATCTTGGATTATGAGCACATCTTCCTTCATGGCTTCGTTTGGCTAAGCAGATTTTTTGTAAGCACACCTCCGAAGTTCCTGCTGTAAAAGTCTTCAGAAGGCCATCACTTTTATTTCTTTGTCTAGGCCTTTTTATCCTCTTTTACAGGAAGAGGTGCTAAGCAGTCTGTGAGAAAGGCCTTAAGCACTACATGAAATGAAGGTGTGGTTGTAAAAATGAGATTATTCTGTTGGGGACTATGTGCTTTATGTGGTCAGTTACACACACACCCCAACACTTGAGGGATGAAAGGAAAAAGGAATGGTGCTGATGACCAGTTCTGCACTCTACTGGATGAGATTTGTTTGCACCAGCTATTTTTTACTATGACTTTCAAGAATGTCAGACAACATCCTAAAAGCTTGATGCATTTTCTAGGTAGATTGTTTGTTGCAAAATATTTAACCAAATATTCCTGTCAAGATCCTGAGGGCTGCAGCTCTCAGAATATATCACTGCTTCCTTTTTTTTCATGAAGCCTGTAAACACATCAGGAGCTGTAAAACCCATGGAAGATGTTTTCCCAAAATTCAGGCTTCCCAGGGACTCTTATGAAGTGAGTGATCTGGGAAGCTATTGAAGCTATATGACCTAGCAAATTATTGTTAGGAGAAGAAAAGCCTTTTTGAAGGAGTTAATGGTTTACTGAAAACAAGTACTTGATAAGTCATTGAGTGTGTATTGTTTGCCCGATCCAGGTGTTCAGCAGAACCGGGGGCCACAACATCAAACATGGCGTTTTCTATTCAAAATTCACACACCAATTAGTTTCTCAAGCCCAACAAATAATTTTATACACTTTCTATGTAATTTCCTGTGAGAAAGTTTAGTGAATGAAAACCACCCTTTTATAGAGGAGAAATTAATGGCCACAATTAAGAGATTTCTGAATGTTCAGCACATGCCCAACAAGGCATAAAATGTTTATGCTCAGTGTTGGTGTGGTGTTTGACTTGCTGGCTGAGCACTGGCATTTTTAATATTCTAATGTCTTATTTCTTCCTATTTCCCTTCTGCAATTTAGTTATGAAGTCACTGAAGGGAACACATTTCCACTGCTTCAAAGTAGTTTCTGAATTTTTCAGAGCATTTTTTGCACAGGGCATCAAATACATTTTCAAGAGTGATCTTGTACATCAAAAGATGTAACTCTTTTGGAAGGTGAGGTGGTGGCAAGAAGAAAATCGAATTTCTGTGTTGCTTGGATTGGATAAATTTGACCAAGAATTTGACCAAGCACAAGGAAGATGACAGTGGTCTTTTAAGCAAAAAGGGAGGAATCAGGCTCAAATCCAGCCATGAAAGCGGGCTAAAATTGTACAAATACCTCCCTTATGTGGCATAGCAGTCCAGCTGCTCTTTGGTGAAAGAACAAGATGCCTTGTTTCCCCAGAAAATTGGTTAGGAAAATGTTATGGAGTGATGCTGTATTGTAGCAGCCAGGGGCAGGACTTTGTGCTGGTGCAGGGTGACTCTGCTGTGACAGTTCTACTCCTGGTGCCCACCCCAATCACTTCTTAACTTTGTTACTTTTCATGTAATCCCCAATAATTTGTGTCACATTCACCTTCACTCAATCCTTCTTCTGCACTTCGCTGCAGGAGGGTAAGGACTCCAATTCAGTATAGCAGTGAGGCACATCCTTACATTTATGTGGAAATCTTGAGGATCTAGCCAGAGAAGTTTTCAGGTCTGTAGGAAAGCAGATTTCCCATGAAGATCCTGCTTTGGTTTTGCCAAAGGGGTAATTTTAAAAATCCCACGAAAGGAGTAAGACACCCTTTGGATTCTAGTTGCACAGGGAATTCCTTCCACCACACAGCCACACATGCAGCGTCTCACACATATGTTCTTAATGAGCACAGACAGGAGAAAATAGGCCCACATGCCTTTTGGTTATGTAAGTTTTCCAAGAATGATGCCTTTTTGACCAAAACCAGGAAGAGAATGTTTCTGAGGTTCCTTAATTTCCTCCTCTCCTTGATCTATCAGCAGCTACTGCTGCCCTTGCCACTGTCATTTCACCTTGAGAAATGCAGTGTCTCGGTGGGCTCTTCAAATTTAATCCAGACTATAAAATCCAGCTCATTGAGAACAGAAACAGCTCTGTGTGACCAGTGACAAGTAATCAACACAGCTTTCACTGTCCTGGGTTTGCAGGAAGCTCTTCATGATTGGAACAGAACAAACTCTGTCTCTGCAAATGCTTTCTGGAGGAAAAGTGGGGCTGGATCCAGCAAATTATTTAACTGTGTACATATATCTGAGCATGTGAATAGTCTCAGTGGGACTGCTTGCATGATCAAAGTTAGGCATGTGCTTAAGTACTTTGCTGAATTTGGTCCACAGCAAATAAATCTGAACTGATACTCAACAAGCAGAAAAACAAGCTAATTTGGAGTGGGGTTAATTTATGTCCAGTGGTGTATTTGATTAACTATAAAATGAACGTTTCAAGAGGCTGGTTTCTTTTAAAATAGAGCTGCTGTCTGATACTCAGGGGAAGCAAACAAACATCAGATTAAAATTTAAGTGCATTCTTCAAACTCTTGCTTCTTAGTTTTGTTTTCCTTTTCAGTTAATATTTATTTCTTGGAGCCTGAGGAGCAATAATTCCTGGTTGTTTCTCCTCTGTGTTTTCTAGGTCTTGCCTTGCTGTGCATTGAGTGCGAGTGATGTGCTGTGTTCGATATACAGAAAAATGCAATCTCTGTTTTCAAATGGTTGAAATTCAAAAGACAGATATTCTAAGATGGGAAATAGGTTCTATTTCTGTTTCACACAGCACATTCTGGATACTCACAGAGACTGCAGATTTCAAGACTTGGCTCTGTGGAAGAGATCCACATAAGCTCAAAAAAGAATCCCAAACCAAATTCCTCCCCTTTTTTTCTGACCTGGCCATGAATGTTAACTCACACTAACCAGGGAATTAGCCCTGAATAAGCAACCAGAGCAAATTTATTTTTGTTGTCAGTACCAGCAGTAACTCTCCCAGTTCCTGGGTCCAGCCTAAGCACTGTATGAATACATTCAGGGATAGTTACAGTTCTGGCAGGCAAGATACTCAATATTCATGAGTGTGGCTCTTCTGTTTATTGCACAGGAATGGGAATCAGGTGAGCCTGGTTCTGTCTGTTCATCAACAAATGGCTTTTTTCCTCTGATTTTTCTTGATTAAGAGAAACTCATCTTCATCCTTCAGAGATAGACCAATTCACTCAAGTTAGAGGAACATGTTGAAATCTCAAGTGGGGGAAGGTTACAGAGCAGTGAAACATTACTGGCAGACCTCACCCTTGTGCATTGGCCATAAGATCATAGGATTTGGGTGAACACTTTTAAACCAGGTTTTAAAGGCCTGTTTAAATCAATAGTTATCTGGCATGGTCGACTGTAAACCGTAATTTTTTAAGTATTTTTCTTCAAGTTCTGTCTTCTGTAGATCACTGCACAAGAGTCTTAGCTTTCATTAGAGAAAAAAAGTAAGTTTATAGTTGCCATGGTTACAAAGAAAAGCAAGAAAGATGTGAACCTTGACAATTCTGAAATAAGAGGAATAAGAGGAATTCTGGAGTAAGAGGAAATCTAAATGTTGATTAAGGGAGGAGAAATTACTGATACCAGTCTTCAGACATTTAATTTGAACATAATGACAACAAAAATGCTCTGCCCGTTAAGTTTTATGCAAGTACTTTGCATCACCTTTTTGCCAAGTCCTGGAAAGAAATAACAGTATAAATCTCAAGCAATTCAGAAGAGAGAAAACGATGTACTATGGCTCTGAGAAAGTGAGCAGATATCAGCTAAAACAAATTAATATCCCCACAGGGACTTACATCTCTTTTGCCCTGAGGACATAGATGGTGACCGATCCATTGCACCAAGCAAGGACTGAGAAACCATCTGAAGAACAAACTGTCTAAAACGAGTCTTCTGTTGAAGACTTGGCTCAGTATAGAAAAAACCTCACACCTTAAAAGAAATCCAGTGTCGGGGACAAAAATAGTTGACTTAACTAGGAGGGAATGACAAGAAGATTTTAATTTAGGAACCTGGAAATGTGCCCTTGAAATGGGTGTAATATTTAATGCAGGAGTTAATTTGCTGGGTTTCTGAGAATCTGTGCCCTTCTCTGATCAAGGACATTTAGACAAGAATATTCTTTTATATTACACAGAAAAGTTGTAGAACCTTTGTAATTCCAGTGTTTCCTTGGGTTGGGTGTTTTGGTTCTGTTTTTCCTGTAAAACATAGGGGAATCCTCTCTCTCTCTCCAGGTGTGATACAAAACTTTAGGATACTCTGATATCCTTCCATGGAGTTCAAAAACCAGGATTATTTAAAGGGCCTGGCATGGTACTGTTGCTTTTGGTTTAGGACAATTGTAATTTCCAGTGTAAGATACGGCTCATCAGCAATATATTTAAATATATTTATAACTATATTCACTTTCAGTTTATTAATCAGAGTTTTGTTGTTATTCTTCTGTAAAGTTGGCAGAAGTGTGCCAAAAGACATGCCTGCTTTTCTGTTATGCACAGATTTTTGTCATGCACATAAAAAGGGACACCAAACCCCTTTCATATTTTGCCCTTGTCAATAAATTCTAGACCCTCTATTTTTTCCTGCTGCACAGTATTTCATCTCCATTGAAAATTATAGGAATTACCTGTCCCCTGAAGCAGCGAAATCAAGGCTCATATACTTTAAAATACAAAGAGTGCAAAATTTCAAAAACACCTCAGTAGTTCCAGAGCTTAAGCCCCATTTTCATAAGTAAGTTAGGGCCAGATCTCCACAGCTTTTGGAAAATGCAAATAGATGCCTAGAGGGCTTTCAAAACACACATTAAAATGGAGAAGGAGAAAAACCCACCGCAGAATAAAGTATTGCTGCTGAGGTTTCCACCTTAAGAAGTTTGCATGGGAAAAAAAGGAAGACTATTTTTACTTCTCAGGGATTTTTGGAAAAGCTTGGGAATAAACACTAACACTTAACTGCACCTCCAGAAACTTTGTAATAGAAGTTTTAGGCTGTCCTAAAAATCTGTTGCAGCGAAAATTGGTGCTTTGCTGTGTATTCTGTGAATCTGCTGTGAGTTCAGCAGATTCATTTCTTTGTCGAAAACAGTTTCCCTGTTGTTTTGTAAAGTCTTTTTCTCAGTCTCACTCCTTGCTTTTGTGGTAGGTTGGGAAACACGAGAGGGCAAGATACCCTCTTTCAACAAAGAACTAATTTCCTGATCCTTATGACCTGAGTGAGCCAAGCTTCCCCACAGAGAAACAAATTGGATGACTGTTTTAGGATAATTGGGTAGTTCTATGCCTTATAAGTAAGTTATTGGAAATCAGAGCTGTGAAAAGCTCTTTCCTGGCTTTACCTGTCGTTGCCCCTCGTCGAGCCCTTTGTTTTCGAGAGGTTTCATTTATTGTCTGCTTCAGACTGAAAAAGAGCAAAGGAATTGGCAGACAGTTTTGTAAGTTTCAGATATTTACATTACCAACTGGTTCTTATTGGGATTAAAATTTCCTTCCTGCCACTTTCCTCAATCCCTCCTCTTCCTTTTACACGGCGTCTTATTTTAAGGCCAAAATCTTCAAAAGTCTTGTAAGCCTGTGTGATGCTGCATCCACAACCACGCATTTATTGACAGATCTGTGCACATCCTTGCTGGGTTAGGGTTTTCTCTATTAAACTTTTACAGTTGTGTGCCTTGGCTTCTAATATCTGTTGGGAGCAGAGTGAATCAAGGTGGGAGATTTTCCCTGTTGGTTCGTGCCTCGTGTTCTTCCCCCAGCCACAAGTCCTGCAGATTCGTTGTGCAACACCCTGATTCCATGTCCCCTTTGGGGTGCCCTGCTCTGGGAGCACAGATGGACCTGAGCATCGTGGCACTTGGGTCCTCACCAGGCTGTACCTTCACATAACCCATGTCTGGGCTGATGTTTGCTGGCCCAGGAGAGAGCAGACATAGGCATCCCTTCCCACCAGCTCCCAGGAGCATAGGAGGGTGCATTTCCCAGCATCCTGATACAAGGGAGAGCCTCCCCCTCAGCCTTGGCTATGGATATGCCCACAGGAACAACTGGAGCATGGTGCAGGGATGCCCAAGCCAGTCCTGGATAGCTGGAACAGTGGTGGAGTAAGCTCAGGCCCAGCCTGAGATCAGGGTGGGCTAATTTCCTTTTCTGGGAAATAATCTGAACACAGTGTGCTCTTTTCTGTACCAGGGAAGTATTTTAGGGCAGTTATTTATTTAGAGCATCTTTTGCTGAGTACCAAACCCAATCTGGTCCAGCCCAGTTCCCTTTTGCTCCACATCTTTTGTAACTGGGAAGGACTGGTGAGCTGCAGAAGGATATCAGAAGGGGGGGTGCTGCTGCTCATATTCCATCGTGGTTGTGGTTATCTAAGGTCCCTTCATGGGAAGGAAAGGGGCAAAGTCATCTTACAGAGCACACAGATCCCCTAGGGCACCCCTGCAAGGAGGAGGAGCAGAGTCCTGCTAGGAGGGAACTTTCTGGGGCTGTCTGCTGGTGGTTGGAGGTGAGTGACACCTTCTCCTGGTGGTAACTCCACAGGGGAGCTCTGATCTACAATAATCTGGTTTTGCCCAAGAGAAAATATCATGCTCGTGTGTGAAAATATAACTGCAAAACCTCTGAAAATGTCCATGCTTATAATGCCTGGAGAAGGGTGATTTTCATTTTGAGTCCAGGGCCACGTTCTCAGCATTGCTTCAAAAAAGACCTATAATAATTTGTACTCAATGAGGATCCGCTCTTTAATTTTGTATACCAAGTGAAAATGAGCACTGGTTTCATTTTGTTTCCCCACTGCTCCTGAAGCACAGCCCTCCAGTGAACAGAATGATGAATATTCCAATGTCCTGAACATGATGGATTTTAATTTCTTATTAGAGGAAGCAGGGGAAGAGAGAAAGTAACAGCTTTAGAGAGAATGGCTCTGTTTGTTTTTTTAAGTACCTACATTTGCCTGGTAGTCTGCTGTGTAAGTGAATTTCCTTGAAATCTGATTATTGATGTACCATTTTTTTATTATTATATCTTTTATGTCAGACAGCCCACCAGCACAGTTCCTCAGAAGACAATGAAAGTGATGTGAAAACAAAATAAGGGCTGTAATGCTAAATGGCAGGAAAGATATTACTATCAAATGTAGTTGGTCAAAACCCAGCAAAATTGTTAAATTATTGATGTTTTTCTGAGGAACTCGGCTGTAAAAGGGATCTGTTAACATGACATGGTAGAAATTTCCAACACATAGACATAGTTTAATTTGTTCACTAAAACTTTCTATGTAAATGTGGGCCTGGGAGGTGTAAGTGATGCAGGAACAGCCCTCTCACACTGACTGGATGTATTTTTCTTCCCTGCTGTAAAATCACAGCTTCAAGCTGCTTTCAAGGGTTTCCTCCATAAGTAAAGGCAAGCAGGAAAGCTGAAAACACACAGTAAATTGATTTAGGCCAATTTTTATTCTTTCAAACAATAGCAAGTAACCTTCAATCTCTTTGTTTTTCTGACCTGTCCCTGACTTCTGCTGTTTGTTTGCTTTTTCATGTCGCTGGGTTTGTGTCATGCCTAAATAAAGAGATGGACTGATCTTTTGTTCCTGGTCAGTTTTAATTTGTTTTCTACGACCTGTATGTGCAAACGGCAGAGGTGTGAGGTTTGAAATGCTAAGGGAAGCTGAAAAGCAGGTCTTGAATAAGACTCTCTTTTTAGGTGTTGTAGCAGAAGAGGGTTTCTCAACTAATTACCCAGCCCTTCAGCCAAAGACAGGAACAAAGGAAGAGCCAAGCTGCTGTAAGATAATTCTGTTTATCAGTGCTCTACAAACACCACTTGTAAAGTAATGATAAGCCCTTTGCACTCAGATAAGGCAGCTGATCCAGGCACGTCTCAGAGATGCTGTGCAGATCTCCCAATTCAGAAGAGGCTCTTGCCTACATTCAGGTGAGAAATGCTGTTCCAGATGGTCCCGTGAATATTTTAGAGGCTGGCAGTGAAACCAGAGGCATTTGGGACAAGCAAGAATAGTTCCTGTAGACTGAGAAATGAAGGAGAGTAATAACAGGGCATTGTTACTGGGGACACATAGAGGGGGACAGGCTGACCATATGGAAAATTTGGTTTAGACAGAATTTTGTTTCCTAGTAGTGAGAGGGTTAAGAAGACGATGTTGTTTGGTTTTTGCCAGTTAAATCCTGCTGTGAAGCTGCTTTTGTTTTCTTTTATCATCATTTCTTTTTGTTTTTCTTTCATTCAAAGGCACCCTTCCTAAAACAATGTTCCCATCCCTTTTGGGGAAAGTTTGCCAAAGTCATGCACCTCCTTATGCCTTGCACTTTGTGAATATTTCATCTTCTGTAAGCCGTGCCAAAGACTCTCATCATGAAAACAAGGATCTAAATAATTCTGGGATAAATGAGGGGTGTTGTTCTCTTTTCCAGTACTAAGTGTTTATAAACTTCAAAGTAATAATAACCTTGTAAAAAATTACAAAACTGAACACTGCTTTGAAAAATCAATGCTTTAATTCAGAAGTGCTACCATGAAGCTTCTGGGATGGTTTTAATTTTTTTTTTTTTAAACACATCACCACCCCATCGTATGCAAGCAATTTGTAGATACCTACAAGACCCTGTGCCCTCAGGACTAGCCTGGCATCTGTTCCATGAAAAAGAATGGAGTTCTCAGAAGAGTCTCATTTAATGTGTGGCACTATGAACTTGCACTGAGGGAGGGCATGTCTCAAATCTGAGCAAGTATGCCTTTTTAATTTGTTTTCTCATGGTCAGTATTTGCTTTCCAAGTGGGTGAAAGAGTGCTGGTGCTGATCACCCACCCCATGGGAGATGCCTGCCCGGATAGACTGCAGCCAAAGGGGATGTTCAGGGGCAGGGCTGTCATCCCTGTGGGTGTCCTGTGGGTCATTCCCCTGATCCATGGCCCCTTGGAGCAGGTACAGCCCACGAGGGATTGTAGATCAGGACAAACATCTGTGCCTGGCACGGGCCCAAAGAAGAGGAGAGGTCAAGGACCTGCGGTGTAAATACGTGAGAGAAAAGCCGAGGGGATGAGGGATGTGAAGGGGTGGCCTGTACTGAGGGTCCCTTGTTCAGCGTGTGACACTGATAAGTCTTGTTTTCTGAGATTATCACTTGGGTCTTCAGGAAATTAAGGGCCCAATTTCACCTTCTCCACTCTTTCTTCAGGGCTTGGCAATGGTTTCAGAGCCCAAGCACTCCGTGATGTGCTTTGTAACAGGGCAGGCTAATGCAGGCCATCACCTGGGAATGTGATGGAAATGGTTTTCACTCAGTATTGTGTGAGAAAACTCCTGGAGTGTCAGCAAAACCCCGTGCTTCCTGCCAAGTGAATTTATATGTTTCCATCTTCCTAATTTGTGCAGACAGAAATCCCCCAGACCAGCCTCAGTTTTCAAAGCTGTTGAGAGAAAATCCCTGCTTTCCTCTGGCACTGGAAAAGTCTGTGGGTACAACCAGGTGCCCTTGGTATCTGCCTTGGGCCTCCTGCACACTCTGTGCCCTTCCCTCTGTGCCACAGGAGAAATCCCTGTGTGCAACAGCCACGTCACAGTGCGAGTGTCAGAGAGCTCCAGCCAAATCAGTTCTGACTCGAGCCCCCAAAGAAAACTCCACACATCTGTAATGTATTTATGGCTCTGCTTGCTCATTTGTCCTCCCTGTGGTCTCTTTTAATGAAGGGTATGAAAAATTAAACTCCTTCATGGGCTCCAGCAAACTAAACAGACGTACTGAGTGAATGCTCTGTTCCTGAAGCACCATTCTGCCAGTTACTGGTTGACAAATTTACATGGGTACACGGAATGGGATCTGTAATGAGTTTCCTGCACAGTCAGGGCCAAACTGTGCCAGGAGCAGGACTCATGTGAGTCCCACGCTGGGACTGAGGGCAGTTTTATGGCCCTGAAATGGGCAGTGCTGTTTGTGCAGCAGTAAGTGTATTTAAAGAACATAACTCCAAAATTACATTTTTTTAATTACACAGCAGCAGAATAGCCCAGAGAGGGGATGTGGACCCAAACACTCCTGATGGTGTATGGAGCAGTGAAAGGGGAAGGTTGGAACTGTTGTTCTCTATGCTGTGTCTTTAAAAAATGTGAATGTCCCACAAGCTGGAGGCCGCCTGTTCAGTCATTTCAAGGTGGATATAACTAATGCACTGCGCAATTTACATAAGACTTATCTGTGGTTAAATTATTTTAAAAGGATACCATCAATTTAAAGATTACTTTTCTCTGGGTCATTAAAGTTAGGCACATACTAATTTATTAAAGGGTAATGTATTATACCTAGGAAGTGATACTATCTGCCAGAAATTCCGGGGAGGCTGTAGAGGTCTTGCCGTGATGAGCCAAGCTGATAACAGCACACAGTGAGACAGCTGCGTTAATGGAGCCGCCTGTTCCTCATGGACAATAATCCTTTGGGAAGCTGGCGTGGAGAGACACAGCAGTGGAGCCTACATCAGGAAAGAAATGAAACACATCCAACCTTATTTACCTGGAAATGCTGCAACACATCACAGGAGCGGCCCTAACGCCGCTCAGCATGTGCCAAGTGCTGTCCAGCCATGTGCAAATAGAAAGCTCCTCTGTGGAAGAGCTTTCACAATGGCAAAAATGTGCAAAAACCTTGGGTAGATGCCCCATCAAGCAACCGGCCTGCCAGGAGATCTGTGAAAAGTTTGCCATGTAAATAACCCTTTCCTAAGTTATCTCTCCATAGATGTTTGCAGTTCAGATGTCCCCGCGTGGATACAAAGGTGCCCAGCTCACCTGGTGGTGATGGAGGGAGCGTGGGGATGTTCCCAGCCCATGTGGTATCAGCAAGAAAAATGCGTGAGCAGCAATTTCAGAAGTCAAACCTGAAGGCTGCACAAACTCCATCACCGAGGGGATGAGCCACTGAGGCAAAAAACTTGGCTGGGGAGAGAGATGCTTCAGTGTAACAAGCACTGGAGGTGTAACAAACACACCGGGAAGCACCAGCATCAGCAAAGGGTGGTAGATGTGAACTGGAGCAAGTCTGACCCCTCAGCCTCACTCAGCACGCTGGGATTATCCCTGCAGGTCACTGAGAAACTCAGAGTAGAGCTGTTCACTAGAAAGAGGAGCGGGGGAAAAAACTCTCAGTGAGAATCAAAGCTGAATTGCAGAGGTTGCTGCAGCAAACCAGGACGGAAAACCCATGGCTAAGAGCGGGGAGGAAAGAGCAAAGGCAGCGTGAGAGGCTCTGGAAGTTGGTCTGGGCTTGGACTTGGGCTCTGTGTCAGCAGGATTGTGTAAGCAGGGAAGCTCCTGCCAGCGCCTCGCTGCGGGGCTGGGGCTGGGAGTGGAGGCTGGCAGGGATGCAGGGACGGCATCGCAGTGAGGGACGAGCTTCTGCCATGGACAGGAAATGTGTACAACAATTTCCCTCCTGCGAGTGCCAAACTAGGCTACAGGGACAGGGCAGGGGGAAGGAGTATAAAAACCCCACATTTTAATGCTGAAATTATTTTGCTAACTATTGCAATTCTAAGCCAGTCCCAGGATTTAAGAATAACACCCCCAAAGTTCAGCATTAAGTGCCCTACCTGATGTCTCCTGTTTTGAGACCACAAATCATTTCCAGATCTTTGGCTCCTAACAGGCACCATCAGCACAAACCTTTTCCCAAAACGTTCTCTGTTTTTAACCCCTGAGAGGGCCTGGGAAACTCAAATGTGATCTGCTTTCCCCTAAATCACAAGGAGGCATCACTGAGACCTGAGGGCTGGAATGCCATGGGGCAGGAAAGGCTTGTTCCAGAGGCC